>OZ018327.1:58631132-59256132 GCA_963969495.1 Ceratothoa steindachneri
TACCACCAGGGTAAATCAAGTTTCGGTCACGGTTTCTTATGAACCCCCCAAAATTCATTTTAAAGAGCAACTTTATACTTAAGATATCTTGCCGTTTTTAAGAGAAAAGATCAATTAAACATTATTTAATGTATATTTATGTATGTACTCGATGTATCTAATTTGTGCACATGTCGTATATAAAATTCGTGTACTATTATATTGAATTTTCGCAAACTATTAATGAGTACATTAATATATTAACTTTGTACTCGATTTAACTAATTTGTGCACATGTCGTATATATAATTCGAGCACACGGCGTATATTAAATTTGTACAAATTATTAATGAATACATTTTAAAAATATTTCGCATCGATATATCGTAAAAGTTGGAAATTAATATTTTGAAATAAAATTGCGGAAATTGTGTTGGTTTTGCGCTGTTCGCAGAAATAATATATTCACTGTTCAGTCGATATGTATGAAAGTAATTGAAAGTTCAAAGTTTTCTTTTTTTTCAATGTATTTTCGCTTCATAAATCACGGGGTGGGAGCCTCCAAGTATTAAATAATTCATTAAATTAATTTAAGAGGATAGAAGCTTTAATATTTATAGTTGCAAATGAAATCTAGTTTCTAATAAGTCCCACAGCAAAGTTAATTTTCTAATTAAAATTATTTTACTTGTTTTGTAAAACTAAAAAAAACCAACGTATTTGCGATGCATTTTTTATTAAATATTTATTTTAATAAATACGTGAAATAAATGTTTAAATTATCTAACAGATATTTCATTTTTCCCTTTGAGACTGGTAATTTTATGTATCATACATATTACAAATATGACGAAATATTTTATATGGACTAAAATCTTGCAACCCAGACGAAAACTAAGTACAAACCAAGTTTATCAATTTTTAAGTCTTTATAAAAATGAATAATGTCAATTTGGTTTGTCAGTTTTTGTTTTTTTTATTACGGAAGTTTCAATCTTTAACTTCTTAAACTTTGCAACATTTATTGATTATCACGATCGCTGCTTCGATTTGACCAAAGCTGAGAGCAGATTTCTGCACCGTTTTTGTTTACATTGAGTTCCAAAATGTCCACCGCAAACTTTCTTGCTGCCATTTGCTTTCTTCCCCTCCATTACTCTTTACATTTTAAGATATTTCTGCGCCAAGTCAAATTTACGTAAAAGAATTTTGATTTTTCTTTGAATGTTTGGAAGGAAGAGCCACAATCAGAAGGATCCGAGACTATTGTTTCATTTTATTGTGTTTAAAATGTAGAAAAAGGCCCGTGAAAGCTGAGTTTTCGCCTTTGTTATGGTCTTATCACAAAAGACGGAGCTTTCGCTTTTGTTACAGGAATATTTAAATGAAATTTCATTACAGTGTCTCTAAGGATCGAATCTAAGGTAATCTACCAAATGGTTAAAGGGTTCGTGTTTTTGCATCGAATGGACGGTTGTACATTAGGGCTATACAAGACCTCTACATATATTGGGAGTATGATGAATAAACATTCAATAATCAGTGTTTTTCTTAGAAAAATGTGTATATTAAAGCACTCAGAAAGTAAATTATTACCTTGATATAACTTTTAGGCAGCCAACCAATGTTACCAAAATGCTAAGCAGCAAAAGATGATGTCAACTCTATATACCTTATCATCTCTAGTTCACCAGTGTCATATAGGTTAAATTTAGAGTTTATTATTATGGAATGTAAAGAATTCTAAAAGCATCAGGTCCACCATTGTCATCATCATCATCACTAACTATAATTTAAGAAGGGGATTTTTTGAGTATTTGAATAAGAATTTTATCTTAGTTTGGTTATGACTTAGGTTTTTTATCAAAGTTATTTCTAATAATTCTTTTATAATATCAAAAAACAAAATGGTGAAGTTCAGAAATTTATATAAATATCGAAATTTTTATAATTTTTTAAAACTCAAAGAATTAAAAATGGTGAAGTTAAAAAAAAACTTTATATAGCTTCTTATATAACTATATTTTAGCTGTGATTTTTTGAAAGGAGGGAGATTTAGTTTACAGTTCCCTTTTAAATTATTATAATTTGCGAAGTTCAGAAAATTTATAAAAATTTAACCATGGCTGCTTTTTTTTATTTTAAATTTTAATCTTAGCAGCGAAGCGCAAGCTCCCCCCGTAGGAGAGAGTGGCGAAGCCATTGCCTGGTGTACCTTATAAATTTTCAATAGGCAGTGCTGTGTTAACAACTACTTTTACTTTAGTAAGGAAAAGCCCTACAAACCTTTTTTCCGGCGAGTATTCCAAATATGGTTAGATGAAAGGAAACCTGATAATTTCCCTGAAGCTGTGACTCAATCAAGGCGTTCAGCAACTATCTTATTTCTTCCTGTTCCGTCTCCTGATCGCATTCGAGAAAATTGGTCACTATTTGATCAATGAGAAGTGGTAAAACAGAAATCAAGTCTTTGAACTATTGTTTTTTTAATTAAATATAAATCGAAGACCAAATAGGGCACCGCTCTACAAATGTTGTAAAAGTAAATTTGTATTAAACTGAAGTTATACGAAGAGAAAAAATGTGTAGAAGAAATGTATTCACAGATCCTCTACAAGTATTGTGAACATTAAAAATACCCACAATTTCCAGTACCAAGCGGTGTATCGCAACCAGCTTAGTCGTGTAGATAGAGACAGTGCCCATAGAGCGACTCGGTTGTAGCAGCTGTCATTTTGGCCAGTTCCTAGCTCCATTTAAGAGCTACGCAGAGAACCCTCTGCGTAGTGTACTAACGGCATACTTTTAACTGTGATCAAAGCGGTGCTCGCTGCCTCAGTGTGCCTGGTTCGAATCGCTTCCCTGCACGGATTTTTCGAAAAAGGTAATAAAAATATTACTGCAAGGAAAAATTATTCCGAATTCTCTTTCAATGTGGTTTAATGGATTCA
Source organism: Ceratothoa steindachneri (assembly GCA_963969495.1). Taxonomy (NCBI): domain Eukaryota; kingdom Metazoa; phylum Arthropoda; class Malacostraca; order Isopoda; family Cymothoidae; genus Ceratothoa; species Ceratothoa steindachneri. The sequence goes on from OZ018327.1 coordinate 58,634,063, forward strand.
TATATATATATATATATATATATATATATATATATATATATATATATATATATATATATATATATATATATATATATATATATATATAAATAGGGCTTAGGTCAATTTGGCGTCCCTCATCAACATAGACACCATCAATATCAGCTACGGACCAAGTGAGAGTCATTTGCGGCCGGTAGAGAAGCTTAACCCGTGCTTACAAGAGCATACTGGAATTTACACGAATAGTGGGAGTCGCATCTCCACAGCATTGACAACGCATCGATCTTCAAGACAAGAATAGCCCCAAAGGTACCCCAATTGATGAAGACCACAGAGCGCGCACAAGAAGCCCTTAGCCTGCGAATGACCTCTTCTCAGTTGAGGCGTTGTTTAAAAACAAGACCATGGAAAAGGTATGACTCTACCACGTCCAGGTGAACTCCAGTTAAGCTCTATTTAAGAACAGATCCTGGTCAAATTGGAGCAGTAGAAAGAGGTAGAAGTGCACCATCTTAGTAATCGCCAAAGAAAACAAAAACTTGTACGCTTCGAAACACAGAACGATGCGCATCGGGGCCTGTTGAATACGGCAGCTCAAGGTAGGAATTTGGACCGTACCAGAACAGATTGAAAGGTAGTTTACATATAATGTGACTAGAAAATCTTCTGGTAGCACAGTGGTGATTCCGTTGATGTTCTAGGCTAATAGAGTGACAGTGAGGATACTTACCAGCGGGACTCTCTCTTTGATCCATTCAACTTGAAATAGCTACCACAGCCCTTACGTGGGATTTACGTTCTCGTAGGAACTCACACAAAAATGATTTGGAGGCGTCCACTCGTCCCCATAATATTGTGGGTTTTCATGATATCGTATCGCCGTTTCTCGCCTTAAAAATACCGAGGTAAATTGCTGTCCATTAAGGAAGGCTATGGCCGTTACGGAAATATCCATTAACCAGGCAATGGCTTTCCCACTACCCCCTACGTGGGGAGTTTGCGCTTCGCTGTTAAGATTAAAATTTAAAATCTAAAAAAAAGCAGCCATGGTTAAATTTTTATAAATTTTCTGAACTTGGCCAATTATAATAATTTTAAAAAAGAACTCTAAACTAAATTTCCCTCCTTTCAAAATATCACTTTGCTAAAATATAGGTATAGATTAAGATATATAAAAATAAATTTTCTGAACGAAACCCTTTGTAATTCTTTGGGTTTTAAAAAAATTCACAAAATTTCGATACTTATATTTATTTCTGAACTTCACCATTTTTTTGTTTTTTTGATATTATAAAAGAACTATTAGAAATAACTTAGATAAAAACATAAGTCATAACCAAACTAAGATGAAATTATTATTTAAATACTCAAAAAAATCCCTTTCTTATATTATAGAGTTAGTGATGATGATGATGAAGACTCTATTGATTTTGTTGCCACGTCTATTATATTAAAGATAATCCAGGCAATTTACCCAATTGAAAACCACTAGTGCTTCAGTAAAATGAAGCTTTGTGAACTCGTCGTCTCTACTCTACTTAACCTCATGCCATTACTGCAGTTCAATTGACATGTGGAATAACTGATGATACTCCTATTTAATTGTGTCCCTGTCGAAGGTGCACTAGGGGCTCCTAGCAAAATCCACCGTTGTCTGGGTTACGTCAGATTGGTTGGACGTGAGACAAAGCTTAGGTCGGAATATTTGGGGATGTTGGTTTTATAGACGATTATGAGTTGGTTGATTTTCAAGTATATACTTTCTACACATTTTCACATCCACAACTTCATTTATTAAAGAACCTTAGCTCATATACCTTTTGACTGAGATTTTTCCTTGTTTTTCACTCCTTAGATACTAAATCTACCTTTACTACTACTACTAATAATAACGGTTTATGCGAAGGTTGCTTAATTAAAGATTGAGTCTAGTAGGAAATATGAAATGCGATCGAGGAACAGCATTTATATAAACAAGGTCTGTTGACCAAAAGTCGCGTGCTCTCACATATTCTGATTTCTGACCTTTCGACCTTCAAAACTTTCAATAATTCCTGGACTAACCTTGGGAAGACCTTGAAAATTATATCATTTTAAAGAGAATTTAAAACAATATAAGGATTTCAAATTTCGTTAGAATCGGCCGAATAGTTATGATGTTATTGCCAAAACAAATTAATTCCCGGGCTAACCTTGGGAGGACTTTGGCAAATATATCATTCGAAAGAAAATGTAAAACAATATAAGAGTTTAAAATTTTGTTAGAATCGGCTGAATAGTTACAATGTTATTAGTACGAAAATGAAAAGCAAAACGGGAGGCGACCGACCGACCGACGACCGATTGACCGACATAAGGAGATATAGAGTCGCCTGCGACTAGAAACCGTGACCTTTCATTAATGAAGCTAATCTAATGAACAGTTCCATTTTATTTCTTTAATTTTTACAATATCGACTTTCATGTGAGAAGGAATTTAATTTTAAAAAGTCAATTGTGTAATGCCATTAATCTATAAATTTTCGTATTACTAAGTCATTAATTATACTGATTGCATTTTGTTATTATAACCTTAATATTTTCAAGTTAAAAGTCAATTTAATTTGAAGGAGGGAAGTTTTGAAATCTAGTTAATCTATAAGTTTTAGTATTATCAAGTTAATAATACTAATTAGTAAGTAAATAATGTATTTTCTTTACGACACGGGGAGATTAGTCACCAATTTACTTGTAATTACCATGAAAATTGATCGAAATATAAGCAAAAGTCTTATTTCATTATCCCTTTTTTCTTTCATCTTTTTGATCTGATTTCTTTCGTGTGTAAACCCATTTCTTTTATCTGTACCAAATTTATGTAAACCCATTCCTTACATGTGTATCAAATTCGTTCACCGTCACAATATACGACAGCCTAAATCTTACAACACTGCATTTTGTTATGATCACTGCAATGTTCATAGTTCATTTTTAATTAATTAATTATTTTAAGTACTCCATCATTTTCACTTTCAATTCTGGATGAAGTCTCTTGACTAGATAATCGTAGTAGGAATAATCCTCAAGAACCGTAAAACAAATATGCGGATAAAAGCACAAACACCATTGGTATAAACTAAAAAGAATAAAACTTTTGAAGTGGAAATCGGCATAAACATTTTGCTAAATGAACCTGATGAAGATGGAGCAAAGAAAGTCTAAACTGGAACGCTTGTACATAGAGACTCAGACAACCTCACAGAAGTTGCTAGCATGATGTTCTCTCACTGGCAGGAATAACTTGGGAGATTCGTGCCTTAGACCTTGAGAGAAGATTTCACCATTAACCCTGCCCTTAATTGGATAGATGATCCTTCTCCTGGGAACTGATCTCTTTGCTTTTGATATCTCATTAAAGCAGAGCTTTTGGAAAATATCTTTGCTTTCCAATGTTACTGTTGAAGATTGGATTTTTTTTTTTAATATTGACTTGAGAGTAGGGACGGTTTTAGCAATAGGCCGACTAGGCCATGGTCTAGCGCCTCGCGCTGGGCCACTATAAATAATACGATTGATTAATTAGTTGGAGTGGAGTGCACTGTCAGTGTCTAACACACTAAACACACTGTGTGTAACAGCTTCAGAATCCAATAAATGTAATGGGCGAAACAATAACCTCGAAAGACATCGTTTTTGTTAGATGATCAAGTTTCGTGGTCTATTTCGGTGTTTAATTATTTTTAAAGCGTTGTGGAATTCAACGATTGATGTGGATCTGCGAAAGGAAAAAGCGAAGATGAATAAATTGTTTACATTGTGAAAAATTAAAATTGAAACGTTGTAATGTTCTTAAAAAATGTTATTTCTCAATTTATTATAAATATTGTTTACTATAAAAAGTATTTTGATATATATATATATATATATATATATATATATATATATATATATATATATATATATATATTAAGAAAAATTATTGCAGTAACGCAATAATTATGCGGTTAAAAGGCTCCTTCCGAAGGCTTTGAGTAAGACTGGTTTGCCAAAAATAGCCTTTTAACCGCATATATATATATATATATATATATATATATATATATATATATATATATATATATATATATATATATATATATATATATATATATATATTCTAGGAATTATACTTATTATTGAATGGATAATTTACTATATCGGTCCGTAGGTTGTCGGTCGGATGGTAGCTATTTTACTTTTCAATGTGTTTGTTGGCAATAACATTGTAACTATTTAACCGATTCTAACGAAATTTGAAACCCTTATGTTGTTTTAAATCTTGTTTTGAATTATATAATTGTGAAGGTCCTCCTAAGGTTAGCCCGGGAATTATTAAAAGAAAACTAACTATGGGTCGGAATGATTCACTTGTTGAAGGTTTGAATGTCGTAAGGTCATCAGTCAGAATAATTGAGAGCACGCGACTTAGGTATGTTGACCTTGTTTGGTATTCAACACACCCTCCGAGTAATTGCCCAAATAATTGGGATAATTATTTTAAATCATAGTATTTTATTATTTAAAGACCAGACAATGGCTTCGCCACTCCTTTTCTCTACGGGGGAGCTTGCGCTTTGCTGCTAAGATTAAAATTTAAAATCTAAAAAAAAGCAGCCATGGTTGAATTTTTAGAAATTTTCTGAACTTCGCCAATTATAATAATTTTAAAAAGGAACTAAATTTCCCCCCTTTCAAAATACCACGTTGCTAAAATATAGTTATAGAAGAAGATATATAAAAATAAATTTTATGAACTTAACCATTTGTAATTCTTTGGGTTTTAAAAAAATCACAAAATTTCGATACTTATATTTATTTCTGAACTTCCCCATTTTGTTTTTTGATATTATAAAATAATTATTAGAAATAACTTTGATAAAAACCATAAGTCATAACCAAACTAAGATGAAATTATTATTCAAATACTCCAAAAAATCCCCTTTTTATAAATTATAGAGTTAGTGGTGATGATGATGATGTGAAAGATTAACAATTATTAAGTTATCTCTATTCCAATATCCTCTATTTGGTATTTGTATATTGAATGTTTTCATATTATCTTGATTAACAGAAATAATATAAAATATTTACTATTTCCTTTATTATCTACATTTCTTCTACTAATTCTACTTCAATTACTATCTTTACTAAACTATCTTTTTACTCTCATAATTATTTTTTATTATTACATCATGAGTTGTATAATAAAGTTTCAGCTTGTGTATGTTGATTTGTGATATTTTTTTAATTTCATATAAAAATTTAATTATCAAATGGGTTGGAGGATTCTTATTAATCTTATTTTCATATGTAATTGGTAAATTCTGCTTTCCCCATTTTTATTTCTTGCAGTTTATCCTCATATCCATGTGGTGCATTCAAACAGAAAATGTTTTACAGAGATGAAAGTGTGTCACAACATTGCAGTATTAGTGAATTAGTGCCAGTGAGTTTGATTGGTCAACCCTAATCTAATTCTAGCTAGGGACACTTGATTCATTCTGTTTGTCTTATATTTATTGCTCCATTCCCCCTAAGTGAGGTTTTATTATGGTTAGATCACCAGTTTTAGTCGCAGGCGAGTCTATATCTTACTATAACGGTCAGTCGGTTTCGTTTTTCTTTTCTTGTTTTGGTAATAACATTCTAACTATTCAGCCGATTCTAACGAAATTGGAAATTCCTGTGTTGTTTTACATTCTCTTTCGAATGATATAATGTCCTCCCAAAGTTAGTCCGGGAATTATTAAAGGTTTTGAAGGTCGTAAGGTCATACATCAGAATAAATGAGAGTACGCGACTTTGGTCAGCAGACCTTGTTCTTAGACCAGTCTTCTAGCCACAAGTTAAATATATACTTTTTGCATTTATTGTAGATTTTATCTAGTTGATATTTGATTTCTTGCTTATTCCTGCTCGTGTTGCTTGTTTAGCAAATTTAGTGTAGTTTTATTTATTTATTTATTCTAATTATAGTTTTAGTGAAGCATGAGGGAATATTTACTTATTTAATGATGAATATTGAGTGATTGATAAAGTGATATATATATATATATATATATATATATATATATATATATATATATATATATATTGAGGAGAAATCCCGGAGTCACCAGAAACGGATGTAACATCATTTAATTTTCCAGACAACGCTTCGAAAACTACAAGTTTTCATCTTCAGGCTAAAATACAAGATTACTAAAATTAATACATTAGTATTATTATTAATATTGTTATACAAATACAGAAGTTTCCAATGGAAAAGGCAAGCCTACACGACCAAGGATGCTCCCATAGGGAAACACACTGCAAAAAAAGAAAAAAAAGAGAAAAACAAATAAAATAAACCATATTAAAGGACAATATGTTAAAACAAAGTAAAAACAGATTAAAAATATTTAAAAACAAAGTCATTGATTAAACAATAAATTTATTTACTTTAGATTTAAAGGACGTAATATCAGATGCTGATACACAGTCTTCCGGCAGTTCCTTCCATTCCTTACAAATATTAGGAATAAAACAGCGAAGTAAATTGAGTTGTATTACATCTAACAACACAAAACGCTTTGCTGTTCCTATTAATAATGTTAATAGAGTGACGTGTGAATCGAGCTACTCTAAAAGGCGCAGGCTGAGCAGGATGGAGTGGATGTTCATTATTATTTAAAATCTTAAATACAAAAAATAAAGGCCCGACCAATCTACGTTTCTGTAGGTCAATATTCAGATTGTGCAAAATAAATTTAATATTATTGATTGCTCTATTGAGTAATCTAAGATGGCAATCCGCAGCCGACATCAAATTTAGGCAAAATAAAAGCAAAGAAGGAACGTAAAACTACATCATTATTACCAAAGGTTTTTCTAAGTAGACCAGTCATCTGAGCAATGGTGGAAAAAACTGCACGAAGATGAGTTTCAAAAGCAAGCTTGGTGTCTAAAACAAGACCAAGCAACTAAATATTATCAGAAGAATCCGGACAAATAATATCAAGCAATAAAGGCGGATGATTTGGTTTTGAAGTTCTACTGCGACCAAAATTAAGTGAGTGTGATTTACCAGCATTTAAAACCATGCCCCAACGAGTACACCAACTAGAGATTTTTACCAAATCTCTATTTATAGAATTTGCCACCTCAACTCGAGGTCTTGGTGATGGAATAAATGAATACAATGATGACTCGTCAACACAGGCCATCATGTTATTCTCTAAGTTCTGCTACATATCACCAGTATATAAAGTAAATAAAATAGGACACTACCTTGCGGAACACCAAAGACCACATCAACCATAGAACTACATTTCCCATCAACAACCGCACATTACTTGCGATTAGATCAAAATTAATTTAAAATAGAATAAAAAGGGCCACCTATGCCCATTAATTGAAGTTTATATAACAAAGCTTTATGATTAACTCTGTCATAGGCAGAACTGAAGTCCAGTGATACTAGCCTGGCTTCAGACCCTGCATCAAGGTTAGCTTGCAACTGGTGGACCAAATAAGACAAGGCATCATAGGTCCCTACACCCTTTCTAACTCCAAATTGAATAGAAGGTAATAAAGATTATTTTATAATGAACTTATTAGGACGTATATACAATAATTTCTCAAAAATCTTGGATATAACAGGAGTTATTGAGATAGGCCTATATTCAGATGATAGGCCTATGTTCAGATGGTAAATGCAAAGCTGAGGCTCCTTTAGGAATAGCGGTTACATTGACAACTCTCCAACAAAGCTGGGATTTACAGGCATGAATAAGATGTCTAAATAGGATTGCCAGTTCAGGGGTCAATATTGCAGCATCGTTCTTGAAAAATAAAGGAAATATGCCAGTAGGATCCGTACCACCATAAGCATCCAAGTCTAACATATAGCTTTTTAGTTCTGATGATCAAAAGACAAACTTAGACAAAATTGGAATAGGAAAACAAGTAGGAGGGAGTTCTAGATCTCGGTGACATTTCTTCCTTTGAAAGAGAGATGAGAGAAGATCAGCTTTCTCTATCGGGATATATATATATATATATATATATATATATATATATATATATATATATATATATATATATATATATATATATATATATATATAGGAGCACCATTCTCATTACGAAGAGGTAGAAGAGATGAGTCTTCTCCATAAATGAAAGATTTTAAAGTTGACCACCATTTATGTGGTTGAGTGATGCCAATTAAGTTATCACATATATGTTCATTGATTTCTGCTTGGGCTGCATCATATATACCTTGGGCTTCAGATCTTAATTATAAATAATTCTGCCAATTATCAGGTATTTTGTTTCTAGACCACTGATGATAAGCAGCTTGCTTACGATTAAAAGCATCTCGACAAGCATCATTAAAACAAACTTTGTCCTGTGACCTCTTTTTAATTATTTTTGTAGGGATTCTCCTTGATTTAATTTGCACAAGAGTATCATTTAATGCAATATCAGGATCAATCAATTTAAAGACATCACCTCATACTACATCATTCAAATCATTGGCTATATTATTCCAGTTAGCGCGGGACTTAAGATAAATATTTCTTGAGGTAGTAAACTTAGGAACATTACAATTGGTCATTAAATTGAAACTGACAACATAATGATCCAAATGACCAATTGGTGGCAAGATATTCACCTCAACAACCTCTGGCACATCAGAAAGTAGTAAATCCAAACAATTGCCAGAGTTATGAGTTAGGCCAAAGACAATATGAGCAAGCAGTGATCAAAAAGACTAAATTGCTTTAAAAATGACTAATTAGGAAATACTAATAAAACGTATATTAATGTAAAATTATAAGAAGAATAAAGAAATGTTTTTTAACTGACAGAAGAGAATAAGCTTTAAATTTGTTTAAAATACGAACAAACAGTAGTCAAAATTGCTTTAAAAATGACTTTAAAAAAACTAGTCAAGTTAAAAACTTTGAGAAGAATAAACAACTGTATTTTAAAATTGACAAAAAAGAGTAAGTTTAAAATTTGTTTAATTTTTTTATAAATTAATCAATTAAAAACTGTAAAAGCAAAAAAACCATTTAACCGTATAAACCTATTTTTAGAACATTAAAACAACAAAAAAACAAATAAAACGGGTATCTTTTAGTACTTACTGAGCATAATCCATCCTAGAGAGTAAATGATGGATTTTGATTAGGGGTTACATAGATAACGAATACTTGATTGGTAGTTTCACCAAATTCCGGATTCTGCTACTACCATAGTCGGGCGATAGGTCAGTGCGGTTGCTTGCCGCTATGCCCGCCAGGGGGCGATTTCAGTCATTGTTACGATTTACTTTGGGTGAGATGCTGCTGCCATCTTGGAAAGTTTTGAAATCATAAGTTAATTGGATTTATTTGCCGTTGTAGGACTGTTAGCCTAGTACTTGTAAGTAGTGAAGATGTGGACTACTGTTATTTAAGTGAATAAGTTATGATGTGTGTTAAATAAAGGAAGCCAGCATATGATACATATATGTTGCTTGGGGAGAGACGCTATAATGATCTAGAAATTGCAAACTTAGCCTCACAATGCACGCGTTAATTTCTAAAATAACTTAAAGTTATAGCAATAATTACGTAAATAATACAGTAATTTAAATAAATAGTGCATTTACGCTAGAATAAACTTACCTATTATCGAATTATTTTATTATTCATAGTATTGTATACGTTTGTAAACAAACGAGAACGATTAGGCTTAACAAGATTGCGATCGTCTAAAATTGTCAGAAATGACGTCCTTGAACACATTTTTTTTATACGGCAATAGCTCTTCCATTCGGCCAAAATATTCTCAAATATATATTTTTTATTTTGATTTCGTTAACCTTGTATCGGCGCCGATATATCGGTTATCGGCTAATTTGCATATCGGCGCAACCCTAATCTATGGTATTGTTTATCAATAGATAACTGTTTATCATAACTGTGATATTAAAAGTCGTGAATACGATACGCACCCTAAACTACACCTTCACCGATGCCTTGGGTAAATCAAATCATCTCTGGCTATTTATTACGGTAAAATTATATTTTCTTGTCGGTTATCATCATCACTAACTCTATAATTTGAGAAGGGCATTTTTTGAGTATTTGAATAATAATTTCATCTTAGTTTGGTTATGACTTATGTTTTTTATCCAAGTTATTTCTAATAATTCTTATATAATATAAACAAAAATGGTGAAGTTCAGAAATAAATATAAGTAGCGAAATTTTGCGAATTTTTTAAAACCAAAAGAGGGAAATTTATTTTACAATTCTTTTTTAAAATTATAATAATTGGCGAAGTTCAGAAAATTAATAAAAATTTAACTATGGCTGCTTTTTTTAAGATTTTAATCTTAGCAGCGAAGCGCAAGCTCCCCCCATAGGGAAGAAGTGGCGAAGCCATTGCCTGATCAATTTATTCAACACGGGTTCAAAGACAGCAATAAAATATAATTAATAATACTGTACTGTTATTCATATGATTACAAATGGTGTATTACTTTGCCAGAAAGGCCCGCAGCCTCTTAAAGTGTGTTTCTTGCCAAAAGGCTCTGGTAGAGGGCAATACCCTTATACCCTCAGTGCAGTTGGCCGACCCCGACAAGCTGTAAAGACTTCAGAGAGATGATTGAATTCGAGGCCTGTGGCGGTCTCCTCTACCCCTCAAACGAGTGCATCCACATGGTCATGGTGGCCGTGGAAGTCTTCAAGGTGATTACAACACCAGGCGAAAGGAAGGACAAGTTCCTGGTGGGCTACTCTTCAGAAGAAGTGTTCGTGAGTGTCTACAAGGAAATAATGAGTAATGACTTAGGCATGTCCGTGCTGGACTGTGGAAAGGGTTGCAGCCTGGGCAACACCGTTGTTTTTGCCATCGCCAGGTCCCTCTTCCATGTCATGGGCAAAAATATGGTGTCAAAAGCTAACAGTGATGCCCATACAAAAGCCAAAAGAAGAGTCATAAAAAGAGGTAATCCGGATGCACCCGAGAAAGCTACCAGGAGCAAAAGTGACTAAAAGAAAAAGAAACTTTCTAGTGAGAAAAAGTCCTAAGTCAATTTAAATGTGCGTAGCCACTGGCATTTGTTATGTATCTTTATTTTGTAGGGTAGATATTAGAATCCAGGTTAACCATAAAATAGGTTACTAGTACAGGGTGTCCACACCTTAGATTCTTACTAGCTATTACTTTATTATACCTATTTCAGAATAATATAGTCGGTACTCACCCATGGGCTATGAAAAAGATTTATAAAGTTAAAAAAAATGAAATTAAATGCGGGGGTCTAGCTAAATGATACCTAATGGAAATATAATTGTTTGCTAGATTGGTCAGGTGTGGGCCCTGGACGGATTTCTTCTTTTTTTCTTTAATTGATGCTACCTACTTTATTTCATTTATTAGAATATACCTTGAAATATGTTTGTAGTTAAATGTAATATACACATTTTTCATTACAGTTTTAATTAGAGATTTTGCCATTTATTTTTTTTTAAGTACTTGGAAAACCTATGGAATTTGGGAATTTTATATTAGTAGACACCCTATAGTATCTAAGAATCCCATTGTACACAGACTTATTAAATAAAATTGAATTGAATATAACCAACATCGGTTATAAATCTAAGGTTTTTATTTTTTATTTTTTATTATATAAGTCACACTTTCGTTTGTCACGCCTAATCTGTTTGTCGAATAAAATTTTTACCTCACAGCTCGAAGTACATTGGTCCCAGGGTGCTTCATGCTAGATTAAGGGTGAATATCTTTAAAAATTAAGAAATGAGAACGATTTTTGTTTTTCCTGCCTAGCCCGACTTTGAGCTACCAATCAAGTATTCGTTATCTATCGGGGTTAATATTTATAAGTTTCAAGCTCGAAAAAGTGATGCTTGTTAGATAGGGAAAGGGAGTACTGCAACCAACTAACCAATGGTAGTTAAAATTTAGTTAATTAATAACGGTACAGCACTAAAATCTTCATTGCGAGTAGGTTTGTGGTGTTTTATATATAAAGTTTCAAGGCATCTGCACGACACCCAGAAAGTAAGGGCTTGATTGAACGCAATCACAGAAGCATGAAAGGGTGCTTTAAATGCCGCAGCAAGCCCTGGCTTCCTGGGTCGAAGCACTCTCCCTGGTCATTCTAGGCCACAGGAACGTATAGAAGGAAGATCTCGATGCCTCTTCGGGCGACCGAGTACTGCTCATGCTCGGCGAGCTCAGCAAGACCATCGCATATACTATCTTTTTATCGGATTTCGTTACACCATTCAGGTGCACTATGGGGCAGATCTGGCGGATGCTTACCACGCAAACTAGGCAAAACACGGTCTACGTTCCTAAATATTTCCTACTTCTCGTTCTGTTTTCGTTCTGGTAAAGAACAGAAAAAAGAAGTTACAACAACCGTACACATGGTTTTTCCAACTACTCAGGCGTCCTCCTAAGTATTATGCAACCCTGAAAAACGCAAAAGAGCATATAGTTAAAATAAATCGCCTAAAGCCGTATAACCTCAAATCATCGGCTCATTTTGCAGGGAGCCTCACGTCCGGACATCAAGGGAACCAAAATTCTCTTTTTTTCTCTTTTGGCAATTTCATTGGTAGGGTGGTTCACTTGTAAGGGATACGGGTCCTGGCTTTCCTACACGATTTGCACGGATGTATATGATCTGCTAGAGTGACTAGGGTGACGTGTCACATAGCTTTCGGCTGTAACTTAACCTAACCTAACCAAATTATATTGATTAGGTTAGGTTAAGGCCAGAAAAACTTAGAATGCCTCATATTTACAAGATCCTGTAATTAATTTAACATGTTCTTAGAGGCAGGGGATCCAGTGAGTTTAAAAGTTCTTCCTCGAGTAGCGCCAAGGGCGGTGTTCGTACATATCTCTCAACTGATTGAGACTATCTCAGAAATATCTCACAACTAAGACTTGAGTGCAAGGTCTACAAGTGAACCTAATCTAGGTTAGGTTTTAGACTGTACACTACAGAACGAATGCATTTGTAGACTGCACGGTAATGGAGTAGCATAGATTTCTAGCTAATTTAAACAACCAATGATTTTGTTATAGTGAAGTGTGTCTCGTTTGGGCAAATACAAACAAAATGCTATCCGTATGTATCCTGTGTATGTTTGTTCAAAAAGAGAACCTTAGAATCAATTTGAATGCTGTATATAGAATAGGCCTAACTCCTTTGTTTCCAAATGTGAGGGTATATATAAAGCCATATAGACGACACCTAATTTTTATTATGATAAGGAGAGCTTAAATAAAAGATAATAGAAAATCAACTAATAAATAAAACGTGCAGAAAAACAAAGCGATATTCACATCAAATGGGGTTGAAGCAAAATAAAATGGAAGGAAAAATAAGTTATACATATCTATAAAAATACCTATTGAAACTAGATTAAACAATAAAATTGAATTAAATGCACGGGAGGCTAAATTTTAAAGAAATAAAGGATTAAAAGTAGTTATGTGGATAATACAGAATCTAAAAACTAAACGGATGGGTTAAAGAAGAACAGATAAATTACTTTTTTCAATAATTTGAAGCAAAATGGAGAGCACTAGAAGGCTTAAACTAAGTAAAAAGAAGTAACTTGGTCCTATGGCAGTTAGAAAAAGGCAAACGGAAACAAATGAACCGGAAATAAATGAGTACAGTACTCAATATCATATGGCTAAGTGAATTATACATTAGTGACTCGTGGCATACGCCCCTCTTCCGCGCCCGGCGCTTCCAAGTGGGCTCTAAATGCCGACCTCTTCTATTAAATCTATTCTTTGTCAATGCACGCGCGGCCTGCGAAGGCTTGTAGGGCTCGTTCTGATAACAAATTGCAGGATTTAATAGGCCCAGCGTGGAACTCCACAAATGGATGCTTGGTAGATTTATAAAATCATAAAACCACACACAAATAAACATACGCCTGTTGGGAACATTTATCAACAGCTGAACAAATATAGAGTCTGGCAAGAGAAATTTTACAGAGACCTGCAACAAGCGATTCCCTATAATAAAGTAAATCTATGAGAAATATGTAGGTACAACAGGTACGCAGAGCTGTCGGGAACTCGGCCCAAGGGGTGGAAATAACGAGCGAACTAGACCACTGGGTCCACGGACAAGTTAAGGTCACGCCCCTTGGAGACGAAACACACACACACACACACACACACATATATATATATATATATATATATATATATATATATATATATATATATATTAGTATGTATATAGATAGACAGACCCTCATTATTTCAGAAGCTTCATTATTCCTGATTCATTAACTCAGTTCATTCCTTTAGTAACGTCACGGAATCCTATTTACTCGCCTAAGTCCTGCCGCCTTTAGATTTGATACTTCGCTAAGACAGAAAGCCTACACATTGACCGCAAAGAACCCAAGACGATTCCGCTTACCACTTTTTAGTAGGTCAATTCAAGAATAAAGTTATAGTTTCTTTGCCGGGTCCTTTGAAAGTACTTTACTTACCCCGATTACCGAGACACCTTCGATAAGCCCATCCTAATGCATAACCTTCGTGAGAAATTATAAGGAGTCAGAACCAATTAGACAGAGGCGTAAAGTAGGCCCACTGCCTAAAGTCCTCGTCACCCGTCGAGCGCAATAGCCGCGAGGACTCTCCAACACACGCCCTTATAATTATGGAGCACGCACCCATAAACCTGTAACTTTCATCGGCAACATCATCTCCCTATAGGTTCATGGTCTCGAAGGTCACCATATAAAACCTTTATTATTAGTATTACTTGAAAGGAGACCTGAAAAAAATTACATTAGGATATTCAAAACAAAATAATTTAACAGCTTTGAAATAACGAAAATTTAAGACGAGAAAAGAATCGACACAGAAAAGAAATCGTCAAAAAAGGGAATTACTAATTAATACCTGGCAAAGATTCTTTGAGAAGAAACATGGTAGATTAATACAAACAAGGAAGAGAAAAAATATATTAAACCTTTTTTGTTTAAATGAAACAAGGATTCCTCGAGGCAGAATAAAGCTCCAGAAGCCGAAACAAAAGGACAGTCAAATCTTCACCGGAAGTTTTGCCGACTTACGTGTGGGTCTTTTTTTGTGTTTTTTTTTTGAAAAGCCGCGCAAAAGACCGGTAATGGATACTATGGTGTACACATGTACACATTGCTGGGGTTACGCACAGCAAAAAAAGACGAAGGACTATTTTGTACGAAAGAATAAAAGGCATACGAGGGAATGGACAAAACCTGAGGAAAATAATCCGACTAAATGATAATGTAAAATTCGATAGAAAAAAACCGATAGTAAAAGTAATCATTAAATAATATAGAAAATGAATAGAGGAAAAATCCTATTCAAATGAATTTACAAATTCTATAAATAATTATAAAATATGAGAAAAAATATGATTAATAAATAGGTACAAATCAGATTGGGGGATTAATAATAATAATATATATATATATATATATATATATATATATATATATATATATATATATATATATATATATATATATATATATATATACGAGGGGCGGTCAATAAGTTTTGCAATTCGGATATAAGGAAACGAGATATGAGGAAAAGTGTTTTATTATTTTTCAATATAACTACCCTCGACTTCAATGCACTTGCGCCACTTGACCCTGAGTCTTCGAATTCCCGACGACCAGAAATCTCCCGACTGCTGTTCAATCCACTCCTGGACGGCGAGCTGGACATCTTCATCGTCCTTAAACTGGCGTCCACGCAGTGCAACCTTGAGCTGGCGGAATAAAAGGTAGTCGCTAGGGGCCAGATCTGGACTGTAAGGGGGATGGTTGAGCTCCTCAAATCCGCACTTGCGCAGGGCAGCTTGTGTAACTCTTGCTTTGTGGACTTTGACGACGTTGAAGTCGATCATGGGGCGTAAGGTTTCTAGGGACCCAACGGGCAGAGGCCTTGGTCATGGCCAAATTGTCGTGGATGATGTTAATAACACTTCCGTGTGATATTCCAAGTTCTCGCTCGATTTCTTCGACCTTCACCCGTCGATTTTCGAGGATCATGGTTGCATAGGAAGGGTCGGTGTCGGTGTACACTGCAACCATGCGTTCATGGATCTATTTTGCCTTCTTGCCTTCCTTGGTCAAAAACTTGATCACTGCGCGGTGCTCAACCTTCTCCATTGTTGAAAAATTTGTGACTGACAATCTGCGATCAGCTACTGCTTCTTAAATAGACGAGGGAGGAGCGTGTGGCTGCAGGTCCTGACTTGTCATAACTTGTCCTAACACCACCACAAACAGCCATCCCCCTTCCTCTGTTTTGCTCTACCGATTTGCAAGACTTATTGACCACATCTCGTATGTGTATATATATATATATATATATATATATATATATATATATATATATATATATATATAGATAGATAGATAGATAGATAGATTGGCGTAGAATTCAGGTAGCCCGAACCTGACCCTTTTGGCTTCCCTCCAAAGATGCGGGGGAGGGGAGACGACAGCCCCAAATTAGGAATAGATTTCCTCTTCGAGTGTGAATGGATTTTAAATGGCGAGAGTGAATTAACCGTTGGCCGGTATTGCTACTATTTAACTAGGCTTTGGTGGTTGGAGGATTTAAACAGAAAAAAACAAAAATAATCTTTTAATCCTATCCAAACAACAATGGATATTTACAGAATAATATATAGGCAATTTAGTTAACACTGTTTACTAAATGAATGAAATTGAAATGACAAGTATGAATCGTCTTAGCTGTACTAGGCCCAATAAGTACACTTATTACCCGAGTGAAAGCGAGAAGCGACTGCGAGGTGAGTCCTAGCCGTACGAGGCTAAATAATTATTACAATAATTTCCCGAGAGAGATCGGTAGGAGATCACGAGGTGAGTCGCCCCGTCGGAGAGCGTCAGCCTCTTCAACGATGAAAGAAAATGTAAGTCTTACGATTTTCTGGAGAAGACTATGAGCATGGGTACTCGGGGGAAGGTATTCTTCGAGGAAGCGGAGTAGAGAGCGATATTCCAGACGTAGTCTTCATCGTTCCAAATATGGATTCCTGCTGCGAGACCGAATAGCAGCGGGGGTTGTCGCTCGAGGATTGCGCGTCGTCGATGAATAATTCCAAAGACCTCTTATGATGTCGCGTGAATACCTTCTGTATCGCGTGGGCTTTTCTACTTAGAAGCAACGTGGGGACAGCTGGCGACCCGAAAGCTCTAGAATACTTCCTCGATTATTCTCTGGGTGGAGAATATATATTACTACGCCGGAAGTTCCAATGTTTGCCGACAGAAGCGTTATCGTTGCGGTCCCACAGCCTCGATGGCGGGAATCAGCGGTGAGGGTCGTAACACCATAAACGGGACGGGACCCAGGCGCGTTATTGCTCCGGAAATTTGCCGACGGTCTCGAAGCAGTGCTCCTTTGCTCGAAATCCCTTCCTCGTGACTCGATCACACACGCTCGATCTCTCTCTCCCTTATTTTCTGACATAGATATACATATGTATATAGATTGGCGTGAAATCAAGTATTATTTCTGAAAGAGATGTGATAATTTTGCGAGTTTTTTTTCTGTCATTTTTTCCTAACATATGTGCATTGAAAAATAGTTCCATTTTAAACTCAATTTTTTTTATTCATTTTGATCTCAAATTTATTTTTCTATTTTAAAGAATAAATTCAATATTGCTCCTAAAAAACTTGTAAAATATCTACATATATTTTGTATTTATATAGTAGAAATTCTTTATATTTATCTGTTGTAAAGCACTTCTGCTTTACCTGGCAATACCAATGAATAAAGTTCTTAAGAGTAATAAAACTTCAGAAAGTTCAGAACTCCGCCGTATACATAATTACAGACACGAGGATAAGAGAGCAAAGGAGATTCCAAGACATACACCAGGAACTCGAACTTCCAGCTACCAATATATCCCTACACAAAAGGACATGTAAGGTATGGGATAATCTGAACCACATCCTAGAGGAAGAAGACTTAAGATCTACGAAAATCCCTCAAATATATAGGATTAACAACAGAGGCAACTTTAGAAGTGGAAAACCGGACCCAAGAGGCGTACTGGCACCTTTCTACATATATAACTGAGGTTGCTTTGAAATGCTAAGAACAACATGAAAAATTACATCTTCACTGAAAAGTAAAAACAAACGAAGTACAAAGGCGTAAGAGCCTCCAAACAACGGAGGAAGAAGATTAAAAAATAAGTCGAAGCAAGAAGAAACCAAGAGATGGCTGGTCACCCAGCAACTACAATCAACTCAACTTTATCCCTTTCTTACTTTACTCGACAATCTCTATCCACTCGACTTCTACCATACACTTTATTTTTTCTTACTTTTTCAAGACTCAAGACTATTTCTCTGTATAGCCGCAGAAGATGACCAAAGGGGTTGAAAGGAGTCTTGAGCGAATAATTAATAGATAATGATTAAGAATAATCTTTATGTCCCTCTTTCTTCTAAGGGATAGTCATTTATGAAAGTTAAAAAAAGTTATCGGGAAACTTAAAAATGCCTCTTCTGCTGTAAAATATAACAATTACTATATTCGACATGGCACCTTTATAATATATATATATATATATATATATATATATATATATATATATATATATATATATATATATATAATTTCAGTAGGAAGGATACGACCATCAGTGACATTCTTATTTATTCCAAGCAACGTTTCGGATTACCCAATCCATCATCAGGCTAAAGGGATAAACACAATTTGTAAGGCGAAAAAATTTTAACTTAAACTAAATACAAATCAAGAGAAAATAATTTGTTTAGTTTAAGTTAACATTTGTTCGCCTTAAAAATTGTGTTTATCCCTTTAGCCTGATGATGGATTGAGTAATCCGAAACGTTGCTTGGAATAAATAAGAATGTCGTATCCTTCCTATTGGAATTATAATTACGCCTTCTTAGAAGCAACCTTGTTGAACATATATATATATATATATATATATATATATATATATATATATATATATATATATATATATATATATATATATATATATATATATATATATATATATATATATATATATATATATATATATATATATATATATATATATATATATATATATATATATATATATATATATATATATATATATATATGTATATATTTATTAAGATAGCAGAGGGGTTGCGCGTTGCCAGGTGTATACGTATTTTTAGGCTAAATAAGCAGGCTAAATTTTTCAAGGATATGACATTATAAATTTATACAAACATAATTGTGTTTATCCCTTTAGCCTGATGATGAATTGAGTAATCCGAAACGTTGCTTGGAATAAATAAGAATGTCGTATCCTTCCTATTGGAATTATAATTACGCCTTCTTAGAAGCAACCTTGTTGAACATATATATATATATATATATATATATATATATATATATATATATATATATATATATATATATATATATATATATATATATATATTATATATATATATATATATATATATATATATATATATATATATATATATATATATATATATATATATATATATATATATATATATATATATATATATATATATATATATATATATATATAGATATATGTATATATTTATTAAGATAGCAGAGGGGTTGCGCGTTGCCAGGCGTATACGTATTTTTAGGCTAAATTTTTCAAGGATATGACATTATAAATATATACAAACATAAGATATTTTTAGGAAAGTTTTCAGATATTTATAAATTAATTATATGAGAAATGGGAAGCAACAGACGTGGCAATATTGAACTTATAAAAATACGGGGCTTTTAACTATTAGGGAATGGGAAATATGTTTTTGTTTTTCGAATAGGAACTGACATTAATCAGTTTTCGGTGTCTTTGTTGTAGAAAAGGGAGATAATGAAGATATTGGAACAATATAGGTTGTTTTTTGGGGGAGTGGTTTGGGCGTGTGTGATTCGTGGGTGTTTATATATAGGTGTAGTAAAAGTGGAAATGAGATTGTGCCCGAGTTTAAAGCGTGGCTTGAAAATCTAATATAAAGGGATTCTTTAAGTTCGGTTTATGGTGTGGATGTCTGTTTTCGTAATGTAATCGGATAGGGGAGAATTCGGGAGTAGTGAGTGGGGCTCAATTTCTGTGCCTGATACCTAGATGTGCGCAAATACGGCTATGCAGTGTTATATATATATATATATATATATATATATATATATATATCGAGCCAGCTATTTTTATTTCCTGATCACAATTCAATAATCTTTCTTTCACTTCACCGAAAATCAAATCGCAGATCCAACAGATAGCCATAAGCAATGGTGAGGTATTATTCACAACTTTCCGGCGACAAGCTGGTAGAAAAAAAATCGCCCGAACGACACACGCGCCGAGGACATACACATGCCACTCCTCCATTAGCATTTCGACCAATCCCTTGAGAGAATATCCTCAAGCCACGCCTTCCCGAAGAAATCTCGATTCACAGTGGATTCATGATAAATGACTGACCTAAAGGGTCTATAGACAATGCGATCACCGAATGCTGCCGCCGAAATTCTAAACAAATTTCATTGTTTATGCGGTTCTCGTACCACAGAAAGCGGTGGGCGTCAGTGGTATATCGGGACTGCTCACAAAAGTCAATGTCAGGCTCCGGACTTTCGGTTCAGATCAGGAGGACAGATGGTTCAATGTTTATGACGTTATCTTACGATGCCCTTCCGTTTCTACCTCTAATGGGCTAGTGAACATGACGGCTACGTCGGCAGATCAGTTCATTGCTAATGTAAAATTAAAATAAAAAAATAGAGTGATAAAAGAAAGATAAATGATGCTTAGGGTACATTAATAGAAAAATTACCCAAGGATACAACGGCCACTCGAGATACTGTAGCCCCCCCCTCCCCCACACACACAAATAAACAATCTCACGTGTTGTTTCGGAAGGATATCAACAATATTGAAACTTCAATCGTGTTGGGTAACGTCAACTGATGACGTGGACACTCCAGTGCTATGCAAAACAGGTAGCGAAAACTGTTGATATGATCATACAACTATCCGTGAACCCATAATTATATGGTCGTAAGAACAAGTTACAAACCACCGACTAGTTCGCACACCTAGTATTGTCAAACGACTAAGTTATCCTATACATATGCGGAACCTGCCTATTATGCACCCAAATATAATAATATGAGGGAATATTCATTAGTTTTGCTTTAAAATGAAGCGATACATGAAGGAAAAAAAGCAAATAACAGAAGAAGACGACGTTTCGTTTCATTTACTGAGACGTGTCAGGTTTTAGCAAATAAAAATAGAATTGTTATAAATGGATATAAAATAGAGGAGCAGGAAAGTGTTATGGACTGCTCTTATTCAAAGAGACAAAAATATATCTCTGTGATCAACGAAAATGGGTAAGTGAATGAGATTAAATTGATTTTATTATAAAATTTTAACCAGCGTTACTATCATCACTCAAAAATATGAATGGTTAAGGAAATTGGCATTATGGGGAAGTTATAGAACCAATATATCTTAAAGAGATTATTTGGGGCGATAGGAGCAAGTAAAACACAAAACTCAGTTTCACAACGAACGCAAGTCATTTTGTGTGAAGAATCATGGTCAGGATGATTAAGACAAATAGAAAATCGAAGGCAATTGCATTCTTCCATTTTTAGGTAATTGAACCATTCTTCAGGTTCAACTTTCAGTTTGTAGGAATAAGAGAATATTTAGCCACGGGTAACGAGGAGCCCCGCTAAGTTGAAGAATGCCAAGTCTGGTCGTGTGAGAATTCATCTACTTCCGGCGATAAAGCAGACGCTTGGACCACCGAGAGCGAGGAGAAGTTGCCGCGTCCACTCCCAAGCGATATCAAAAACCCCGCTTGGAGTCTCCCTTCCCGCGGCTGGCTCTGATATGATGAAACACTTCCAACGCCTGAGGGAAAGCGCTTCCGGTTGTCCCACATATAAACCCAGTCTTCAGCCGTGACAAATTTAGTATAGGCCCACGGTGTAGTACGAGACACTTCAACTTCTCGATCGACTCCGTTCCGTTCACTCACGAGTACGAAAGCAAGAAGCTCCCTCCCACCCCCGAAGGAAGTTAGCCCCAGTCCATTGGCTATTCTTCGGTTTGTCTACGGTCTCGTTTCGGTGTGAATCCTCCCTCAGACGTCATTCTCGAGGTTAAACTTACGATTGTAATCCGCCCGTACAATCACCCCCTCAAACCCTAAAGCGAAGCCTATGACCTTTGTAGATTTGTATCCAGTCATTCCGATCTTTGTACGTGTGTACGTCGGCTAGCGAGCCGCAGCTTGTAGGCTCTCGTGAGTCAACTCGTCCCCCAAATTCCTTAACTCCATAACTGTCGTCACGAGTATCCATGTCATTTGCGCGATAAATCTTATTTATATGTATATTTTATTTGTATGTAAATAGTAAAAAATTTTTTTTTTTACTTTTTTGTACCCAGAACCAGTAGGCGACCCATAAGCAAACCAAACGGCCAACTGCACTCTTTTTGTTGAATTAATTTGCACGCACTCGTTTAAGAATCTACCTTCCTCCTTTTTCGTCTGGTGATTAGCCTCCAGCTAAGCTCCCGGATCTGACCTTGCCCTCCTCTCCTTAATCCATTTTTTTCTCTTTTAGCTTCGGGTTTCCAACTTATGCTGCAATATAAACCATAGCGAGTGCTTCACCATCACTCTATAGCCTCTTAATTGAGCGGAGGCGACATGTCGATACAGTACCACGTCTGGGCTAACCGAAGTAAATTGGAGTGTGAGCGATGCTGATATCGGAGGTAGAACGGAACCAAATCAGGCAAAGATCCAGGGACGGGGGGGTGGAGATAAGGGGCTGAAGCCCACCACCCCAAATTTCAGACCCAGTTATGTGTATATTTCATTTTTAAGCCATGCTTGAATTCTGTTATTTAAAAGAGTTATGTAATAATATAGAATATATATATATATATATATATATATATATATATATATATATATATATATATAAACAAAGTTTTAAACCGTTGCGATCGAAAGTATCTTATATGATACATGTCTAAAAAACAGGTAAATCTCAAAAAATAATGATTAAAGTCAGTATTATTCCTTAGCTGACGTCCAAAAACTATAATTCATAATTTTCTGATGGGTAGAAAAAAATCGTATCTGAGATAGTTCGTGCTCACTTTTTTATGAGATGCTGTTATTTATTATCAATACTGTCTATTATAACCCTTATTAATAGCACTGGTCTGCGTCAAAAATGTAGCTTAGGTTTTCTGTAGCGTTTCTTAATAAAATTGACCTCCTAAATCCAAATTTGGCATCCGTTTTTCTCTATCAGATCCAGTTTTTACGATACAGGGAATCATAATAATTTTATGGTTTATACATGTCCTATGTTACGTCAAATTTTAATTGTTTTTGCACTACTGTATTTGCAGTAAATTTTGTATACATTTTAAGTAATTATGTTATTAAGTTTATATGTTTTCAGGTTACAAATTGCTTACAATTATACTAATAAGAATAATAATAATAGTGGTTGAGTTAAAAATGCGACAAAGTGACTTTTTCCGAGCAGCAATGTACAATCTCTCCTCTAATTAATTCTTTATATTATGCATATTTTGGAGTAAGGCTACGAGATCAAGATGAAGGTTTTGCACCACATATCTGCTGCAAGGGATGCTACATAAGTTTAAAACGCTGGAGTCAGGGTGAACAGAAGTCTCTTTCTTTTGGTGTTCCCATGGTGTGGAGAGAGGGCAAGGACCACACGACGGACTCCTATTTTTACATGACAAATCTTAAAGGTGAGCATTGTATCAAGTATTTAAGCTTTCTGTATCTTACTGGCTCCTGAAAATGTCATTATTATGCATAGACTTAGCATAAAATTAAAAACTAACATAGTTCACGTCAGCATGATCATATCTTTTACTAAGCATTTATGTACTATCTGCAACTCCAAATCAATTCCTTTATGTAATATGCAGTTATATTTTCCACAAGTATAAATATGAAGAATAAATATAGTGTGGCATATCCGGATGTTCCTTCTGCCATCAAACCCCTGCTCCATGGTCCAGAAATTCCTATACCTTCTTCTCTTAAACATATAGAGTTCCATAAAGAGATTAATATGGAATTTGATCAAGATTATGATACATCTGATTCTTCTCAGGTTTCCACACATGATATGGTCGCAAGACCATTCACTCAAGTTCAGTTAAATGACCTGACCAGGGATCTGGGGCTTTCAAAGGAGAATGCACAACTTCTTGGCTCTCGACTTTGTAAACGTACTCTTCTCGCTAAAGAAGCAACATTTCTTTGGTACAGAAATAGAGAACAAGAGTTTCGAAGCAATTTTTTACACTATTCTTCTACCTCTTTAGTATACTGCGCCAATATTAAAGGACTTGTTGAGGCCCTTGAAATTTCCTTCAACCCATTAGAATGGAGACTTTTCATAGATTCCTCCAGTAGAAGTTTAAAAGCTGTGCTACTGAATATTGGTGACAAGATAGCTTCCGTTCCTATAGGCCATTCAGTCCAACTTACTGAAAGTTATGAAAACCTGAAAAAATTGATGGATGCAATAAATTACTCTACCCACAATTGGAGGATATGTAAAGGTAAGATAATTTTACACTTGGCATTTCTAAGCTCTTTGATATTGACATTTTCATTTTTAATTGTTAATACTTGTATAAACCTTTTGGTCAATTTACATTTTACAAGAATGCAAATCTGGAAATCATCAGTTATTTTTTGTTAAAGTGTGTCCCTATAGGTTAATGAATCCTTTGGGGTTAATGGGGAACTTATCCTAATTTAGAAGGTATACAACATAACTTAATAAACTCAAAATAAGATGTACATATATCCAATTGTTAAAGTGTGTCCCTATAGGTTAATGCATCCTTTTGGGTTAATGAGTGACTTATTCTAATTGAGAAGGTATACAACATAACTCAATAAACTCAAAATAAGATGTACATATATCCAATTAATTCCAATACAATGGTTTAATGCATCAGCAAAACAGGATTTTTTCAGTACATATTTATATTCTCATTATTTTAAGAAATATTACTTCGAATGACAGACATAGAAAAAGATTCCTGGAAAGCTTTCAAAGCTCCAGGTAACAATTTTCTAGGCAATAAAAGAAGCCCAGAATATGTTACCCTGGTCAATCAGCTCCTAACAATTCTCAAACATTTGGGAGCTCGAATCTCTATAAAGATACCCTTTTTACAGTCCCATCTTGATTATTTTCCCGACAACTACGGGGATTACAGTGAAGAACAGAGGTAAAGATTCCACCAGGACATAAAAACAATAGAATTCAGGTACCAGGGTAAATGGGACGTAAACATGCTTGCTGACTAATGTTGGTGTTTGAAGCGTGATGCACCAGATGAGAGGCACAAACGAAAATCGTCAAGGGCGTTGTGATAGAACGAGTTAATTTCAACTCCTATCCCATATTATTAAAAACCACGATGCTGCCCACGTGCATCTTCGATTCGAGGCTTGGAATCTTATCTCAGCTACCGGATGCCAATGTTTAAACAAGGAGGTTATCGTCCCCCCGTTCACCCCCATACGCCGACCTCGCCAGATCGAGTTAGGCTTATGAACAGATAAGGCATTGTTCGCCAGCCCGGCTGTGCGTTCCCTCCAAGCTTTCATTCCATTTTCCCCCACGCCAAGGAGATGTCCTGGCTATTTATATGGAAACTTTACCACTAAGATCAGATTGGAGATCCAGATTTTCGTCGCGAAACATCACCACGACCCTCTCTCCTTTTGTGCGCCAAGGGACCTCGACCTCGAGATTCACCATCACTTGTCCAGAAAGAGGACAATATTCCTTGAGTGCCAAAGGTCCGAGCCTTTCCGACGCCAAGTCCCAAGGCTTCCCCCCCTGTTGTTCAAGGAGAACAGCATTAGAAAAGCCATTGTTCGTTTTGAGCCCTTCGCCAAGAAACGGTTCTCATCCCCCCCCTGTTGTTCAAGGAGAACAGCATTAGAACAGCCATTGTTCGTTTTGAGCCCTTCGCAAAGAAACGGTTCTCATCCCCCCTTCCCTGTTGTTCAAGGAGAACAGCATTAGAACAGCCATTGTTCGTTTTGAGCCCTTCGCCAAGAAACGGTTCTCACCCCCCCTGTTGTTCAAAGGAGAACAACATTAGAACAGCCATTGTTCTTGAGCCCGTAGACAAGAGACGGTTCTCACCCCCCCCCTTTTGTTCAGAAGAGAACAACCTAGAACAGCCATTGTTCGTTTTGAGCCCTTCGCCAAGAAACGGTTCTCACCCCCCCTGTTGTTCAAAGGAGAACAACATTAGAACAGCCATTGTTCTTGAGCCCGTAGACAAGAGACGGTTCTCATCCCCCCTTTGTTCAGAAGAGAACAACCTAGAACAGCCATTGTTCTTCAAGCCGTTCGTCGAGAAACGGTTCTCCTTCCCAAGACGCCTCGTCAGGATCCTTTTATCCCCCCCCCTTCGGCTGGAACTCGCCAGCGGACCGAATATTCCTTCAAGTACCTTCCACTGCACCCTAATGAAAAGTTACGTAAGCCAAACGTCACCTTTTGAGTATTGATCCCTTTTTGTCAATTCTATCCTGTGCTTTAAATTGTTTATCGAACCATCCCATCTCTTTAACTCTATATTTGTTTCACCTTTTTTAATCCCTTAAATCCTTGGATTAGCCCGAGTCTCCACGACCCTTTCCATTCTGTTTATGTCAATATTTTCCGTTTTTGTGTTTTGTTTATAGTTATTATTAATAAAACTCTATTTTATTAATGATAGCAATATTATTATCCTTGAGCTCAGTTCCACTTCTTAAGCATATCGAAGATACATAATATCGGCCGCCAGACAGTAACGCACTCTAAAGATAATTAAGGAAGTTCCCTCAACGAATAGTGTAATATATGGTATCGTCGGGAGTCATTCTACGACATATATATATATACTATTTAAATTTGGTATCAGGTGTGTAAGGTTTAACGCTATATCTTTGCAAACACTGGTCTCAGTCGAGTAAAGCATAGTGTTATTCGTTATAATAATAGAATATAGTAGTTCCCTTTTGTTTTAACGATTGCTATCCCCTTTTTTTTTTAAACTTAAGAAGCTGGAGTAGCTCAAGGAACGGTTATAATAATTTGTTTGTTTTTTTTTGTGATTTTAGTCAGTGGTTATTTAGATTGAGAAACCAAGTACGAATAGGTCAGTGCCCATATTTAGGTAGGCTAATTCTATAGAGGCATAATTCTTGTTGCGAGGTATTTTAGTTGGTTGACTAGTGCGCCCCCAAGTGCAAAGATGACTCAGTTTGAAATCTTTAAAGCGCAAAGAGAATCCTGTGGACTTTCCGGAAAAGAACTAATTGAGTACATTCAAGAGGAGCAAAGAAAAGAGGAAGAAAGAGAAATACAACGAGAAGAAAGAGAAATACAACGAGAAGAAAGAGAAATACAACGAGAAGAAAGAGAAAGAGGGGAACGGATAAGACAAGCTGAGCTTCAGATTGAATTAGCTCGGATTAAAGCAGAAGTTCAAAGAAAAAAAGGTAGAAGAAGAAAGAGAAAGAGAGGAACGGGAAAGAGTAATCCAACGAGAAGAACGAGAAGGAAGAATCCAACGAGAAGAACGAGAAGGAAAAATCCAACGAGAAGAACGAGAAAAAGAAATCCAACGAGAAGAAAGAAGGACGGATTCGCGCCCCTTCCCAGGAAAGCTGACAAAGTTTCCGAGCCCCGTAAAACCCCAAAACTTCTTTCCCCAAAACCAACAACGGGACTCCAAACCTCCCGTTAAGACTTCTCCTCCATCTCTCTTCCCGAAGCGACCAACCATATGCTTCACCTGTGGTGTAGAAAACCACATGAGCTGGAATTGCCCCCAAAATTCTAGGCTTAAAAGCGGACCAGCCCACCAAGTTCACCAGATTAATGCAACCCCGGCTCCCCCGGTGGTGCAGACCCAAGCAGAAACTTCTCCCCCTCCGTCAGGCCACCAGGTAAATTTTGTTTTTGGTAAAAGTTCATCGGGAACTTTGAAATATGAGGAGGGCAGCGTGGACGGCTGTCGAGTATTGACTCTCGTCAGGGACACAGGATGTACGTGCTTCATCGTGTCCGACGAACTCCTCCCAGTGGCCTCTAACCACGAAAAATTTGCGGTGGTACATGACCAACTTGGGCGGGCGAACCGATTCCCCGTCACTAGATGTTACCTGCAGTGTCAATATTATAATGGCTGGGCTGAGGTCATTGTAGCACCCATACAATTCTGTTCCGTACTTATAGGACAGAGCCCCCAAGTAAGTTTCGACCCTGTGTTTCAGGCCGCCCTTCCTCAAGGCCGAGATAAGAAAGAAGCCCAGGAGCCCGTCCCCATCAGAACCTCGATACCGTCTGATTTCTCGGAGACCCCTAACCAGGACTTTAGGACGGCAAAAGAGGAATGTGAATCACTAACACCCTTAGGTGATAAGGCCCCAGACAAGGACACGGAGACTGTCCCTGGACCCCAAGAAAAAAAGAACCCCCAACGCGCCCATGGAGATACCTTCGTAGAACTGGACGAAGCATCGGCGCTTGAAGAGGATTGCCCCGCGGAGTCCCTTAACGTAATCCAGACAGTGTGCATCCAACCTGATGCCGATTACCCTCCTCCTTCCCTACCAGGCGAGTCTTTGGAACCCTCTGACCTGGATAGGGACGCGCAGCTGACACCACGTCAGAAGAGTCAGCTACAAGAACTAATTAAATGGAATCACAATTTACCCACCCTATTAGCTCTTTTCGAGCGACTGCGCGAAAATGGCCTCAACATTGGCCTCCGCAAATGCCATTTTGCTCACGAACCCATTAAATATTCGGGTTTCAAAATAGGACCAAGCCAGTTAGGTCCCCACGAGAACAAGATTAAGGCAATCGCCCACATGCCCCTCCCGATTACAAAGAAGCCATTAAGATCGTTCCTAGGATCAGCTTCTCCCTATCAGCGATTTGTTCCGAATTTCGCTGCAATTTTGGCCCCCCTATGCCCCCTTCAGGAAAAGAATTTCCCCGATCGTTTACGTTGGAATGATGTCGCTGTTTCCCATTTTAATCAGCTCAAAAGTAAGTTCATTTCTGCCCCCATTTTTAAGTTGCCCAACCCGGAAAAATCCTTTGGGGTTAAGACCGACGTGATCAACGAGGGCATTGGAGGTGTACTCCTTCAATACGTGGATGACAGAACGAGTCATCCAGTTGCATATGCTAGTCGTCAATTATTACCACGCGGAAAGAGATATGCCACTAGAGAAAAGATAGCTCTATCAATTATCTGGGTCATAGACAAATTCAAGCTGTACTTGATATGTAAAGATTTTCAAATAGGAACCGACCACCGTCCGTTAGCCTATATTAGGAATTTGAGACACTCAAACGGCCGCATCATGCGCTGGAGTTTACTCTTGCAAGAGTATCAGTTTAAAATAAATTAGATAAAAGGTTCCGATAACCAGGTCGCTGACGCACTCAGTAGGAATGCGTTACCGAATAGCGTAGAATAATTGTATTCATAGGATTAGTATCTCCATGTAGGTATATACCGTCTTGTACGACTTAATTTAAGATTCTTTTGTAATATAATTAATTAATGTATATGTCTGAATTTTGTAACGCTCAATGTCTAATTTTTTGTATGTCTATATAATTGTTCTTATTAATTTACGTATAAATTATTTTGTCCCGTATGTACTAAGTTTATATCATTTCATTGTTCCATGCCGTTTTTTTTTCTTTGATTAAGTTGTATTAAAGGTTATTTTCCCCTGTAATCTAAAGATCAAAATAATCATATGTATTGAGGTAATACTAGTTAGGTGCAGGAAGGTACGGTTGGTACAAGAAAACAAGTTCCCCACAACGGAGCTCTATCGTTGTCCCTTCTCTCTTTTTTTTCGAAGTGACAACTTCCCCTGGAATGGAGGGGTGTGATAGAACGAGTTAATTTCAACTCCTATCCCATATTATTAAAAACCACGATGCTGCCCACGTGCATCTTCGATTCGAGGCTTGGAATCTTATCTCAGCTACCGGATGCCAATGTTTAAACAAGGAGGTTATCGTCCCCCCGTTCACCCCCATACGCCGACCTCGCCAGATCGAGTTAGGCTTATGAACAGATAAGGCATTGTTCGCCGGCCCGGCTGTGCGTTCCCTCCAAGCTTTCACTCCATTTTCCCCCACGCCAAGGAGATGTCCTGGCTATTTATATGGAAACTTTACCACTAAGATCAGATTGGAGATCCAGATTTTCGTCGCGAAACATCACCACGACAACTCTCCCTTTGTGCGCCAAGGGACCTCGACCTCGAGATTCACCATCACTTGTCCAGAAGGAGGACAATATTCCTTGAGTGCCAAAGGTCCGAGCCTTTCCGACGCCAAGTCCCAAGGCTTCCCCCCCTGTTGTTCAAGGAGAACAGCATTACAACAGCCATTGTTCGTTTTGAGCCCTTCGCCAAGAAACGGTTCTCATCCCCCCCTGTTGTTCAAGGAGAACAGCATTAGAACAGCCATTGTTCGTTTTGAGCCCTTCGCAAAGAAACGGTTCTCATCCCCCCCCTGTTGTTCAAGGAGAACAGCATTAGAACAGCCATTGTTCGTTTTGAGCCCTTCGCCAAGAAACGGTTCTCACCCCCCCTGTTGTTCAAAGGAGAACAACATTAGAACAGCCATTGTTCTTGAGCCCGTAGACAAGAGACGGTTCTCATCCCCCCCCTTTTGTTCAGAAGAGAACAACCTAGAACAGCCATTGTTCGTTTTGAGCGCTTCGCCAAGAAACGGTTCTCACCCCCCCCCCCTGTTGTTCAAAGGAGAACAACATTAGAACAGCCATTGTTCTTGAGCCCGTAGACAAGAGACGGTTCTCATCCCCCCTTTGTTCAGAAGAGAACAACCTAGAACAGCCATTGTTCTTCAAGCCGTTCGTCGAGAAACGGTTCTCCTTCCCAAGACGCCTCGTCAGGATCCTTTTATCCCCCCCCCCTTCGGCTGGAACTCGCCAGCGGACCGAATATTCCTTCAAGTACCTTCCACTGCACCCTAATGAAAAGTTACGTAAGCCAAACGTCACCTTTTGAGTATTGATCCCTTTTTGTCAATTCTATCCTGTGCTTTAAATTGTTTATCGAACCATCCCATCTCTTTAACTCTATATTTGTTTCACCTTTTTTAATCCCTTAAATCCTTGGATTAGCCCGAGTCTCCACGACCCTTTCCATTCTGTTTATGTCAATATTTTCCGTTTTTGTGTTTTGTTTATAGTTATTATTAATAAAACTCTATTTTATTAATGATAGCAATATTATTATCCTTGAGCTCAGTTCCACTTCTTAAGCATATCGAAGATACATAATATCGGCCGCCAGACAGTAACGCACTCTAAAGATAATTAAGGAAGTTCCCTCAACGAATAGTGTAATATATGGTATCGTCGGGAGTCATTCTACGACAGGCGTCTTTTCTTGGAAATTAGAATTATTTTCTTTATTATGTTGCATTCTTTAATTTTTTTGTTTGATTAAAAGGATTATAGTTTACATTCGTTAATTCCTGTTTCTATGATATAACAATAATAATGCATTATTAGATAGAGAAAGCTTTGCTTTTCTAAAAAAAATTTCAAGAAAAATGAGGAAATTTCATTGAAAATGGTGTATGCTGTACTGAGAAAATCTGACCTGATTGAACAAAAATACATTCATTTTTGAGCTCAGAAGATTTGAGTCATCAAGAAACCACAAAGAAATCCTGAGGAACATAATATTTTTTCCAAACGCAGGCCTGTGTAATCAATGCTTTTTGTCAGATTACTCAGAGGGAGGAATTAGGTTAGACCCCCACCCCAATTTTTATCCTTGATCCGTCACTGATCCAAATTTGTATATGGTATCGTCTATGAGGGATTCAAGGCTTGGGTATCCAAGAGCTCAGGGATATAAAATTCAAATATGGCGATGGAGAAGATTGGGGTTGGAAGAAGCCTTCAGGTCTCACAAGTTGGTTTCTTGATTATGGTGCGTTTGGAAGAGCAGGATGTCGCACGAGGTAGTTTCTTAGTGTGTGGGCGCGGATGAAGGACAAGGGAGGAGAGAGACGCCCCCTAAAAATCCCTCATTTTTTTTTAGTTTGGTTTCGAAGGGTAAAGCAAAAGAAATTGGGAGAATTACGGAGGAGAAAATCTATTGTCTCAGAGCAACAGCCCAAGACTGTACAAATTGATTCGTGGTTGAGATGGTAGTAGATAAGATGGTTAATTAAGATGTAATATAGAACATAATTATGTATATCTTAAAAATAGCGCTGTGGTATTTGACTAGTGAAATAGAAACAAGTGAACTACAATTAGGTTTTGGGTGGTTGTAATTTCTATAAAACCATGGAAGAGTATTGCCAAAGTGTTCCTATTTACAAACGAGTTTGAATGTTTTAAAAAACATTATATTCAAGTTGACATGATATATATATATATATATATATATATATATATATATATATATATATATATATATATATATATATATATATATATAAGTAAAAGAACTCAATGGCGAGATATGGTATATGATAGTGAAACCACTGTATAGGAGCCAAAAGTTTAATTTATGAGACTAGTTTCAGTATGTAGTTTATCATACCCTTTTCAGTCGTATACTGAGAATGCGATTGTTACAAAAGTCTATAAATAGCGTACATATCAGAAAAAAAACAAAAAGAACAAACCACAAAGAAACACAAAACCGGAAAAAATTTCATTAATCAGGTGGTGCGAGTTTAAGATCGTTGACTAATCTGTTTGCGATGAGGTTACGGGAATGGGGGCTGCATTTCAATTGCCCATCTGACAAATTAAAATTGGGAATTTCTCCTATTAATATAGATTCTACTATTTTTCTTTTACGAAAATCTTTACAATCATATATGATTTGTGCCTTTGAATAGTCAATTTGGTGGTTGAAATTGGTAATATAATTAATAATACTGGGTGTGGTACTGCCTCATCTGACATGGCTACTTTTAGGTCAGCTATTTTTGACCTGACAACCATTGGGTTAACTATTTTTAACATGGGGACTTTTAGGTGTGCTATTCTTAACATGGCCACTTTTGGGTTAACTTTTCTTGACACGGAAACTTTGGGGTTAACTATTCCTGACATGAAAACTTTGAGGTTAACTATTCTTGGCACGGGGACTTTTAGGTCAGCTATTCTGGCCACAGTAACTTTTGGGTTAACTAACTATTCTTAAGATGGCGGCTTTTAGGTCAGCTATCCTTTACAAAGCAACTTTTAGGTTAACTATTCTTGACATGGCAACTTTTGGGTTAACTATTCTTGGCACGAGGACTTTTAGGTCAGCTATTCTTGAAATGGCCACTTTTGGGTTAACTATTCTCAACCTGACAACTTTTGGGTTAACTGTAAAAGAACACCCTCTAAGGCCCCCTTTCCCCCCCACACACATTTATTGAAGATCACGTGCGATGGTATCCCGCCGTGGACGACGTCATTTCCTGTTCGAACATTCACGAAATTTCGACACCTGAGCGCATTGGGAAAATATTTCATAATCCTGAGAACTCGTCCCAAGCCTCCCCCCCCCCCTCCGGTGACGAGGCGAGAAAGAGCCGTTCTGTCTCTGATGAATCGACTCCGCCTCCGGAATAAGATATCTTGAGCTTGTGACTCCTTTCTCCAATTTTCCCCTTCCGCTCAGAATCGGGCATACAAATACTCGAGTTATTCTAGGCTCGAGGAGTCCAGCCCGCACCTCAAGTCCGTCCTTATCGTCTCGTCCCATGAACGTTCATCAGACAGCAGACTTTCTCAGCCGTGATTCTACCCTAGTCAATTGGTAGCTTCTGTGAACGGCAAGCCTTTGAATTTGCGCAGCAGTCTCCTTTCGTTTAATCGAACCGAAGAAAATCTCCATCGATTACCTTTGAGGAAAAGAAGATTCCTCTTCCAGTGGAATTACGAATAATCCCACATTTTCCTTTCAGCGTCATCTTTGAAGATTAGCTATCTTCATCGGAAGGTTGGTTCGGATCGTGCCCCACACCTGACTCATCAGATCGTGCCCCACTCGCCTCATCGCAAGAAGGACCTTTCTCGAAGTCAACGACCCGTAATACTAAAACCCCCTCCATTTATTAGTATTATCAAGTTCACCCTTTTGATCTGAGCCTAGTAACATTAAACAATTAATTCCATGTGAGAATCCCTCCTCATAATAATTATCAAGAGACTATCTCAATTTAAATAATTCCCTTTTGCCTATTATTATTCTTATTTTGATCTGTGTAAATAAAATTATATTTTGGTTGTTTCATCTTTAACTAACCTTGAACGATACTCTCAGCCTATTCAAGTAAATCTTACCAACCATTTATACACTCTGTTTGATTATTAAGGATTTGAAACTCAACGCCTCAAGTGTGACCTCCTAGTTAGTCATTAATCCCAGCGAACATTCCTTCAACGGTTCGCGTTGCAGTATGTGATTAAGTCATCCCCCACATAATATAGGAGTAGTCTATGGTATAGATTGGTGTACCACGACATTAACTATTCTTGACATGGCAACTTTGAGGTTAACTCTTCTTGACACGCAAACTTTATGGTTAACTATTCTTGGCTTGACAAGTTTTGAGTTGACTATTCTTAACATGGCAGCGTCTATTCGCTGCGAGAAAAGGGTTTGATTTATTCTTCATTCAATAAAATGATCGTTTATTTGGATAACTATTTTCCTTCGGGGATATTTACATAGGGTTCATTTTGCTTGATAGGAGTAATTTTAGGTTAGGTTAGGTTAGGATAACATACATAATATAACTTGAACAAACCCAACCTAACCTTACATAAATTAACGTAACTTAACGTAACCTAACATAACCCAACCCAACTCAACCTAACCCGACCAAACCTAACCTAACCTGGCATAACCTAACGAAATTTAACCTAACCTAAACTAACCTCATAAAACCAACCTAACCTAGCCTAATCTAACCAACCTAGCCTAACCTAATCTAAACTTACCTAACCTAACCTAACCTGACCTAACCTAACCTGGCATAACCTAACGAAATTTAACCTAACATAAACTAACCTAATATAACCAACCTAACCTAGCCTAATCTAACTAACCGAACCTAACTAACCTAACCTAACCTAAACTAACCATTGGATTTGCTATTCTTGTCCTTTAATTTTTTTAACTTTTGCCCTTCATCATATTTCCTTTTGTTCGTTATTCTTGACATGATTTTTTTTATCTTGAATATTTGTATTCTTCAATCACCCCCGTTATATAAACGTCAGATTCTCTCTCCTCCCAACTTCACCACTTTAGCCTCTGCCCAAACCCTTTTCCGAAAGTCACCATATTGATTAACTCTTTTCCACAGTTCGTTCAACACACCAAAACCGACACAAAAAATACTCCTCTTAATCAACTTATTAATGCACCTTTTTACGCAACAAATTTCCTTTTAGGTATTTCTCTCTCTATTCGACCGAATATCTTCACACCTTTATTCTTCTTCTCCACTACAGTCTCACTCCCACAACTTCTAATAATTGCCATCATCTTCCAGTCACTTCACGTGTTAGATTCTCATTCAGATTCCTTTCTTCTCGACCACTTCATTGTACTTCGAAGGTAACTAAATTAATTCCCTATTTATAGACGCATCAACGGCTTGAGCACCTCTACCATTGTCTACTGTTACCTTACCTACTTCGGAGATGTTGTTAGCCGAGTGGATACGGCGTCGGTCCGCTAAAGTCGCGGTACGGGGTTCGATCCCGGCAAGAACGGACACAAACGTCAGCGCAAAGAGGGAGATCTGGCTACCGACTGGTCGACGCGCTGTGCTCAGCCCTGTATTCGAGTGGGTAGATCTTGCACTTCTCCTCAAACACACAACACTGCTTTCTTTCCTCTCCCGTCTTCACAGCACAACACACACACGCACACTATCTGTTCCAAGAAATCCTTGCCGATGGCTATCTATATCCACATACCTATGATGCGGAACAGATCCCCTCTCCCCGGGGCAACGAAAGTTCCACCCGAACGATATTTGGTGTCAAAATCCTAATACTTTCTGGTACCTCTCCCCAAAGAGGACCGGCTCCTGATGCACTCGGGCTCACCAGTGATTGCCATACTGATCTTTATGTCTATTTCATTATCTGGTCGAGATCTGCCTGGATTAAGGTAGGTTGGCGAACCACGATGAATACCTTACCTGCTTAAATATTTACTTGTTACGCCTTCTGATTACATCAACCATGAATACTATAGATAAACACGGTACTATTATATACTCTTGGTAGATACCACAGT
Organism: Ceratothoa steindachneri; assembly: GCA_963969495.1. Taxonomy (NCBI): domain Eukaryota; kingdom Metazoa; phylum Arthropoda; class Malacostraca; order Isopoda; family Cymothoidae; genus Ceratothoa; species Ceratothoa steindachneri. The sequence goes on from OZ018327.1 coordinate 58,670,605, forward strand.
TAATACTAACCCTGTACATAACTCCCAGGTTCTTTTACATTCTGTCAGGCAAACAAACAACTACTACTCGTTTATAACGGATGTTTCACCGGTTATTAACATATTTAAGTTAATAAGATTTTTTTCGGGATGGGGGGGTGGGGGGCTCCTTAAATGTATTTTTCAGACATTCTACAGCTGAATGCCATTTTCTATATCATCATCATCACTAATTCTATAATTTAAAAAGGGGATTTTTTTCAGTATTTTAATAATAATTTAATCTTAGTTTGGTTATGACTTATGTTTTTTATCAAAGTTATTTCTAATAATTCTTTTATAATATCAAAAGACAAAATGGTGAAGTTCAGAAATAAATATAAGTATCGAAATTTTGTGAAATTTTAAAACCCAAAGAATTACAAAAGGTGAAGTTCAGAAAATTTATTTTTATATATCTTCTTCTTCTATAACTCTATATTTTTATCTTAGTAGCAAAGTGAAGCTCCCCCCGTAGGGAGAGAGTGGCGAAGCCATTGCCTGGTCGTATTATCCTCGAGATACTTTCATACAGCACATCGCACATGTATTTTCTCAGAGAGCTGTTTGAATAACTCTCATAACAAAATCAGATCTACACATTCTAGCTTAGATATTATCTATCGTAGCTGCATTCTCATTTTTAGTTAGACGAATAGTTCCTATGTCGGTTCGTAGGTCGGTCGGTCGGTCGGTCGAATGGTAAACAATTTATTTTTCAATCAGGTTTTTTGGTAATAACATCGTAACTATTGGACTGATTTGAACGAAATTTAAAAGAGAATATAAAAGAACATAAGGGTTTCAAATTACGTTAGAACCGGACGAATAGTTATGATGTTATTGCTAAAACAGAATAATTCCACGGCTAACCTTGGGAGGACTTCGGCAATTATATCATTCGAAATTGAATGTAAAACAACATAAGGGTTTCAAATTTCGTTATAATCGGCCGAATAGTTACAATGCTATTACCAAAACAAAATAAAGCAAAATGGGGACCGACGGACCAACTAACCTACATAGTGAGATATAGAGTCGCGCGCGACTAAATATTGCTCATACAGAGAGATACTTTGTGAGGAAATGGAAGTATGAAAGATAATTCTATCGTGATCTACAAAAGGACCATAAAACTACTTGAATTATTTGCTTACAAGCTCAGGTTTGGCCCAATTCAAGATGTATTTAATGATCTTTCGAATATTACCCAGACTCTCTGTGACTGTATCCTCAGGAAAACAAGTCAGTCTAAGCTGAAACTGATCACCACTACTCGAGTTCATCATTCAGAAAGAACGTTTGAACAGTTTGGGAATTATGAGAGTTAATTCTGAAATTAGCTATTTTGTAACTTGACAAAGGTTCACTTGTAGAGACATGATCCATACTTTCTTCATAAGAATTGGCTCCGACTCTTGATGTAGATTTAACATCTACGCAGGTTCATCGGCATCATTCAAGACTTTAATCATTCATTTTTTTGAGCATCGTTTGAAACACTTTCAGAGGTTTAGGAATGAGAAAAAAAAGACCACGATATTACTCTAAGGCTCGTTAATTACTGTTTCATTTGTACGAGTATGGTATGCCACAAAACTAAGCCAACCATGAAAACTTTACCTGTCTCGTATAAGATATTGGTTAGCATTTTGCAGTTCTTCTTGTTTTTATGTTCCTATTTGACTGCTAAACTATTCAGCATCGCTTTAGACTCCATAATCATCAGTGCTGCTAACTCTTCTACGCATATACACTTAGGGAGCTCAGCTCGTCCTTGAGTTAAATATTCAAGTATAACATATTTAAATTAAGTAGATGAAAAACTAAAAAAAAACAAAAAAACCCTCAGACGAGGAACAGCATAAACAAAACTGATTTTTCAGAATGCAGAGAAGTTTATATTCCCAATAAAGTCTTCCAAGATGCGAAATATGTTGCAATGTGCTGTTGTGAGTATTGAGAAAAACTAGCCGAGTGCGAGGGCCACTTGTGTCTGTCACGATATTCTCACTTGTCTATATTCCACGTTCTCGAAATATTCTTCCCATAATATCATCTTTATTCATAGGCACTTTACATATATCGGCATGTTTCCACTCACATCCTGATTCAGCCTTGTACACTCCTCTCATTTACATCCCATTTACATCCTGGAACAGTTACTCCAACTTCCATCTTTCTTACATTTCTCACTAGATCAAATAACACATTTAAGGCCGCTTTGTTTCATTTCGACAGAATCTTTCACATCGGTATCCTCCCTTTTTTTAGTCGCGTGCACCGTTGCATGTGAATCTATAAGTTAGTATGTCAGTCCGTAGGTTGGTAGGTTAGATGGTAACTTTTTTTACTTTTCAATGAGATTTTGGCGATACATCGTAACTATTCGGCCGATTCTTAGGAAAGTTAAAACCCTTATGTTGTTTTACATTCTCTTTCGAATGATATAATTGCCAAGGTCATCCCAAAGTTAGTCCTGTAATTATTAAATGAAAATTAACTATGGTTCGGATTGTCACACCTTGTTGAAAGTTTTGAAGGTCATATGGTCATAAGTCAGAATAATTGAGAGCACGCGACTTAGGTCTGTTGATCTTGTTTTATCGTATGACTGAAGATGGCATGAGAAACAACACCGGAAATCGTCTTGTTAATTGAACTCGAATCATAGTGTATTATATATAATTTTGAATGATTTTATTTCTAAATTATAAACACTTATCTATATAACGACCATTTCCAAACATCGATGTTGCATCTCCAATGCTTGGCAATACAAGTAATATGTCATTGATAAGTGAATCTGTGAGATTTAGAAAATGGTGTTTTCTATAATTTTAGTGAATGTAATTTCATCTTCTATTAACTGAAAGCCTAGTTTAATAAATATTAAGCTCCAATTCAGTGGTATTATTGCCATCTTCTATTTAATGACCATTTCCAAATACCGATGATGCTTCTTCAATGGTCGGTAATGGAGCTAATATGTCAATGATCGGTGAACCGGTGAGATTTAGTAAATGGTGTTTGGTATACAAAGAAATTTAGGACTTGAATATATGACAAAACCTCTTCGAGGATAATTGAGGTTTCCGTGAGATACAAAAAGATATCAAAACCATATGCAGGGAATGTTGGAGGCATTGATGTTTAGCTTTTTACTAAGGCCAGCATCCCTGGGTGAGTTTCAAAAGGCTTATTGGGATAGCGCGAGAAAGCCCTGTGGCACTTATTCGAAAAATAGGTCCCATCTGAATGATATTTATTCCTACTATTTTCCTATATGGGGACGAATCCATGAATACATAGAGGGAGTCTAGCACGAAGGCCGAGATCATGAAATACGTAAAGTACGCAAATGCTTGAAGTACGTGAAAACGCTCGTAAGGAAGATAACCTACGTGGATAACAAAAATGTTATATATATATATATATATATATATATATATATATATATATATATATATATATATACACTTGAAGGGTGTGCAATTAATTCTCTTTAAACTATATATATTCCCAACAGATAGGATTATTAACTTTTAAGTTCCTTAAATAGTTAATCCTATAAATTCCCTGTCAAGGAAAAAGTCACTCCTGGGAGTGGGAAGGATCAGGGAAGAAAGCCTAACTTTGTGTTTAAGGAAGCTGGAAAATCATTTCTTGTCCTTCGTAAATTGATTATGGTCACACATTTGAACCTTCCTCCACATAACAGACACATCGCATTTAGTTGATTAGTTTCTCACTCACAAAAATCCAATCACTACTGAGGTGGGACGAAATCAAGAATCCACAATTCCCACAGTTCGTTACCAACAAAATTTTCCGCCCCAAAATAAACTTACGTTCAAAAGTTAATGGAATTTAGAAAACTTCGAGGATTGATCCAAAATCGAGTGTGGTTGAAAAGAACGCTCCTCTCTCTATCTTTCTATCTCTCTCTTAATCTTCTTCTTTTCACTTTCTCTCTCTCTCTCTTACATTTTTCTCTCCCTTCCCTCCATCTCTCTCAGTATTTCTCTATCTCAATATATCTATCTATGTCTCCTCTCTCTCTCTCTCTCTATCTTTCTCTATTCAACTCCCCCTCCCTCTGTTTTCGGAGTTGGCGCCAGTAACTAGCGGTGTTCCCCAAGGTTCTGTTTTGGGACCACTACTGTTCATCATCTATGTTAATGATATGGATTGTGACGTAGTTGCGAAGATTTCCAAATTTGCTGACGATACCAAACTTGGTATGAACGTTGCAAAGGATGGAAATACTGACCGCCTGCAGGAAGATCTTCGGAAGATTGGGGAGTGGTCGGAAACGTGCAAATGCCTTTTAACGTGAACAAATGCAAAGTGATGCATATCGGCCACCGAAACCCCCAATCTCATTATATCCTTAAGGGCACTGCTCTTGAATCCACCGATACTGAGAAGGACTTGGGTGTAACTATAACTAGTGACCTCAAGTTCTCGAGGCAGTGTATTGAGGCGGAGAAGAAAGCCCAAAGGATGCTAGGTTATATAAAGTGCCAGTTTGGATATCGGAACAAGGAAATAGTACTCTGTCTGTACAATTCACTTGTCCGACCGCACCTGGAGTATGCCGTACAATTTTGGAGTCTTTCATTTTGAAAGGGCATCGCGAGATTGGAACGCATGCAAGCCAGGCCAACCAAACTGATTCCCTCTATCAGACATAAAAGTTATGAAGATAGATTAAGAGAATTAAATCTGTTCTCGTTGGAAACCCGTAGACTGCGTGGTCAGCTCATCGAAGTTTTCAAAATACTTCGAGGGTTCGACAATGTTGACTACGGGGATATTTTCACAGTTGTTGAGAGCAGAACAAGAATCACGGCTTTAAACTTGAGCTGAAGCATCACAACCGCGATTTGTGTGGGAAATTTTTCACGTACAGTATCTGCGGTAGTTGGAACGCACTTCCAGTGGAAGTTGTCAACATCAATTCTGTTGACCAGTTCAAGACAAGAGTAGACAAAGTCTTGAAAAGTGTGTGTTTAGGGAGGACGTAAGGCAATTTAGCGGGGATGTGCCCGGTCGACAGCTAGTCCAAAGGTACCCTCATTGAATGGACCGTAAGGTCTTCTAGGGTACTTATTTTTCTTGTAGCTCTTTCGCTATCTCTGTATTTCACTTAATCCCCGCCTCTCTCTTACTCTCTCTCTACCTTCGTCTATCTTTGTCTCTCTCCCTCTCTCTCTCTCTCTCTCTCTCTCTCTCTCTCCCCTATCTGTCTCACGCTTTCTCTATATCTCAAAATATCTTAATTTCTTCAAAATCCTCTCCCTCGCTCTGATTTTCCCTCTCTTACTCCCCTTCTACCTCTCTCCTCTTTCCCTATGGTTCTATTTCTTTCATTCTCTTTCACTCACTCTCTCTCTCTGTCAATCTTTCTCTCTACTACACACAATCTACATTTCTTTCTCTCATTCATTCCCTCTCACTCTCTCTCGCTCAATTTCTAACTCTCTCCATCTCACTCCCTATCAAAGTCAATCTATTTTTTTTCTCTCTCTCTCTCTCTCTCTCTCTCTCTCTCTCTATCTCACAATCTATCATGCTACATCTGTTTCTCTCTCTTTTTTTCTCACTCAATCTCTCTCTATCTCTTTTGTGTTCAAGCCGTGCTCCCGCTCGGATGTGTGCAGTATTGCTCCCGCTCGTTGGTCAATAAAGTGTCTAGAATATATATTTTTTGTATAGTGAAAGTTTTTGTGCTTTATTAAAACTTTCCAATTAAATATTTAGAAAGACTCGTTATCTGTGTAAATTTTTGGATTTGCCTTATTTCTCTCATCAAAGCGGTCACTTTTACATATCATATAGGCACCATATTTCCCGGAGAAGAAAACTGTAAGTAATACTCTTACATTTCTTTTTTCCTTCCATTTACTTTCCCCCTCTTTTATTGAGTGTCTTTTATTAAGTGTCTCAAAAGGTTCCACAGTGGGCTATTCCTCAAACCTGTTTTCCTCGGAGCCTCTTCAAAGAGAAGGGCATAGTTTGAACTAGGCTATGACTGGCAGCTTCCCAACTCCAACGATGTGCCCTCGGGGCAAGGGAAGGTGGTGAATTTAGCCAGACATATTAAAATATGTAGGCCCGATGAAAAGTATTATCTCTCTTTTAACCTCCGTAGGGGATTGGTGATATTAAGACGAATGAGAAAGGATATTGGAAAAAAGGTCACAAGACTTTTGCGCAGGATGAAGCGCCGTCGAGAGTGACAATTCTTCCTTCCACGGGTTTTTTTCTTGCAAAATTCCTCATAGAGATAAAGTTCTTCCTTCGGTGGAAAGCGAGTGCGTGCTTTCGGTGTCGCGAGCTTTGAAGAGTGTGTGCGAGCGGGCCGGGAGCGTGCATTCTTCTAGGCCCGGTAGGCCCGGTAAGTGTCTGTTTTGATAGAGTGAAAGTTCTTAGGTTGAAATGGAAGAAAGTAAGAGGTTTGCTTAGGATTGCAATGTTGCCTGGTGGTCAGGCTAATAATCTCTGGCAGGTTGGGTAAGTATTTAAGTTAGAATTTGTGTGAGTAGGTATTTGCTTATAGAGTTGTTTTTGAGTTTACTTAAAAGTTTCATATTGTTCTTTTGTCTAATTGTCATGGGGTGCAAACCGATTTTAGATGTATTAAATTGCTACTGTTGCGCATTCTCTTTCGGATACATACTTTACTTTCGTATCTTTTTATTTTGTTTACAATTAAAAAAATAATTGAAGATCTACTTTACCTGTTTTTATCTACCTTTGGTCAGCTTATTGTTTGAGAATTGCCACTTACGTGTCTAATTCATTTCTCTTTCCATTATTCCTAAGCTACTTGGAAATAGTCAATGGGCTCTCGATCCTTCTAGGTGATCTAGTTGGTTAGGGAGTTCTTCTGCTGGGATTCGGATTTCAAAAGTGATGAATATGAGGGAGAATAAGATAGGATAGATAGGAATAATAGTGTAAAAGGAGAGATTATTTTACTTTATCAGCAAAGGAGCCTTTGTTTTATTGATTTCATCAATAGTAATTATTTCCTTAATTTCTCTTTCGAGGGAAGCGTTTGAGCCTTTGTTTTTCTCTTTAAAGTTTAACTTCTATTCAATAGTTAATGGTATATTTGGTGCACTCTCGAGTGCTGTATCTTATTTATTACATTTATGTTAATTTATCTTCTTAATATATCCACTTATGCATGCATGTATATATATATATATATATATATATATATATATATATATATATATTTGTTTTTATATTATTATACACATACACACACATATACATAATTTTTTTTAATATATTAATTAATTAATGAAAGTGAGGAATTGTGTAGTAGGTTTATGAAGGTGTGAAAATGTTTTCTAGTTTGCCCTGGTGTTAGGGCATCACTAGCATACTTCTCATTTTTTTTATCTTATAATGAAATGTTCCTAACTACAAGAAATAATATTATATTAGAGGTATATATATACGAAAGAAAAGTATAAAAGACCGCCTCAAAAACAAGAAATCCCCAATGAGGAAGACGGAAAGGGGAAGGTAAAGATTCACATTAAGAAGAAGACGGAAAGGGAAACAGATTAAAAGAAATGGAGAAAGCCTAACGAAGGAGATTATAAGACACGAGGAGCGAAAAGTGGGGGAAATACAATGTACATAACAGAGCAGTGACAATTAAAAAAAAAAAAATTTTGGTCACATAACTAAAGATTGTATATAAAAAATAAAAACAAAAGTCAGAACAAATTTCTTTAAGTATTAGTCTTTTAATTATAGCATCCATTTTATATAAGCCAGGAGAAAGGTTAAAATAATCCCATTGGCTTATAAAAGCACATTCAATGATGTTCCTTTTTATAGGGTCATTGGGACGATAAATAAATTTGGCCGAGCTCCAGTTAATTCATGGTCCTTTTGTTCTTAGTTTTTTTTTATATACAATCTTTAGTTATGTGGGCCATTTTTTCGCGTCTTATAATCTCCCTCGTTAGGCTTTCTCCATTTCTTTTAATCTGTTCCCCTTTCCCTCTTCCTCATTGGGGATTTCTTGTTTTTGAGGCGGTCTTTCATACTTTTCTTTCGTATATATATACCTCTAATATAATATTATTTCTTGTAGTTATCGTTGATAAGGAACTTAATAAAGTTCGAAAGTACTCGGAAACACCATTTCATTTTTTCCTGCGGGACATTGCATTCATTTGCTACCCGCACGTGATACTTTGTGAGTTTTTCATTTCATATATATATATATATATATATATATATATATATATATATATATATATATATATATATATATATATATATATATATATATATATATATATATTATGATGAGGGAACGAACCCTAAGCTCCACGCTGAGCCCTTCCCCTCCCTTCAAGCAGAGACCACGTGGGCCTAAGCTAGATCTCTAAACGCAAAGAGAGAGAATTATTCTCGCGTGGGAAAACTTCAAAGCGGCTGGTAACCACTGTGTTTGATCAGTCGGCTTATTTCCCGCTGTAAAGCATTATTCTCCCATTCATTTGCCTTTGTAGACATTTCCATAATTATCATTATTAGTGTAATTAAAGTTTATTTTTGTTTAATCTTCCAATAACCTTGAATGAAACCTGGTATTTAAATCTTCCCTTTGGCGAACCATTAATCTCCTCACGCACTCACTCACCTCTTTGTAGCCCTCTGTAGCTGGTCTATCTATCTGGCCGCCTACAACGTAAGTAGACTTCATCTCTGCAGCGAAGGTATCCGCTCACGAATACCACGATATATATATATATATATATATATATATATATATATATATATATATATATATATATATATATATATATATATATATATATATATATATATACATATATATATATATATATATATATATATATATATATATATATATATATATATATATATATATATCGAGAAATATTTTAGAATGTATCTCCATTAACACGTTCCCAAATTTCAACCTTAGCCCTGGTTTGTTCATGCTAGACCCCTTTATCACTACATACATAAAATCTCAAATAGAGTTGTTTCAAGATTTTGTACTCCCATAATTAGGGTTCAGAAGGAGGAAGTCTAATCCCCCTTCCACTATTTAAGCAACGTACGTCCTGCCTCTTGTCATGCCTTGAAAAGGTCTTTGAGAATAAAGACGAAAGCACTTGGAATCTTTTTCACTTTTCCTTTGTGGGTGTATCTGCATAAGGCATTGTATGGAGTTAGAAAGTGTCGTTAGGTCTTTGTAGGCAGGAAACTAGTTACTGATAGTGGTCAGGGAAATACAAGAGCTCAGGGAAGAAAAGAGATGCAGAGGAGATAAGAGTGGAAGGTATACATTCTAAAAGAGGTGCTTCAGGGATAGGAGGGCTGAGTTGTCTTTATACCGATGCTTGTAGTCTTAGAAATAAGAAAGATGAGTTATTTAGTTATATTATTGATGAAGATATAGATATAATATGTGTAATAGAATCATGGGTCAATGAAAATAAATTTAAGGACAGTGTGAGTGAATTTGAACTACAGGGTTATAATATGTACATTCGGCAAAGGAGAGATAGGGCGGGTGGTGGGTTGATTATTTATATCAGAAATAGCATTTATTCAAATATAAATAATTCTATAAAGCAAGAAGAAGTTGAGTCACTCTGGATAGATATTAGGGTCAGTAAAAATAGGATAATACACTTAGGAGCCTTTTACAGACATGCTAGACAGTATGATTTTATTGACGAGTTAATGATCAGGTCTCAGCAGTGGCAGCTGACTTTTAGCCTTAAAAAAATGCAAAGTTCTTAATATGGGAAGGGATAATAGGGAATTTAGATATAAAATGGATGGCTATTGGCTGAATTTAGTTCAAGATGAGAAGGACTTAGGCGTAGTAGTAGATAGGTCACTGAAGTTTTCAAAGCAGTGTATTGAGGCAAAAAAAATAGAGCAAATAGGGTGCTAGGATACATTAACAGGAATGTTAGCTACAAGAGTAAAGAGGGTATCCTTAAACTCTACAACTCGTATGTTAGGACACATTTAGAGTACTGTATACAAGCATGGTCACCATATTTTAGACATGACATCAACATGCTAGAATCAGTACAAAGGAGGGCAACAAAAATAATCACCTTTAATATGAAGATTAACTGACGGTACTAAATATGTTCTCATTTGAAAGAAGATGTGTGAGGGAAGATATGATTGAGCTTTATAAAATCTTTTCTGGGATGGATAAGTTGTATTTTAGTAAGTTATTTGAGTTGGAAGGTAGTTATAGGACTAGGGGTTACCACTTAAAAAAAGAAGTGCAGGTTGGATGCTAGAAAATATTTTTTCACCAATAGAGTGGTAGATTACTGGAATAGTTTGCCATCCGAGACGGTAGATAGTCCAAACGCAGATTATATGATTATATGGGGAGGGAGGGTTAACTAGGGGTGGATGGGTTATTCTGGACTTATTCCTGTGGATGTATTTTTTTAATATTGTATTTTATGGATATTTTGGATTTTGACGAGTCTTGATGGTGATGCTTTTTGTTTTGGGACGTTTTCCTGTGGATGGTTCAAATTGTATATACTAGATACATGATCACATTGTTTAAATTATATATTTTAGATGCACGATTTGACTTAATCATATGGATGCATTTTGTGGGTGGGTTTTGACAGATGCGGATGACCTTTGATAGGCCCTTGTGGCTTTTGTCATCCGTCAAATTATGTTAGGTTGTTAGTCAACAACAAATTTACCAGAAAATGTATTTACAGTTAATTATCAAACATCACCCAGGTGGTGATTAATAAAAATCCAAACATTACACAGGTGACTTAAAATTACGTAACATTACAGCTGCACCGCCTGTAAATGTTTACTCCAAGTTGAACTAGTAATTGCCTTCATCAGGACTGCACGTCGCGAATCTCCAACACGAGTTAAGGACGGGAACAGAAAGGAAATTCAGATTTTTGTTTCAGTTCGGGGCAACTTTTAGAGATAGCAGCACAGGAACAGAGCGTAAAACAGTGGGAGAGAGTTGTAGAAGATGGAGTAAATGGGATAATAAACTTTCTACTAGGTCTATATAGAGATCATAAAGGGGTACGTAGGATCTTAGAAGGGGTCAGGAATTTCTTAGGAAAATCCTGGGGAGTAAGAAGGAGAGGTTAGGGCAAACCTCGCCACCCTATTCTCCCTTTCCTTGTACGTGTTTCATATTATCTCGCCAAACTGCTCCCTTTGGTATTATTTTACTTTATGTGAGACTTCGCTTTGGTGACCGAAACTATGTTTTTATGTACTTTTAACTAATCTGACATTCATTTCCGTCGCAAATCACTCGGTTTCGAAATATACCATCATAAAGAAATAAGAGAGACAATAATGAATGATAAATTGGTTAAAAATATATCAAAACTTATCATAAATAAACAGTTGGGTTGGGTTACGTTAGCTAAATGAATAAATAAATAAATGGCAAATGATTGGATGAAACAGTTCCGCCTCGCCCCGCAAGGTTAGGTTATTCAGTCCTACAGAGTTAGGCTATAGATAGGTTTCATTTGATTAATTGATATGGACAGAGCTGTTTATTTATGAAAAGTTTCGATGTATTTATAATCAGTCTGTCATTCATTACAATCACAAATCATTGGTTTCTTTATGGGGGGGTGTATTTCTAAACTAGTGATTTCCCATGGAAATGAATGTCAAAACTTATCAGAAACAAAACTAGTTTCGTCCACCAAAAGCTGACCTCATCTCCACTGCAAACTGTGGCTTCAACATCACCTCTATCACAAAAGTCGTCTCCCAGGAGCAGCAGTACATCATCTCCTTCATTGCTAAGGAAAAGTTCTTCTGAGTCTTCTTCCACACGCAGTATCAGAATATAAACTTCACTTGCGAGAATGCCATGTTCTTGTGAGTGTGATGGGTAAATCATTCTTAATTATTGTAATTAACACTCTCAATAATGGTGACCTTACAATTTTTGGCCCATTTTCTTCAGCAGAATTGTTGGATTACTATTCAGAAACATTCTGAATAGGTGACAAAATTTGTAGAGACAATTTAACACACTTCTTATAACAATACTCTATATTTATTATTGAAAATGCCGATCAACCACATTCGTTTGGTCAGTGTAATGCTTCTTGAAACGTGTCATAAGAATGTATTTTCAGATACTTCCAGAAAAAAACCCTTTCATTATTCGATACACTTAGTAATCTTAGGCATTATATTTCCATGGTCGAAGATGAACACACGGGTCATCATAAGAGCTGGGAGGAGCGTGAACAACATGGCAACTGCAGGGAAGAATACAAAGAACATGCCAGGCAGGACCGACATAACAATTGGAACCAAAGAGACCACCACGACAGCCAGGATCATAGAGAACGGCATGCCACCCCAGAACATAGAGAATGGCATGATAGCCGGTACCAACAAGAATGGCATGGCAGCTGGGTACGGCAAAACCATCCTGACAGCCGGAACCAACATTATGGGCATGACCAACCTACCCATTACAGACCTTTCAATAGGACTAATAGGGATAAAAGCCTACAAATGCAGCTAGAACCAAAACATTGCATTTTCCCCATGGATGAAAACAGTATGTATTTGCATGTATTTACTGTATGTAGGACATATGGATACAAAGGTCAATTGATTCAGGGCAGGGCAGGCCTGTGTATTTTTTCTTTTTGCCTCGTCACCTTCCTTCCCTAAACCACTTACTTAATGTCATTCCTTTACTCATTCCTGTGAAATATATAGTGGGTCCCATGGAACTGATATGGACCAGATCTTCTCTCCCTCTCTTCTCTTTTCCTCTCTCTCTCTCTCTTCCTCCCCTCTCTCTATGTGTTTTGTGTGCTATAGTAAACATGCTTTACAGTTAATTGCACATTGTATTTTAATACCTTTTCTATAAATAGGTTGCCTATGAATTTCTCATTCACTCTCAGCATGATGCTATATGTATATTAGTTCCTTGAGGATTGTTGTATTGGTAAATAACACCACGTTTAATTAGCAATAATAAGAAGACGAGGGTGACAACAAGGAGTAACAACAAGGAGAGAAGGTACCCTAGAAGGCCTTACGGTCCATTCAATGAGGGTACCTTTGGACTAGCAGTCGAGCGGGCACATCTCTGCTCAAATTCTTTACGTCCTTTCACGGCCATTTTTCAAGACCCTGTCTAGTCTTGACTTGAACTGGTCAACAGATTTACTTCTAACAACTTCCAATGGAAGTGCGTTTCAACTACCGCAGATACTGTACGTGAAAAACTTTCCATACAGATCGCGGTTGTAACGCTTCAGTTCAAGTAGTAGAGGTGTGTGATTTTAAAATGCTTTTAGAGTTGATGTGTTAACTAGTAGATAGCTAATGTTAGGCCGTGTTAGGGGGTGAGATTATGAAATTAACTAGGAGATAGTATATCATCTGAGATAGACAGCTAAATGAATTCCCAATGATAAATGTCTATGGACTAAACCACATGTCACCTCCTTTACTTCTCATTTAGTTATTAATAAACTAATATTTACTTCACAGAGTTCCAGAAATGTGTACTTCAGTTGCTGCTTGATGTGAGGGAAGAGATATGAAGCAGGAGTTGAGAGATTTGGAATCTATCAACTGTCTTAGCTCATTTAGTCAGCTTACCGTCAGGCAGAGTGACTCCATAGAAGAAATTTGAACTGTAGAGAAGGAACTGGAAAAATCCACATATTTTCAAGAAATTTATAGTAAATGTATTCGTATAGGTCAGGGACTTAAAACCCGCGGCCCGCGGGCCGCATTGCGGCCCACTGCTTACCTCAAATTTTATTTTTACGGGGTATTTTTTAGGTATATTTTCCTTTACTTTGAAAACCAGAGATTGAGAATATCATAAAAGGAAGGCAGTCCCCTAAATAAAATTGATTTTATTTTATTTTGTATAAGTCTAATTTAATTTTTTACTGTTAATATACAGTATTTTGTTTGGAATGATTATATCTTTGAACTTTTTAAAATCTATATTTAAGTACCTCAGTGGCCCGGTGAATATATGTACTTAAATTTCTAAGTTGGCCCGTTGGGAAAAAAGGTTGGGCAACCCTGGTATAGGTGGTATGAATCAGAAGGATATGGTATCTAAGCTATTGTGTAGTTTTATAAGTAAGAACCCTATGTGCCAATATAATATGTTTGGTCAAAGGGTCAAAGTTGCCTTTAAAAACACAAAGTTGTTTACTCTGATAAGTGAGAGTGTGCTGAAAAGATTCACAGATTCTAATGGAACTCTTATATAATTGCGCAATGCCCCCAAAATGAGGGAAACTGTAGATTAAATCATTTAGTTTGCTTCAAACATGTATTTGCTAATACTTTTCACAATACTACCAAAATTAAGGAAACTGTAGATTAAATCATTTAGTTCGCTTCAGAAATAGCATAATGAATTATTGATATAATTCAACCCAGTAGTAATTCTCTTCACACATCTATGATACTATGCTGCCCACCCGTTAACCGTAGTACCGTAGTACCCTATTAAATACAGTAAAGCCCTTACAAACTGCTCTGTATAAGTCTGAAATTATATAAATCAGCAATGCTCCAAAATATTAAATTGAATAATCATCTTGTTTGTTGAGGTTTGGTCTTTGTGTCAATTGAGATGGACTGTCTTCATAATCGAAAGATAACTTTTACTGATTGCATATAGATGGTACCTACCTAAGTTTTATATATTTCAAAACTGTTTTGGTGTGTAAATGATACCTAGTTCAGTTTGATATACTTTCGGTCTTTAAATTGCATTTAGAAGACCATTGGTGTTCCTTCATCACGTCTTGTTATTTGCTTTAATTATATTATGATCAAAATTTATTTACTTTTCTCATTAATACATTCCTTATGTGCCCTAGATATTATGGCAGAGTTGGATAGTTGATATTTTGTAAAGTAATTATCTCCTGACAAAAAGTTTATCATTGACCTTTAACCTTATTTTGTGGGTTTGTTATCCTATGGGCAATTAGAAATGTTATGCTTCCAAATATAGTTATCTTCTTGTAATATTCCCGTTTCTTATTTTGTTTATATTTACAGAGCATGTAAAATATTTTGCAGTAACCAACCCATATATGTGTATACTTTATTGTATTTAAACATGCATGGAGTACAGTGTAGTAATTATCGTACATACGAATAAATGCTAAGTATTAACGGGTTTTGAATACTGAGAGAATCCCATCTAAATCAACACGTGCAATACACGATCCAATATTCACGAGAAATATACATGAATGTGGCGGCACGTGTTTTATGCGAGTTCTGTCACGGCGAAAACATGTGTCACCTTCACGTGAAATCTTCTTGCAAAACGAACCAGGTATTCTCGTGTTTGCCACGTAACAATTTCACGTAGTTTACATGTGAATTACGCAAGCTGTGCCCACTGGGTAGCCTCATCATCGGGACTAAGAAACTAAGATAGAAAAGGGTTAAAATTTCTAGTTTTATTAACATACTAAAATTGAATAGTGCAATTTAGGATAAGCTGCTTAATACAAGAATAAAAATTTCAATAATTCAGGTTACAATATAAAGATTGGATCCTGTTTGATTTATATTTAGACCAGGCAAAGGCTTCGCCACTTCCCCTAGGGGGAGAGGGGGAGCTTTCGCTTCGCTACTAAGATTAAAAGTTTAAATCTAAATAAAAGCAGCCATGGTTAAATTTGTATACATTTTCTGAACTTCGCCAATTATAATAATTTTAAAAAGGAACTCGAAACTCAATTTACCCCCTTTCAATATATCACGTTGCTAAAATATAGTTATAGAAGAAGATATATAAAAATAAATTTTCTGAACTTCACCATTTGTAATTCTTTGCGTTTTAAAAATTCACAAAATTTCGCTACTTATATTTATTTCTGAACTTCACCATTTTGTTTTTTGATATTATAAAAGAATTATTAGAAATAACTGATAAAAAACATAAGTCATAACTAAACTGAGATGAAATTATTATTCAAATACTAAAAAAAAATCCCCTTCTTAAATTATAGAGTTAGTGATGATGCTTAGGTTTAAATTTTAGGATGTAAAGTGATTCTAATATTCGTAGTTCGCCGGGATGGAGGTTAAGACTAAGTATTTTAAAGTTATCCAGACTAATTTCAGACTTTGATGTGATCTCGTATGGGTGAGGGGTTTGGTTTGTTTAGAATCAACCTCATGCGGGTCGACCTTCCCTGACGCTGCTCGGCTCGATGTGACCATGGATTGACCTAATGGTCGAACCAATATAAGATGAATCCCAAGATTCACAACTATATTTATAAATTACCGAGGAGCGGCAAGGGTATGTAATTCGGTCCTTATAGCTGAAATATGATCCAATATTGTGCCCACTTTTTAACATGAATTTTGGGTCGAGATATGGATAGAAAAACATATTAAAATATTTCTTAATACTGTCTATCAAAAAATATCCAACAGAAAATACTGTAGATAAATTATCCATTTATTTAGTCTCCCATACTTTGATAAAAAATCGAACGACTTTGTAAATGAAATTAAGAAGACTCTAAATAAATTCTATCCATATCTCGACCCCTAATTCCTGTTAAAAAATGGGCACAATATTAGGTCCTATTTCAGCTATAAGGACCGAATTCCATTCGCTTGCCGCTCCTCTGTAATTTATAAATATAGTTGTAAATCTTGCGATTCATCTTATATTGGTTCAACCATTAGGTCAATCCATTGTCGCATCGAGCTGCTCGAGGAAGGTCAACCTGCATGAGGTTGATTCACAAACCAGACCCTTCACCCATATGAGATCACATCAAAGTCTGAAATTAATCTGGATAACTTTAAAATACTTAGTCATAACCTCCATCCCGGCGAACTATGAATATTAGAATCACTTTACTTCTCAAAACTTAAAACCTAATTTAAATATAAATCACCTGCTTCCAATCTTTATATTGTATCATGAATTATTGAAATTTTTATTCTTGTATTAAGCAGCTTACCCTAAATTGCACTATTTAATTTTAGTATTCTATCAAAACTAGAAATTATCT
Organism: Ceratothoa steindachneri; assembly: GCA_963969495.1. Taxonomy (NCBI): domain Eukaryota; kingdom Metazoa; phylum Arthropoda; class Malacostraca; order Isopoda; family Cymothoidae; genus Ceratothoa; species Ceratothoa steindachneri. The sequence goes on from OZ018327.1 coordinate 58,687,740, forward strand.
TAGTTTCTTAATGCCGATAATGAGGCTAGGTCCTCGAAAAGTTCAAACCCAGACAAATAAAGATGCTTTTATCAATAGCGTTCTTGGTTTTCACCTTCACACACACACACACACACACACACACACACACACACACACACACACACACACACACACATAAATATATATATATATATATTTTTTTTTTTTTTGTTAAAGACCATTGTGTATTTTGCCTTAATTAATTTCCTTTGGAAACTTTCTTTTCTTCTAACGATCTTTTTTATTCCATCTTGTAGATGGTGGATTACTTGCCCTGTATTCATCTCTCTTTTAAATACATGTGTTTGGTAAAACACATAAACAGAGAATTTAAAACCTGACGGCGTTCTATGTATTAAGAGGTCTAGAAAAGGAAGAGTCCGATTTTCCTCAATTTTAAGGGTAAATTTAATAAATAGGACGCCTCAGGTTTTAAATTCTCTGTTTATCGCAAACCGTCCAACTCCAGTTCATATATTCACTTTTATTCTTATCACAGTGTTAAAATTAAAAGATCTGTACTCACTTCTGTTTCTGCGTGTATTACGCCTTGTTAGTCCGGAATTTTTGGATAAGGAATTGTCCAATATCTTTGAAATAGGTAAAAAACTTTGTTACCCTCGTCAATTCTTGCACACTTCATTAAACTTTGCTAAGAGAACTTTTTATAGAACTGATAACCCACCGGTTTTCAGTTATAAAAATTGTCTTATCTTGTCATACTTTGAACCATTTTTTGGTCTCACCCGTATTTTTAAGCAACTTAATATCTCTGTAAATTTTAGATATGAATCTACTTTATATAAAATGTTAGTCCACAATAATACAAAGAAAAAAAGGTGGAGTATATTCTATAGAATGTGCTATTTGCAATTTACCTTACTTCGGGCAAACTGGTAAATCTTTATCTACTAGAATTGACCAACATAAGTATAATATTAGAAGAGGTGAACTAAACGGCGCTTTATTTTTACATTTATCAGAAAATAACCACCCCATTGACTGGAAATCTGCAGAATTTATTTATCATTCCGTTAATTTCACAAAAAGAAATATTGTTGAGTGTTCATTAATTGGCATCTTACCAAATATAAATATTTCCCCTGGCTTATTTAAACTCAACCCTGTTTTAGAAAAAAACTTCTACTAAATGAAATAACTTCATAATGCAGTCTGTTGTCACTTTATTAATGTAATATTATTCGCATTGCCTCCCCCATCACGTGTCTCTCCTATGATCGTGGATTAACTTTTAGCCCTAAATGTTTTCGCTCTAATGATAATCCTTTAAAATGTTTTTGTTTATTCACCCACCATTTCCATTCATATACACGGCGTTGTTGTGTGCATATCGTTTAAGGGATGCATATGTGTGTTATTAGTTTCCTAATGATTTTTTTATTGGTATTTCTCTGTCTTGATATTGTGTTTTTCCATTGGTTTGTACTATGTGATGGGCGTTCCCTTCGTATCTTTGTACCCTATATAAGGTTGTCTTCTCCATTTTCATGCTATTCCTTGAAAATGAACTTGCAAATATAGTTTGAAAGTGCTTGGATTCATCTTTTCAATTTCCTGTGGGTTAATTTTCATATATATATATATATATATATATATATATATATATATATATATATGGTAAAATTATGAAACTTTGCATGAATAAATAGGATTCTCATAGTACAGGGTGTTCAGAAAGTCTTGTTACCGCTGAGGAACAACTAATAGGTTAATAATTCATGTCTCTTCTTGAATCGGTATAAACCCAAGGTTAACAGACCTTAGTCGCGTGCTCTCAATTATTCTGACTTATGACCTTACGACCTTCAAACCTTTAAACAAGTGGGGTAATCCGACCCATAGTTAGTTTTCTTTTAATAATTCCCGTGCTAATTTTTGGAGGACCTTGGCAATTATATAATTCGAAAGGAAATTTAAAACAACATGCGGGTTTCAAATTTCGTTAGAATCGGCCAAATAGTTACCATGTTATTGCAAAAAAAAACCTCATTGAAGAGTAAAATGGTTGCCAGCTGACCGATCGACTTACGGACCGACATCGTAACTTATAGAGTCACACGCGACTAAAAAGTTTTATATACAGCGAGATAGAAATAAATGTCTTAGGTTAGGAATATTCCTTCTGGTACATTGTATTACTTCTGTTACCTAGCATTACTTCCGTCACCTAGTATTCCTTCCGCTACCTAGTATTAGTTCCGTTATTTGGTATAATTCCGTTACATTTTATTATTTCTGTTATATTGTATTCATTCATTGGCATTGATTATCTTCCATTACCTAGTATTTCTTCCGTTACTTAGCATTAATTCCGTTACCGAGCATTACTTCTGTTACCTAGTATTCTTTCTGTCACTTAACATAACTTCCGTTACTGAGTACTTCTTCCGTTACCTAGTATTCTTTCTGTCACTTATGATAACTTCTATTACCTAGTATTTCGTAAGTTACATAGCATTACTTCCATTACCCAGCATTACTTCCGTTACCTAGTATTCTTTTTGTCACTTAACATAACATCCGTTACCTAGTACTTCTTCCGTTACCTAGCATTACTTCCGTTACCCAGCATTACTTCCGTTACCTAGTATTCTTTCAGTCACTCAAGGTAATTTCCGTCACCTAGTATTTCATCCGTTTCCTAGCATTACTTCCTTTACCCAGCATTACTTCCGTTACGTAGTATTCCTTCTGTCAGCTAACATAACTTCCGTTACCTAGTATTTCTTCCGTTACCTAGCATTACTTCCGTTACCTAGTATTCTTTCTGTCATTCAACCTAACTTTCGTTACCTAGTATTTCTTGCGTTAACTAGAATTGCTTCCGTTACACAGCATTACTTCCGTTACCTAGTATTCTTTCTGTAACTTAAGATAAGTCCGTTGACTAATATTTCGTCCGTTACCTAGCATTACTTCCGCTATCCAGCATTACCTAAGTTACCTAGTATTCTTTCTGTCACTTAACATAATTCTGTTACCTAGTAATCCTTCCGTTACCTAGCATTACTTCAGTTACCCAGCATTACTTCCGTTTCCTATTATTCTGTCATTTAACATAACTTCCGTTACCTAGCATTACTTCCGTTATCCAGCATTACCTAAGTTACCTGGAATTCTTTCTGTCAGTCAACATAAATTCCGTTACCTAGTATTTCCTCAGTTACCTAGCATTACTTCCGTTCCCCAGCATAACTTCCGTTACCTAGTATTCCGTATTTCATTTATGATAACTCCCGTTACCTAGTATTTTGTCTGTCACCTAGCATTACTTCCATTACCCAGCATTACTTCCGTTACCTAGTATTCTTTCTGTCACTTAACATTGCTTTCATTACCTAGTACTTCTCCCGTTAGCTAGCATTACTTCCGTTACCCAGCATTACTTCCATTACCCAGCATTACTTCCGTTACCTAATATTCTTTCTGTCAGTTAACATAACTTCCGTTACATAGTAATTCTTCCGTTACCTAGCATTACTTACGTTACCCCGCATTACATCCGTTATCTAGTGTTCTTTATGTCCTTGAACATAACTTTCCTTTCCTAGTATTTCGTCCGTTACCTAGCATTACTTCCGCTACCCTGCATTACTTCCGCTACCTAGTATTCTTTATGTCATTTAACATAACTTACGTTACCTAGTATTTCGTCCATTACCTAGCATTATTTCCGTTACCTAGCATTACTTCCGCTACCCTGAATTACTTTCGTTACCTAGTATTCTTTATGTCATTTAACATAACTTACGTTACCTAGTATTTCGTCCGTTACCTAGCATTATTTCCGTTACCTAGCATTACTTCTGCTTCCCTGCATTATTTCCGTTACCTAGTATTATTTATGTCATTTAACATAACTTACGTTAGCTAGTATTTCGTCTGTTACCTAGCATTACTTCCGTTACCCGGCATTACTTCCATTACCTAGTATTCCTCATGTCATTGAACATAACTTCCGTTACCTAGGTTTTCGTATGTTACCTAGCATTACTTTCGTGACCCAGCATTACTTTCGTTACCTAGTATTTTGTCCGTTACCTAGCATTACTCCCGTAACCCAGCATTACTTCAGTTACCTAGTATTCTTTATGTCATTTAACAAAACTTCTGTTACCTTGTATTTCTTCCGTCTCCTAGAATTACTTCCGTTACCCAGCATTACTTCCGTTATCCAGTATTCTTTCTGTCACTTAACCTTCCTTTCGTTGCCTAGTATTTCTTCCGTTACCTAGCATTACTTCCGTTACCCAGCATTACTTCCGTTAACTAGTATTCTTCATGTCATTTAACATAACCTCAGTTACCTAGTATTTCGGACGTTACCCAGCATTACTTCCGTTACCTAGTATTCTGTCTGTCACTAAACATAACTTCCATTACCTAGTATTTCTTACATTACCTAACATTACTTCCGTTACTTAGTAGTTATTTCATTACCTAGAATTACTCCCGTTACCCAGCATTACTTCCGTTACCTAGTATTCTTTCTGTCAATTAACTTAACATCCGTTACCTAGTATTTCTCCCGTTACCTAGTATTTCTTCGGTTACCTAGCATTACTTCCGTTACCAAGCATTACTTCCGTTACCTAGTATTCTTTATGTCAATTAACATAACTTCGGTTACCTTGTATTTCTTCCTTTACCTAGCATTACTTTATTACCTAGAATTACTAACGCTTCCCCAGCATTACATCTGTTACCTAGTGTTCTTTATGTCCTTGAACATAACTTTTCTTTCCTAGTATTTCATCCGTTACCTAGCATTACTTCCACTCCCCTTCATTACTTTCGTTATCTAGTATTCTTTATGTCATTCAACATAACTTACGTTACCTAGTATTTCGTCGTTACCAAGCATTACTTCCGTTACCCAGCATAACTTCCGTTACCTAGTATTCTTTATGTCATTTAACATAACTTCCGTTACCCAGTATTTCGTATGTTACCTAGCATTACTTTCGTTACCAAGAATTACTTCCGTTACCTAGTATTTCGTCTGTTACCTAGCATATCTTCCGTTACTTAGCCTTACTTCCGTTACCTAGTATTCTTTCTGTCACTTAACATAACTTCCGTCACCTAGTATTTCGTCCGTTACCCAGCATTACTTCCGTTACCTAGTATTCTTCCTGTCACTTAACATAACTTCCGTTACCTAGCATTACTTTTTCTGTTACCTAGTAGTTCTTTCATTACCTAGCATTACTTCCGTTACCCAGCATTACTTCCGTTATCCAGTATTCTTTCTGCCACTTAACATAACTTCCGTTAGTTAGTAATTCTTTCGTTACCTAGAATTAATTCCGTTTTTCTGCGTTACTTCCGTTACCTAGTATTCTTTATGTCTTTTAACATAACTTCCGTTACCTAGTATTTCGTCCGTTACCCAGCATAACTTCCGTTACCTAGTATTCTTCCTGTCACTTAACATAACTTCCGTTACCTAGCATTACTTTTTCTGTTACCTAGTAGTTCTTTCATTACCTAGCATTACTTCCGTTACCCAGCATTACTTCCGTTATCTAGTTTTTTTTCTTCTGTCACTTAACATAACTTCCGTTACCTAGTATTTTGTCCGCCACCTAGCATTACGTCCGTTACCTCGTATTTTTTCTGTCATTTAACATAAATTCCGTTCTTCTCATCGAATTTCTTCCATGTCGTAGCATTACTCCCGTTACTCGGTATATGTCCGTTACATTGCATTCCTTCCAGTTCCACTCATTTGCTCTGTTACAATGTATTAATTCCGTTATATAGTACTCCTTCCGTTACCTAGCATTCCTTTTGTTACATTTGATTTATTCCATTACCCAGTATTCCTTGCGCTACATTTTTCTCCTTCCCTTACATTTGATTTCTCCCTTACTTAGTATTCCTTCCGTTGTATTTTTTTCTTCCTGTTACTTTGTATAGATTCCGTTACATTGTGTCCCTTCGTTGCATTGTATTCCTTTCGTTACCTTGTATTCATTCCGTTACATTGTGTCCCTTCCGTTGCATTGTTTTCCTCTCGTTTAAATATTTGAATTTCTTCTCTCTTCCGGAAAAGCCACCAATTTGCCTTTGAATTAAACTCAATTTTGATTCAATCTTCCTATTTTCTCCCTATTATATTCCTGTCATATGAGAAATCTCGGTATTTCTACTACGAATTTTTATATGTTTTGGTAAAATAATCCTTTTTGTTTTTCTAGGTAAAAGTGGAAATACAAGTAGTAAATTTACAAAAAAATAACATTAATATGCATAACAAATTTATGTCGTTGGCTTAGTGACGACTCATTCTTTTATGCATATATTAAATAAAAGCTGAGTTAAAATTTCTGCTTACAATATATTACCACAATTACCTAAATTGTTGGATACCATGTATTACCACAACATACTTTTCCATGGTAGTCCGTTTGTGTTTTGTATTTTTTATTGCCTCACAAACCTGAATCAAATTATTTCAATTGAAATTTCCTCTTTTTTTATATAAGAAATAAAAATCAGGATAAAGGCGTCTAATAAAATTGATACCTGATTCTGGGGGACTGAATTTAAAATTTATACATTCTGATAAATCTGGAGTTTGGATAAATTAAATACATTTAATTGTATTGCCCAATTGAGTTGTTTGTGTGCATTTCTAACCATAAAATTGCTTGTAAAATGGTTCATACATTTTATCATACTGAGTCAGTTGTTTAACTACAAAGCTTAGTTTCACAGTTGTTCTTCAAGGGCTAAGAAAAGATCATCTACATTTCCCCAGAGTCCTGATGTTTGTGTTATGACTATTTTTTATCCAAATTTGCGCAATATAATTTTTTCGGACATGACTTCATTAAGAGGGGCCCATGAGCTTACATTTAGGTTCTTAAATTCCTTAATTTTTATGTTAATCTTTAATGGGTACGTTTTAAATAATTTTGGCCAGCTTTACCTTCGATAATCTTTCCTACCACTAAAATTTTTCACTCTTTTTAACTGTTAGACTGTCGTTTCACCTCCTGTTCAGTAACAGCGCTACAACGATGGTCAATTCCCATCTCATTTATACATTAAAGGTGAAGTGGATACATTTTTGTCTAGTTCAGAAGAATCGCGAAGGTTCTTATATCAATGAATTATAGACCGACGAAGGCCTTACGATTCACTTGACGACAGTCCAAGATAGAAAAAGAAAGCACAGAAGATTTAAATGGACGGAAAAATAAAAATGATAGATTATATATCATTTTTTGCTACTGTTACTTTTTATGATATATATAATTCTATAATTATATAGAGAAAATTTCAATGGAAAATTATTCCATGCGGTTAAAATAACAATGGTTTTCGATACTGCCTCAGCCATATCAGATAGATGTTCCTCGAGCAAGTGCTGGTAGATTGGTCTATTTGATACACCCATTAGTTTGGTTCTAGGGGCAGCGTTCCCCAAGCATGGTAGATGCAGTTTATAGAAGTTAAACTATAGGTATTTTAACCGCATTTTAAAGATGCGTTATTGCATTTTAACTCAAATTAAATATTCCATATTTGAATAATTATTTTACGAGATGAGAAAGTCCTGTGTTATCGATTGTTGTTTTTCGGTAATAACCATTGGAAACGTTATTTCTCATAACCGCTAACTTAACTAAACGGCAATTTTCCAGTAGAAATAAACTAATAGTTTACTCATTACCGTTACTTCTTCCATTATAGTTATTTATCTCCTCTTTCCATTTTATCTGTTGGGCATTTTCTATAGACGTCCTTTCTATTTTCTTCTACCGAGCAACATATTTCCGCGAAGGTTATCAAATGGACTCAAGCTCCATTTCCGCCAAGGGGGCAAAGTTTCTGTGACACTTCGGAGACTTGTTTCATTTAGCTCAATTTGTGTGGCCTCTCGGTGGCGCTCAATGAAAATCGATTGCTCGATATCTGTGTTTTCACATCGCCAAGTCACAGACGAGTGATGTCAGATACGACAGAGCTGTCTCCATCATCACCTAAATGGTCTTTGCACCGTGTTCCCCAATTTCCAAGGAGATTCGTGTTGTAATTTAATTAATTAGGTGATTCTGTTATATTTTGTTATATTTTTAATCCCAATTTTACTCAATTTTGTGTTGCTATGAGTGGATATTTAGGCGGCTCGAAAGTTTAAGACGAAGAAATAATTTTAAATCCTCTAATTTTCGGCTACAATTAGGGTTTACATATTAGATTCGGCCTAAAGGGAATTTCTCGTATTTGCTCGGATCGAGTAATCAACATGAAGTTTCTTACCTTAACAAACCCGATATTTGTTAATTAACTTGAAACAGTTTGGAATCGTGTTTTCACGTTCCCTTTGGTTGTCACTGTACGTTACAAACCGATCTTCCGAACTTCATCTCTATACCATTTGATAAAATGCTGCCATGTAGATTATATAAAATCTACTCTATAAATGTATTTATAGAGAGATCAATATTTCCAAATTCGGTGTCTTCCAATCTTATGCACGAGAAACCTTCAAATACCAACCTCCCTGCTTGTCACTACCAGACAGAGTAACCAGGTGAGTTTCTACAACTATTGTGGGCACCACTTTTGTAATCGCTGATGACATTCAATCACTTCTAATTAAAACGTAATCGATAATGATCTTCAATGATTTCTAATTAATACGTACACAGGTTTAAATCAAAAGTCACCACAGGACCAAATTTTCTTACTTCGATCTTCGTTTGTGTGGGGAAGAGGGGCCAGGACACCCAAAGACAAGGAAAGAAGGGGGGCGAAAGGACCCACGCATTTCGAAAAAAAGGAAAAGGGATCGGCTTAGAAAATTCGATCCCTCGCCAGCAGTTATTCGAGGCAGTTTGCACATCTCCTAAGGGAAGGTCGAGCAAGCGGGTAGTTCGCTACAATAGATGAATACTCGACCCTAACCTAATTGACTCAGATCGTGTTCTACTCGGAGTAGGATAGCTGTCAGTAGGGTGGGAGGAGGTAGGGTGATAATAGGATGGGAGGAGATAGGAGGGGTGGTAAGATGAAGGTGAGTCAGAATGGTAGTAGGGTAGGAGGAGTTAAGATGGTAGGATGGGAGTAGATATGATTGTAGTAGGATGAGAGAAGATAGGATAGTAGGTGGATAATTGTAGCGATTGACTTAGAATAATAATAATGGGATCTTAAAAGTGTTTGCTAAACTTTATAATTTTAACTGCGGCGAAGCACGTCTATGGGTGATGCAAATCTCGTGTTGTGCTCATCTTTTGTCCGCAACGAGTCGATGGCTCAATGTAGCCAACTAAAACTAATACTACCAAAGGTAATTGAGGTGACTGAGTTCAAATATGATATAAGTTAACCACGAGGTGGCGCTGGTTCAATGTAGCCAGCTAAAACCAATGATACTAAAGGTAATTGAGGTCACTGAGTTCAAACATGATATAAGTTAACCACCAGGTGGCACTGGTTCAATGTAGCCAGCTAAAACCAATGATACCAAAGGTAATTGAGGTCACTGAGTTCAAATATGATATGAGTTGACCGCCAGGTGGCGCTGATTCAATGTAGCCAGCTATAACCAATGAGACCAAAGGTAATTTAGGTGACTGAGTTCAGATATGGTATAAGCTGACCGCTAGGTGGCGCTGATTCAATATAGCCAGCTAAAACCAATGCTACCAAAGGTAATTGAGGCCACTGGGTTCAAACACGATATAAGTTAACCACCAGGTGGCGCTGGTTCAATGTAGCCAGCTAAAACCAATGATACCAAAGGTAATTGAGGTCACTGAGTTCAAATATGATATAAGTTGACCGCCAGGTGGCGCTGATTCAATGTAGCCAGCTAAAGCCAATGTTACCAAAGGTAACTGAAGTCACTGAATTCAAATATGATATAGGTTGACCGCTAGGTAGCGCTGGCTGAATGTAGCCAGCTAAAACTAATTCTACCAAAGGTAATTGAGGTTACTGAGTTCAAAATGATATAAGTTTGCCACCAAGTGGCTAGAGGCGCTAAATCGGCCATTTTCGCCGCAGGTTCAATAGATCATGTCCCTCTAGTTACCTTTGATACTTTCCTTCTCTTTTTGCTAAATTGTTATCTGGTGTCTGTTACCTTTTGTACTCGTATAGTTTCTGTTACCTTCTGTACTCGTATAGTTTCTGTAACCATTTGTAGTCCTATATATTTCTGTTACCTTTTGTACTCGTATAGTTTCTGTTACCTTTTGTACTCGTATAGTTTCTGATGTTACGTGTCACTTGAAATGTTTTAATTATTTGTGGTTAATCGAATATTTACTAAATTTCTATTATATTTTTGACAATATGTTGATTTAAAAAAACAAAACAAGTTCTGTATGTTTGATTGTTTTGCTAATTATTCCATTTATTTTAATTCTTTGTTTATTCGCTTTTTAGCTTTCAGGTAACTACCCTTATTTTTATATTAGAGGATCTTGTCTTAATTTCGCTAAATTGCACAATTTAAAATAGGTAATGGCTAAGATTTATTACCCTATATTTATTTATTTTTTGAATGAAGATTTTATTACTCTATCATTAAGTTTGTGATACACATTTGCTATTGAAATATACTAAATAGAGAAGGATTAGACACCATAGTAAATTGGAATTATTTTGGAAGCTGTTCGTTTGTGTATAAAGGACTTGCGGCCGATCCTTTCTCTAAGATAGTATGAACTATTTAACGAAGATATTCATTGACATACAATATTTATTAATGGCAATGGAAAAAACATTAATGACAATGGAAAAAGCTTACCAGTGTGCAGGAATCTTAGTTAACCCTCACCCATCGAAACAAAGAAAAATGAACAGCTTATTTCTTTACTCATTGTCTTAATCTCACTGGCCGGAAAATATTTTTCACACTGGAGTTTTAACCATTTCAAACAATAAAAATCATTCTTTGCTCTACAAATAAGATTAAGATAACATGGCAAGGGGATAGAACTGATTCCATGTGACCATGGTCATAAAGAAAATGTTGTAAAGACAACATGTCCTATGTAGATTTTGTATGTATGAACACAATGATGGCATCCGTTTATTTAAGGAAACTCCCAATTTCTCTCTGTCACTCGTTAAATGAAAATCACCCTGTCTACATAGTCAAAGGCAAACTTGTCTATCCTTGTGAAAAAAACTGAATAGTAAAATAGTTTAACTATCACCCACTGGAATAATAAAGCCGTTAAGTTTTCAAGAATTTGATGTTATTTTTATTGCGGTTTTACCTCACTTGCGATTTCCTTTACCTCCTTTACTTTTTACCACCAAGATATGTGATTGGACATCGGTCATAAAAAAGTGAGGAAAATGATAAGATGTCAATAAGTGGAAGAGTAACGGTGAAATATACGAAAAAGGTTTAGCAAAAAAGATAGCTCTGTCGTAAAAATGTTGTTGTATAATTACCAGTCTTATATTAAGTTTGTTTAGCAAGTAAGAGGCATTGAATCCTTTTTATGATGTAAATGAAATTAGTAATCAATATTATTATACATATAATTATCAACCTGAATAAATTTGTATAAAATTAAGTCTAATATTTGTGTATGTATCACTCGTACTGCTGATACTAAGTTTTATGCTACTAGAAGCTATTTGCTTTCGATTTGATTCACCTTAGAAACAAACGAAGGAATTGATTGCTTAGAATGAATTTCGTCGAGGATGTTGAATGTATACTCCTACTCTGAGGGATTGCAAGGAAAGAGATTAGTTTTTTGATCTATTAACATATTGAGTAAATAATTATTTAAGATATTAAGTGAATATGAGAAAGAATATGGTAGCACATAAAAGTTGGAATTATTCATTTCAACGCGAATTCTAAATGAAAATTAATTGACTATTATTGCACTGGATATGTCGCTTCACTTTAGGCACTGTTAAATGTCGCTTAACTTTAGGTACTGTTAAAACTCTGTAATTAAAGGAATTGGAAACTACGCTTGTTACACAGTATGTTAAAGTTAGTGATAAGGCGAAGAGTGAAGTAAATGTTCTTTGAGTTTGTTGAAGTTATAATGAAAATGCGTCGAAAAATCTGCTGATGAATTGGAGGAGGAGGTTTTGAGGAGCTTCTTTTTTTTCTAAGAAGGAAAAGTTGCTTGGTTAATGATTTCCGTCACTTTAGATTCCAATAGAGGTAATAGAATGTCTCTTGAGAAAGAATTTTCATTCTTGTTTTCTTAGCGTATTAAAAAAAAATGCTTTTGGAAACTGGAACGAATTGCTCTGAACGCTTGCGCCCCTCGACGATCTGGTTAAATTCACTCCCAAATGGTATTCAGGCGTGTTTCCTGCTTAGAGGGGAATGTGTTCTTAGGGAAATTTTCTTCAGATGTAAAACCAACCTGAAGGGAGATAGAAACGCTTTTATCTAACGAAACAAAGAGGTTTCTATCTCTCTCTCTCTCTCTCTCTTTCTCTCTCTCTCTCTCTTGGTGACAACCCGAAGCTAAGCCGGTAGTATTCCTGGTCGCCTGGGCATGTCTTGTACGTTTATACAAGTCGTGCGGTAAAGCTAAGGCCCGGTATCCCTAAGATTCTCTGTATTTATATTCTCATTGGTTTTTAAAAATTCTTTGTTTATTTTTTAGCTATTTGTAAACAAAATGACACATTTCCACTCCAGAACGATTCGAATACTCAATCCTTGTTAGCATATTATTTATTCAGTGTTTAAAATTTTCAGAAACCGTTCAATAGATTTTTGACATAAAGTTGAAAAAGGTTTCTTCCAAATATTGTCGTCTCGGTTCTTAAAATCGATTTTAACTGGTGCCAAACTCATCATTTCATGGAGCACCCTGTGACGTTTTCAGTCTCTTGCACTCGTTATTTCGTAGCGGATATTTTTATTTTGTATGACATTCAGGCGTTTCAAATTTGCTGGCTTGCTCGCAATCAGATGTAGGCTCGTGTATCGGGATGGGTACATCAATTTTCAATTTAGATCAAATGAGGGCGTTAAAGATCTTAAGATTTTCACAATTGATCTGAGTTATTTGAATTAGAAAAAAAATGCTCTAGATTTGTCCTTGTTCTATCTGAACAACTACGGAGAAGGTTTGTTTCTTTCTTTCGCATCAGAGGCCGGCGAAAGTTCAGCAGGAAGTTTTTCTTGGTCGCACGATAAGGTCCGTCTGAGTGGGTATAAGTTGTGTGGGAAACGTTTGGGGCTGGCGTCACCCACACACTCATAGAGACATTCTGTTGCACTCATTGAGTTTCACTGTAACACACAGCGAAACTTCTCAACAGCAATCTAATCTCTGGCATGTTTCATCTGGACCGTAACACTAATTGAACCCTTTCGCACAACTATTACTGTCGCTTCCTGTCTCTATGAATATTATCATCTCTTCTAACGTTTGCAAGTTTATGTTTATAGAGTGGATTAATTTTTTTCTGTAAATAGAGTTCTTCCAAAGTTTTTCGTACGAATTGATGTTAGTTATCTCATGACCAGTCATGCTGGTAATTAAATTTTCCCTTAGTTACTGAAAAAAACACCACTTCGGAGATATCAATCACACCTTTTGATGCATATAGGGTCTTCCACTAATGGGTGAGGCTAATCAATTTTGTAAATCAGATAGAGAAGAGAGGCTGAGCATCCACCCCCCCCCCGGCACTCCCACTGGCAGATTGAATATTGGGCCCCACTTGTTCATTTTAACATCTATTTGAACTTGCGTCGTGTGCAACTTGGTCCTTGCTAGGTCCCAATTATGTCATTATTGGGTTGCAGGCCCATCGCTTCATAATATAATTATATTTTTTTTCTTTTAAACAGGGGTAAGCTCTTGCCTTAAAAACTTATATTGAAGACTTTATCGGAAATATCGAGGTAATTCCGTTATGTAGGAAAGTTGGAGAGTTTGTGTGTGAGAATAATCAACACTTTGCCTTCTCCCATCCTTTTGCAGAGACCATGTTGGAAGGGATTGTACTTTCAATCATCAGGAAAGCAACCGGGTCTTAAAAGAAGCTTCGATTATATTAACCTGGCCTCGATTGATGTTAGTTGGAGCATTTGTGAAGTTTGCTTTTAAAATAAACATTGATTATATTAACCTGGCCTTGATGAATGTTAGGTGGAGCCTTTATGAAGTTTTCTATTCTCAATTCTGAACGTCTTGGTGACTCCTGCCTAAAAAAGTTGAGCATCTCCATAAATTAAATTAGATATATTTTCGTTCCTCATCCTTCAAAATGGGACTTGAAAACATATGTCAAATATTTCATTCTCCTCCTTTGTAATAGAAATCAATCAACATCTTGGATCAGAGGCATCTGAATTCCGCTTCAACATCAACAGGGCTAGTCAGTGAACGCATAATAAAGCGAAATAAAGCGAAAAAACTAAATATAGTATAAATATAAATATATAAATGAATATAGTAATAGAAAAAAAGAGCCGAAAATACACAACAACCCCTAAATGGAGGAAAATCGGAACAACTACTAGCGCATAAATATCACAAGTACACAGAAAACAATTCAGAGATTGGATGAACACAAAGTGTTTCCATAACCAAATGTTATAACTACAAACTACGGAAAAAAGTGCAAAATAGAACTTAAACCCTTATTATGACAAATTCCGAACTGGAAATAGCTTTCAATACCAATGTATAAACGCTAAAAATGGTTTAAACGAGACCTTATCGCTAAACGATTAAAAATAACCAGGTAAAAAAAACGCAATAGATAAGCTTAATGACAGAGTAAAAGAGCAATCGACTACTTATAGACATACAAGAGAAACCATTTCAATTGTTGGACGAGTAGGAATTAGGTTATTATGTCACACGGGAAAACATTGAATATAGAAAGCTCGTAGCTACGCAGCCTTGAGCAGCAGGTACCAGATACAGAAAAAGATGCAAGACAAGATGAGTGTGGCAGAAAAAGACTACCCTTGTAAAATATCGGTAGCTATATTGTGAATCAAATATAGTTTTAGTTATATGTATAAAATCCCTTGTAATACGCCAGAGATGAACTGAGCCCCTTGGCACCTTCAGCACAATATGGGCATGACAATGAAAAAAATAGAAATTTGAAGGTGAAGAGGGGTTTAATGATATCAAGCATATATACATGGAATTTTCCATAGACCAATAACTATAAGAGGCTGAATTAGTCAGAAACATCAATTACTGCTTCTATCTGGGAACGGAATTTTCCTTACAACAAACGATGAATATCAACTCTTTCAACTTAAACGGGACACGTAATCACATTTTGCCAGAGATTTACTTACCAGCGAATATCATTCCTGACTTCGACGTGGCAAAAAACAACGATCGAGAATATGCCACTAATGTCTATCAAAACCTTTCCAATACTGTTAGAAGCATTGAATGATAAAAGTGAATTTATACATAAATATAAGAATTATTTCATAATCTACTACAACCAGTAATTGTTCAACAGGAGGCTCCTTCTACTAGGAAATGACGAGAAGAAATACTAATTATAATTAATAATGGTTATTCCATTTGAGACTACAAAAATTTACAAAAGAAAATCAAAAAATGCTAGGTTCGAGGTAAAGGAGGAAAGGTCAAATCAAATTATACTAATTCTCTTCTCTATGGAATCGATGTCCGACGCATACCGAACCCGCGAATGAGTTCTACGATATGTGGTACAAAGGAATAACAACCACTTAAAAGACAACTTTTGACTAAAAAATATATTACCAAACCCTAAAAATAAATAAACAACATTGCAGCTGAACAAAGTTGAAATCTACGGAATTTGGAGTGATTGGTTCAATATATAAAAACAATGCGCAATTTATGCATTGCATTTGAGGAGCTTTACTACTGAAGTTAATGTTTGTCTTTATTGTATGAATATTTATCGAACGTACCTATTTTTCATTTTTTCTTTAACGGCTATAATAGTTTATATTATTTTATTTCCTTTGTTCTCTCTCTCTCTCCTCTCCCCCCCTCTCTCTCTTTTCCTTTCTTAAGGTATGTTTGATTCTTGCTTGCTCTTATTAAAAGACGAAATCGCTTGTGAATAATTATTTCCTTATTTCTAATTGGTTATTGATCATATATATATATATATATAAATAATATATATATATATATATATATATATATATATATATATATATATATATATATATATATATATATATATATATATATAACTGAATCACGAAAATATGGAACGCGATGAATATATAAATATAGTCAACAGCCACGAAGAAAAATGAAACACGGGAGATCTACGAGGCCTTTCGACTAATCGTCCTTTACAAAGCAGACTGAAACGGGGAGAAACATAAGGAGAAATTTATACAAAGAAGCCACATACACACGTATATGACAGATGAGGACATTGGGATTAAAATGGCATTAAAAGGTACTTGTAAACCAACCCTATTGAAGAATTAAGCCTGCTGAAACAGAAGGTGACCAGTGAAAAAAGGGAGTTTACACAAAAGAGGAGGGGAATTCAAACCGTCCAAACGAATTTAAGATTACAATTTTATGATTATTTTATTTAAGAAGCAATAACAATTTATATGAGATGAAAATTATCAACAATAAAAACTAAAAATATATTAAACATAGGAATAACTAGAAAAGTATAAACGCGCGCAGAAAAAAACAAATGAAGAATATAGGGAGAAATAAGCCTGACGAAACAAAAACAATTTCTAAAAGGTGAAGGGTATAATGAATAAAACAGAAAATATATTAACCATAGGAATAACTAGAAAAGCTAATTATTAATTAGGTTAGTGATTTTATCTTTAAGGTCCTTCTTGTACATTTTTGTAATAAAAGGGTCCAAAAAATACATGCCGAGGCTGAGGTTAAAATTATAATTAGAAGTATTAAGTCCAATCCGGTGAGTTTGTCATTAATCGTGAATATTTTGGTAAAAATCAGGTGTCCGGATTTGGTTTACACGTCAACCTCTTCTTCTTTTCTTTGGTCTGCTTTGTTTTTAGCACTAGGAAACAGCATGTGTTGTCTCCATCCTGCCCAACGTTCTATTTGATTATTTAGTTCCTCTCCTATTTCTTTTTGTGTTTTTTCAACGATTTTTTTGGCTCTTTTTTTAATTATTTTGTTTAATGTTTTCCTTTTCGCTTCGTTGTGTAAGTCTCTTTGTTTTTTCCTCTCTAGTCATCGTGTGTTCGTAATTATGTATACTGCCTTATTCTATATACGTTGCATTCTTATTAGATTACTTCTTGAAATCGTATACATGGCAATTGTTGGATATATCAAAGTTGGCTGGATCATTGCTTGGTAAATCTTTCTCTTATTTTTCCTATTTAAATTTTCAAATTTGTAAAGTAATGTTACCATGCCTCGTGCTTTGTTTATTCTTTCGGTAACGTGTTTCTTGTAGCCGTTTTTTGGTAATAGTTAGGCCTAAAATCTTGCCTTCCCCGTTATACTTGTATCGCTCTCCGTCTACATAAACGTCGGATAGCTTTTTGCGATAAATCGGTATAATTCTAAATTTACCTTTTTTGGTTTTAATTTTCCATTTTCTTCCGTAATCGTTCAGTTTTTTTTATTTCTGCGGCCGTTATTCTGGTCTGCATCTGTAGGTTTCGATAAACACAGGGAATTAATTGAGTGAAATCATTTGCGTATTGTATGTTCACAAAGCTCTCGCTCCTAGGTGGGGGAATGTCCGAAGTATACACAGAGTTAGGCGAAGGACTTAAACACCCTCGTTGAGCGAGGCCTGCATTAAGCTTGAATCTTTGACCTTGGTAATTCCCCGTATCTTTGTATGCATATCTTTCCATAACCTAGTGACATAAAATTCTTTTTAGGTAGTTATTCATTTCTAAGTTTAGAATTTTATGTTGTATGCCTCTTTGCCAGACTTTATCGAATGCCTACGATACGCCCCGGCATACTATATCCATGATGCTTTTCTCTCATTTCACTTTGCTTATTTTCTCCATGATCACACTCAGGGCCATCTCCGTGTCCCTGTTCTTTCTGAAGCCGAATTGTTAGTTGTTCCATAGGTTGTTTTCTGTTAGATATTCATTTAATCTTTGGTTCAGTATATTTTCAAATACCTTCCCGATGAAGTCGAGAAGAGATATTGGTCTGAAGTTTTTAACCAGGCATAGGTGGGAATATCATTTTTGCAATTTTTAAATCATCAGGGAAGTATCCCGTGTTAAGATAGGCCTTAAAAACGCTTTTTATCCCCTCGAGTATTTTATCCAGTGCTTTATAGAATTTTTCCTAGTGAGGATCGATTTTCCAGGGGCCTTTTGTTTAAATATGGTGATGGTGTTCTTTAATTCCTCGATTGTTATTTCGGTGTTAAATTCTTCGTTCGCATATCGTTCCTCTTCTACGTAGTGACATTGAAAAGTCCTTTGATCCGTTCATTTAGTTCGTCAATTATTTGTTTTTCAAAATCTTTATCGTAGTCTTCGTTTAACTCTTCACTGATGCTAAACACTCCTTTCCAGTGTTTCCTGAACAATTTTTCAATCTCTTGTGGGTCTTCGATTAAATTCCCGTTTCTGTCCTTGATCTCTGTTTTTCTTTTTTCCTTAATGCTTCCCATACGTCTTATCTTTTTTCAAAATTCTCGGGGCATTAGCTCCTTGTCAATATTTTGAACGGCAGAGTCCCAGTATTCTTTTTATTTATCCGATATTACGCTTAGTAGTTCCCTCCTTTTTGTTCTCAGATTACGGTATTTTTCTATTGTTGTTCCATTTGTTATAATGTCCTCGTTTATCATATTTATTTCTGCATTCTTAGTCTTCACTTCGTCTGTGCATATATAATATTTGATAGTTTTGTATGAGCTTCTGGGTATCGCGTTTTCGTTGGCTGTCTATATTCGTGTCCTGATTTTTTCCAGTTCGTCGTCGATTTCTTCTAAAGTAGCTTTATTTAATCCGTTCGGTGCGTAGTCGTTCAATTCTTGTTTTTTTTTCGTAATATGCTATATGGCACGCTTTTCATTGTTTAACGGGTATTTGTATAGGTTGTTGATTTATGGTTAGTAACGTCGCTGAATGGTCGCTGCCGATAACGTCTACAGGTTCCATATGGTAGTTAAATGGAATATTATAGTTGGCAATGCAGATTTCTGGAATCTTCGCAGTTCTGTTTTTAATTAGTGTTGGAAATTCTGGTCCAAGTCTTCTTATTATCCTTCTGTCAATTTTTGCTTGTAGGTCCTTTCCCGTTTGATTTCTGTTCCTGTATCGTGTGTGCGTGCATCTTGCGTTAAGATCTCCCCAAAACAAAGTTGGGATTTTATTATTAAATATTCTCACAAAGTTATTTATTGCGAGTCCCGGCCGCCCTCCGTGACTGGTATCCTTTAGCAATTATTATATTAGTTAATTCTATTTTGATCTCAATGGCGAGGTAGGATTCAGATAGTCCTTGTTTTGTCTTCTACTCGAATCTTCTTTTTATGCCTATTGCTGCTCCGTTGGGTTGTTCGTTTGTGTGGTTAGTCGCTATTACGTCGTAGTTCCATATTTTTAGTTCGAGAGTCTCAAGGTTAATCCCGTGATATGGAATTAGAATTATGACGGGATCTATTTATCTAAATAAATTTCCGTATGTGTTTTCTTTATTCTTCCATGCATTCATATTTGTCTGTAGAATTCTTAATTTTCTATTATCCATCTTATTTGTTTGTTCTTATGCGGGTTTTCCTTTATGGGAGAGTGGAGCGTTTACAATTATTTATTTGTATTTTTTTTCTGGCGGTTCTGCTTTTCCTTTCTGTCCGTGCCGACACCTGGCTTTTCTCAGTTTCATATTTTGCGGCTGCTACATCTAGTGTCCTGTCGCGCGGCGAGGGGCCCTTGATCAAATTCCTTTTTTGTGTTATGCCTTTGCGTGTGCTTCTTTTTACGCTTTTCTTATTCGTCTCGTCAGTGGTGCTTTCAGATTCTGTTTCCTCACATCCTGTGCCTTCCTCTTGTTTCGATTCGCTTTCATTTCATTTTGTCTCTTCGATGAATGTCTTTTTTGTGTTTCCTGAAGTTTTTATGTTAAATATGGCCGATGAGTCAACATTTTGGGTGAATTTTATTGGTTCCAGCCTGTTTACCTTGAGCATGGAGTTCAACATATTGACATATGTTCCTGGTTGTGCAATATTCATGACGTGTGAGTGAAGAATACACGTCAATATCTTTACGTTCAACGTTCCGTTAATTGTCACTTGAGTAGTTTGTCCGCAATTTTTTAATTTTCGCTGCTGCTACCGCGTATGAGGTGTTTCTTGTTGCTTCTTTTTTAATATGTCTCAGTTTCTTTTCTCTTTATTATTTCTGATCGCTACGGGCATGTCATTGCCATTTTTTTGTGGTTCCCTCCCTAATTAACACATTTTTTAGCGTAATTTGGGCAGTTCCTCCATGAGTCTGGCCGCTGCATTCCGAGCATAATTCTTCCTTACTTGGGCAGTTTGCTGTAATATGGTCTTCCATTTTATAGCACCTAAAACAAATTTGTATATTATGATACTGGTCCCTTTGGATGTTACAGGTAGAGATTCTCATACTGTATGAGAGAAGTCCCTTTTCAAGTGCATTAGTGGAAATCTCGCTTGACTCACACATGATTTTAAACACGTGTGTGTGTTCCTTAAATTTAATGATATCGTGTATCTTCAACCAGGGTTGTTGTTCCATAAGTTCCATTTTTAGCTCATCTGGTGAGTGTTACCCCATGATTCTAACTTCTGACATACAAGGCTCCGGTTGGCAATGATCTGGGGAGGTACTTTAGCCTCTAAGTCATTTTTTATTAGAGGGATGGTTTCTGCCGATGAAAGTAATAGTTCAACGTCATTGTTTTCTGCCCCAATGACGAGGAATCAATTTATTGTTTTGATGCATTTGATCAGGGCGATTTGCAGATCCTTGAAAACGCTCTGTGCGACATCCTGTGGTTTCCGTTTTAATCCGTTGTGAATTAACCGAAGGGGAAACCTTTTAGTGAAATCCTGTGGGTTGTCTGGAAAATAGGATTGTAGATTATTTACCCCACTCCACAAGAGGAGAAGCCCCATACCTGCTCCTATTATTATCTTTCCTGCCTGCTTAGGAGCGCACACTTCATGACCACCCTACTTATTTAGGCCTAGCCCTATGAGCGGCCCTGCAGTTAGATTTAGGCTCGTCAACAATAATCGGGCCCTTTCTCTAGCCCCCTAACGTGGTCTCCTTCGGGAGTTCACTGCACTCTACTACTGACTGCTTCTGAGACCTTGCTGGTGGTCAGGTTATACTGTGATAGATAAAAATAAAGCGGGATAGTATCAGATATATATATAAAAAAATAGATTGAGAGAAGGAAATTTAAGGAGATCACCGTTTTGGGGTAAACCCCCGCGAATCAGAAACAGGAGATGTCTTCAATCAGTCTGATTCGCGCATATATCTCTTTTCTCTTCTGTTTCTCTTTTTACGAAATCGTATGTTGAAAAAAAGCTTCATCTTTCGCAAAGTTATTCAAGACAAATGGTTGTCGTAACTTAGCAGTACGTAGGTCGCTGTCAGTTTTTTTTTCATCTTCAATCTTAAAAGAGAAAGATAGAATAAGAGGTTGGGAAGTTTGGAAGAGAGGGTGAAGGGTAATAATGAAAAAAAGGAAGTAAGTGGTAGTCGAATATTTTTGTTATTTTGTTTATTTTTTCGTATTTGTTAATGTTGTCCCGTTGTGGGATCTTTTTATCATTGTATCGGATCGATGTATATAGAAAAAACAGAAAGCGATCACTGTGTAACAGAGGCGATCAGGTAGTCGTAGAAGAAACTGGTACGGAAATAACTTGAAAGGGGATAGGAAGAGTTGATAGGTCGGTGGCTAGACACCAATGCGTGGTGTAGTTGAGTTTGTCTCGGAGTGTTCGTGACTGGACGACGGTTAGGGGGTGATTAGGAAAGATATCGTATCTACATAATCAGAAACGCGTTATTCATGATGCTCTTAATTTATGCGTAGAACGGTATGGGTTGCGAGTGGTCATAGGCCTCTGGGTATCGCAGTGCCATCGCAACATACAGTCTTGTGTGTAGTGCGGTGTATATGAGGTCTCTGGTGAGTTTCCCGAGTTTTTTGTGAGTCTAGTGTGAGCGTATGTGTTGAGGGGTGCTAATTTGTTGTTGTCGTGTAGTGTGAACATTCTCGCGTACATAGGAGAACAGCAAGCGCGCTTCAGAGCAGAGTTATGAATGCGCTGATCCTTCTTCTGACACGTGACACTCGCAGCTACGAGTGACAGTGGGGCGTACGTGAGAAGAGGTTGCACGAGTGCTTTATATAGGTGTAATTGTAGTTTCTTGCCCGCAGGTTAGAACCTGCGCAGCATTTTGAATGTGCGTGCGGCTCTTGCATGTATTATGTGCTGGTGTATATTGAACCTAAGTGACTTGTCAAAAGTTACCCCAAGGATTTTTGTCTGTTGTATGTAGTCGAGCCTTGTTGGGTTGAGGTGGTTCCTGTCTGGTGTGTGTGAGAAAATCTGCAGCTTATGCATGTAGTGATCTCTTGCGCCGAAGAGTGTCATCTGTGTCTTCTGAGGATTCGTGGCAATCAGCCATTTATCCTCATAATCTGTCTTTTCGTCTATTATTATTTGTGCGTGGTGCGTGATTTCGTCTGTTCCGCGGCTGCTGATGAGAATGACCTCGTCATCGGCGTAGGACATTGTTTTCGAGTGGGCGTGGGGTGTCGTTTGTGTACATAATGTAAAGTGTGGGTGCCAGTACGCTTCCTTGGGGAACGCCTGAGTGGGGTGTGAATGCTTGTGATAGGGTATTGTTGTATTTTATGTGGCATCTCTGTTCAGTGAGGTGGTGCGAGAGGGGCCTTCTGGTGCAAAGAGGTTAATCCGTATCGTTGGCGAGTTTCCAACGGAGTCCCTCGTGCCACACCTTATCGAAGGCCTTCTCCACGTCCTTGCTGATGGAGAGTCTTTTGATGTATCTGGCGTTCTTTTTTTATTATGTCGTGAACGATGGTCACAACCGCCGGAGTGGACCAGCCCCTCCTAAACCCATATTGGTGGAGGAAGAACCAGTCCCTCTCTTCCAGGTAGTCCCGTAGGCGGCAGTTGATCATACGTCCGAGTATTTTGCTTAGGTGCTCTAATAGAGCAATAGGCCTGTAATTGTTTGGGTGTTTGGGGTCTTTGTTCATTTTGTGTAGAAGTATGTTGTGAGAAACTTTTAGGGAAGTAGCCTGAGGCTAGTGAGGCGTTGAATTGGTGTTTAAGTTTAAGGTATATGTTTGCGGAAAGGTTGTGTATTAATGCGGTAGGCTGGAGGGGCTGGGTGCACGTTTTAGTGTTTTTTTAATATAGTGTTTTGTTTCCTCGATGGCGATGGGAGTGGTCAGTGCAGATGTGTTGTTGATCAGCTCCATTCGTATCAGATGGGGGGGGGGGGGTTAGCTCGTGAGCGTGGGCCCAACACCACTCCTGGACTTCCTGCAAGTGCTCTTGAGCGTGTGGTTTGAGTGGGTTGTGTGTGTGTACTGTGTCCCAGTGGGACCTAAATGCGTCGAGAATGACGTTGGTGTCTGTGTGTTTGGTAATTTACTTGGACAGTGATGGGTTTGGGTGGATTAGTGCCTAGCATCCTTTTTACGCGCCGCCAGAAGGAGGAGGGATCCGTGCAATGAGTGTCGTCCTCGATGTGGACGAATTTTCGCCACTGTCGGTTCCTATCTAGTTACAATCACTGTAGGATGCTAGCACGTAGGTGAGTGATGTTGTGTTGTTGTAAGCCTCTGGTGTAGTGATTGTTGTACTGTGTGATGAGTCTCTGAGTGTGTATGGAATATGTGAATTGTTTTATACATGTATAGGTTTTGTGTGTTGTGTGTAGGTCGCGTGCTGCGGTTATAGTGTTCAAGATTGAGCATTAGTGGTGGTCTAACCTATCTGGATTGGTGTGGTCTAAGTCGAGGTTTTGTGGCGTGTTTTCTGTTATGTGTCTCTTGAACTCTTCCCAGTTCGTGTTTTTGAAGTCGAAGAAAGATGGTGTGGGTATGAGTATGGGAAATGTGGATATGATAAGGCATGTCGGTATGTGATCAGAGAGTACGTGAGGACCCAATGAGATGTGAGTGTAGAAGCGTGCAGCGTGGTCGTTGCGGAAGACTACGTTCAGAGACGTGGTCCCACCACGAGTACCGAAGAATGTGGGGAAGGTCAGGCCGATGTGCTCACAGTGATAACGCGGCAGGGCACCGGGCAGGTAACTTCTTGCACTATTCGTGGTGTTACAAAGGAGTGTTGGGTGGAAAGCGTTGCTGTCTCCCGCAAAGAAGATTGGTAGGTTGTAGTTTGATAGAGCCCGGAGTGGGACTTGTATGTTTAATTGTAGGCATGGTGGTCTGTAGTGCGTGGCCACTAGGATGGCACCGGAGCTTTTCTATACCTTGCATGATAGAAAAGAGTCATCGCGTGTTTGAATGAGGAAGTGGTGTATAGAGCGCTTTATTAGGATCGCTGATCCTAGGTGCAGCGCTTATGGAGATAGATATGTGTGGTAGCCTGAAATGCGGAGTCTGTTGTTGAGAGGGTGTAGACTGATGAGTTCAAGAGTATTATGTCAGGTATTTGTGCGTTTAGGATCCAGTTGGCAACAGTATGGCGAATACCGTGCCAACTGCATACGTTTAATTGTATTATGTTGAGGCGACCTATTGACGTGGGTGGGGTACGCGTGAGGCTGATTCAGCCACGACCGTTCTCCTCTCCTTGGTTATTTCCCAGGAGGCGTGGGAAGCGAGTACCTTTACGCGTGTCGGCTGTGGTTTCGTTGGGGTCGAGAGGTTGTCAGTGGTGTTATTTGGCGGGCAGGCCTGAAATGCGGAGTCTGTTGTTGAGAGGGTGTAGACTGATGAGTTCAAGAGTATTATGTCAGGTATTTGTGCGTTTAGGATCCAGTTGGCAACAGTATGGCGAATACCGTGCCAACTGCATACGTTTAATTGTATTATGTTGAGGCGACCTATTGACGTGGGTGGGGTACGCGTGAGGCTGATTCAGCCACGACCGTTCTCCTCTCCTTGGTTATTTCCCAGGAGGCGTGGGAAGCGAGTACCTTTACGCGTGTCGGCTGTGGTTTCGTTGGGGTCGAGAGGTTGTCAGTGGTGTTATTTGGCGGGCAGGCCGCGGTAGAGGGGAGAGTGAGTTCTGTGGAAGGAAGGTTAGAGATAGTGGAGAGGGGTCGTGGAAGGAGGGTTGGAGAGAGTATAGTCTAGAAGGGGAGAGCTAGGAGCAGAGGAGGAGGGAGTAGAGCTAGTAGATGGGGTGCTAGAGATAGTAGGGGAGTTGCAGATCATAAGAGGGGATGTCAAGAGAGAAAGGAGGTTGAGATATCGAGGAAGGAGGGGTGGAAGGAGAAGAGGAAGGAACAACAGAGAGGGGGCTGGTTTCGTCGTTGAGTTTTTTGGTTTAAAGAAGGAGTGTTGTGGAGGGTGTAGTGGGCGTGGGGAAGGTGGAAGAGGTGGCGATTGTGGTATCAGTGGGAGTGGGGTTGGAGGCTGTGAGAGGGGGGTGGGTTCGGCAGGAGGGGGTTGGTGGCAATAGGGGAGGGGGGGAAGTTAAGGCTGCCGAAGGAGGAGTGCTGATGGTAAGAGGGAGTTTAGGTATAGAAGAGGAAGGAGTGGTAGCTGTGGAGGGAGGAGAGGAGGCAGTAGGAAGAGAGGTGGGAGCAGTGAGCAAAGGGGGCAGGTAAGGAGGGTACTGGGGCGAGAGGGGCAGGAACAGAAGGGCGAGAGGAGGCAAGAGCGTGGTAAAGGTAGGGGCGGGGTGGGAGGGAGCGGTAGGTCCAGGGATGGAGGTGTTAGTACCCACCGGGGTGGGGAGGAGTGCGTGTCTCCTGTTTGTGTGCTCGTTGATTAGAGCGAACACCTTCTTGGGAAAGGTGATCTGTTCTAGACCGTGCGAGGCGAACAGTGTGTTTAGTATGTTAGCATATAGTCGGGCGTCACCCCTCGACATGTCTTTTGCCAACGTTGGAAGCAAGGCGGCCAGGTGTAGCTTTGGGTGTGTGGTCTCGTTAGGTGTGTGGTGTGGGGTATGGGTGGGTGTCGGGAGGAGTGGGGGTCTCTGGGTGTAGAGTGCTTGGGTGGGGGCGGGTGTCGGAACATATGGGTGAGTCTGGGTTGCTGCTGGGATAGGGTGTGTCCGGGGTAGGACAGGGGGTGGTGTGGACAGCGTTGCGCTGGCAGCAGCAGCAAATGTTCTTGTGAGGGGAGGAGGAACGAGGGCGGAGTGTGTTGGTGGGTTGTGGACGCCGTATTGCAGCTACCGCGTCAGAGCGGTCCTTACTTAGGTAAGGTCATTTAAAGGTTGACGACGACATGGTCGCCGTCGCAGTTTGTGCAGAGGTGTGAGGTGGCTGTGCAGGCGATGTAGTGGTGGCCCACTACACTACACCTTGAGCAGACCAGGTCTACTTGGCAAATTCGCGTCTCGTGTCCGGTTTTGTGACACCGGTGGCACTGTGTGGGTTTTATGTTCAGCTGTGGCTCGATGTTATGTAGATATGTTAGTGTGCCGCAGACCTTGATGCCTTGGTCTAGCAGCAATGTTTTGTTGTGTTCATCGGACAGTGTAATTACTGCCCATTGTTTTGTTCGGTTTTAATAGAAGTCTCTGATGACCTCCTCCCCATACTTCTGTCTCAGGTGTGTGCGAAGTTCATCGGTGGAGAAAACCAACCATAGGTGGGCGCGATAACCGATAAATCGATACTCGATGAATCCAAAATTATAATAAAATATTGATTATTGACTATATATAGCGTTATTTTATAATACAATAGTAAAAATATTTGAATACTGTTTCTTAGTTTCTTACCTGATGAGGCTCTCCTTCATCTCCTCATAGGTTTTGAGGATTCTCCTCATAGCTCGGACCTACATATTTCTGCCTCTAAGGCACGCGCGGCTCGCCCCTGTGCTAAACTGGAACCAAAAACTGAACTGAAATTATCTATTATCGCTAGTTTGGAACCAAAACCATCTGCGATACCGATTAATCGATAACGTGGAAAAAAATATCGGATAACCCGATATCGTTATCGCGATAACGCCCACCTATAAAGCCAACCATAGGGGGTTGGTCTTAAGGACTCGTATTTGGTGTTTCTTGTGTACACCGTCGGCCAGTTTTGTGTGAAGGTCTTGTGCAGCGAGTGTGTCAGACGCAAGTTCGTGGAACTTGACTGCGTCCTTCTTTGAGCGGAAAACGATTTTGTGGCCTGTGTGTCTTTATTATGCTTGTGATGGGGGTGTCATGTGTGGCGGCTAGGTTGAGAAGTGTGTGTTCATTGTTGGTAGTGTGTTTTTTCTGTTATGTGTAGGAGTGTGAGTGTGGATGTATTGTTTTGTAGCATGATGAGGATCTCTTCTGAAAACTTTCTTTTCTTTCTTTAGAGGGGGGGCCCGCCCTACCGATAACGAGCCCGTGAAAAGGACTTGGATGTGATAATGATTAGTTGGTATGGACCTCGTTGGGCTCCTCAGAGAATGTGAAAACATGGCGGGCTTAATGATGACTGAAGCCCGAATAAACTGACTCCAGTCGGGGTGCCGCCCCTCTATTTGGTTTTGGGTATTTCTCAGTTACGTCCGACATCTCACAGAGACGGTGATGTCTCTCTCTGTGGTCTTGGACGGTGCCACAGGGTGGTCTATGAATCCTCTCAGCGTTGGTAACTGAGTCCCAATCCAGGTTTGCTCCTTTCTTTTGGTTCCGCAGCGGGCTAAGCCTCAGACCTCCTTTCTCCAAAGTTTGCAATTATGCCCTTTCTAAGAAGAACGGCATAGTTGCAACGGAGCTCTATGTGTAGAGTCATATTAACAGAGCCAAGTCACGGCGGGGCAGGGATGGGGAGGGTTTAGCACGTCATATCACTATGACGAGCCAAGGAAATAAAGGAATTTTTATTCAGGGGGGGGAAGCGAGGGTACTTTTCTGGATGTCGTGTATTCCCCTCGAGATGATACTGTCCACGGTATGACTTGCTGAAATCGCACTGTTCTTAGTGAGAAGCGTCGAAGGAAATTTCACCGGTTCTTGCCTTCTATATCTGAACGGTAGCGATTATTGAAATAAAATGAAATGAAATGAAATGAAAAGAGAAAGGGGAGACAAAGAAAAGCTCTTCCGACCCTTCCTCCGCCCCCATTGGCCCTCATGGAGCGGCCAAAGAAGGAGGGCGGAAGGCCCGGTACTTCTTTATAGACCCCCATAGTCACACTGTCTAGAGCAAAAGTAGGCTCCAAACACTGTGAGTAAGGCAGTTAGGAGTGAGGGGGAGAGGAAGAAGAAGGTTTTAGGATAGGACAGCGAAGTAAATAGTAGGAGACAAAAGTGGTCTTAGTTAGTCATGGGACCTACACCTTAACGTGGAATCCGAACCACAATGTTTCGCCTGTCCCTAACTATAACTTTGCAGTTTATCGTGACCCCTGTCCCACGTATCTACTGTGAGCCCCGTGTGGGAATGTGATAGTAAAAACGAATAGATTTTGAAGGCTGAAGGAAGTAAGAGGTTTGCAAAGAGATGAAAGTTGCCTGGAGGTCAGGCTTATCTCTGTTCATTATAGGTAGTTATAACTAGCGTGATAAGGTTAGAAAATTTGTATTTGCGTGTGTCCCGCATTGCTGTGTTATTATTTATTTATTCTTTTTATTTTATTTTTTTGTAGATGTATCTATTTTTAATATGTCTAAGTAGTGTTGGTATTTATGAGGCGTTCAAACCGTTATTAGTAATTATTCTTACTAAAAACTGGTGTAGGTTTCTATCTCTCTATCTATTCTTTCGTATTCCGATCCTAGTTATAATTGACTATATGATATTCTCTGGTGATGCTTTGGTTATTTAATTACTCTTAGTCTTCATTGAGTATTATTCTCTTTCTATAGGCGTAGTTTTCTTCTTAATCCTCTTCTCCTCCTTCTACAATCCTTGGGAAACTTGGGAATAATCTGTGTAATCTCCCTCTTTTTCTTTGGGCAATTTGGTTGGTTAATTCAACTCTTACTTCATTCTGTGTCTTTTGTATGACTCTCCTTGCCTTTTTTGCCTCCCTGTGCAGGTCTCGTAGTCTTCTTATTTATCCTCTTCTAGTGTTTGTTATTAAGTATATAGCTTTGTTTTGGACTTTTTGGAGTCTTAATAGGTTACTTCTCGAGATCGTATACATCGCGATGGTTGGATAAATAATCGCGGACTGTACTATGGCTTGATAAATTTTCCTCTTGCTTTTCATCCATAGATTAACTAACTTGTACAGTAATGCCAGGCCACTCTTCCCTCAATTTACCCTCTCAGTTACGTGCTTTTTTAATTTGATTTCGTAATGGTTAGTCCAAGCACCTTACATTCTTTGTCGTATCTGTAGCGCTGTCCTTATACATATACACCTGAGATGCTCCTCCTGTACACGGGTACCATTTTAAATTTATCCCTGTTGGTTTTAATTTTCCATTTTTCTTCGTATCTATTAATGCTTCTTATCTCTTCTGCAGTCATCCTAGCTTACATTGGACCCTTTCTGTAGGGGCAAACTATGATCTGGGGGACGTCGTCGGAAAATTGCATGTTCAAGCACCCCTCATTTCTTGGTAGTAGTATATCTGCTGTGTAGATTGAATAGATAGATGGACTTAGATATCTTCCTTGGGGTAAACCCGCAGTGAGTGAGCTCGAATATTTCTCCCTGATGTCTTCCTATTTACACATAAGCACGTCTCTCCATTGCATAATAGAATAAAATCTTTTTGATCTTGTTCATTCCTAATTTCAGTATCTTGAGCTGCATATCCCTCTGCCATACTTTGTCTAATGCCTTGGGCAAGTTCCTGAATACTATGTCTACGCTCATTTTTCATCTCTTTGCTTTCGCTATCTTTTAAAGGATGACTCCAAGGGCCATCTCCGTGCTTCTGTTTTTCCTGAAGCAAAATAGGCGTCTGTTTCTCTGGCCATTATCATCGAGGAATTTAGACAGTCTGTTATTAATTAATTTTTCCAATACCTTACCGATGAAATCTAGTAGCGAGATGGCGTGGTAGTTACACACTTTTTCTGGGAGATTTCCCGCCTTTGATATAAATATCATCTTCGCCCCTTTCAGTTCATCAGGAAAGTATCCCGTATTCAAGCACGTATTGAAGACGTTTCTCACTCCCTCCAGTATGTTCGGGGGTAATTCAAGGTAATTTAATCTGGTGAGTCCCGATCTGCCTGGGGCTCTCTGTTGGAAGTTCTTTATGGTTTCTTATAATTCCTCAGATGTAATTATTGCGTCTATTCCGTCGTTGTTGTTTCTCCTTTCCTCGACAAAGTGGAAGGGGTATGTCCTTTCGATCTCCCCATTGAGTTCGTCCACGATCTGATGTTTGAATTCAATGTCATAGTCATTGTTCTTTTCTTCGCTAATTTTGAATACATTTGTCCATTGTTCTCTAAATAATGCCTCTATTTCTTCCTCATCTTCTAAAATATTGTTTCCTGCATCCTTAATTTTCATTTTATCCCTTGCTGTCCGTGTCTTTAATCTGTTTATATGTTTCCAAAATTCCCTTGGTGATGTTCCACAGCTATTTTCTCGATGTGCTGACCTATTTTCTCTTTCTGTTTTTCATAAATTAGTGCTATTAGTTCTCTTTTCTGTCTCCCGAGTGCGTTGTATGCTTCCCTTGATGTTCCGAATCTTCTTATATTTTCTGCCGCCCGGCCGATGTCCTCGCTCAATGCCACCATTTCTGGTGTCCACCTAAATTGTTTAGTGGTTTGGAACGAGATAATGAGGATTAACCCGTTCTCTGCCCTTTTATTTTCTTCTCTGATCCTATCCAACTCTCCGTCGATTTCCTCTAGAGTGGCTTTCCAGTGCGGGCTGGGCACGTACGTCTAAAGTAATTCTTTGCACTTATCCCAATTCGCTCTATGGTATGCCTTCCATTTCTTGAAGGGATTTATATAGGATTCTTGTTTATGTGCATTAGAGTCACAGTGGGGCCACTGCAAGGAACATCCACTGGTTCAATAAAATATTTAAAGGGTAGATTGAAGTTAGCCAGGCAGATATCCGGCTTAGTTGCGTGTTCTCTTCGTAAGTATGTAGGGAAATTGGGTCCCAGTCTTTGCCGTATACGTCTATTAATAAGCAAATTACGTTGTCTTCTGACTCTGTTTGTATTTCTGTACCCAGAAGCCCCGTAATAGGCGTTTAAATCGCCAATCAAAATGACCGGTATCCTATAGTTGAGCAGTTTAGTAAAGTTTTGCACCGGTAATTGGGGGCGATTGGGTGGCTGGTATCCAGTTGCGACAATGATGTTGCTTCATTCCATTTTAATTTCTATAGCTAAATATGCATCTTCCAATCCTTGTATTATTTCTTACTACAATCCATTCGTAACTCCCAGGCTTAGCTATGTTCATCACGTGGGCATGTAATATACAAGTAGGTATTTTTAAATTTTAGTTCTTGGCGTGAGTGCTCTCCTAACCAGGACTCGATTTTTCGGCAGATGACACTTCTGTTAGCCGTGATTTGTGGGGGTACTCTTGCTTTCAAATCCAACTTCCTTAGAGTAATGCTCCCAGCAGATGATAGTAACTGCTCTACGTCTTTATCTTTTGGGCAAATAATTGTGAATCCAGATAGTGTGTCAATACATTTGATTAGTGGCATCTCCAGATTTATAAATATGCATTGCACTACTTCTTGTGGTGATCTTTTCCTTCCGTTGGGTATCAGTTTAAGGGGAAGCCTTTTGAATTCCGGTGGGTCCACCTTCCATAGGGGAGTCGTCCCCTCTCCGTAGAGAGGCGTTCTTCTGTCGTTCTTCAGCTGCGGAGACTTTATCCAGTCTCCACTAGTGGGAGGAGCCCATCTATCTGTCCTAGTTTTATCTCGCCTACCTTCCAACTTTCGCACTCTCCTTAGTCAACCTTACTTATCTGGGCCTGGCCCTAACAGCGGCCCACAGTTAAGTTCTGGCTCGTGACCGAGAATCAGCCCTTCTTTTCTGGCTCCCAAAGTGGGTCTCCTGCAGGGGTTTACTATACTTTACTACCAACTGCAACTCAGACTTTGCCAGTGACTAAGTTATGTAGTGCTAGTGAGAAGTAAGTTTGAGGTAAAATTATGAATAACGAGCCAAGAATTTAGAATAAGGAAGAGCAACTCCTTGGGGGATGGGGGCATTTCGCTCAAGAGGAACAGAAGAAATCTCCACTCAGCCCCAGAAGCGCATATATTTCTTCTTAGAAATTTTCTTGAGAAAGGCGTTTTTATGTCCTGCCTAAAACTTTTCCTCCTTTACCCGAGAAAGCCTTTACCAGTTCGCAGCGAGAGAGCGAACATACAGACTGAGTAAATAGATCTAGCGATTATTCATGTGTTGTAAGAGTAGATGTAAGTAGGGGATAAAGTAAGGGTGTGTGGACAGATAGCGGAAAGTAGACCAGTGGTGAAAAGAGAAAGAAGTGTGGAAGAGTGCAAAGAGATGCTAAAGCCTGGTGGTCAGGCCTATCGCTTTTAAGTATTTTTGGTTTTGTGGTTCCTTTGTTCTCTTTGAGTTAGTTTATATATATATATATATATATATATATATATATATATATATATATATATAATATGGCGTTCAAGCCATTTGTCTTCAAATCAATTAATGTCTTTGGATATGATATGCGCCTTTGCTGTTGTGGTAATAATTACTTTATTAATTACTTTATTGTTCTGCTTAGTCTGTGTTTTTTCGTAGATGTCTTCTTCGGTAAATTTCCGTCTTCATCCGTAGATTTGAGTCTTCATCGGTGAATTTATAGTAATCGGTGAGGTTTCATAGTTAGGTTAGCTTTTTCTTAGTCAGATTTTTTATTTGTTTAGGGTAAAAACGTTTCTATCATCATGTGTAGAACGGCACTTCTGCTCCGCCAGCTAAAACCTCGGCGGAGCTTGGAAATCCGGCGCGACTTATTCCTCTTCTGTTCTGGTCAATCATTTGGACGATATCTTCGTCCAAATCACGATTAACGATTTCCAGCATATTACTTGTCTGTTCTTCTATGACAATGTCAATGGGACTTAACCCCGCCTCCCGTTGCAGCTCTTTCTGGCGTCTTCTCTCTTGTCTGTATGTAAGTGTAATTAGGTACATACATTTATTCTGCACTATTTGTAGTTTTCTCTTTTGTGTCTTCGAGACACACGAGAAGGCGGAAGCGGTGCATAGCAGCTTCGATCTTACAAGTGCATTGTAGATCTTATTCTTATTGCTTTCACGAAAATTTATGAACCTGTATAGAGTTTTGACTGCCCCAGTAGCCTTGGTGATTCTCTCTTTGACGTGATTCTTGTACATAGATGAGGTAATCTTCATTCCGAGTACATTGCACTCCGTGGTGTAGGGATAACGTCTATCCCCCACCCTGACGTCGTAAAGTAGTCTCCTGCCTATGGGGACTACTTTAAATTTCTCCTGGTTGAGCTGATCTTCCACCGGACCTCGTAGGTGTTAAGATTTTAAATTTCTGCTTCTGTCATACGAGCTTGCCAAGGGGCATTCCTCCATAAACTATTGATTATCTGGGTGAAATCTTCGGCGAATTGAATGTTAAAGCAAGTGGGGCTTACAGGGGCTGGGACCTCCGCGGTGTAAATCAAGTAGAGAGTGGGGGACAGGCACCCCTCCTGCGGGAGGACCGCAGTGAGCGGAAAATTTGGTCCGTCCGTGCACCCTAAAGTGATGTACACCGCTCTCTACATGACAGTCACAGAGAGTTCTTTCTAAGTTTTTACTTATGCCCAGTCGTAAGATCTTGTACTGCATTCCCCGTTGCCACATCTTATCAAACGCCTTTGATAAATCCCGACAAACAATGTCCACGTAACTCTTTTCCCGTTTTGCTTGGACTAGCTTTTCCGTGATGACATTAATCGCCATCTCCGTACTTCGCTTCCTCCTAAACCCGAATTGATGTGGGCTGAAGAGGGAGTTCTCCTCCAGGTGAGATACCAGTCTTTTGTTGAGGATATTCTCGAAGAAATTCCCGCCAAATTCTAGAAGTAAAATTGGCTGATAGCTTTCTTTCAACGTTGGGTTCTTTCCGTGCTAAGGCAAGAAAATCATCTTAGCCGTTTTATAAACATCTGGAAAGTATCTCGTGTTCAGACAGAGGTTATATATTCTTCTCATCCCTTCGATGACATTGGCTGGTGCATTTTCAAAGTTAAGCTTTGTAAGCCCCGATTGTCCTGGGGATTTTTGTTGGAATGAGTGAAGCGAGCCGAGTAGTTCTTCTTCGGTAATCTCGGCGTCTGAGGGTGCGTATTGTGTATTTATTCGTTAAGCTCGTCGATGATGTTATTTCAAACTCTAGGCCATAGTCTTAGTTTTCCTTTTCAGTTATACTGAAGATCTTTTTCCAATAACTTCGGAATATCTCTTCAATTCTTCCTTCTTCCGTTTCGATGTTTCCATCTTCTTTTTGTAGCTCGATCTTCTGCTTCTTCTTCCCAGTTGATCCTTTGGGATTTCTGATCTTTTTTCAAAAATCTTTGGGAGTTGCTTCGTGATCGAGGCTATCGATCGCATCTTCCCCTCTTCTACGTTTTGTTCGAGGATAAACTGGTTCAGTTCTTTTTTGACTTCTTTACTTCGCTGTATTGAGTGAACTGACGCATTCCTGATGTTGATTTAATACAATAACTTCAGCTCATGGTTCTATACTCGAATTTAGGGATACAAGCCTCATCTGCGTTGATGAGATGGTTATTGAGGTCGTCGAGTGCCTCGATAACTCCTGAAGAATTGCCTCATCCAAGTTGGGCGGATCGTAGGCCTCGAGAAGGCGCGCGTACCATGTCCAGTCTGCTATTTTGTAGTTCTTTCTGACTACAGCTAGAACTTGTATAGGTTCCTGTTGATAGGGAGTAGGATCCATATATGTCACTACATGGTACATGGACTAGTTCCATGTAGTAATTGAACGGCAGCTGACGATTCGCCAGACAGATGTCTGGTTTTGTGGCACTTCCTGCTCTGACAAAGGTGGAGAAGTCGGGGCCTATTCGCTTGGCAATATTTCTGTCCAGCAATAGGTCCCGGTTTCTTCCTATACCTTTGAAGGTCCTGTAACTGAATTCTCGGCATCTGGTGTTCAGATCCCTCATTAATATAGTAGGGGCTCTTCTCCCAATTAAGCCAGTGAGAGTGTGCATTGGTAAAAAACATCTTTCCTTGGCGTTTGATATCCGGTAGCAATGACTAACTTTCCTATGTCGAGTTCGACCTCAATCGCGAGGTAGGATTCTTCTAGATTTCTTATCTGCTTGCATTGAATCTCTTTCTTTATTGCAATATCGGCTCCTTCAAACCGCTCCTGCGAATAATTCGTGATCAATACATCGTAGCTCCAGATTTTCACTTTTGCTCTACGCGTGTCGATCCCGTACTCTGAAATTAAGATGATGTTCACATCAATTTCCCTGAATACATTTCCGTAAAGAAGTCTTTTCGTCGTCCAGCCTTGGTATTAATTTCCAATATCTTCAGTGCGTTCCGTAACATGATGAATTGTTTTTACCTATACTTCTTCTTCTTCTTCTTGGGGGCTGGCTGGGCGGTTTTACTTGGCCCAGGCTTTTCCTTTTTCGGAGGGGGACTCGGAGTTTTGGACCCGCTCTTCGTAGCTCGTTTACAGGTGCAGGGGCCCTCTTCGTTGTGAGAAGAGGAGGATCCCTCCTCACTTTCAGCCTTTTTTTCTTCGTCGTCCTCTTCAGATTCCTCCGATGAGGGAGCTTCAATAATCTCCTTTAATCCAGACTTGACGCTATTATTCTTTATGACTGAGTCCTTGAATGCCTTGGAGCATTCGGGGTCTTCAGCAATAATTAATGAAGGGAGATTATTCGCCTTCAAGAGAGCGTTCAGTACCTGGTTATAGCAGCTGGGTTTTACTGCATTTGCCACATTTGGGTGGGTAATCCAGATTAATATCTTTGCACTCAAATCTCCTGTCATATTCATCTGTGCAAGTGCAGATGTAGGCTTTATTTCCGCATTCTTCTCGGCGGCGTTCGCTTATGTCGTTTCTTTGGCTTTCCTCTCTTCTTCTTCCTTTATTTTTATAATCTCGCGGCGCTTGGGGCAGTTCAGGGCCATGGTCCTTTGTTCCTCTTTGCAGTTTAGGCATCTCTTCTTGGTGTTATCGCATTTGTCAAATCGATGCCCTTCTGGGGCGCATTCACTGCACCACAGTTTGTTTTTGTCCAAGTATGTCGTTGTAGTCTGTTCTTCGAGTTTGTAGCATACAAAGCACATTTGTATGCTATTAAATTTTTCTTACTGTATGTTTTCGCCTAGTATTCTCATATTGAATACCGGTACTCCATTTTGTGTCGATTTTTTGGCTATTTCCATGGCAACGAATGTAATTTTATAATCGTTGGTGTGTTCGCGAAATTTGATTATTTCGCGAACTTGGGCCCAGGGATTGCTCTTGGTGATCTCTTCCTTGAGCTCCTCGGGTGTATGCTCACCAACCCAGCTCTCCATTTTGTGGCAGATCATGCTTCTCTTTGCTGCCACTTGTGGAGGGGTTTTCGCTTCTAGGCTAGTGTTTCGTAGTACCCTCGCTCCCTCTTCCGATAGGAGCTGGTCCACGTCCTTGGTCTCAGCAAATAAGGCGATGAAACCAGATGAAACTTCAATAAGTTTCATTAAGGCCACTTTTAGTTCGAGGTAGAGGGTTTCACATAGGTGCCTTTTGTCGGGGTTCTTCTTTCCGGGGATGGTCCTTAGGGGGACCCTCTAGGTTAGGGTCTCCATAGTCTTCGTTGTCCTTACTATGTCCTCTTATGATTTATTCTTTTTTTTTCTGAAACCAAAATGTAATTATGGTGTTTTGGAGTGAAAATGAAAGTTATGAAGTGGTAAAGGAGGTAATGGATAGTGCAGGTAGGTTCGGGTACTAGTCCAAAAAAATGGTGAAAAAACGCCCCCGTCCATTTCCCTGTTGTTCCCCCGCTCGTTTGCTGCCATAATGATGGATGATGGATGGATGGGATGGGTCTTGAGTAGGAATCTCAAGAGGGGTGAATTGTGGTGGACTTGATGCAGTAGCGGCCGAATCAACGACTGGCTAAAGTTTTGCCACCCCCTCTCGGGTACTTACGCCATAACTGCATCCAACTACATAGAGACGGATGTACTTCCCTCTATGATTCTGGCCAGGTCCCCCGGGCGATGAGGATCTCTCCTCCGTCCGGGACTCGCAGTTATGCCCCAGTTTCAAGATAATTTCTGACTTATGCTTTCGCTGTGGGTTAGTCCTCAAACCAGTTTTCACATAAGCCCTTAATTATGTCAGTCCAAGTGGCCGGCATAGTTAAGACGAAATCAATGAATGGCAGACATCCGAGCAGGTTCGCACGCAGGGCGATGAACGGGAGCAATGAGGTGCTTAAGCCCTCATTGAATTAGGAATCGTCGATGAAAAATGGTATTCTCTCTTTTTGAAGGGTGAAGCGAAATTCACGAAAAGACTTCCAGAATAGCCTCTTTTCTGTGTCGGCGGTGCTCAAAGTCCGTTACTAAGCAAGTCAAAATGCTTTATCCGAAGGTTGTCAGCAGAGCGTAGTAGTCGAATATTCGGCCGTCTAGCGATTATTGAATCGGGATCGCTCTCTTATATACACATGGGACTGAACATAACTCTGCCTATAATCAGAGATCGTCGCTGATTCGTCAGTTTTCGAAAAGAGTCCGGGGCCAGTGTTGGGGGTGGGGCTGGGGCTTGGGCTGAGGATGATGCTAGGGCTGGGGTTGGGGCTGGGGCTGGGGCTGGGGCTGGGGCTGAAGCTGTCAGAAGTTGCTTTTCTGCATCTTTTCACGGTAAAGGAGGCAAAGGCTAGGAAAAACTACTTTCTTGGCCACATTCCGACTTATGTCGAAGAAGCCGGAGTTGATGTTCAAGAATTTCGACGTCGCCATGAATGCCCCCTTCCTCGTTCTGTTGGATGCATATGCGACTATTCTTGTCTCCCTCAGGTTGATGCGGTGGTCGGCATTTACGGGGGTACTCGGTAAGAGTGCTGCTGAACCGCCCTGTCCGAATATCCTGCTCCCACACCAGAGTGTAGGTGTCTTTGACAACAGAGGAGAGGGAGAATAAGAGAAACCACAAGGTACAAGGTTCTATATATATATATATATAAAGAAGTAAATAGAGACCAAAAACTATATGACAAATGTATATATTCCGATTTCTTTGGCATTATTATGGTTAGTATTTATTTCTCTATTTTCAGAGTTTAATACCACAATTATTAGCACGCCTAGAAATAAAAGTTCCAAGGAAATTTCAGTTTTTCATAGAGGACGAATGGTTGGTCAACCTGAAAAGCAAAGATGCTTGGAATCCTTGAATACCACTTTCATATGTTAAGAGAATTATCTTTTAATTTAAATAAAAGCCTTTAAAGTGGCAACAAGATTAAAAGTTAACCCAAGGAAAGCAGTAACTTTCCTGTACTTTTTTGATATTAAAGGCGTGCAGCATTGGGGAAGCCTCTTTTTAACTAGGACCAATATTAAGATGACAGATGGGTGGGGCTGAACAAGTGAGCAACAAGCCTTGGGATTTTGGGAACAGCATAACTTTTTAGGATTAATCAAACTTTGCTAAATTTTCAAATAGTGGAGGGGTGTTAATTGGGAGATTAACTTCCCAGAAATTTAAAATAAACAAGTTCTGAACCAATAGGGAACTATGGAGGCTTTTCTTTTATGGTGTGAGTGACACTTTGGAATGATGGAAGGATTAAGTTTATTGAGAGTGTTGGAAATCATCTTAGAAAGATAAATCCCCATTCTTACAGAGGGAGAGCTCGAAAAATAAAGTTGCTTATTCATTGAAGTTTGGACTCGCTGTCAATACTGTGAAAAGGGCAAAGGAATGTGATGACCAGAGAGTTATCAAACGACTTATTCGATCGAGTCAATTCTCTAATGGCTAAAATATCAAAGTATAGCCTAAGTGTCGTCAAAACTAGGCTCAAAGTTTTACAAGATCGAGATCAAGGATTTTAGGAACCGCTTGACATAAAAAGACATTTTACTTAATAATTAGTTTTGCAAATTTAAATAATAAAGTTACAAAATAAGGCGGGTATTTTAAATTATATATACGTGCAAACAAAATAGGTCTTGTCTGACCTCGGTTTCAAACTTTAGAAAATTCGTCTAGTGCCTTATGTTTAGAGGCTGGAAATAGTATTGTTGAAGATGAGTTACCTTTCAAAGGTCACGTTTGTCATATAAGCCGAAAGAGTGGCAGGAGATGGAGGTGAGCTGCTGCCCTTGGTGTACTGCAATTCAAGCTAGGGCTTCGGTAGATACGGATCGTATCAGTATCTCCGTCGGTTCACCACAGGAGACCAGCCGGCAGGAATTGAGGAAGGAAGGCGGTATCGCCTCGCTTGAGGCGAGGCAAGAGAGTACTTCAATGGATACAACATGAGAGATGTAGATCCTGGCAGAGAAGTCACACGTGTGAATGACAGAAAAATGAGTGTAGTCGTGAAGTAGGAGAAGTTCCACGATTTAATTCAAACCAGACACAAAGCGATGGAAGTAAATACTAGTAAAATAGGATTCATATATTAGGCCATTTCGGAGAATTCGCGTCCATCCTCGGATACATTCAGAATGATGGGCCAAAGAAGACCTTTAACCTAACTCTAGACATTTATCAAGGAAATAGTGAAGATAGCCAAGATTTTATCCTATGGCAAATATTTTTAGAAATTTCTAAAATTTTTGACATTGGACACAATCTTTGCTATCTTCATTTTCTTCAATGTCTTGAGTTAGCTAAAAAGTCTTTTTACCGTCTTACATCGCAACGTCCTTTTAATAAAACTAATAGTCACGTACTTCCTTTTAATCCATCTTCTGCTACACTCCCTCATTTTTTAAAAAATCATTCGGCATTTCCATTGTCTTTAAGTATATTGCGTTCATTTATAAATTGTTCTACATATCACTTTGAGAAATCTGGTAAATGTTTGATAGAAGGTATATTCCAACACAGATATAATGTCTGACGTGGAGAAGAGAAGTTCTTTTTTTATATGAAGGTCACAACTTAACCAGAACTTCGATTGAAACTTAGTGAAAATCATTTGTCATGCTAAAGATACAATTACCCGTAATGTTATTGAATAGACAGACATCAATAAAGTCCCCAATTTCAATCTAAGGCGGATTGTATAAACTCGATGGCTATATTATAAATTGCATTCGCACATTGTCTAAACTTTTACTGTGTAATTAATTATATATATTTCAAAAAGTTCCTTCTTCATTCTCTCGTTATTACTATACATATATATATATATATATATATATATATATATATATATATATATTAATGTAGATGGGTAGCAGTCTTACTTGAATGCAAATTTTGTTGAAGACCATAGTGTATTTCGCCTTAGTTAATTTCCTTTGGCAACTTTTTATTATTCTGTCTTTTTTATTCCATCTTGTAGATGGTAGATCAGGACAAGTGATCTACCATCTACAAGATGGAATAAAAAAGACAAGAATAGAAAGTTGCCAAAGCAAACTAACTAGAGCGAAATACACCATGGTCTTCAACAAAATTTGCATATATATATATATATATATATATATATATATAGTACAAGAAAGACAAGAAACTCCTGTTTCTTGTCTCATTGCTTATTCGCGTCCAATTTCTCTTTCTTGTACTATATTGTTATATAGTTTGCAATGCAACGTTTCTGCACCTTTATTTCTGTCTTCAAAATTGTTTTGAAAGGCAGCAAATAAATATGGCGAAAGCCCTTTGGTAGTTGTTATCACCCGCAGAACTTGCATTTGCTCCTTCTTCCTTATATATATATATATGTGTGTGTGTGTATATATATGTGGAAAACTCACAAAGTTTCGCGTGAGTAAGCAATAAATGCAACAAAGCCCACAAGGAAAATTAATACGAAGATTCCAAGTACTTTCGAACTTTATTTCGACTTCTTTATCAAGGAATAACATAAGTATAAAGTTCGAAAATACTTGGAATCCTCGTATTAATTTTGCCTGTGGGCTTTGCTGCCTATATATATATATATATATATATATATATATATATATAGGTTAAGGATGAATCGGAAAGTGAGACACGTAACAGTTCTCATTTAATTATAGCGACATTTCGGGTAAATTACCCATCTTCTGGTTCTATAATTCTATAAATTCGATAGAGTTTGAACATATTAACTATGATCACAAGAAATTAGGATTGTGATCAATATAAAGGACTATTAAAATTGATCTAGTAAAATAT
This sequence comes from Ceratothoa steindachneri, assembly GCA_963969495.1. NCBI lineage: Eukaryota > Metazoa > Arthropoda > Malacostraca > Isopoda > Cymothoidae > Ceratothoa > Ceratothoa steindachneri. Next base: position 58,729,222 of record OZ018327.1, read on the forward strand.
GGGCGGGCTCGCACTGACAACACATCTGCTGACCAAACTGTATATTTCATTTTCCCGAAATCTCAATGACGTCACAGCAGAAATCATGCCGTGCAAGCATTGAAACCGAGATGCTGCTGGAAAACTGCCTCTTCTTAAATAATTCTTCCCCAAAAAAGCTTAGGAATCTGTTATACGGTCAAAGACCCTTCCGTTTGACGTCATTATTTTCCGGTGCCACACAATTTTACGATAGGTTAGGAAAAGTATATGCCCGCCCTCTGGTCGTGAACATAGCAAATAAACAGGCAGTGTTGGAAATTAACATGCCCTTCTTAGGTCAGTGATTGGTAAACCCACTTAAAAACCGGTAAAACCCCCTCCCACGTATTATAGGATTGGAAGACTTCCATTAAACTAGCCCACAGCTCACCTCAAGTATTATCGTATTTGGAAACCCCTTTTAGGGTGAGCCCCCACCTTTCATAATATAAAACGCCTGCAAATTTTAGATCAGTGAGCATTCAGAGCAAATCTTTTATCTCGAATAAAGCTAAAGTCATACAGATCCCTTTGCTTCCCACCACTTCGTCGTACCGGGTCTCCATCAACAACGGGCAGGCAAACGTCGAGTTGCCGTGACTATTGAGGGTCACGGCCCTTCTTACTTTGGGTGTTCTCTCTCTCCTCTTTCCATTGCTTATATATTACAGTTTTCTGTTCTTTTCGTCATTCCTTGAAATAAAGTTCGAAAGTACTTTGAATCTTCATAGTAGTAGTTCTCAATGGGAAGAGGAATCTTTATATATTTATTCGTTCCAATTAATGAAAACATAAATAACATTTGAAATAAATAAATGAATTATAAGGCATTATTTCGTAGTTAAAGAGCTTATGAAGAGAGAGTAAACAAAACAACGTCAAAACATGAAAACCGATAACGTCATATAAGTAAAGAGTATCCTTCCGCTGATTTACGAACTACTTAAAAACTTTGAAAAGTATTAATATGATAGGTTTTATTATCTTCGAAATTATTTTCATTTAGAATTTTAAATGCTTCTACAAACTTTCTACACACAACTTAACAGGATTCGGATTTAGTTAAGGGGCAAAATGAGATGCACTTTCTCTGGAAAACTTTTTCACGATACTAGATTCGCAGTTTAATTTCTTCAATCTTCAGTCCTGAAGATGAACTGAAAATGAAAGTCAATTGCTTCCGAACTACCTGTCCTGAATAAAATTTTCCACAAGAACTGTGTCTCACATTCTTAGTTAACTTATTTATAAGAACACTTACAAAAAATATATTTTAAAAGAGGAAAGTACTTGAACAATTTTCGGAATATATTTCTTAGCATTGTCCGAAATAATAACCGGAAAATTATGGAAATTAACAGCTATACTTGCAAAAATAACCCTGAACATAATTCCCATAAGTTTCCCCTTAAATTTCGGACACTAAGATATACATTACTAAATAATTGAATTTAACACTAAGAAATACATTACTAAATAATTGAATTTATTGCCTCCTGATATAAATGAACGGAATCCGAAGAAAATCAAGTTGTGTATCAAATCCCTTGAGCTGACTTTTCCTCAAATAGGAGTATGAGAGAATATTGATTTTAACCCAGATAAACCAGCATAGAAGCGACCTTCATTTGAGCATCTTTAATGTCACTTTAGTAAAACATTGAGAAAAAGAATATCCTCGGAGTGATTAAAATTCTCTTAACGTTTGATCAAGATTAGGGATGTAGGAATTAGGTTGCAGAAGCCTTTAACTCGATCAAATATATTACTTTTGATAATAATAAGACATTTTATAATTTGGTTTTTGATATCAGTAAAAATTATTACTAGTGTTCCACATTTGGTGTATTTCACAAGTAGGTTGAAAATTAGTGACTCTTTACATTGTACTTTTGGCTATTGTCTTGTTTTGTTTGGGTATCAATTAGTTCTTTCTCACTCTTAGTCATGTTCTTTGATTCTGAAGAGGATAGAAGTTTGTTTATCACCATAATATATATATATATATATATATATATATATATATATATATATATATATATATATATATATATATATATATATATATATATATATATATATATATATATATATATACATATTTATATATACAGGTAGGAGGCCATGTTGTATGCATGCGTTATTGAGGTTAACAGCTGCGGCAGCGTTATTGATTTTGACTTGCAATTTCTTGATTTGCCTTACAAGTCTCTTAACAGGATCTTCTTCAGGAAAAAAAAGGTAGTAACTCTTATAATTTTGACAATATATACTGTACCATATTGTAAAAATTATAAGAGTTACTACCATATTTCCCTGAAGATGACCCACTGCGGTCGAAAGACGTCTAAAAATAAAAACATGTCCTTTGTGGCTATTTTCTCTCTCCTCGAAAATCCTGTTAAGAGGCTTGTAAGGCAAATCAAGAAATTGCAAGTCAAAATCAAATAACGCTGCCGCAGCTGTTGACTTCAATAACGCATGCATATATATATATATATATATATATATATATATATATATATATATATATATATATATATATATATATATATATTAGGTTGAGGAATAAGTTCCTGCGTTTTTTTAATGTTGTGTTGATTTAAGTTTTGTTGACGTGATTTGTGCACATATTAAGAAACAATAATAAATAATGAGAGCAAAATTTGCAAAGGTTAGGCTACGTCTCTTAACAGCGTAGACTATTAGGCTTTTGTTCTGTACCCTCAAAATGGACTGTCAAGTTGAAAGAAAGGTGCATTTTCGACACTTGTTGTTATTCATTTTCAATCGAGAAGGAAACAATGCAAACGCAGCCAAAGCTCGTCGCAATATTTGTGATGTGTACGGAGAAAATGCTTTATCAGAAAGGACAACTCAATGGTAGTTTTTACGTTTCAAAAAAGGTCATTTCAATCTTAATGACGAAGAACGTTCTGGTCGCCCCATTAAGTTGGATGAAGATTGATTGAACGACCTTCTTCATGAAAATCCTCGTCAATTGACTAGAGAATTGGCTGTACAATTGGCCTGTGATCAGTAAACTGTAGTGAATCACCTTCATTCAATGGGGAATTTAAAAAAATCCGTGCATGGGTTCCGCACGCTTTGAGCGAAAGCAGCAAACTTCAACGCTCCACGATTGCCGCAAGTTTGCTTGTTCGTCACAAGGATACTTGTGGATATAAGGATAGATTTCTTCACCGCATCATCCCTAGCGACGAAAAGTGGTGTGTTTATGTCAACATGAACCATCGAAAACAATGGCTTAACCCCATTAAAAAAACACTTCTGCGTTTAAGGCAAAGACTTCAACCACGAAAGACGATGATGTGTGTATGGGATTGTGAAGGCATCATTCTTTATGAGCTCCTTGCGAACAACGAGATTGTCAATGCAGAACTCTACGTTCAACAAATGTATCGACTCGCCGAAGCTATTCGTGAAAAGCGACCTCATCGACGTTATGGAGTCCTTCTGCAACACGACAATGTTCGTCCTCACATTGTCAATATGACAAAAGATGCCATCCACACGCTTAATTGGGAAATCCTGCCGCATCCTCCATATTCGCCAGACTTGGCTCCATCAGATTTCCATCTGTTACGATCAATCTCTAACATTTTGCGCGGCATTTCGTTCAATACCAATGTGGAATTAAGAACCTGGTTAGACGAATTCTTCGAGTCAAAATTCAGAGATTTTTATTGCAGAGGCATCGAAAAAGTAGTTGAACGTTGGGAAGAAGTCGTAAATAAGAACGGAGAATACATTATTGATTAAATTGCATATTGTTATCAATTAAAAATGAACTTTTTTCTAAAATTGTTAATGGTAATGAAGAAATTTGATAAAACTTATTCCTCAACCTATTATATATATATATTTATATATATATATATATATATATATATATATATATATATATATATATATATATATATATATATATGGAAAAATTCGACAGGAAAATGACCATTCTACCTATGTCTCCCTAGATAAAGATCCTACGATTCAGGTTAATAGTGATTTTCATAAAAAAGTGCGTCCCATCTTAAACATTTTCCCGATTTAATTGATAAATTTAAATCTAATAATGCCTCTCTGCCTTATTTATATGGTCTTGTAAAGACTCCTAAGCTTAATAACCCTATTATTAGTTCTGTTGGCTCAGTTTCATATTCTTTATCTAAATGGCTTACTTCATACCTCACTTCCCTTGTTGGTACCATTTCTAATTCTCATATTAAAAACAGTTACGACCTTATTGAAAAACTCCACTCTATCCCTTACTCTAATAACTTCTCCCATGTTAGTTTCGATGTTTGTTCTCTTTTTACGAAATTACCTGTAAACGAGCTTTCTCCCTTCCTTAGTGATAAATTGCGTAACTTTGATATTCCATTGCCAGTTAATATTTTACATTGAACTTATCTCAATGTGTACTAAAAATTGTAAGTTTTCTTTTAATGGTAAATTTTACTTTCAAAAGTTTGGTTTGGCTATGGGAAATTGCTTATCCCCTGTTCTTTCTAACATATATATGGATTTTTTTTAAACTACCTTCCTCCCCACCATTATCGATTTTCCCCTCGTTTGGTTCCGATATATCGACGATATTATTTGTTTGTGGCCTCCTTCTAAGGATGTTAATAGTTTTCTTAATGAACTTAATTCTCTGGTTCTTTCTATTAAATTTACCCTTGAACTCGAACAAAATGGTGTCCTCCCGTTCTTAGATCCACTTATTCATAGGACTCGATCTGGATTTAAATTTTCCGTCGATCGTAAGCCTACCAACGCCTGTTGTTATATTTATTTTTACTCAGGTCATAATGATAAAGTCAAACGGTCTGTATTTATTTCAATGTTTCTTCGGGGGTTGCGGGTCACTAGCCCGGAATTCTTGGATCGTGAGATTTCTAATATCTTTGAAATTGGTACCAATCTTCGCTACCCTCATAAATTTCCTGCAGGATGCCTAGATTTGGCAAAAATAATCCTTTTATAGAACGGAAATCTCTGCAGCATACAATTATAAGAACTCCCTTGTTTTACCGTTCTCTCACTCCTTTTCCTTGCTTCCCGCCCTTTCAATAAGTTAAATATTTCTGTCATATTCAAGTATCAGTCTACCATGTATAAAATGTTGATTCATAACAATAACAATAGTATAGGGGTGGTTTAATCTGTTGATTATTCAGTTTGCCCTAAGCAATACTTTGGGCAAACCGGTAAATCATTACGATTGACGCAACATAAATATAATATTAGGAGGGGGTAATGCAGCAGCGCTTTCTTTGTCCATTTATCGGAAAACAGTCACCAATATCAATTGGAATTCGGCTAAGTTTATTTACAAATCTAATGAATTTATTCAAAGAAATATTGTTGAATGCTCATTCATTAATTCCTCGCCTAATTACAATATATCCCCTGGACTTTTTAAACTAGACCCTGTTATTAAAAGGCTTATTTATAACGAAATTGTCCATTTAAGTCATAGCTGTTTGATTTGTTAATTTAGTTATGTCTTTCTTGTCTATTTTTATGTATTCACAATCGGGTATGTATGTATGTACTTAGTAGAGTCACATAAATGTCTACTTTATTTGCGCACAAGTTGGAATTTTCCGAAAGTAAACCTTATCTATTTGGTTTTATACTTCACATCCGTCTTTGATATTATTTTTCTATTTTGGGTCCTTTCTGTTTAACATCTATATACCACCTTTGTACAAATCTTTTGTTATTCCTTGATAGTTTTCCATAAATCGATTACATAGGATGGGGGAAAGGGGGTTACCCTTACTTGGGCCATATTTTTGTCGAAAAAACTTATCTTCAGTTGAAAATACATATTTCGTTACTCATAAGGGCACTCATTTAATAATTTTAGGGATCGGTAGAAATGGGGTAATATCTAAATTGGGAAGAAATCTCGATAACACGTCAAGCGCTTCATCGAACGGGACTTTTGTAAACAAACTATTTACGTCAAAGCTTAACAGTTTTTTTACCAATGAGGTCAAGATTTTTTACTTTGGAAATGAGGTCCGATGAGTGGATAATATGTGAGTGAGAGATTTTACCCACCGCATTTGATAAGATTCCAGCCAGCCATTTGGATAACTTATTACTATCTAAATAGCTGGCTGGAATTAATTGGATGGTCTTTCTTTAGGCACATAAAAATAATCTATAATATTACCTGCACTGTTGAAATTCTCATATTTGTGCTCATATTTAGTATCGTTGGACATATACTGCTTTCACCCATATATATATATATATTTATATATATATATATATATATATATATATATATATATATATATATATATATATATATTCGCTCTTAATTATTACATGGTACATAAAACACACCCTGCTCTTTATCATTAGATTTGTTTAGACAGATTACTTTATGTGGTATGTTCGTATTGAAAATAAAAAATGTTATTGGTTTCAGAAAAAATTGAAGTTTTTAATTGAAGAAAATAAGGGAAAATAATAAATTATTAATAATGTTTTCTCGAAATTAGTTAAGGGGCGAGTGTAAGTTAGATTTTTCTTTATATCATATTTTATATAAATCATAAGGGGTAATTTAGTTTAATATATATGCGGAGGGATTTTTTTAATCTCTCCCTGCAAGGAAAAGGATCAAAATTGGCTAAACTCTTAGGAAAAGGGGGGGAAAAACAACCTTCTAAGAGAATGGTCATTAGAAGAAAAATAATATATATAGACTTTCCAAAGAGTTGGTTTCTTATAAACAGAATAATAGTTTTTGTTTATTTTAGATATTTTGAGACTAAGGAAAGGCAATTACTAGTTTGGTCCCTTTCAACTTTACACTTAATGGTGGCATGAATTTTGTTTAGTTTTGAAAAAAAAAATGGTCAAACATATTATCACTAACGAGACAGGTGGCAAATATAATCAACATAGCTGAACCATGTTACGGGATGAAGTAAAGTATAAGCAAGGAGATATTTATAATGATTTTCCAAAATTGTAAAGGACCGAGAGAAAAAGATTACCCATTCACAGGTTATATTTTCTCCAATAATAAATTACCATCAGCTTTAAACAAATTGTAAAACACAGAACAAACTTTGAAATTAATTTTGTGATCTGGTAAGGTAAGGTTATATTAAACAAAAGCGACTGTGAAAAATGATATATAGAGCCTCGTCAACAGGAAATTTGGTACACAAGGTCTGCTGACCAAAGTCGCGGGCGCTCACTTATTCTGATTTATGACCTTAAGAGCTTCAAAACTTTCAATAATTCCCGTACTAACCTTGGAAGGACCTTGCTAAATATATCATTCGAAAAAGAATTTAAAACAACATAAGGGTTGCAAATTTCGTCAGAATCGGCAGAATAGTTATGATGTTATTTCCAAAACAAAATAATTCCTGGGCTAACATAGGGAGCACCTTGGTAATTATATCATTAGAAAAAAATGTACAATAACGTATGGATTTTAAATTTCGTTAAATTCGGCGAAATAGTTAAAATGTTATTACTAAAACAATAAAAAGCAAAACGGGGGACGACGGACCGACGTATTGAGATATATAGTCACACGCGACTAAAAAGGTTGTTTACATAATTCACACTTGAAGAGTTATCGGTCAAAAGGGGACAACGAGGTCAGTCTCAGGCTCATTATCTACATGAAGATACATCTCAAGTCATGACCCTCATATATTAGAAGCGATCGAATCAGTACCCAGGGAAGAGGTCTGAAAACTCGGGTCAGAAGAGGCTAAGAGTTGATAGGACCCTTATACATTAGAAGCGATCGAATCAGTGACCAGGGAAGAGGTCATGAAAACCCAGGGTCAGAAGAGTCTAAGAGTTGATAGGACCCTCAAACATTAGAAGCGATCGAATCAGTGACCAAGGGAGAGGTCATGAAAACTCGGGGTCAGAAGAGGCTAAGAGTTTATAGGACCCTCATACATTAGAAGCGATCGAATCACTGACTAGGGGAGATTTCATGAAAACTCGGGGTCAGAAGAGGCTAAGAGTTTATAGGACCCTCATACATTAGAAGCGATCGAATCAGTAACCAGGGGAGAGGTCATGAAAACTCGGGGTCAGAAGAGGCTAAGAGTTGATAGGAACCTTATACATCAGAAGCGATCGAATCAGTGACCAGGGAAGAGGTCATGAAAACTCGTGGTCAGAAGAGGCTAAGAGTTGATAGGCTTTACGTAGCGCGGTGCCAACGGTTGGCGACTTAGGCTACGCACTAGATTTGGACATTCTCAAATGACACTAAGGTCCAAAAAAATAGAAGAATAGCTTACGACAACACGATAGAACATCATTGTCCTTAAGGATGAAAGAATGACAAGAGACAAACGATAGAAATGCAAAACAGTCACATACTTTCTTATAAAGATACAAGCGACAAACTAATGGCTTATGATTCTTTTAGTCCTTGCAGCATACGTAGCATTTATGCATCTAACAAAACCAAACACGCCGACACAACATACACTCCCTAAGGGTTTAGTGGGAACATACGATAGGGGCTGTATCTTTCTTAAAGGCCTCTGGTCTGCTCGGCGCTTCTCAAATTTGTCAGATTTGTTTAGCCCTTCTTCAAGGTCTTGAATTTGCTCGGCGCTTCTTCAAGGTCTCGGGTTTGTTTAGCCTTTCTTCAAGGTCTAGACTCTGCTCGGCCATTCTTCAAGTTCTCAGGTCAGCTTGGCCCGTCGTCAAAGTCTTCAGGCTGCTCGGCCATTCTTCAAGTTCTCGGGTCAGCTTGGCCCGTCGTCAAAGTCTTCAGGCTGCTCAGCAATTCTTCAAGGTCTCGCGTCTGCTCAGCCCTTATTTAAGGTCTCGAGTCTGCTCCGCTCTTCTTCACGGTCTAATGTCTGCTTGGTCCTTCTTCAGTGTCTCTGGTTTGTTCAGCCCTTCATCAAAGTCTCGGGTTTGCTCAGCGCCTTGGCAAGATCTCGGGTCAACTCGAGCTTCTTCAAGGTCTCATGTTTGTTCAGGCCTTTTTCAAGGTCTCGGGTCTGCTCGGCCCTTCCTCAAGGTCTCGGATCAGCTCGGCCCGTCTTGATAGTTTTGGATCTGCTCGTCACTTCTTCAAGGTCTCAGGTCTGCTCGGGCCTTCTTCAAGGTCTCGTGTCAGCTCGGCCCGTCTTGAAGGTCTTGGGTCTGCTCGGACCATCCTCAAGGTCTCGGGTTTGTTCAGCCCTTCTTCAAGGTCTCGAGTCTGATTGGCACTTCTTCAAGATCTCGGTTCTGCTCGGCTCTTTTTCAAGGTCCTTGGTCTCCTCCGCCATTCTGCAAGGTTTCGGTCTGCTCGGCCCTTCTTTAAATTCTCGTGTCTGCTCGGCCCATCTTAGGAGGCTCGAGTTTGCTCGGCCTTCTTCAAGTTCCTGGGTCTGCTCGGCTCTACCTAAAGGTCTTGGGTCTACTTATCCTTTCTTTAAAGTCTCGAGTCTGCTAGGCCTTTCCTTAAGGTGTTCAAGATGCTCGGCCATTCTTTAAGATCTCAGGTTTGCTCAGCCCTTATTTTGAAGGTATCGAGTCTTTTCGGCTCTTCCTCAAAGCCTCAGGTCTTCTCGCCCCTTCTACAATTCCTCAGGTAAGCTCGGTCCTTCTTTAAGGTCTCTGGTCCGCTCGGCCATTCTTTAAGGTCTACGGTCCGCTCGGCCATTCTTCAAGGTTTCGGGTCTGCTCGGCCCTTCTTCAAGTTCTAGAGTCAGTTCGGCTCTACCTAAAGGTCTTGGGTCTACTCGTCCCTTTTTAAAGGTCTCGGGTCTGCTCAGCCGTTCTTCAATGTCTTCAGGCTACTTGGCCATTCTTCAAAGTCTCGGGTCTGCTCAGCCCTTATTCAAGGCCTCGAGTTTCTCCGCTTTTCTTCGAGGTCTAAGGTCTGCTTGGTCCTTTTTCAAAGTCTCATGTTTGTTCAGCTCTTCATCTAGGTCTCGGGTTTGCTCGGCCCTTTTTTAAGATCTCGAGACAGCTCGGAGCTTCTTCCAGGTCTCGGGTTTGTTCACGCCTTCTTCAAGGTCGCAGGACTGCTCGGTCCTTCCTTAAGGTCTCGGGTCAGCCCAGCCCGTCTTGAAGCTCTCAGGTTTGCTTTGACCTTTTATAATTGATTGGGTTAGCTCGGCCCTTTTTCAACGTCATGGGTCTGCTTGGCCGTTCTTTGACGTATCGGGTTTGCTCAGCCCGTCTTCAAGGTCTCGGGTCTTCCCGCTGATCAGCCCTTCTTTAAAGTCTCGAGTCTGCTCGTCCCGTATTCAAGGTCTCGGGTCTGCTCAGCGCTTCTTCAAAGTTTCGGGTCAGCTCGGCTTTCATCAAGGTCTCGGGTCTGCTCGGCCCTTCTTAAAGGTCTTCCCGCTGATCGGCCCTTTTTCAAGGTCTCTGGTTTGCTCAGCACTCCTTCAAGGTCTCGAGTCATCTCAGCTCTTCTTCAAGTTCTCAGTTATTCTCGGCCCTTCTATAATGTCTCGGATCAGCTCGGCACTTCTTCAAGTTATCAGTTCTGCTCTACCATCCTTCAAGTTATCGGATCTGCTCGTCCCTTGTATAAAGTCTCGGGTCTGCAGGGCCCTTCTTCAAAGACTCGGGTCTGCTCGGCGCTTCTTCAACGTCTCGGGTTTGCTCAGCCCATCTTCAAAGTATCAAGCCTGCTCGTCCATTCTTCAAGATCTCGAGTTTGCTCATCTCTTTTCAAGGTATAGGGCCTGTTTGGCCCTTCTTCAAGGTCTTGGGTGAGCTCGGCTCTTCTTCAAGGTCCTGGGTTTGCTCAGGTTTTATTCAATATTTTGGATTTGAACGGTCGTTCTTCAAGGTCTCGAGCCTGATCGTCCCTTCTTCAAGTTCTCGGGTCCGCTCGGCCCTTATTCAAGTTCTCGGGTCCACTCGGCCCTTCCTCAAGGTGTTGGGATATCTCGGCCTTTCCTCAACCTCTCGGAAATGCTCTGCCAGAGAGCCTGATGAAATTCAACAACAATAAAAAAAAGGTTGACGAATTTTTCCATGTCATATATGAACCCAATAATCACCATAAACCAGATGAAGACTTCTTAAGAGATGATGCTGAATTCTCACCGACACAGAAGAATATTGACGTAAAATGATAAAGCATGGTGTATAAATCAACCTTATAAAGGCTTGGGGACAAATAGTTGCAAACCTGCTTAAATGTTTAAGGGGAAGCAGGAATCGAATGCAATCAACTCGCGGCAGAAGCAGGATTCAGAATAAACTATATTAATTAGGATCACCTTCCGGCTGTTCACCACAAATTGCAGATTTCATCAGTAAATATATTAATTATAATCACCATTAGGCGGTTCAATAATTATTGCATAAGTCAGAAGTAATTATAACCACTTACTGGCTCAGAAGTAATTATAGTAATTATAAGACCCTTATGATGGTTTCCTACTTATCGCAATATTCAGAAGTAACTATACTAATTATAAGACCCTTATGGTGGTTCCCTACTTATCGCACGATTCAGACGTAAATATACTATTTATAATACCCTTATGGCTGTTCTCTACTTATCGCACGACTCAGAAGTGATTATAGTAATTATAAGACCCGTATGTAAATTCCCTATTTATAGCACGACTCAGAAGTAATTAGAAGACTCTTATGGTTATTCTCTACTTATCGTACAACTCAGAAGTAATCATAATAATTGTAAGACCCTTATGGTTGTTCCCTACTTATCGCACGACTCAGAAGTAATTATATTAATTATAAGACCCTTATAATTGTTCACTACTTATCGCACGATTCAGAAGAAAATATATTAATTATAACATCCTTATGGCTGTTTATTACTTATCGCAAGACTCAGATGTAATTATAAGACTGTTATGGTTGTTCTCTACTTATCGCACGATTCAAGTGGTAATTATAGTAAATATAAGACCATTATGGTTGTTCCCTACTTATCGCACGATTCAGAAGTAAATATAGTAATTACAAGCCGCAGTTCTCTTCCTTAACAGGAAGAGCTTGGTTACACAGGCACCCCTGCGGGGGTGTGGCCTACGGCCTTATTTGCTAATCTTAACCGCCTTTTTTAATCCCCTTTATAGACTCTTTATTTTGACACCCTGAACACCCTTTTCTTCTTCTTCTTCTTCTTCTTCTTCTTCTTTTTCTTATCGTTATTCTTCTTCTTCTTCTTCTTCTTCTTCTTGATTCGTCCCACCGACTCTTCATTCGTCCCACCGACTCTCCCATTCGTCCCACCGACTCTCTCATTCGTCCCACCGACTCTCTCATTCGTCCCACCCACTCTCTCATTCGTCCTACCGACTCTTCATTCGTCCCACCGACTCTCTCATTCGTCCCACCGACTCTCTCATTCGTCCCACCGACTCTCTCATTCGTCCCACCGACTCTCTCATTCGTCCCACCGACTCTCTCATTCGTCCCACCGACTCTTAATTCGTCCCACCGACTCTCTACTCATTCGTCCCACCGACTCTCTACTGAAAAGACCTGCTCGCTCTGTGCTCCCGCTAATTTATCGTGCCTCTGCTACTGAATACTTTTATATATATCTACTGTGCCTATTCAATATTCGTCGCCGTATTATAAAGTTCGATCTTCCAATAACCGTATACAGTATATTAGATTAAAAAAAACAAAAAACCGACAATGCCCGTTATAAAGATCGAATGCTCAAGGTGCGCTGCTTCATTTAATAAGGAAATTTACGTTCCCTCGAACCTTGAGCAAATTAGAATATGTCGCTTTTGTATGTTGAACGAAGCGTTTGAACGCAAGTTGTCAAGTGCGATCAGCGAGATCAAACTTGAATTAAATACCGTTGCAAGGGATGTGATCTCGACTAACCGTAAAGTCAATGACTTAAATTCCAAACTAGATTCTGCTATTCACGACATGCGCGGGAGGGAAAATAGTAATAGAGATAGGCGGACTGCAAATTCGAATCATCAGGTAATTGTTGACGAGCAACAACGAATTTTAAACTCGTTTAGGCCTCAGGAATCGCAATTTCGACGTGTTAGAAATGGGGCTAGACCAACGAGGGACCAGAACTTCGTTTTACCCTGTTCGAACCCTTTCGCGTTGCTAACTCCTATCGAGGGGGAAGAGGAAACCGTTTTAATGGGGGACTCCTTAATTAGAAGGCAGGATCAGGAGTTTGCTGCGCGTAACCCTTCTAAGCGTAAGCGCTTTTGCTATCCCGGTGGCCGCATTAACAACGTGGCCGCCGAGATCGAGAAATTGGAAGATACGCGTGGTGAACGAACGATCATCACGATGGTAGGGGGCAACGACGTCCATAGGTATGACAGCACCCCGGAAGATATAGTTTATCGTGCCAGAACCATGATAGATACGGCGAAATCCAAAGCAACCAACGTGGGAATTATTGGTGTTCTCCCCCGACTTAAATCCACGTTGCGCCTCCAATCTAGAGCGATCTATACTAACGAATGTCTTAAGCGGTTGTGTCGAGAAACTGGTGTTAGCTTTTTTAACGTATGAGATTCATTCCAGGACCAACCGTCACTTTTCCAAAAGGACGGAATTCACCTAAGCGATGTGGGTAATAGTCGGCTGGGTAGGATCTTAGACGAGTCCGTACGTAGCATTTTAGGTAGGAGAGTTGCGCGGCCACGTGATGCCGATGCGCCGGGCCGGCCCGCGCGTGAAGGGGGCACTATCGACGGGGTGCAGGGAAACGGAACGGATCTGAGTGTTATAGAAGAGTTAACGTAAAGCGCAAACTGGGATGCATATATGCGAATGTTCGTAGCTTAAAAAATAAAATTGCCGAAATAAAAGCCGTTATTCTAGAGGGTGATTTCGACCTCGTATTCCTAAGTGAAACATGGTTAGACACTCATACGGGGATCAGTGTTTGCGAGTTCGATATAGCGGGGTACAAAATTCATTACAGAAATAGACAAACCGGTAGAGGAGGGGGCGTATTAATGTATATAAAAGTGGATCTAAACGCCATAACGATGGACTCGTCTAAGGATGATATGCGAAGTGATGCTTTATTAGTCCAGCTAAGTTTAGATGCTATAAATAAAATTAACTTAGTCGTAGTATATCGTCCGCCTTGCCAATTGAAAAGAGAAGATGCTGCACTCTTCGATACGCTTACGTCTTGGATTAGAAAAGGGACCACATTAGTCTGCGGCGATTTTAATTTACTTAATGTTAACTTTAGCAACCTTACTTCTGATAAACCGGGGGAGAGGCTATTAAACTTTATGTTGGAGAATTTTCTCGTACAAAAAGTGGAAGAGCCTACTCGTGATAGCAATATTCTTGATTTAATCATGGCAACCGATGAGTCATTGTTAGAAAACGTACGTGTGGGTGAACATTTAGCTTCCAGCGACCATAATGCGATTAGATTCGAACTAAACACCTGCGTAGAAGTTAGAATGAGTTCGCAGCTCATCCCTCGTTTTGGTAGCTGTGATTTCGATATTTTTCGCGAAAGGATTAAGGATATAGACTGGGGAATACGATTCGAGAACAGGTCGGTAGGAGAGATGTACGCTGCTTCGTGTGAATTCTGATTTGGTTAAGTATGTGCGTAAGAGCGGGAAGTCGGTGAGAGCTCCGTGGCTTAGTCCGTTAATACTACGCTTAATCCGGGACCGAAATAGAAAATTTAAAATTCATAAAAACAATGGGTCAGTTATAAGTCGGCAAAATTACATAGATTCTCGTAGGGAAGTTAAACGTGCGGTCAGAGATGCGAAGAGGAAGTATGAAATAAACCTCGCAAAGGATTCGAAGAATGAACCGAAACGGTTTTATGGGTACGTAAATAATAGGAAACCCGTAAAAGGATCGATAGGGCCGATCAAAGATAAGGATGGTCGTTTGACTGAAATTCCGACAGAAATGTCCAAAATTTTAAATGAGCATTTTACGAGCGTGTTTACTGTGGAAGATTCTTCCGAATTGGAATCGTTAATTGGGGAAGTTCGTAGTGCTGATAATTGCATATCCGATGTAACTATAAATGACGAGGAAATCCTTAAATTTATTAAGCTAATAAAAAAGTCGAAATCTCCGGGCTCCGATGGGGTATATCCAATTCATTTAAAGGAGCTTCAAAATGAACTCGTTAAGCCATTGCGTGAAATTTTCAATCGCTCATTAGAGGATGGCGTAGTTCCGTTGGATTTCAAGCGAGCAAACGTTACACCTATATTTAAGAAGGGGAATAGATTTGAAGCAACGAATTTTCGGCCTATTAGTCTAACTTCGGTAGTTGGGAAGCTTTTAGAATCTGTAATTAAAGATAAAATAGTGAGCCACCTCGAGGCAAATAAGCTGATTAACGATACCCAACATGGATTTAGGCGTGCGAGATCGTGCTTGACTAACTTGCTCGAATTCTTCCACAAAATGATTTGCGTGTACGATGAAAGCAAAGCTGTAGACGTAATATATTTAGACTTTAAAAAGGCGTTCGACACCGTCCCCCACCAAAGGTTATTAATGAAAGTTAAAGCGATTGGGGTGACTGGTAAGATTTTAAACTGGATTAGAAATTGGCTGAAAGATCGCTCGCAGCGGGTGGTAATAAATGGGGAATGTTCAGATTGGGCCAGCGTTAGTAGTGGGGTACCGCAGGGCTCTGTTTTAGGCCCTTTATTGTTTTTAATTTATATTAACGATTTAGATAAAGGCATACTTAGTCGGATTTCGAAATTTGCGGACGACACGAAGCTGGGCAATCGTGCCTATGTAAGATCGGATGTCGATAAATTGCAGGGGGACCTAAACTCGATTGCTAATTGGGCGGACAAGTGGCAAATGGAATTTAATTTAAGCAAATGCAAGGTAATGCACTTGGGTTGCCATAATTTAAGAGTAGAATATACCATGAAAGGCCAAGTCCTCGACGCGGTTAAATTAGAAAAAGACTTGGGAGTATTAGTCTCAGACGATTTTAAATTCTCGAAGCAATGCGCGGATGCGTGTAAAAAAGCAAATCGCGTTTTGGGTTATATCGCGCGTAATTTCACCTTCAAATCTAAGGATGTAATTTTACCTTTATATAAATCCCTTGTGCGGCCACTTCTCGAATACGCTGTTCAATTTTGGGCTCCATATTTAATGAAAGATATCGCGCAATTAGAAAGAGTGCAGCCTAGGGCTACGAAATTAATTCCAGAGCTGAGGAATAGATCATACGAGGAAAGGCTCAGGGCTTTAGATTTGCCATCGCTAGAACGCAGAAGATTACGTGGACAGCTAATAGAAGTATTTAAAATACTAAAGGGTTTCTCAAACGTTGACTTTCGCAATCTGTTCGAACTGGATCATAGGGGAAATACTCGTCAGCACGGGTTAAAATTAGTGAACAAGCGTTTTAACACTAGTATAGCCCAAAACTATTTAAAGTTACTCAAAATTGGAATCGGCTGCCCACCCACGTAGTAGATAGCACTTCGGTTAATATGTTCAAAAATCGTCTCGACGTGCATTTGAATAGTTTAAATATAACGTAGTTGAGCACTGTGAATTTAAACGTCCTTGCAGAGAGAGAGTTTGCAGCGGAGGTTTAAGGATATGAAATTATGATGACTAAAAATGATGCCGGCGATTCTCTGCATGTGTAGCTTAGATGTCCAATTTCTTTTCCGCCTATCCTATAAGTAGTCTCTATCCCTAAATTAGCTTTTCACCACTAGCAGTCGAGTGGCTGCGGAAGATGAGAAGAAAAACTTTCTATCTCCCCCGACCCCTAGTTTGATTAGTTAAAATTGCACGATAATGTACACATGTAGATAAGTGTGTACAGTAGATAGTATTAAAATAATAAAAAAAAAAAATAGCATGTTAGAGATACACTCGTAGATAAGGGTGTATCGTAGTTTTTGATTTAGTGTAGCGGACTAGCCTCGAGCGGACCTTAGGGTCTTTGCTGGTCCTAGATTCTGTAGTTCTGTAGTTCTTATAAAGGAATTATTAGAAATAACTTTGATAAAAAAATTAAATCTACTTAGGTGACAACCGAACTAAAAGAAAAAATCTTATTCAAACCTTCAAAAAATATCTTTCTTAAAATATAGGGTTATGGATAAGGCCGTTATGGCTGTCCATCACTTTTTGAGCAAAAGAAACGAATGCAAATTACCCTTTGACGGGGCATTCGTGGAAGAGAAAATAGCTTAGACTTGGCAACTCCCGATTCAATTCCAGGAGCGTTATGACCCGAGGAATTACAAAAAAAAGCGTCCATTGATATCCTCTACCACAAATATAGTCACGCAGGAGCTCTACCACAAATATAGTCACGCAGGAGCTCTACCACAAATTAGTCACGCAGGAGCCTACCACAAATTAGTCACGCAGGAGCTCTCGCTCTCCTATTGGATACGGCGTTAAATTTCTGACGCTGAGGCGGGGTTTTAAAGCCAGCGAGCGCGGACACAAAAGTTTTATTGGTGTCACGAGCTGGCCGCCCATTGGGCGGATACGCTGATCCACCCCCCCCTTCTGCAGGCTATAAGTAGTTCCACACTTATCTTCATGAACGTAGCTAATCACAGCACCGCTATCTTTCCCTTCTCGCCTTTACAGCACAATATATCTACTTTATCAACTGTTATGGATCTCTGTGGATGGGGTAGTAGTGTCCCCCATTCAAGGACTGATATCAATATACCCCTGACGAGGAAAGAAGTCCCCCCCCCCCTGGAGTGACGAAGAGTTTGAGTATCGCTGGCTGGTGTCAAACGACCTCCCCCTCCCAAAGGTGACCTGCCGCTAGTGTTTTTGGACTTACTCTTGATTGTCATTCTGATCTTTATGCGCATTACATTCTTGACTCGATGAATCTCTTATAGGATTCGAGAGACGATGATGTCATTTACCATTCTCCAGAGTGGGGGAGGTATTCGTTTGCAATTTTCAACTGCTAATCCATAACACAATTTTAAGAACGTGATTTTTTGGAGGTTTTAAATAATAATAGATATCGTTTTTCTCTTAGTTTGGTTATTGCCTAAATATATTTTAAGTTTTTATCCAAGTTCTTTCTATGAATTGCTTTAGAATTTGAAAAAAACAGCCCTGAGGCCTAGGTTTTCGTATATTCAATTCTTTTATCAAAGTTGCCTTAGAGTTTGAAAAACAACCCTTAAGGCGAGTTTTTCGTATATTCAACTTTTATACAATTTCTTTCTAAGAGTTGCTTTAGAGTTTGAAAAAAAAGGCGGGAGGGCTGGTTTTTCGTATATTCAAAGATTTTATCAAATCATTTAGAAAGAAATCACTGTGACTATGTCATGGAGAGAGCGGCATGTCATTTTGGGGTGCTTGGGCGGACCGAAGTTTTCACTCAATGCGAGCCTCCCGCAAGGGAGGTGTCTGCCCCTCATTCTCTACTTGATATACACTGAAGACGTCTCAGCCCCTGCGAACCCCAATTCCCTCACCATTTAATACGCCGGTGATTTCAATCAGATATTCCAATGTCCTTGGCGTAACACACCTCTGCAAACTCGTATAACATTGAGGCCAAGTGTAAAATATGAGCAAATCAAGAGAAATTCAAAGTAGTCCCCATTGGAAGGAGACTAGTATCAGATGTCAAGTTGTGAGATAGGCGCTATCCGTACATCACAAATTGTAATGTACTCGAAATGAAGATTAATTCATCCGGGTACAGGAAGCACGTTGAATATCGAATTTCTAAGGCCTCAGCCACAGTCAGAATTCTAGTCATGTTCAGAAATCTCCGTGAGAGACACAAGGAGAAGATCTAGAATGGAATTGTAAGATCTACATTGCTCTACCCGTCTTCCGCCCTTTGTGTCTTGAGGATACAAAATAGGGGACTGCAAGTCAAGCAGAATAAATGTGTGTACCTAATTACAGGTACATTAGCGAGAAAGAAGATGCCAAGAAGAGCCTCACAGGGAGGTAGGGTTAATTCCCATTAACGTTGTGATCGAATAACGAAAGCTGATTAACAAGTTGAAGCCTCGTTGGACAAGAACCACATCATGTCTTGCTTCAACAGGTAAGAATTTCTGTCATGACCAGAAGATCAACTCCTAGAACAATAAGTCGCTCTCTGTCGCACCCAAGTACGTACCCATACAACGGCAGCTGAAATTTCCAGCGAAAGTCATGGTTTTCAGTGTGGTCCGCAGGAAATGCGGTGTCATATCACTTCACATCTGACTTAACTGCCTCAAACAGAACACCGACGGTTACATCCGTGTTTTAAACAAAGTAGTGAAGCTCTGAATATACCAGGTAGCTTCAGGGATGCCTAACGTGTGGCAGCAAGATTATGCGCCCTGCCACATCAGCCAGAAAATACAGGCCTGGCACTCGTAGAATTTCTTCGATCACACAGTACCTGATATTTGTCCTACAAACTCACTTGATTGCAACCCCTTCGACTTCTTTGTGTAGATCGTGGTGGAATATGATACCAACAAATCCAGCTGCAACACGAAGGCTGAGCTAGAGGGCGCGATTACTAGGACTTCAATGGCCTAAAACAGGAGATAGTGACCATACTGTTTTATTTTTCCTGAGAGTCCTTATTAAAACAAATACCGTCCTTATGTACAGTCATCCAACCTCGCAAAGGGGAAGATGGTCAACCAAAGTGCGAGCGCTGGGCATAGACGGAAAAGTAGCCGGCTGGATCGAGAACTGGCTAAGTGGCAGACGGCAACGGGTGGTGGTGAATGGACAGGCTTCTAAGTGGGTGCCCGTTACTAGCTGGGTGCCTCAAGGTTCTGTCCTGGGACCACTACTATTCATCATCTACGTCAACGACATGGACGGTGACATGGTTGCCAAGATTTACAAATTTGCCCACGATACCAAGCTTGGTATGAACGTTGCAAAGGATGGAAATACTGCCCGCCTGCAGGAAGATCTTGGGAAGATTGGGGAGTGGTCGAACACGTAGCAAATGCCTTTTAACGTGGGGAAATGCAAAGTGATGCACATCGGCCACAAAAGCCCCCAATCTCAGTATATCCTTAAGGGCACTGCTCTTGAATCGAGTGACACTGAGAAGGACTTGGGTGTAACTATTACTAGCGACCTCAAGTTCTCGAAACAGTGCATCGAGGCCGAGAAGAATGCCCAAAGGATGTTAGGCTACATAAAGCGCCAGTTTGGATACCGTAACAAGGAGATACTACTTTGTCTGTACAACTCTCTCGTTTGGCCGCACCTGGAGTATGCCGTACAATTTTGGAGTCCTTCGTTTTGAAAGGATATCGCAAGGTTGGAACGCGTAAAAGCTAGGGCAACCAAACTGATTCCCTCTATCCGACATAAAAGTTATGAGGATAGACTAAGGGAATTAGATCTGTTCTCGCTGGAAACCCGTAGACTGCGTGGTTAGCTCCTTTAAGTTTTTAAAATACTTCGAGGGTTCCACAATGTTGACTACCGGGATATTTACACACTGAGTGAGAACAGAACGCGCAATCACGGCTTCAAACTTGAAATGAAGCGTTGCAACCGCAATCTGTGTGGAAATTTTTTCACCCACAGTATCTGCGGTAAGTGGAACGCACTTCCAGTGGAAGTTGTCAACAGTAAATCTGTTCACCAGTTCAAGTCAAGACTAGACAAGGTCTTCAAAAGTGGCCGTTCAGGGACGCAAAACAATTGAGCAGCCATGTGCCTGTTCGATTGCTAGTCCAAAGGTACCCTCTTTGAATGGACCGTAAGGTCTCCTAGGGTACTTACTTTCCTTGTTACTCCTTGTTACTCATCTGGACGAATGCGTACCCTGACAGCTCCAATGCCCGTAAATGATAATACAATTTTTACAAGCCATTATCAGAGTTTGGTTGGGGGTAATGGTCGGTACTTTTGAAGAAGATTGAACAATTACAGAGCAAGGCTCAAATTTTGGAGCGGGGACATGAATACTTAGTGGAGCTTAAGACTCTCGATTAGAGGATGGTAAAGAACATTATTAGAAGAATAAAATTAGACCTGAGAGCGAAAGCAAATTTAGCCACATATTTTTAAGAACATTTAAAACACCCTTGAAATATTAATGCGATATAATTTCAACATTCATTTAATTAATTTATCTGGTTTTAATTATGATAAAGTTGCTAAGTCACACCAGTAGTCTCTGTGATCTATTTATAATTTGGATTAGTAAGACTAGAATACTCTAACAACCCTCTCTTTGGTAGTAGACACTCGAAGGAAATGATCATAGAGATACATAGTGAGCTGCCTTCCGACATTAAATCGAGAATAATTACGAAATTCAAGAATTTTTGAATAATCAAATGTCACAATTTCACTAATTTCTTTACAAAATCATTGAACAAAATTTCTGGCAAAGATTTCTTCGTCTTTTTACTACTTTATAAATAAATTTAAATCTCTTTTCTATTCTTGGTTGATTCTTTTAACCTTAAGACTATAGTTCCAAAATAAGAAGTTTCTGGATTTGACAGCCTCACCGTGCGCCTCAGTCTAACCCAGCTTAATATTGAAGAGGCAAATGACGCGTCAATCCAGCACGGATGGGTCCGTAAGCCTCTTTAATAATGAGTATGCCAAAGACCGGCGCGAAGGCTCACCGAAAAGCCTTTAAATTATTGATCGAATATTAGTAAAGTGAGAGGAGGGAATTAAAACACCTTTAATTTCCACTTCGTGAAGCCGTTGGCGATCAGTGGATTCCAGGAAATATTCCTACGTCAACCTAATACCAATATCTTTCGTATAGTTCATGAACTATTTATTGCAAGGTAACGTAACTTTAAGAGATAAAGATGTATTATTAGACAAACTCCTTGCCGAAAAGGGAGTTTTAACCATTTGATACAGCATAGTTTACCATTGTTTATGGTAAAAATGAGACGCCCCAAAATACACTGCATCTTTATAAATAAATAAAAAGGAGATCTATAAACAAGATATAGCAACGATGCGGACCAGAAACCAACCATGAAAATATAAACACTTCCTCACACGGTGAAAGAAAATCATTGTTCAAAAACGCCTTTATTGAAAAATATTCTTAAATAATGTTTCTTTTAAAAAAAAGATAATATACGCTGTTTAAATGAAAGAAATAACTATTAAATCAAAATATGAGAAGCCAAAGTTTTAACTAAATAATGCAAAAGAATCTCTCATACCGAAACATTTTTTACTCTCGAAAGTTTGTTTATACTTTTGAGTTTTTTAGGATCACTTACTGTGTTTGTAGTTTCAAGTGTGTGGTTTGAAAGAAGTATTTATTCGATTGTTTCTTCCAGTTTGGTTTTATTTTTGTTCCTTTGGTCTGCTACCGTTACAATATATACGGGCTGTGAATTTGCACGTAATCCTACTCGTATGCTAAAACCTCTCATTCTACCAGCAATGGGCCAAGCTGTTGGACTCCTTTCCGTCTCGAGATAAACAAGGTGTAAGGCTCAGTAAATTTAATCCATTTAGGAATATGACCAAAACACGTTTCCTAACTAAAAAAAAAGAAAGAAAAGCGTCAGACATAGGCCCAACTATACAGAGAAAATGATTTTGGTGAAGTTATCTTCACCGACGAAGAGTCATTCTGGATGAGCCGGATGGAGGGGCCAAGGTCGGGTTGTCAAAGAGAGCGTTGCCCTTTATTTATAGCTTTTGGGAAGTCTATTTTTAGCTTTTATAAGTTTTTTAACGTTAGTTTCAATGTTGTTCGTTTATATAAGTTTAATCTACTTACGTTAAGTCGGTGGGTACATTTCTGCTGTAGCGAGCGAGAATTCATGGAACGGCTCTTTTATACTGGGGTATTTATTTACGAAAGGAGAGGCAGCGATATAGCCGTCCATATGTGCTCCTCTGCCTCCATATTTTGGCACATTGGGTTTCGTATCCATCCACTGCCTTTCTATATACTGGGCGCTGGCCTCAGTTTCGGCATCTACAAAATTACGCGTTTATTAATAGTTCACATTACGGCTTGAAGAGTAGCATCAATGTCAAAAAGTCAAAATTGTTGAAAAGTGTGTTTGTTGGATGACCTATTATTTGAAATCTAATAGCCGAAATAGCTTGAATTATCTTAATAATTTAACACGTGAGCTCACCGGACAAAAGATTAGTCACCTAGGGAGAAAAAAACATAATTTAACTTCTGAAGCGTGTAGGAACCTAAGGCAGCCGAGAGGCGTAGCTTAGTTCACGTCGGAACGTTAGTTAGTCTTTATTTGTGTCGCGGACGGCGTGAAGATCTGTAGATAGCAAATCAGCTCCACTTAAAATGGGCCGGAAAAACGACGTCATGGAATGTCAAAAAGGTGTGATTGCATTTGGCCACGCCAAAGGATATTATGTGAATGAGGTGGCGGAATTTGGCAGTGTTTTAACGAGTAAAGTCATCAGGATTTAAAGCAATGGCAGAACTCTCAAAATGCGAAAACCTCTTGCCAGAATTGCGGACGGAAGAAAGTGTTGACAGACAAGGACCGTCGTAGAATCTCGAGGCTTGTAATTGCAAATCGATTTGCTTCCAGACAGGAATTGCCACAAAACGTCAATTCTGGTCCTTCACCACCCATTTCAGAAAAAAACATTACAAATTCCATGGCATGAACATATGGAGCAAAGTGGCGCGCAAGAGGACCTTACTATGGTTACAAGTGACCAACCTTTTGTCCAGTGAGCTTATTAGTTCTGTAAAAAAATCAGGAAAGAATGAAAAATAGTATACTATATGCTTCCAAAATATATTTAAAAAACCCTAATTTTAATAAAAATAAAACAAGAACATTTAAAACACTATAATATATAGTATTGGGATATTTTATTTAAGATATATATGTAATAGGGAATAGAAAGAATTGAAAAGTAATAAAAAACATATTTTTGCAGTTCGAAACACAATGGAGGAAAAAATAGCCACACATCATTGATTAATTCCGGTAAAGTATGCGCAACAGTAATTGGTTATTGGATAAATTGTACAAAAATGAAAAAAGCTAAAAACGGCTAAAATCACCCCCAAAATATCGTGCGGTACTCTCCTTGAAAATTATCAAGCAGTTCACTAGGCAACAAAAAAGAGACGGAATTATCAAGGCAACAACAAGGAAACAAGCTAGTAGGGCCGTTCAAAGTAGGTAATGACGTCAAAATAGGGCAAAGGCGTACTGATAGTTCCCGGAGAAAAACCTTTGCCTCCATTAAAGATACAGCCAATGAGGACTAGGAAGTCATGTTTTTTTTCATACAGGATAATGCTCCTAGTCATTTTTTAAGGATCTGTATGTATTAGTCAGAGACAAAATGATGTGTAGGAGGCTTAATCATGGATTAGCCTCCCCCTAATTGTGACCTAACTCCAAAAGAAAACTTGCAGAGAGGCTTATGCAAATGGTAGGCAATCTAACAACAAATTAACCTTTTAAGAGCCATCCATGTTGCTACAAAGAATCTGTCTATTGATTGCAAAAAAATATGTTTTTATTTGACAACAGCCTATTCAAATCTTTTCAGAACAAAGGTTCCTTTTTCCAGTATCTCTGGAACAGTTCTTACTTAAAATCCTGTTTTATTATATTCCCTTCATTATGTATGTATTTAAAGGCCCAAGGAAATGAAAATTGGTAACACAACCCGGAAAAACACTTAAAAGAATATCACGTGAACCAATCAAAGCTTAAGAAGGAAAATGGGAGACGTAGAGAACGGAAAGATAGGACAAACTATTTTAACCGTTATATGAAAATAAATAAAGAAGTTGGATTTGAACCTGTATCATTAAACGCTCATCGCTTATATGACCAAGACGCTGATCGCCAGAGCTACCAAATCCAACTTCTTTATTTATTTTCATATAACGGTTAAAATAGTTTGTCCTATCTTTCCGTACTCTACATCTTCCATTTTCCTTATTAAGCTTTTATTGGTTCACGTTATATTCTCTTGTGTTTTTCCGGGTTGTGTTACCAATTTTCATTTCCTTGGGCCTTTAAATACATCTATAAAAATCACATGTCATGTGATTTTCAATTTATTCCCTTCAAAATATTTCTTGAAATTACTTCATATATGTTGTTTAAATTTGTTATCCTTTGTTATTATATGATTTATTTATATATTTAGGTTGAAAACTGTATGTATTCCTATAATTAAAAACCTAAAATAATCTCTTAACAGTGAAATAGTCAATCCAGTAATGGTTTGTATTATTTTTCTTCCATATTGGTTTTACACTCCATTATTCATATATCATTTTCTTCTCTTGATTATCTTAACTCCATGAAGAAAGTTACACAAAAATTCAGCTGTTTTAAGAGATCTTTGGCTATTTTCAATATTTGCATATAATCTATAAACACTTTATATCGCTAAATTTCATGTTATACCCATGGTTTATGAGCGATCTCCTTCCCACATCTTCACTCCTTTCTCAAAATCTCTACTTTCTGTTTCTCGTTGCACCCGAAAAATCTAAAATCTTCGATCTTTCGACCTCCATCACTACTCAAGCACAGCTTTAAAAAGTATACATTATCCATAAAACAGATTCAGCTTACGAGGGGCGGTCAATAAGTTTTGCAATTCGGATATAAGGAAACGAGATATGAGGAAAAGTTTTTTATTATTTCTCAATATAACTACCCTCGACTTCAATGCACTTGCGCCACTCGTCCCTGAGGCTTCGAATTCCCGACAACCAGAAATCTCCCGACTGCTGTTCACTCCACTCCTGGACGACGAGCTGGACATCTTCAACGTCCCCAAACCGGCGCCCACGCATTGCAGCCTTGAGCTGGCGGAATATAAAGTAGTCGCTAGGGGACAGATCTGCAGATCTGGACTGTAGGGGGGATGGTTGAGCTCCTCGAATCCGCACTAGCGCAGGGCAGCTTGTGCAACTCTGGCCTTATGGACTTTGACGACATTGAAGTCGATCATGGGGCGTGAGGTTTATAGGGACCCAACGGGCAGAGAACTTGGTCATGGCCAAATTGTCTTGGATGATGTTGATAACACTTCCATGTTATATTCCAAGTTCTCGCTTGATTTCTTCGACAGGCACCCGCCGATTTTCAAGGATCATCCTCTCCACACGGCGCACATTGTCCTCATTGGTCACGTCTGACGGGCGTCCTGGACGGGGGTCATCTTCAAGGGACTCAAGACCATGGAGGAACTCCCTATTCCAGCGAGCAATGGTTGCATAGGAAGGGGCGGTGTCGGCGTACACTGCAACCATGCGTTCATGGATCTCTTCTGCATTCTTGCCTTCCTTGGTCAAAAATTTGATCACTGCGTGGTGCTCAACCTTCTCCATTGTTGAAAAATTTGTGACTGACGATCTGCCATCAGCTACTGCTTCTTAAATAGACGAGGCAGGAGCGTGCGGCTGCAGGCCCTGACTTGTCATAACTTGTCCTTACACCCCCCAAACAGTCTTCACCCTTCCTCTGTTTTTCCCTACCGATTCGCAAAACTAAAAGTTATTGACCGCCCCTCGTTTTAACTCACCAAGGTCTCTCTTAGAAAATTTTCAGTGTTTTCTATTTCAAAGTGACTTTAAATTAACAAACACACCTAAAATCTGTCATAAAACCGCTCTCTTCCTACAAACTTCGCCCACTCCCTCTATGTACTATTAAGTTGTCCCGGTTTCACAAGGAGGTTAGTTTCACTTGTGAATTTATCTAATTTGAGATGTTTGATGCATTTGGCAGAGAAGAAAGTTGGTTACTCGAGTAATCGAAGCGTATAAAGCAATCCCTGCAGCGTCATCACCGCGTGGTTATTCAATCATCCACTCTACTGGAATTACAGCGCATGTGTGTAGAGGGTGGGGTGGGGTTAATTACTGCCCCATATCTCCCTCCCATCCATTTCCAAACAATTTGGAACCACTTTTGCCTCAGAAACCCACTTATACAGATGCGATTTTTTATCGTCTCCCATGTCATCACATAGACAGATTATTCAATGAATTGACTAAATTTATGGTTAACACCGTCTCTAATCCCTCTGTAATCTTACTTATTCTGGGAGATTTTAACATCTTCCCACAATACTTCCTTCATTCAGCAATTGCATAGCATTTTAACACTTTTATTCCCAATTATCTCGTTTCCCTACCTCACACAAAAAGAAATATCTTTTACCAAGTCGCCACCTCATTCTCAATTCATAATCTAACCATAAATTACCCCTCCACAGTCATTTCTAACTATTTCCTGCCACCAAAACTTATCATCCTCGACTCTCTTCCATTAATCAAGAAATGATGTCAATGGCTCTTGCCTCTCCCCTTTCCCATGCGGATTCTGCCCTTACCACTATTTTACCACTATTAATATCAACGTAATCGGCTCTATACTTCATTTGTCGGTACCCATCATACTTCTAAAACGTCTGTGCCCCAATTATCCCCACGTCAACCCATCAACAACATGCTCTGTGGCTCTCAGCCACTATTTTAAAGCTTATGAAAGAGACGAGCATGAAAGAGACAAATTCACCTGTATAAGGTTCATACCTGCTCCATCTCTACAGAAAAAAACAAGCAACACACATTGTTCAAGCTTCATCCTAATCTATTTCTTCCTCTGAAACCACAGTCTTTTTCCTCTGTCTTCTCTTCTCTCTGCATTATATGACAAGATATTCCATTTCTGCCATTCACTCTTGTCCAATTTATCGCCACCTGGTAGCTTATCCTTCTTCATTACCCACCACAACCTGTTTCTCTCGCCCCTGCGTCTTCTTAAGAATTAATATCTCTCCGTCTCTCTTCAAAAAAGATTTCTCCCCTGGACTCCGTTTCTCCACTTCCTTATTTCCAGATTCTCTCTTACCTCACTGATATTTTTAATAATTCCTTCTCGTTTGTGATATTACCATAATATTTAAATTCCCTCCTGCTCACCCTAACATAGAAAAACCGAACCTAAAATCGAAAGACCCATCAAGCTACAACCAAACGTCCTAACTCCCATTCCTCTCAAAATTGTTGAAAGTCTGGTTGTAAGATAGAACACAACCCAAATCTGCACTCACACATGTAACAGACCCTTTTATCTGGTTGCCGACAATGGTTCGCTTTCAATTCTGCACTCATGAATCTCTCGGCAGCATTTGACAATGTTAACACTTCTTTTTTTCAACCCCTCCTTGAATTTTTTGATATCTCCGGAACTGACCTCATTTCATTCATACTCAATCTATACACATTGTAAATGTTGTTTTAAAAACTCTTTGCTGGGTCTAAACAGGCTCGAAAAAGTATTAGAATTAAAAGAAGTGCGAAAGAGAGAACACTACTTTCTTGGGGCACTGGGTCGGGAGGACGTGCCGCTACTCCAGGTTTTAGTTGTAGGGGGGGATATTGCTCCTCCTACCCCATCAACCCCTAGGGGTGTAAATTGGGTGTTTTGGTCTTCTCTAGTATGTGGTTTTTGGTTGGCCTCTGTTTCGCATCTATATTCTCCCCCTGTATCGTCTTCGTCTAACATTTCTATGTTGATGAATTGCGAATCTATGTCTTTTTTTCTCCAACCTTATTTGTTGAGACTCTTAGACATCGAATATCCGTATATAAGATGATCAATGGTTCTCGGACAACTTTATGAAACTTGACCATGACAAAACAGACTTATTACTGGTGGACACTTGCAGATTTGGCCCATTTCAAAACTATATTCCATACCTTAACCTTGGCACAATCCCATTGCGTATTTTTCCGATAGAGTAAAAGATCTGGGCATCTTTGCTAGGCAATTATCTAAAAAATCTCACGGTGGTAAAGTCTGTAAATTCCCACCTTGCCTTCTCATACATCTCCGCCGCATTCACTCCCGTTTTGACATAACAGCTTTAAGATTATAGAATTCCACTATTTGGCTTCACATTTAGCTGCCTTGGTTGTTTCGGTCATGCAACTCTTCTTCACAAACTGAACTCACTGCTCATTCGTCACAAAACTTTAATGTTCTTTCTTTTATATATAAGATCCCAAATACCTCAGCTCCTCCCTATCTGTCTTTTTCACTAACCAAATACCAGATGCTGAAACCCTACCGTTTTAATATACCTGCTACTGATTATCCCTCGTAGTCGTCTGTGCAGTATGAGTGATCATACTGTTTCTATATTTTCTCAAAGAATATGATTCGATCTGCACCTGTGATATAGCCATCGTCCTACCTTGGTGTCCCCAAGCTTGTTTGGAGGTCCACCTTTTCTCTCACTGTTTTCCCTTGCTGATAGAAGCACTCTTTACGAAGGTCTATGGCCATAAATAGCGCTATACGAATCCATATTTATAATTTTGCTATAGGTAAAGACAATAAACAATACTTACAGCGTACCAAACCATAATTCCACAGCACATGCACTTACTGCAATAGCTTAAAATCATGGTATTCATATAGTTTAGGTTTTAACGACCACTACTAAAACTACCTCTCCCCTAATGATCCTTATTTGAGATGATCATTATGAGAAAAAATAAAAAAATCTTTCCTGACAATTTATTTTATGTGATCGGAAATAACGAGCGAAATTAAAGGACGTTAGAATGCATAAAGGATCTATAGCTCCCCCACTCAAAGAGTGAAAATTTGGTATAAATTTCTATCTCGAAAAAATAGAATGATTAATTAAGACAAGGACAGGAACTCCTTTGATAGCATAAGAAAAATTTAAAGTTGTGATGGTGAAAAGGCCCCTTTCCCCCTTCGCTTACTGAAGAACGCTGCTCGCTCCATGAGGCGCTAATGAGGTAAAGATGAGGACTTTGTCAAAACATACTGATATTAATTTATAATTTGGATAAAGAAATGACACCCTCAAAGCAGCAGCAGCGTCCATGAATGTTCGTTACTTCGTTTAAATATCATACTGAAGGAGATGAGAATTTAAAGACAACATAAGATTATTTCGCGGAAAATTATACAGTAGGTTATATTAAATTAATGCATATAATATATATTTCCAAAAGTATATTTGTATCTATATATATGACCGCTATAGAAGGCCACTTAGAGCGACCTTGAAGGCCGACAAAGGTCACTATTGGGGATAACCTGACCCGGGAAGTAACATGGCTACTCAGATTTGGTAAAAGTGGCGCAATCGGGTTGTAAAAAGTGCAAACTAATACTTAATACTAATACTAATATTTAAATAGGAATCTGTTACACCGTAAAGTTATCAATAGGGTTCTTTTCTACATAAGTATACAATGAAATGAAAAGGAAAGTCAGAGACGAACAAATCGTCCAAACCTTCCCCCCTTTTCCCCTGGCCCTCTCAAGAATAGCCACGGCGAGGGGGGGGGGGGAGGCTCAGTGCTCATTTGTAGTCCTCCGCACCTTCATTGTCCAGAGCCTCAGTGGGATCCGGGCCGTGTAAATTAGGTAGGTAGGAGTGAGAGGGAAGAGAAGAGGGAGGTTTCAGGATAGGAGAGCGAAGAAGTAGAGTAAGAGACAACAAAGTAGATTTAGGTAGTCATGGGACCTACGGCTTAATCTGAAACATGAACCAGAATGTGTAATATGTTAACTATTCTACTTAATTGCTATTTCGTTACCCCTCTCCACCGTATCCGCTGTGATAGACTAGAATATAAAGGCTGAAATTTGATTGAAATTAGAGGTTATAAAAGAAATGAATCTGTGTTTGTTTGCGACAGGTCTTTTTTATCCCAGGCAGCGTCTGGTACCTATGCTAGCTATCGTTAATTTTAGATATCTGTATCCAAATTTTAGTGTTATCGGTAGAGTTCTATCAAATCGGGAAAATATACCAACACCACTTCTGAGATGCTATTGACAGGAGGCGTAGATGGGAATAAACACCGTAGTATAATGGAAGTTTTAATTGGATACTACTAGTTTCGGAACTAGTAGCCAAATAAAGCTTGCGATATACTACGTGTTTATTGGTACTATAACCATTTCTAGACCCAAATTACGGAATTATAGACCGGCGAAGTCCCAGGCGCTCCTCGAGCAAAGATCTGTAAAGAAAAAAGAAGCGGGCGGGGATAAATTATCCCTACAGAACTGGATTGTAGTCGATTTGGCAACCTAAGAATCGATTATACGTTGGATTAGCGTCGTTACAATCACAAAATATATAAATAGGCCAATATTTTGTAGATATTCTATTTGTGATGTGGCCAATACCAAAGATTGAAAAGTAGCAATTAAAAGAACAACAAAAGAATGGAGGGAGAAAATCGGATTATATTTGTATTTCGACCCAAAGTGTTGAAAGACGGGTTGAAAATATTTTTAATAATTTTAAGTGAGAATAAAAGGAAATCAAAATTCTCAGGTCAGCTGTAAGTCCCCTCTACTTTGCTGGTAACCGTATTATTTGCCTCAAGTCCATAAAATTACATTTAATGATAACCGAATCTCATAAGCCTCTTTGCAGTTGGACAAAAAAAATATCTTTCAAAGACCAAAATAATGCGTGGGTTTTTTTTTGTTTGGTTTTCAGCCATCTGACGAATGCTAGTAAGGGAAGAAGGCACTGCAATCGATTATTAACTTAATACTAGGCTACATTAAAAAAAGACAAACCAATTAAAACAATAAACAAAAGAAAAGCCAAACGAAACAATACAAAAGAAAGATGGAAGAATGTTGCGGCGTCAAGGGGAAACCCGCCTTCCCCTCGTACCAAAATAGTTTTGCAAAAGATCGAACAATTAGGATTAACGATTAAATACACTGTACATTAATGAGAATAAAAACGGAAATGAGAATAACCTTTTCTAGGAGTACCTTTTGCATAAATCACGAATATACTCGTAACATCTGTCTCTTGCTGCAACCCTTCAGTTTCTCGTCAATTACCATCTTACTTGCGTTAAATCCACTGATGGTTCGGTAGTGATTGAATGCACACATGATTGGGCCGAAACTGACAACTTTAAAAGATATAAACGGATTTTAATATAATTTTAATGGGGTATTCCTAGGTTATTTGCTAATCTAACCTATGAAATTTATGAACGTATACTTAATATTATTTTAGTTATATGGGTCCAAATGCGTGGTGACTCTTACGTAACGCTTGATAACTTTGTAACCGCTTCCTATTTTTTATTTAATATTTGTTTCTGTTCTTATTTATATTACTTTTCACATACTACAGTGTTTTCTCTTAATAGGAGATAGAGCTAAAATGACTATAGAATGAAAAACTCCCCAGACAGTTTCTGTTTTTTTTGTGGATTAGTTACATTAAGACAATACGAGAGGAGGTTGACTAGACATGTGAATAAACTTTATGAGATGTACTTTAGATGTAAAGTGGGTGACCAGGACAAAAGCTGGGCACCTCACATATGTTGTGTCAGGTGTACAAGTTCCCTTTCTGCCTGGGTAGAAGGCAAAGGGCCTGGCCTCATGTTTGGCGTACCAATGGTCTGGAGGGAGCCAAAGGACCATACAATGGATTGCTACTAATGCTTAACAGATATTAAAGGTGGGTATTCAATGTGTTTTCTTTCCTGGTCTTTAATATATTTTCAAGAGATCTATCAATTAAAAAGATCAAAATACATATTATGTTGCACTTACACTATT
This sequence comes from Ceratothoa steindachneri, assembly GCA_963969495.1. Taxonomy (NCBI): domain Eukaryota; kingdom Metazoa; phylum Arthropoda; class Malacostraca; order Isopoda; family Cymothoidae; genus Ceratothoa; species Ceratothoa steindachneri. The sequence goes on from OZ018327.1 coordinate 58,761,837, forward strand.
TCTGCAAGTGATCACAGCCAATAATATTCATTTTTAGTCTGATTTTATTTTATTTCATTGCAAGTCGCACCAGAAAAGGCAAGAAATCTATCATTTATTCAGATCTTCATTCTGATATTCGCTCAGTTCGACATTCTGGTGCTATTCCTGCACCATAGTCTTCCTTTGAACTACTAAGCGATGACACGAGCAACTCAGACGATTCAGTATCTCAAGATACACCATATGTGGCACAGCTGGAATCTGCCAAGAAACCACAACTCATCACTCAACTGGAACTCAATGATCTAGTTTGTGATCTAACACAAACTAAGCAACAGAGTGAAATCCTGGCCTCACGTCGGCAACAATGGAACCTGTTGGATGAACATGCTTGAATTACAGTATTTAGGAAGCATTCTGCAGATCTACAGCAATTATTCGCTTTTGAAAATAACTTGACTTATTGTAATGATAGCAGAGGCCTATTCAATGCATATTCATAGATGTATCCCTTCACAGCATAAAAGCGTTTTTGATGAATATTGAGAACACCATACCTTCAGTTTCAGTTGCTCACTCAGTCATTTTAAGCGAGACATATGGGACCCTTGCTTTTATTCTAGACCGCATAAGTTGCAAGGAGCATGAGTGGCTAATTTGTGCGGACTTGAAAGTAGTAGCCCTTTTGCAAGGGGGACAGTAGAGCTAGATCAGAACATTATGTACGCTCAGAATGGTCACCTCGGGAAGCTATGAGGCCCGGATGCCATAATATAATTCATAAGCCACTATTTAAGAACGAGAAAATTTTGCCACCACTGTATATAAAACTAGGGCTAATGAAGCAATTTACGAAAGCACTGCAACATAACAAGCCATGTTTCCAGTTCATCAAAGTGATCTTCCCTAAAATAAGTGATGCCAAGATTAAAGAATGCATATTAGTAGGCCCTCAGATTTGTCAACTTATAGCTGATGAGGACTTTGGGGTGACAATGGTTGAAACTGAGCTAGCGGCCTGGCATGCTTTTAAAGATGTATGCAAAGGACTTCTGGAAAAGCATCAAGGGGTCCAGCGAGAGCGTATAGTGGAGAGCCTAATCAAGTGCTACCTAGATCTCGGATGCAATATGTCAATGAAGATACACTTTATTCATTCTCTTCTGTCCTTCTTCCCAGAGAATGCAGGAGATGTGAGTGATAAACATGGACAGAAGTTCTACCAAAAAATGCGCCAATGGAAAACAGGTATGCGGTAAACTGGAGCCCTGCTATGCTGGCTGACTTCTGCTGGAACCTGAAGCGTGACACACATGAGACGTCTTACAAACGAAGAACTAAATACATTATATAAGGCTAAGAACCATGCTGATTCATTATATATTTATGAATTAATTACAATGGCCACATTTAATCTGAATTTGGGAGAGAAATGCATTTATGATATCGTGGAAATCGATATCAATTGCATAATTATTAAACTTGCAATTTACAAGAAAATATAACGTGATGGAAAATCTTTGTTATCAAATTCGAATTCAGCAAAACTCAACTTCATAATAAAATGAACATGAGATCTGTGTTCTCTTCTTGACACTGATATTTGTTGTACAGTAATATTAGAGCAGATACAAAGCTTGGGACTCGGGATGGTAGCACGGAAAAGGAAATTAATAGAAGAAACAAATTAGGCTGAAAAGCGATAAGAAAGTTTAAACAAAATTGAGCTGGAGAGTGGTAGGTAGAAATCTTCAGAAATGACATGTTTCTATGCTAAAGACGCAAAGTATTTATTAAATTCCGCTTACAATCTTAACCTAGGGAAGTAAATATTGGACGCTGAACATAAAAAAGTATGCATAAACTGAAGACAACTCAGAGAAACGTAGTACAAGACATTTTACTAATAAACCTCAGGCAGCATAATAGAAATACAAGGATAAGAAGATGACAGATATAAAAGAATAAAATATCTGAAATGGAAATGGGCATAACATTTTACTAGAATAAACGACACAAAGAAGTTCAAAACTGGGAAATTTTATATAGTGCTCTATTTTTCTACATTACTCCCCCAAATTATCTAAATTTCATCCGCCCACATTCTATCAGTTTTCAGGGTCTCTTTATAAAGGTGACCAATTTAAGATTTCTACTTTCAGCTGTCGTTTCTTCTACCAATGTGTCCTCTTCATTTTCACTTCACAGCTTCAATTTTGTAAACTATATAATATTTATGGCCTATATTTGTCGTCCTATCTAAATATCTTTTTAGTCCTTGCAGATTATTCCTAGCAAGTACCGTTCTTTAAAATTAAGCTCTAATGGCGCAGCTATAAAATGCAGGTGAAATAGCAATGGTTTGCCTTATCGACACTGCCTCCTGCACGCCTAGGGAACGCTTTACACCCAAGCAAAGCAAGTGGTTGTATCAAATAGACCGATATAACAGCTTTAAGAAAGTGTCAATTGGCTATTGTAGCAGTGACTTGCCGTCTCATGAGAGGCGCTCGTTTTTACCCACCCGTTGAGGTGTGCCCGATGCAATGTCGAGGTCGAGGAGGCAAATAATTGAAGCTTTAGCCGTATGTATCGATCTATTTTTAGTTGAATTATTCTTTTCCTACATGCTTTTTTGGTGCCCAGTGTCCAAATTTCACTTCTCCATTTTTTATTAAGTAAGAGATGTTGATAAATATTTATACTCTGCTTCTCTAGCATGAGGAAAGGGGTTTCTGAAGGATTATTATAAATTGATATGCCCTCTAACCATTCTACAACTTAATTTGTTTCTTCTATGGATTTCTTTTACCAATATACCATACGCAGTCACTAGCTACCTTAAATCTACGTATTCTTGTCCCTGATCTAAAGTTTTATCGACAATCTTAATTGCTCGATCTTTTGGCAAAGATGATATCGTTGAGGATGTCTCTGTAGGCGAAGAGCTCAGTGGCAGTGATCACCAGCTAGTTAGATTTAGCGTCAAGATCCCGAAGATAAGGTCTGTTGCCAGTCAATCAAGGAAACTTGACTTGAGAAGAGCAGACTTTGCAAGCCTTCGTGCAGGGCTAACTGATGTAAGGATAGCGGTATGCGAAGAGGTTGAGTATTCGTGGAACAATTTCAAAAATAAGTTCATGAGTCTTCAATCAAGTTGCATCCCTCTGAAATGCCTCCGTCGGTCTTCTGTTCAACCAAAGTGGTTTAATCGAAAAATCGGCTAACTGCTTAGGGAGAAGAGAAATGCGTACCAGCGATCGAAGATCTCGGGTGCCTTTGACGAGTACCGGAGGCTAGCCAGGAGAGTGAAGTCCAGCATAAGGGCGGCTAGCGTACTGAGAAACTCCGAGTGGCGAAACTCTGCAAGGAGAATCCCAAGGAGTTCTTCGGCTATGTAAATAGCCGTAAACCAATCCATCGTAGGATTGGGCCCTTAGTGGCCGAGGAGGGTGCATTAACTTACTCAGATGCAGAAAATGCTAACCTGCTCAATGACTACTTCTCTTCAGTGTTTACTAAAGAGTGTGGTCCCATCCCCCAGCCCACGGATTCCTACTCGGGAGAAAAGCTAAGGGCAATGGACTTCACCGAAGGAGAAATAAAGAAAAAGATCGCTGATCTAAAGACGAATAAGTCACCTGGACCGGACGGGTTTCTATCCAAGGTGTTGAAAGAAATGTGCAATGAAGTATCACGCCATCTGTGCGCTATCTTTAACATGTCGATCCGGACCGGATGCGTTCCTAGAGACTGGCGTGAGGCGGAGGTGACTCCGATCTTCAAGAAAAGAGACCACAGCCATCCGTCAATCTACCGTCCTATCAGTTTGACTCCGATAGTCGGTAAACTCCGGGAAAGCATGATAGTGGACAAAATGACGTCGTATTTAGAGTCAAACCTGCTACTGAGGAGTTCCCAGCACTGCTTCCGAAGGCAACGGTCATGCCTGACGAACCTTGTGGAATTCTTCCACTTCGTCTTCAGTGAGCACAATCGGGACAAGGCGGTGGATGTGGTGTACTTAGACTTTTAGAAAGCCTTTGATAAAGTATCACACCACCGCCTTCTCCGAAAAGTGCGAGCACTGGGCATAGACGGAAAAGTAGCCGGCTGGATCGAGGAAGTGGCTAAGTGGCAGACGGCAACGGGTGGTGGTGAATGGACAGGCTTCTGAGTGGGTGCCCGTTACTAGCTGGGTGCCTCAAGGTTCTGTCCTGGGACCACTACTATTCATCATCTACGTCAACGACATGGACGGTGACATGGTTGCCAAGATTTACAAATTTGCCCACGATACCAAGCTTGGTATGAACGTTGCAAAGGATGGAAATACTGCCCGTCTGCAGGAAGATCTTGGGAAGATTGGGGAGTGGTCGGACACGTGGCAAATGCCTTTTAACGTGGGCAAATGCAAAGTAATGCATATTGGCCACAGAAACCCCCAATCTCAGTATATCCTTAAGGGCACTGCTCTTGAATCGAGTGACACTGAGAAAGACTTCGGTGTAACTATTACTAGCGACCTCAAGTTCTCGAAACAGTGCATCGAGGCCGAGAAGAAAGCCCAAAGGATGTTAGGCTACATAAAGCGCCAGTTTGGATACCGTAACAAGGAGATAGTACTTTGTCTGTACAACTCCCTCGTTCGGTCGCACCTGGAGTATGCCGTACAATTTCGGAGTCCTTCGTTTCGAAAGGACATCGCAAGGTCAGAACGCGTACAAGCCAGGGCAACCAAGCTGATTCCCTCTATCAGACATAAAAGTTATGAGGATAGACTAAGGGAATTAGATCTATTCTCGCTGGAAACCCGTAGACTGCGTGGTCAGCTCATTGAAGTTTTCGAAATACTTTGAGGGTTCCACAATGTTGACTACCGGGATATTTTCACACTCAGTGAGAACAGAACTAGCAATCACGGTAAGTGGAACGCACTTCCAGTGGAAGTTGTCAACAGTGAATCTGTTGACCAGTTCAAGTCAAGACTAGACAAAGTCTTGAAAAGTAGCCGTTTAGGGACGCAAAACAATTGAGCAGCCATGTGCCCGCTCGATTGCTAGTCCAAAGGTACCCTCTTTGAATGGACCGTAAGGTCTCCTAGGGTACCTTCTTTCCTTGTTGTTACTCCTCGTTGTTGTTACTTTCGTCTTCGGAAAGTTAATTTCCGCCCAGACTGAGAGACTAGCTTGTAATATTATTATTGACTGTTATTCAACTGAATTTGAAGCAAATATTACTTATATGAGCAGAATTAAACTAACTTGAATATCTTTCACTTACATATCTCGATTCCAAAGCCACGAAACTATCATCAAACACTTCTTTAAAACAGTTTCATGGAAGATAAGGAAGACCACACCGTTTAGCTCATTAAAACATCTAGTTTGAAACGCATGGAAATGTCATTTAATAGTTGGATTGCCATTTGTACTCGACATATCTTAATATAATTGAGTATTTGTCGTGCCAATTAGAGCAGCAATTAAGGAATCGATTCCCTACACCAGTCTGAAAGAGATGGATCATGATCTATTTGTTTGAGGAACGCATCAAAAACTCCTCTAAATACATTTTGAAAACTGAAGGAATCAACTCGACGTCACATCAAAGTTGTTATTCATGCTAAAATACGGTCAAATACATATTAATTGTAAGTATTAGTAATTAAAATGGTGTATCCATTAATTTGTACAATCCCAGTACATCGTATATATGCACTAAAAACACACCTGTATTTAACTGGTCATGATTAATTAACCTTTAAATATATAAAGGTGAAATAATAATAAACAGAGAATTTCATTTGGCTACATTATATTTTGCTTGTTTATCGAGACACGCAGAAAAATAGTATTCAAAGCTAAATATGTTTTTTTAATTTGAATTAAATTGATTGCACATTCAGTGGATCCTTTGATAGAGGTAAAATTGTCAAAGAAGATTACTTGAAGTTACTGGAAGCTCTAATCTTCGTAGAGCAAAGGTTGATTTCAATGTTTAAAAGTTTTTTTAGTTTCTTTATTTAAATCGGTTTCAGCTGACACTTTTCTCTTTGATTTCGGTGATGTGTTCTTTGGTCAGTATTCTCAGTAAGTTAAGGTCTATGATCAGTTCTCTCATTAAGTCAAGTTCTTTGATCAGTTCTCTCATTAATTCAAGTTTTTTGGTTAGTATTCTCATTGGTCAGTATTCTCATTAAGTTCTCTGCTCAGTATTATCATTAATTTCTTTGATCAGTTCTCTCATTAAGTCAAGTTCTTTGATCATTACTCTCATTAAGTTAGGTTCTTTGATTAGTACTGTCATTAAATAACGTTCATTGATTTGAACTCTCATTAAGGCAGGTTATTTGATGATTAATCTCATTATGTCAAGTTTTTATCATTATTGTCATTAATTCAAGTTCTTCGATCAATTCTCTCATGTAATCAAGTTTTTTAGCAGTTCTCTCATTAAGTCAGGTTGTTTGATGACTTCTCTCATTAAGTCAAGTTTTTTTTATTAGTTCTCTTATTAAGTCAAGATCTTTAATCACTACTCTAATTAAGTCAGGTTGTTTGATCATTTCACTCGTTAAGTCATGTTTTTGGATCGGTTCTCTCATTAAGCCAAGTTCTTTGATTAGTTCTCTCATTAAGTCAAGCCCTTTGATCAGTTCTCTCATTAAGTCAGGTTTTTTTATCATTTCTCTCATTAAGGAAAGTTTTTTATCACTTCTCTCATTAAGTCAAGCTCTTTGATCAGTTCTCTCATTAAGTCAAGCTCTTTGATCAGTTCTCTCATTAAGTCAAGCTCTTTGATCAGTTCTCTCATTAAGTCAAGTTTTTATATCAGTTCTCTCATTAAGGAAAGTTTTTTATCACTTCTTTCATTAAGTCAAGCTCTTTGATCACTACTCTCATTAAGTCAAGCTCTTTGATCAGTTCTCTCATTAAGTCAAGCTCTTTGATCAGTTCTCTCATTAAGTCAAGTTTTTATATCAGTTCTCTCATTAAGGAAAGTTTTTTATCACTTCTCTCATTAAGTCAAGCTCTTTGATCAGTTCTCTCATTAAGTCAAGCTCTTTGATCAGTTCTCTCATTAAGTCAAGTTTTTATATCAGTTCTCTCATTAAGGAAAGTTTTTTATCACTTCTCTCATTAAGTCAAGCTCTTTGATCACTTCTCTCATTAAGTCAAGCTCTTTGATCAGTTCTCTCATTAAGTCAAGCTCTTTGATCAGTTCTCTCATTAAGTCAAGTTTTTATATCAGTTCTCTCATTAAGGAAAGTTTTTTATCACTTCTCTCATTAAGTCAAGCTCTTTGATCAGTTCTCTCATTGAGTCAAGCTCTTTGATCAGTTCTCTCATTAAGTCAAGCTCTTTGATCAGTTCTCTCATTAAGTCAAGCTCTTTGATCACTTCTCTCATTAAGTCAAGCTGTTTGATCAGTTCTCTCATTAAGTCAAGCTCTTTGATCAGTTCTCTCATTAAGTCAAGCTCTTTGATCAGTTCTCTCATTAAGTCAAGTTTTTATATCAGTTCTCTCATTAAGGAAAGTTTTTTATCACTTCTCTCATTAAGTCAAGCTCTTTGATCACTTATCTCATTAAGTCAAGCTCTTTGATCAGTTCTCTCATTAAGTCAAGCTCTTTGATCAGTTCTCTCATTAAGTCAAGTTTTTATATCAGTTCTCTCATTAAGGAAAGTTTTTTATCACTTCTCTCATTAAGTCAAGCTCTTTGATCAGTTCTCTCATTAAGTCAAGCTCTTTGATAAGTTCTCTCATTAAGTCAAGTTTTTATATCAGTTCTCTCATAAGGGAAAGTTTTTTATCACTTCTCTCATTAAGTCAAGCTCTTTGATCACTTCTCTCATTAAGTCAAGCTCTTTGATCAGTTCTCTCATTAAGTCAAGCTCTTTGATCAGTTCTCTCATTAAGTCAAGTTTTTATATCAGTTCTCTCATTAAGGAAAGTTTTTTATCACTTCTCTCATTAAGTCAAGCTCTTTGATCAGTTCTCTCATTGAGTCAAGCTCTTTGATCAGTTCTCTCATTAAGTCAAGCTCTTTGATCAGTTCTCTCATTAAGTCAAGCTCTTTGATCACTTCTCTCATTAAGTCAAGCTGTTTGATCAGTTCTCTCATTAAGTCAAGCTCTTTGATCAGTTCTCTCATTAAGTCAAGTTTTTATATCAGTTCTCTCATTAAGGAAAGTTTTTTATCACTTCTCTCATTAAGTCAAGCTCTTTGATCACTTCTCTCATTAAGTCAAGCTCTTTGATCACTTCTCTCATTAAGTCAAGCTCTTTGATCAGTTCTCTCATTAAGTCAAGTTTTTATATCAGTTCTCTCATTAAGGAAAGTTTTTTATCACTTCTTTCATTAAGTCAAGCTCTTTGATCACTTCTCTCATTAAGTCAAGCTCTTTGATCAGTTCTCTCATTAAGTCAAGTTTTTATATCAGTTCTCTCATTAAGAAAAGTTTTTTATCACTTCTCTCATTAAGTCAAGCTCTTTGATCACTTCTCTCATTAAGTCAAGCTCTTTGATCACTTCTCTCATTAAGTCAAGCTCTTTGATCAGTTCTCTCATTAAGTCAAGTTTTTATATCAGTTCTCTCATTAAGGAAAGTTTTTTATCACTTCTCTCATTAAGTCAAGCTCTTTGATCACTTCTCTCATTAAGTCAAGCTCTTTGATCAGTTCTCTCATTAAGTCAAGCTCTTTGATCAGTTCTCTCATTAAGTCAAGTTTTTATATCAGTTCTCTCATTAAGGAAAGTTTTTTATCACTTCTCTCATTAAGTCAAGCTCTTTGATCACTTCTCTCATTAAGTCAAGCTCTTTGATCAGTTCTCTCATTAAGTCAAGTTTTTATATCAGTTCTCTCATTAAGTCAAGTTTTTTTATCATTTCTCACATTAAGTCAATCTCTTTGATTAGTAGTCTCGCTAATCCAATGAGATTTGTTCTTATGCTCAATTTTCCAAAATACGAACCTTGAAAAAGATGGATGGGCTGAACCCATCTTTATTAATACTAGTTGTGGGCTGGTACAAGATTAATAGTGTCAAGTACAAAGAAACTTGACACTATTAAGTGTATATAGTAGGTTTCACACTATAACTTCCGAATCCAGATTTGTATATATTTGAAACTTTCTAGTCTTATCGGCTAAAGCTATGCGGCAAATTAATCCTCCCCCCCCCTTTTCTAGCAAGCACACAAATATTCCGAGAAACATTCTAGAAGTCGCATGGCATTGCATTGCGGCCTTCCATATTTTTCGGTTGAACCGCACTTGTTTTCCCGCCGCCCATTTATCTCGGCATCTGCCAAGTCCTCGATTTCGCCGCTTCCTAAACGAGATTTGGCGGCAAGACGACTTCCTTCGGCAGTATTTGAGCACAAGTATTATATTTGACATGCGATTCCTTGAAGAGGTCTTTGCTAATATAGCCCTAAATACTAAGAATCACTATTCCTTTTTGTTATATATATATATATATATATATATATATATATATATATATATATATATATATATATATATATATATATATATATATATATATATACCACCACCTTTCTCCCTATCTCTCCCCCTTCTCCGTTCTCTCTCCCTCTATCTCCCCTCTCTCCCTCCCCCTCTCCCGTTTCTATTTCTCTCTCCTTTCTCCCCTATCTCTCTCCCTATCCCTACGCTCTCCCATCCCCCTTCTCTCACCTCCTGCCCACTACTATATGCCCCTCTCTTGCCTCACTAACCCTCCTTCTCTCCCATTTTCCTCCTCCTTAACTCGGCATATGGGAGAGGGCCAGGATCCTGACACAGCCGATGGATGCTTGTGTCAGGACACTTCGATGAATCCGCAACGAATCCTCGCGAAAACACCGGACTCGTGGGAGAGAGTCGGACCGTGTCAAGATGTTCCTGGATAAGCTTCAGGATCTCTTCGATGTTGCCAAAAGCAATGCCCTCCAGACCATGACCAACGAAGAAGAAAAGGAGTTCCTCAAGATGCAGCGTAAGGACATCTTTTAGTGCAACCTTGCAGGGATTGACGCGCAGAAATCTGGAGTTAAGGCCAGGCGTGAAAATAAAAAAGGACCAAGAAGCTGCTCTCAATCGGAGATACCGACCTTCAACTTCAGCCTGTACATCTGGTCCTCCCACGAAGAGGCCCAAGAACATCTTCAAACCACATGAGGTCGTCGGCGCCTTGGATCTAGTCAATCTCCCAGATCGTGATACGGCGTTCGTCACTGGCGCTGTTTCACAGGCCTTGGGCCACGATATTTCTGATCTGATGTTGTCCCGAAGTTTGATAAGGCGGTCACGTCGTCACACACGCCAAATCCAAGACGAAGAAGCGCGGAAGAACTTTCAAGTAGCTGCTCCCCTTCTTCTGCGTTGGGACGGAAAAATTCTCAAGGAGATGGGAGGCAAGACAGTGGAGAATGTTGCGATTCTGGAAACTGGTCAAGGACTCGAGAAGTTGCTAGGTATTCCAAGTGCTGACCGAAGTACCTGAGAAGCTCAGGCCGCAGCGTGTCTGAAATTGCTCGAGTCTTGGAAGATTCGCGATGAAGTATTCGAATTGGTCTTTGATACAACTGTAAGCAACACTGACCTCCACAATGGCGCGTGCATCCAGTTTGAGGAAGGTCTTGGAAAGGAGTTGGCAATGTTGACGTGCCGCCATCATGTGTTTAAGATTGTTCTCTCCGACGTCTTCCGAGTCGTCTTTGGGCACATCGGAGGTCCAGAAGTCGCCCTTTTCAAGCGTTTCCAGAAAGGAGTGGCCGACCATCAACCATCAAGCCTGAGGATACACTCTTCGAAAGACATCTGTCCGGAGTGATCTACCAGTGTCCGCGCGATGAATATTTTGAGTTCCTGCAACTCACAGGGGGACACAACGACCTAACCATCATTTCGTGCCCCTGGTGCCATCCACCACGTGAGGTAGATGTCAAAGAGAATCTACTGCCTCAAGATGTTCCTGTTCCGAAACCAGTTCAAGACAACGAAACAAGATGAGCGGAATGTGATTGGCATGGCGCTGTTCATTGCCCTGGTGTACGTCCTCTTTTGGCACGAAGCCCCTCTGTCAACCCACGCACCATATACAGACATCATAATGCTGACTGAACTCCAGAAGTACACGAACCAGATGAATGTCGCTGAAATAGTGAGCATGTATGGTCTTTAGCAGAAGACTTGCTTGGCCTTTCCCTGTTGGACGACCGGGTTCCAGACAAGATGAAGGCCGACTGCGTGACTTGGATGAAGACGAAAAATCCGACCGAAGATCACTCACACGCTGGGTGAAAATCGAAGACATATGAGACATCCGCCTTAATGCCTTCTTCACCAAAAGGTCACATCGTGTTTTCAACGTCCTGAGGAAAAGCAGAGCCCCTGAAGCGAAGCAGGGCTTCCTGCAGATAAATCCTTTGGATTGGAAGGGCGACAAGCTGTACGAGGACTTTCAGGCCAGAAGCAAAAGACTGAGAGTGGTGAACGACGCAGCTGAACGAGAAGGGGCCCTGGCAGAGGCGTACAATGCGACGCTAACGAAGGATCAGAAGCAATTCATCTTCCGTTTCATTCACGAACACCGAATGGCCATCTCGACACCCTCAAAGACCAACCTGACCAAGAAAAAGTGAAAAGTGGGGCGACTCCTAAATGATGAGATAGAGAGAAGAAATTTTACGTGTAATTCCTTTTCGTGAAGTGTAATAAAATTAGCCATGTGGGGAGAATGAAATATCATTTTCAGTTTTGGGACCACCCTAATATATATATATATATATATATATATATATATATATATATATATATATATATATATATATATATATATATATATATATATATATATATACTAGGGAAGGTCAATAAGTTTTGCGAATCGGTAGGTCAAAACAGAGGAAGGGGGATAGCTGTTTGTGGGGGTGTTATGAAAAGTTATGACAAGTCAGGACCTGCAGCCGCACGCTCCTGCCTCGTCTATTTAAGAAGCAGTAGCTGATCGCAGATCGTCACTCACAAATTTTTCAACAATGGACAAGGTTGAGCACCGCGCAGTGATCAGGTTTTGACCAAGGAAGGCAAGAATGCAAAAGAGATCCATAGAGATCCATGAACACATGGTTGCAGTGTACACCGACACCACCCCTTCCTATGCAGCCATTGCTCGCTGGAATAGGGAGTTCCGCCATGGTCGTGAGTCGCTTGAAGATGATCCTTGTCTAGGACAACCGTCAGACGTGACCAACGAGGACAATGTGGCCCGTGTGGAGAGGATGATCCTCGAAAATCGACGGGTGAAGGTCGAAGAAATCGAGCGAGAACTTGGAATATCACATGGAAGTTTTATTAACATCATCCACGACAATTTGGCCCCTAGAAACCTCACACCCCATGATCGACTTCAACGTCGTCAAAGTACACAAGGCCAGAGTTGCCCCATCTGCCCCGCGCAATAGCAGATTCGAGGAGCTCAAACATCCTCCCTACAGTCCAGATCTGGCCCCTAGCGACTACTTTTTATTCCACCAGCTCAAGGCTGCACTGCGTGGACGCCGGTTTGGGGACGATGAAGATGTCCAGCTCACCGTCCAGGAGTGGATTGAATAGCAGTCGGGAGATTTATGGTTGTCGGGAATTCGAAGCCTCAGGGACAAGTGGCGCAAGTACATTTAAGTTGACGGTAGTTATTTTGAAAAATAATAAAATACTTTTCCTCATATCTGGTTTCCTTATATCCGAATTGCAAAACTTATTGACCGCCCCTTATACATATATATATATATATATATATATATATATATATATATATATATATATATATATATATATATATATATATATGAAAAAAGCTCACAAAGTGGACGTGAGTCAAAGTTATGCAGATACACCCACAAAGGAAATGTGAAAAACGATTCCGAGCGCTTTCGTCTTTATTCTTAAAGACCTTTTCAAGGAATAAAAAGGAGGCTGGACATACATTGCTTTAAATAGTGGAAGGGGGGATTAGACTATCCACCTCCGAACCTTAATTATGGGGTACAAAATCCTGAATCAACTTTATTTGAGATTTTATATATGTAGTGGGTATTCTAATCCCCCCTTCCACTATTTAAAGCAATGTATGTCCAGCCTCCTTTTTATTCCTTGAAAAGGTCCTTAGGAATAAAGACGAAAGCGCTCGGAATCGTTTTTCACTTTTCCTTTGTAGGTGTATCTGCATATATACGAGTATATATATATATATATATATATATATATATATATATATATATATATATATATATATATATATATATATATATATGAAAAACAATCAAGCTATTGCTAAATCTTCTTTATTTTTCTGAGTTTGGACGTTGCGAGGGCCTATTCTCATCATGGTTAGGAGATCAAGAGTGTTTGGGATTCAACTTTCTAATTTAATATGATACTAAAAGAGAACAGTTCACTTTAAGGTATGTTACTTAATGCAAGACTAAAAATGCTCCATTAATTTAAGTAGAATACATTGGAGATATTGGATGCTGTTTGATTTATATATAAATTAGGTTTTAGTTTTAGGATGAAAAATCATTCTAATATTCGTAATTTAAGAAGGGGATATTTTTGAGTATTCGAATAATAATTTCATCTTAGTTTGGTTATGACTTATGCTTTTTTATCAAAGTTATTTCTAATAATTCTTTTATAATATCAAAAAACAAAATGGTGAAGTTCAGAAATAAATATAAGTATCGAAATTTTGTGATTTTTTTTAAAACCCGAAGAATTACAAAGGGTGAAGTTCAGAAAATTTATTTTTATATATCTTCAAGTTATCCGTGGTAAAAAACCCTTATCCATCGATTCTACAATATATGGTTGTCCTACAGACTGCTGCATTTAGAATTCACCTTTCTTAAAACATTCCTTGAACACAATGGCTACCCTGACTCAGTGATAGGCAGGGAACCCGTCTGATATTACTAAAAAGATGCATTTTAAGAGAACCTCTTTTATAAGCTCAAAAGTTTACCGTCACAGGAAATGCAAAGGTTTAAATTATTAACCGACGTTATCTTTGCTAAATACCTTTTAGAGATGGGAAAATATTCGAGAAATCTCGAGACAAATGGTGCGATTAGTAGATTATAAAAGGGGTTCTCTTGAATTGCATATTTTTAGATATATTATATAAGGGTTCCCTCAAAGTCACCTAACTGGCGAGGAACGGTGCCCGGCCCCCGGGGACCTGATGTAGTGTCGGTTAACCGCTTTTGATATATATATTATATATATATATATATATATATATATATATATATATATATATATATATATATATATATATATATATATATATATATATATAAATATATATGCCATATCTTCCATAACTTTTGCCAAGGATGCTTCATAACAAACAAAGAGACTTTGATATAATGATCTTAGAAAATCCTCTTCTCAAAAAATGAACAAAACTTTGACTGAAGATTCTTAAAGTATAATGGAGAAAAATGTGAAATCGAGTGAGAAGACTTCATTACAAAATGATTTTCAAATTCGCAGATTTTTTAATCCTTATAACAATAGGTTTTACTTTAAGAACCCCAGCTTCATATTCCTCTTCCGAGGTGTGTAGCGACCACACACTCAAGAATATTGTTACAACCTTCTCTCTAGAATGCAAAATCGAACTTAATTCAATAATTGTAGGGGTAAATATTGAATAGACAGCTCATTCAAACAGTTCTTTGGCGATCTGTCTTAGGCAGCTTGAATTACACTTCTTATATTAGATATTATAAATAATACTTAGTTTTACGTGGTAATTTTATAGCTAACTATAGTTACTATAGTTAGCTATAAAATTGTTGTTAATCTGTCAACGGTGTGGAAGTATCACAAATAAAGGGTTAAACGCTAAGATAATAATGTTGTTTCAAATATTTTCGTGTAATATTGGAATCTTCAATTGATTTTGAGGGGGATTTTTTTAGAATGATCTCCTCATTGATTTGAGGTTACCATTCCGCAGTCATGTAAAAATTAATCTGAAGTAAACACAATTAAGCTATTTAAATAATAATCTCGGTAATTTGAAAAGACATTTTAATATTTTGGATTTAACAAATTTAATTTTATTGAACTACTCAAAATTGCCTCCGAGAAAGTTATTTTTCACTTTAAAAATAACTTTTAGAAGCAAACAGATGAAGTGGATAGAGGAAGCCGTGTCACTCTGGTCTTTCGTTCAGAAAGATGTTTTTTTATTACACTGTCCACTTCACTTCAACCCCACTTTGATAAATTAGTGTAATTTAAAATGCTTAAAATATTCCAATGAAAAATACACACATAGGAGAACGCACCTTTGTGCATACATCTACACGCGCAAAAGGAGGATATTTTAAGCATTAGAGACGGTATCTAAACGACACTTGGACTTCTATTCACAACAGAGATGCAGTCATTATAATTTTATTCAATTTATTAATTATCTTTAATCTAACATTAAATTGATTAGGGAACAAGGTCAACAAACCTAAGTCGCGTTTTCTTAAGTATCTGACTTATGACCATATGACCTTACGACTTTCAAAATTTTCAACAAGTCGGGCAATCCGACCCATAATTAGGTTTTTTTTAATAATTCCCGGACTAACTTTGGGAGACCTTGTCAATTATATCACTTGGAAGAGAATATAAAACAAAATAAGGGTTTCAAATTTCGTTAGAATTGACCGAATAGTTAGGATGTTATTACTAAAACACTCATTGAAGGTACATAAAATGGTTACCATGCGACTGACCCTCCTACGGACCGCCATGGTAACTTATTAGAGTCACACGTGACTAAAAACGAAATAGGCGATTTATTACCCTCCTTAAACGACTTAATAAAGAGGAACCTTTAAGGATTTCAACGTCTGTCTACAGAAAACTGGCATTTTCCTCATTTAGCATCACTTTTTTTAGCTTTATGAATATATAAGTCCCGCTTCCACTCCCTCCCACCCCCCCTTAGACTTATTTAAAAGATTAGTAATATTTCCACGTTAAAATTGGTAGAAATCTTTTTGATTTGAGTTTTTGAAATTCCCGGAATTTGGCTTCCCCAAAACGTCGAAATTTTTGGGGGGGCCTCTGAGATTTTCATTATGCAACTTTATAAACTATTTTTTTCAGACTCATTAAATATGATACTCAATTAGTAAGACAAGATTTTAATTCAAGCATTACGACATGAACAGATTTTTTTGGGGGGGTTGCGAATTCTTGTAGAGACCTCGACCGCAAATGGAACATGTACTGTGGCTGATTTTTTAAACAAGCTTAAGGAAACTGGTAGCATGCAAAGAAAAGAAAAGGAAGCTTTTAAAAGTATAAGAATAAAATAAAACTAAAGAAACTCTACACGATTTAATTCTAGATCGAGAGAATAAGCTTGGAATGAATAAAAATATACGTGGAATTGAGTGGGAAGATGACATATTTTATTTCTAAGTTTAAATAATTACTATAGATGAACTTGGGTTAAAAACCTCTAAAAAATTTACATTTTAATGCATTACAGAGGAGGGCTAAATTATTAGACATACGGCAATAAAATTGCAAATTTTTCGTTTTCTGTCTGTTATATGGACAAATATTAAAAACTGGCAAACAAATCTTTCTATCTTTCTATGAAAGTAATTTGTTTCTCTCAGTAATGCATGAATTTCGCTCTTCTTTTAAGGTAATTTATCGGTAACTTTACCCATTTTTTATAAGAAAACACTGACTATTAATGAATTTCTGTAGGAAAAATAAAAATAAAATTACTAATGTCACAATCACTTTTCAAACACCTATAAACATATAAAAATATGTAGTTAACTTATCTATCATATCAACTTCCATGAAAAACTGATGATAACAGCACAAACAACCTTCCACTCTCACTGCCACATACACACTGAGCTTGGCTGAGCAGCCGCGCTTTGGATACTACACATTATCACCCACCCACTCCCGTCTGACTAACGGATTGCATATCTTATCGCCCCAAATAACTACCACTACTGAAGCTATCATTAAATGCATGTATGGTTAACTAAACCTTTATATCTCACATGAGAAAGTCATATTAAAATTCATAGACTTTTTTACTCGTGCCTCTAATAATTTGGCCACCTTCTGTATTTGATGTTACCAAAGGAAAAAAAAACCGGTTGAAAAAGGCGAAATTTTTACGAAGATTTACCTCAATCAGTTCGATCAGGAAAATTTGGTTTTCAGATGAACAAGGTCAACAGACCTAAGTCGCGTGCTCTCAATTATTCTGACTTATGATCTATGACCATATGACCTTAAGATCTTTAAAAAAAATCAATAATTATCGGGCTAAACTTGAGAGAACCTTGGCAATAATATCATTCGAAAGAGAATGTAAAACAACATAAAAGGTTTTAAATTTCGTTATAATCGGCCGAAAAGTTACGATTTTATTGCCTAAAAGACTCATTCAAAAGTAAAACGGTTACCATCCGACCGACCGTCCTACGGACAGACATACTAACTTATAGAGTCTCACGCGACTAAAAGGACACGGTTGAAACTTCTCGAAATGTCTAAAATGATCAGGTCAAAGTATCACTTCAAGAGCGACATTGAGTTCTCCCCAATTTGTGGTTATAAAAGACACTTTTCACATTCATTCATCGTTTCACTTTCCGTTATTTGTTTTTAATGAAAATCTATTCTAATCTTTGTTCTCAATAGTAAAAATTAATTCAATGTACTAATTACGATGAAAACTTGACCATGCAAGCTTGAACTTCTTCACATAGTGCTAAAGAAAGCTTATAGTTACTAAAATATTGATCTCGCTTCCATTAAACCAGATGAGTGGTCACCATGCAATCCAGACCTATATCTAGTTCTCTGTTAGGTTCTATATAAGATCTAGTACAGTGGGCGAAAACTTTCTGATCTAAGCCAAAGTTATGAGAAGAAATTCATTCTGCCTTGGAGAATTTTCTTCAAGTTTCCTCTGCCAAAGCAATATTAAAGGTGTGAAAAAGATTATAAGACGTTATTAATCAGAATAGACAATTGACTGAAGTCTTCCTTCAATATTATTAATGGGGAAATACAATACTTTTAAAGACGTAATATCTCGTGCCAGAGCAACCTCTCTCTCTCTCTCTCTCTCTCTCTCTCTCTCTCTCTCTCTCTCTTTCTCTCTCTATCTATATATATATATATATATATATATATATATTTTTTTTCTTATGTCACTTAGGCCCTAGATACCGCATCGCAACACTATTAACTGTGAAAGAGAAATCTGCCATATATATATATATATATGAAATATCACGAAAGTTAGCGCGTGATAACTATAAATATGAATATGTACCAGGGAAGGAAACTAAATAAAAGGCGGATTGTAGTTAGTACTTTCGTCTATTCGACATTTACAAACTCAATGGTAAGAAGAATAAGACACCTAGTATTTATACAAAGCACGTTTCCCTGGGATGAGTCAACATTTTAATGCTATCAGATAAGTCGGATTTTAGAAAAAGTGATAAAATTTTTATATATTTTTGGCATGACTTGAATAAAAATGGACATAAGATAAATTATTTGTCGGTTTCCATTTTTATTCAAGTCATGTCAAAAATATAAAATCTGCTGTTTTTTCTTCCATGTTTCTTAGGGCTCTTTGAATATGTAGTCCCGACTATATAGATAAAGAATACACAAAAATTGAAGATATTGCTACCAATTTATGCTACCCAAAGTACTTTTTATAAAAATGTATGAATATAGCCAAAAAAATATTTTAGAATTGTAAATTAGAGACAATAGAACCTCGTAAAAACCTATTAATTTTACCCTATCATGATAATTTTATGTCTGCGGTGCCCATTCTAAAACAACTTGATATTAAGGTAGCCTTTAAATACAATCATACATTAATGATAATAATGTAATTTACCGAATTCTATGTTTAGATTGTAATTTATTCTATGTAGGCCAAACTTCCAAAAATGTTTCAACAAGGACCCAACAACACAAAAATGCAGTAAGTAAGGGATATCTGAATAATGCCTTAGCTGTCTACAATTCCAAGATGTGACACGGAATTCACTGGTCAAAAACTGATACTATAATCCATAGTAATGATTTTATAAAGAGAAATATCCGGGAATCATTTTTAATCTCCCGTACAAAGGAGAGTAATCTCAACATTAGCCCATGGCTGGTTTCGCTAGATCCAATTTTATCACTTTTTCTAAAATCCGACTTATCTGATAGCATTAAAATGTTGACCTCATCCCAGGGAAACGTGCTTTGTATAAATACTGGGTGTCTTATTTTTCTTACCATTGAGTTTGTAAATGTCGAATAGACGAAAGTACTAACTACAATCCGCCTTTTATTAAGTTACCTTCCGTGGTACATATATATATATATATATATATATATATATATATATATATATATATATATATATATATATATAAATATATATTCTTTAATATATTTGAGATGTAGGTGGTAGGTGATCCTCTGAAACCAGATGCGAAGAAGGAAGTTGAAGACCCGTGTGAGAAGTGAGAATGCTGGGCATTTCCTAGGCTAAACGTTTCGGTCTTCAAACAGTGACAATCATCAGGGTCTAAAATATCGAGGAAAAAACACAACAAAAATTGTATCATTTAGTGATTAATAAACGAACATAATTATAGGAAATTCAAGTTTTCAAAAATGTATTTTTAAATAAGAACAAAGAAATTTAAGTAAAAATTACCACTAAAATATTGGTAAGAATTTAAAGATTATGAAAACCTAATTAAAAGACAAATAAAATAATTAAGAAGTCATTGAAAATAAAATTAAACAAATAAATATCAAACACTAAATGAATTAATGCTTCCTAAATAAACATACTTAAACTGTAGGGCAAGAATTAAATAATAATAATAATAACATTTGCAATAATAATAACAATAATAATAATAAGAAGAAGAAGAAGTAGAAGAAGAAGTATTTTAAAAAATCGAAACGAAACTGACTATTTTTTAGGAGTCAACGGAAACAACTGAACAAGGACTGAATTTACATAACCATGTGAAAAAAAAAAAAAACATTTATAAAACACTAAACAATACCGAGTTTACATGGTTACTTGAAAATTCACTCCCTGTTCAGTTAATTCCAACGTCCCTCCTCTCTCTTTTAAAAAAAAAATCAGTTTCGTTTCGAATTTTGAAGTTTGCCAGACTGCTTTTTAAGGGGATCTGTGAAAATTCTCAATAAGATTTAGGGTCTCACAAAAGGTCATTGGGTTTTGTTAAATAATGCCTTTGTCCATTTTTACTATTTCATTACCCCTGTCAGTTTTGGTTACTATAAGATTATTACAAGATCTCTCAACATTTAAAGAGTAGAAATACAACCTTAAGGAAAATGTCAACCGTTCTAAATTAAGAATTTTGACCAAGTAAAATCTTTTAAATCTATTAAAATTAAGAATGTGAACTTTCAAAGACTTATTCACATTTATACAACTCTAACAGGCATCTAATTCAGCGAAATATCTAAACTTAAGCCATAACCCAGAGTAACATTAGTGTAAAACGAAAGAGCGTGTGTTGAAAGATTAAGGACTAAATCGGAGGTACTAAATTTAACTCATGAACTGTTTTGGAAAACATCAAATTTCCTAGTAATGGTAATGGAATAACCCCCAAACACTCAAGCGTTTACAAGAATGGACATAATCGAGAACATTACACAGCATTAAATCTGAGAAGGGAGGAGGGTGAGCTTCTATAAAAAAAAATCCTTAAAAAGTATCCTTACCTTAAAACACGTCAGTTCTCATGGTCGTCGCCAGGTGACGCTCATTTAGGCGGAGGTATCTTCATTCGTATTTAGAAATCAAATCAGTTCTGGTTTGGATGTAAAAGTAGGAAGTTGTGGACTAAAACAATGTCATTTGTATATAAATTTTATCTAATTATAACTATTTTATATATAAATTAAGAGTGAAGGTTGGGATCTGTTGTTATTATTTGTATAATTGAGTTATTTGGTGTGTTAGGGAGGTTAGGTTTGGTTAATTTTGGTTTCTTAGTTTTATATTATAATCATTGTAAGTTGTTTTATATTTTACTTACCCAGAAAGTTTAGAAAAAGGAATTTTTTTTGTTTATTGCGAGGCCATCTTTAGATTCCATGAGACGGCTTTAGATCTACGTTCGCTCGTTTGAAGATAGCTAACAAAGGGAGCTTGTTTATTCAAGTTAATATTAGTTATTTTTTATTTAATTATGTTAACGACTGCCTCTCTACTAGCGCCATCTCTACTCGAACTAAATAAGAAATATTAAGCGTTTTTAACCCGTTTGGCGTGGAGATCCCCAATAAAATAGTGTGCACGGCTCTGGTTAACAATTCCTTTCTTTCTTCTTAGACTTTCACTCCACAAAAATTACTGAATTATCGGACTGATGAATATAAAGGATGACGTTTGCCTTTTTTCTCCCTGACGATGGGGATGTTACTCATGCAGGAATCTGGAGATGAGGGAGTAGCCAATCTAATTCACTTCACTCATCGTCAGTGTTTCAAGTCACCGTTTTAAAAAGGCAATCGGCGCTAGGTGTTGATGAAAAGAAATTCCTAAATAAATCATGACAGAAAAGTACTCAACCGTTGTTGCAGATGCAGTAATCAATAGTGCTAAAAGTCCTGATTGGTTTCTTACTGCTTATATCAGAGGAAAGGGCGAGCATTCGACTGATAAGCATTTACTGATTTACTATACGGATACAAACTTTACTCTGCTTAGTAAAGGACTTGAGCACCGCTGGCGAAGGAAAAAGCCTTACAGAGTCTTAACTATGAATTTTCATTCGCATTTCAAAAGAGAAATTATTACTTTTAACGGAGAATTTGTAACTACAAAAGGAGGGCTTAAAAACCTCGCTGCTCCCGTCCATCGACCAGTGTGGGAACCTTTCTCGGATGTCTGCCATTCATTAATTTAGTCTTAACTTTGCCGGCCACTTGGACTGGCATAATTAAGGGTTTACGTGAAAACTGGTTTGAGGATTAGCCCACAGAGGAAGTGTAAGTCAGAAATTTTCTCGAATTTAGGACTTAACTGCAAGTCTCGGGTCCCTGAACGAGAAAGTGGGCAAACGGCGGCCGACGAAGGCCAAATTTTCCTCTTATTTTTTTATGTAAGCATTCTTAAATCACTTTTAAATATATTTCATTCTTGCATAAAATGTTCTTAAAAATACGATACTTAATAAATACTTTTTCCCATTACATTTATCTACACGCTCTCTTTCGCTCACGGGAGTTAGGCTACGCTGACTAGTTAGTACTTGGTTGCTGGGAGACGACTGGGCTCTGGTTAATGATCACATGATGTCGAATTGTAAATCCTGGTTCAGATTCCACGTTAAGCTGTTAGTCCCCGCTCTAATATGTCTGGAAACAGTTTAAAAAGGGTGGCAAAATTAGGCAAAAAAATTACCTTTAGTTAGCAATGTGTAGCTATATTTATGATTATTTAGTATATGTTAACAAATGCACAAAATTAATTGCAATTAACTTATATGTATTCGAAATTTGCATCTAACTGTTTAAGTGCGACACGCAAAGCTTTACATAAGCTTCAATGTGGTCCGCAAAACTTTACATAAGCTTCAATGTGGCCCACAAAGCTTTACATAAGCTTGAATCTGGCCCGCAAAGCTTTACATAATTTTCAATGTGGCCCGCAAAGCAATACATAAGCTTCAATGTTTCCCGCAAAGCTTTACATAAGCTTCAATGTGGCCCGCAAAGCTTTACATAAGCTTCAATGTGGCCCGCAAAGCTTTACATAAGCTTGAATGTGGCCCGCAAAGCTTACATAATCTTCAATGTGGCCCACAAAGCTTTATATATGCTTCAATGTGGCCCGCAAAGCTTTACATAATTTCGAATGTGGCCCGCAAAGCTTTACATAAGCTTTAATGTGGCCCGCAAAGCTTTACATAATTCTCAATGTAGCCCGCAAAGCTTTACATAAGCTTGAATGTGGCCCGCAAAGCTGTACATAAGCTTGAATGTAGCCCGCAAAGCTTACATAATCTTTAATGTGGCCCGCAAAGCTGTACATATGCTTCAATGTGGCCCGCAAAGCTTTACATAATTTTCAATGTGGCCCGCAAAGCTTTACATAATTTTCAATGTAGCCCGCAAAGCTTTACATAAGCTTGAATGTGGCCCGCAAAGCTGTACATAAGCTTGAATGTAGCCCGCAAAGCTTACATAATCTTCAATGTGGCCCGCAAAGCTTTACATATGCTTCAATGTGGCCCGCAAAGCCTTACATAATTTTCAATGTGGCCCGCAAAGCTTTACATAATTTTCAATGTAGCCCGCAAAGCTTTACATAAGCTTCAATGTGGCTCGCAAAGCTTTAAATAAGTTTGAATGTGGCCCGCAAAGCTTACATAATCTTCAATGTGGCCCGCAAAGCTCTACATAATTTTCAATGTGGCCCGCAAAGCTTTACATAATTTTCAATGTGGACCGCAAAGCTTTACATAAGCTTCAATGTGGCCCGCAGCTACAAATATTGTCCATTCTTGGCTTATACCAAAGATATCCAAATGCTGGCTGACATGAGTAATATGTTTTGCAACTAAACAATAGTTTGAATGTAACAAAGATAAATGAAAGTAGTGGATATGTGTATATGTTATCCGGTTATCTTATCCCAACGTACGAAAGAATGTATTAGGAGAGTGGAACAGATACAACGAATTAGTTTCATGTGGTATTAGAGGAAACCGTTTTTTAATTAACCAATATCTCCATACGTGCGATAATATAAATATACCTTTGAATCATAAATTTAGCAAGATAAATATTTTGATTTATTGACACTATTAAAATGACACTATGAAGGAAAACAGGTATTTTTAATTATGACCATTTGATCGACTATCCTGCGGAAGTGTTTACTTCGGTGAGTTTTTGAATGTTCGTATGTTCGTTTCATGTCGCTTTGCCTTTGAGAATTAAATTTTTCCTCCATTTTACTTCTGACTTGATAGAGACAAGACGTTTATTTGCAAATGCTAAACAAATTTACTTCATCTGCGGATTAAATTATTTTACGTTTTAATGGCAATATGATAACTGCTGTAATTTTATACTTTATTCATTTTATCTTCCTCCGTTTATTCGTGTTTCGTTTTTAAACTAGAAGAATTTGGTAATAAAGGTTGATGCAAACATCTGTTAAAATTTATAGTCACCCGTTAAAAAAACAACAATTACCAGGGGCATATCCCTTGTACCACACTATCATATTTTTCTTCCCTTGACCTATTCCTTATCTTTTCAGATCCCTCATCGAAAATTATTGTTTCATTCCTTAAGGTAAGGATTTAAAAAAATATTTTTAATAAAAATAAATTCACAAGCTTCCCTTTTTTTGATTAAAATGCCTAGTAGCATTTTCGATTCTGTTCACTCTTGTAAATTTTTCAGGGTCTTACTAGGAAAATTTGATGTTTATCAAAACAGTTCATGGGCTGAATTTAGTAACCCTGAGTTGCTAATTTTTCTACAGACTCATTTTTCCGAAAAAGTTGCTCTTGGTTTATCGTATTTCACCTGACTGTAATGACTGTTAAGAGTTCTTAGCATTTTAGTCCTCATGCCGAATAACCTCTTCATTTTTAACTAGTTTTGTGACATCTATAACCGTAATAAATACCCTCCCCCTCCCTAAAACAACAAAGCAAACAAACCCAACTCCTGACGAGATCAGACATCTAAGACATTTTGGTTTTATATTGATTACAAATATGCATCATTTGGACTTTAATTGGGAGCTCATCGAAGCATCTGCTCCAGTGGCGGATCCAGGCTAAAAATGAACAGGGGGGGAGGCAAACCTCAATTCGTCCCTATGAGGAGTCTGAGAAAAGGGTATTAAACATTAATAATGGTTATCTTACACAGCAATAATAAATAAGAGCATCTCATACAAGAGTGAGCGCTAACTCACTCAGATCCATTTTATTTTCTACACATCAGAAAATTATAAATTGTACTTTTTGGACGTCAGCTAAAGGTATAATATTGAATTTAATAATTAATTTTGAGATTTACCTGTATTTTAGACATATATCATATAAGATACATTCGATCGCAACGGTTAAAAAACATACCTGTTTTTATATATATTCTATATTATTACATAACCCTTTCTGAATAGCAAAATACGAGTGTGGCTTAAAAAAAAGAAAAATAAACATAAAAAGGTCTGAAATTTGAGTGTGTGTGTGTGTGTGTGTGCTTCAGCCCCCTAGATCCTGCGTGATTTGGTCACCCCCACTGATTCTCCCCATCAAAAAATGCGAGGTAGTTGTCTAAACGACGAGTGCTGGCAAAACAGCAGTACCAAATTTACTTTTTTGCTCTGATAGTACGAATTATATTTAGTTTGATACTTTTTAAAGCCTTTTTTATCAATATGTCCACCGTATATTAACGAATTTTAGGTAGAAATGATAATTTATTAAGGCCAGATGTTTGAAAATAATACAATTTCCTATTTGTTTTTCATTAATAAACACGTTCAAGGCCACGCCCACGTCTCAGCTTTCCCTTGAAATACCAGCGACACTTTCCCAAGAAGCGCCCACGACTCAGCTTTGCCTTGAAATACCAGAGACACTTTCCCAAGAAGCGCCCACGTCTCAGCTTTCCCTTGAAATACCAGCGAAATACCTTTTAATCAAAGGTATTTCAGTTATCAAACTCTTTTCTTCCAATTATATTTTTAGTTTCTGAAAGTATATAAACATACAATTAAATTTGAAATAATATTTTTTTAAATTGTGACATGTACCACCTGTGGTACATGTAACATTTGGAAGGAATTCTGTCTGTACCATCGCTGGCGCATGTAGCCTCGAACGTGTTTTAAAAATATTTGGTACTTTTTCGAAAATATTTCTGGGAAGAGGAACAAATCATTTTGCTTTCTTGATATACAAGGTCAATTTTTTATTCATTTCTTTCTTTGTTTCTTTCTTTATTCATTTATTTGTTTATTTATTTGTTTACTCATTTATTTCTTTAGTCTGTATAAATTATTTATTCAATTGCAATGTTCAAATCAAAAATATTATTTTTTCTTTTTTCGTGAGTGATATTGAGTAGTATTTTCAGAATTTATTGGTCCCATGAGCACAAAAGTACGCAGATGACAACCTTGATTCAGTACTCAAAGGTTTATGCAGCGAGGAATTTAATAATTCTGAATCTGATATTTTGATGGATGCTGATCTCCTCCAGTCTCTTTGACTCTCTTTGATGTTGGTCGCATGATCTTTCACCGACGGCAGGTGAGCCCCTGCCGACGCCGGAGGGGGCCTTCTGTCTTCTTCTTGCCTTTGTTATGTTGCTTATTTTTTGCTTTTGGCGTTTGTTGTTTGTTTTTTGTTTTTTTTAGGGGAATTTTAAAATAGCCGAGTACAAAGATAAAGGTTTTTGTCAATTTTGTTTTTTCGACTCCACTCAACTTTGGCTACGACTAAAATAAAATAATAATAATAATATAATATTAAAATAGTTATAAGTAATAGTAAAAAATAATAGTAATAAATATAATAATAAAATAATAATAATAATAATAAATAATAATAAAATAATTATAAATAATGATATAGTAATAGTAAAATAATAATAATAATAATATAATAATAATAAAATAATTATTAAATAATAATAACAAATATACATAAACGAATCCATGGGGCTGAAAATCGGAGTGTAGTCGAGAAAACAAAAACAGACTCGAAATTTTAATAATAAATAATAATAAAATAATTATAAATAATGATATAGTAATAGTAAAATAATAATAATAATATAATAATAATAAAATAATTATTAAATAATAATAACAAATATACATAAACGAATCCATGGGGCTGAAAATCGGAGTGTAGTCGAGAAAACAAAAACAGACTCGAAATTTTAATTGTGGTCACCTATACCCTTGTTAGCTGTCGCGAGATGGGCATTGGCAACTGTAGAAAAAACAAAAAACCAACACTGTGAAGATTCAGACAAGGATTTTCTTGTAATTAATGAAAAGAAAAACGCAGTTTTTAGGAAATGTTTTTAAAAATATTATATTTACTTAGGTGCCTCGAGAGCTAACTAAGGATGACGCGGGAGCCACCATAAAATCATTTTTATACGCTTAAATTTGGAAAAATATGTATTTCAAACATTTAAAACAAAATCTAATGACACTTGAAAGTATTTGGAAACTAACTTCTCTTCATTGTACAACATAAAACAACGAAAGGAGAAAGATTGCAGACAGTGAATGAAGAAATGAAGGTTGCCGTGTTAACTATCCGTCCTAATATTTAAGAATTATGTTATAATCACCGAACTCAAAATTCCCACTAACTTTTAAAGTTAAGATTTATTTCCAATTTTTTATGTCTTATTTTGATTGAATTAGGTTAAATGTCAATCGTGGTTAATTATGAGGTCTCTTCACGTAATTAAGGATTTATACGTAAATTATATTATATTGGGGTTGCTGCGGCTGCTTCTAGATAAAAAGGTTACAACTACTGGCCTACATGAAGCTAACATAGATTCACCATCATCTACTGCAATTCCACCTGATACTAACATAGCTGCCCCGAACTGTCCTCCTTCGGAAGATGATGAGTTGGACTTGATGAAAATACAATTGAAGGGTTTCGTTTTCTGCAAAACCAAGGGATTAACATCGTATTGCTTCTAAATGGAAAGCCATATGACATATTCACTACTAGCATAGGTATCCTGAGTTGCCAGGGCTAAAAGGTCCACTCGCAAATAAATACAGATGAATCTTGTTTGAAATTCTTCTATTGTGGACTAAAAATATATTTACTTGCCGATTATTATTATTATTTGTTTTGTGAAGGCAGATTCAGGAGAGTTACGCACTCTCCCTATCATATAATATAATACAATATCATATAATATACTTAGAATGAGTAAACACTTCACATCGTACGCCTGGCAATACGGCACGCGTGAATGACCAGTAGCCACAGGGACAAATCGAGCGTCTTATAGATACCGATTTTTTCTAAGTTACTACATTATTTAATGAAAAAAAAACAATCAATATGCGAGGGAAAGATATGCTTGCGTCTTGACAAGGAAGTCCATTGCGAAAGAATGGATTGATTCGACAAAAGAAATTCGTGAAATATCTACGAGTTTACTTTCGTATGACGAATAAAAATGGCAAACGTGCACCATCATTTTAGATAAAAAAAACATCTTTTCTTTTATTCAAATATTTTAAGTGAGCGATAATTTAGATCAATCCTAAGAAATTCCCATCTTAAAAATAAATCAACCGCTGAAGACCCGATTCAAAAGGTAAGATTTTTTTTTGAATATGTTTATTAGGAAATATTTAAATATATATTAGCCGGAAAAATAATTGCCTTAATGATTCAATTATCTCTTACCGCGGTAACCTCAGATTTTGCCAACACATCTTGGTCAAGAAACGCAAATATGGTATTAAATTCGATGAATTTTGTGAGCCTATTAAATTTCCTATCAACATGCTTATTTATTCTGGAAAAGTGACAGTTGATGAAAGAGATGAAGGAAACCACTATTGGAAAAAGTTTTCTTAAAGCTGATGGCACCTTATTTGGATAAAAGCCTTTTAATGTATATGGACAATTTTTGTGCTGATTCGCATATTCATCATAAATTGAGTTTAAATAGAATAGGAAAAAATAAATTTGTTTCAAGAAACTCGAAATAGGATAGGCTTGTTGGGAAAGAATAGGCCTACTTTATTTTACAAAAGGACAAAATGAAGAAACTAGAATGCATTGTCAACAACAATGAAACCACGGGTGGTATCAACCGAACAAACCAGCTACTCTTGTATTATGTACATCACTTTGTTTAATCTAGTGAATAAAATATATTAAAAAATGTATATTACTTTTATATTTGTTAACTTAAAAAGAATTGTGTACAAAAAAAATCACATACTAAAATAATACTCATA
Source organism: Ceratothoa steindachneri (assembly GCA_963969495.1). Lineage (NCBI taxonomy): Eukaryota > Metazoa > Arthropoda > Malacostraca > Isopoda > Cymothoidae > Ceratothoa > Ceratothoa steindachneri. The sequence goes on from OZ018327.1 coordinate 58,790,956, forward strand.
ATATTGAATTATCTTCTACTAAATGGTGGATGGCTAGTTCTGGGCATGTGCATTTAAGACTTAAATACCAAGTATAGAATAACGTCTATTAACGTCAGAGTTGTTTTTTTTATTCCATAATTAAATAAACATAATATATATATATATATATTTCTAAAAAAAATAATAATAATACTTCCGAACAAAAATAAAATTTATTTTCATTTCATTTGGCCATGATGTCAATAGCTTTCAGTGTGCACGGAAATATTAAGCAACTTTTAAAAGTTCGTAAAAATCACTTTTAATTTAAATAGTTTTAAAGCTTTTTTATCTCGTGGCCAAAATTAGAAATTTACTTTAAAAGTTACATATTTTCCTTTGATTTTAGTCAAAGTGTTAAAAGTTTGAGATTTTGTAATAATCTTACCTGCAACCAAGACTGAAGGACGGTTGAGATGGCTAATAAAGATCTATTGGGCAAAGTGGATTATCAGACAAACAAGCTCAACAGACCTAAGTCACGTGCTCTCAATTATCTTGACTGATGACCTTATCTCCATATGACCTCACGACTTTCAAAACCTTCAACAAGTGGGGCAATCCAACCCATAATTAGTTTTCTTTTAATAATTCTCGGACTAACCTTGGGAGAACCGTGGCAATTATATGATTCGAAAGGGAATGTAAAACAACATAAGGATTTCAAATTTCGTTAGAATCGACCGAATAGTTATGATGTTATTGCCAAAGAACTCATTGTAAAATAAAATTGTTACCATCTGATCCACTGACCTACGACCGACATACTAACTTATAGCGTCTCGTGTACGCCAAAAAATTGTTACCATCTGACCGTGACCTACGATCAACATAATAACTTATAACGTCAGGTGTACGCCACTAAAAAGGTCCCATGTGAGGAGAATAACTTTTATTTAAAACTTAGAAAAAAGTTAAAAACGCTCGGGTAAATTAACAAAAAACCCTTTAAGTTATCTTGAAACGTTATCCCGATTTAAACAAGCATTTTCACTCTTATTTGACCAAACTTATTAAATCTATATACCCAAAATATACAACCCTGATAGTCTCCTAAGATATTATTTCAAAAGGTCTTAATGAACATCAGGGTTGTGTATTTTGGGCATAAGTCTGAAGTTGCATGGTCAAATCGGGGTAACGCTTCAAAACAACTTTAAGTGTTAGGCTTACGAAAAGGGGATCAATATTGTCAGATATTCTCTATGCCCAATAAGCCGGAGAAAGTGGTAAAATGGATTGGGGGTATTTTACTAAATTTGTGGGCAGAGAGTCTAAGTTTAGAAAGGTCAATCTTCACCACAAACGCTAAGTCACTTTTTACTGTTACTATTAAAGGACTTTAATTTTTTTTTTGAGTTTTTATAGCGAACTAAAGATCCGGTTACTCATAGTCGAATTTGAGTCAGAATGCAAACCAAATGTTCGGTTTGTATTCGATTTTGAATCGAGACAGATTTTTCTCTGACTTTCGGAAATGATTCGGAAAGTTGCCCGAATCATTTCATGAATCATGAAACAATCGGAACCAAGTCATAATGGCGAGATCCAGTCGAATCGGAAGCAGTTCGGCTATGTGTGACCTGGACCTTAGAGAACATATTACCTGTTGATCTTAATTCATCTATTAGTGATTGATCTGTGTATATACAGCACCTTTAGTTTTAATGCAAAGTTCTATTAACATAATTTTGAGTTACGGATGTATTCTTCTCTTAGCCCTAATTTGTACAAGATATGAAATTTTTGTCACCCCATTTGCCTTCACCTTGGCAAATGGCGTTACATTAATGATACTGTAACTATGGTTGATCCAGATTTAGAATTAAATGATATCATCAAGGAGTCAAACTATTATTTTTCTACTATCAAATAAAGATAGGGATTAAAATTTGATAATTCTCTCCCATTTTTAGTTGCCTTGATTATCAAAGTTTATCGCAAACCCACGCGCACAGATACTTATGTACAGTCCTTTTTGTCTCATCCTTCAAAGGTGAAAAGAGACATTATTTTGGTGAATATTATATGATTTTTACACATTTGTAATGCAGTTTTGCATGAATAAATTCCGCATATTATTACTTATTTTACTAAATTAGGACATCCTACTCATTTTATTCATTCCGTCATTTGGAAGAGTAACAAGGTTATTTAAACCTATGCCAGGATAAGCAAAAGATAAAAGTTAAAAATGGGAATTTCCCCCAAAACCCATTACATTTGTCTCTTTATGAGTTAAAGGGATAACACATTTCTTCTTGTGTTTCTTTTCACGTTGTTTCGTTCAAAAATCGCATTTATTTTGATTTTGTATATCATTTTATTTCAAATTTTATGCACTTTTTTATGGTATAATTATCTTGTTAGCACCATGATTAGAACATAGTGAAAATTAAGATAATGCAAAATTGTATAAATTCGTGGAAAATTTTCTTAGATATTTAAAGTTAATTTGTGAAAAACAAAACAAAACTACACCATTGATTTTTATATCATTTTATTGTAAATTTTATGCACTTTCTGTAGTATATAGAAAGTAGATTTCTAAAGTGAATTTCTGAACAAAACACCAAACTACACCATGCGATTTTAAATATTTGCTAAAAAAACGGCGCCGGTGAACTGGTTTATATTTTTAGCATCATTCGAATATAGATTGAACTAAATTCTAGGGCATTCAGAACACCCTAACTATTCACCAAACACCCCCCTCCAACTGAGAACAAAGCCTATAATTGACCATGTATGAAAAATATATGTTTCAGTCTGCCATTAAAACAAATTTTCATGGAACCAAAGAAAATTGATTTCAAATGATAACTAATTCATATTTTCATATTTCACTTGTGAATTGAGTTTTATTGCTTAATTTTTAGTAATTCAATCGCCATAGGTAGGTTATTATGATTTTGGCAGGAATAAAAGGGCTTTTAATGAGCTTCAATTTCATATATGATAATCTAACGTAGTATAAAGTTGAAAAATGAATGTGGTATCCTTTTAAAGCTGGTTTCCTCTGACCTTTTAGTGGTACTTCCTACAAGTACACTATTTCCACATAAATCAAACCTATTCTTATTTCATCAGAAACGAACACCGGGTATTCCATCTAATCCCTAGTGTCCAAAATATGTATGCGTGAGAGATCGTCAATTTAGACAGACATCCGTATTTACTGACATAAATATGGCTACTTTTAAACATGTCTTGGAATCTAAACATCTTTTTGCTTTCAATAATGATTCTGGCATTAAAAGAGTACTAGATATTTTAAAAGATAATTTAATTAACAAAAATTAAACTATAAATTAAAACAGAGTCCTTTTTGATTATGACTCGTTGCGGACGTGCTCGAATGTTCGCTTCGTGTGCATTGCTTTTGAGAATTCAATTTTTAGTTGCAGGCGATTCTATATCTCACTATCTCGGTCAGTCGGTCGGTTCGCGTTTTGCTTTTCTTTTGTAATAACATTGTAACTATTCGGCCAATTCTAACGAAACTTGGAACCCTTATGTTGTTTTATATTCACTTTCGAATGATATAATTGCCAATGTCCTTCCGAGGTTAGTCCGGGAATTATTGAAAGTTTTGAAGGTCGTAAGATCATAAATCAGAGAAAGTGAGAAGACGCGACTTTGGTCAGCAGACCTTGTTCTTCAATTTTATGCTTGACAAGAACTAAACACCTATTTTATTGGACTCCTCGAGAATGATAGAAAAAAATCAACACTTACCGGGATTCGAACCCATGATCTCCAGCGTGCGAGGTGCCAGCGTTTACTAATGAGCCACGATAGACTAAAATAAATCACAACCTGATCCCTTTTAAGAGCTCCTCGGGGAAAGAAATACCAAATTACTGTACCCAGTCTTTAACGCGGTCCCCCTCGGGGTAAATCATAATAGCGCGACTTTATTGATGGAAAAATCACTCTCCACCCGGAATCGAACCCAAGACCTTAATGTTACACTGGATAGTTTGGAATAAAATGTTACCTACCACCCGACTGCGGACGGGGAAACGTCTAAATGATCCATTAATTTTTCATGACTTCCCTCAGGGATTTTAAGAGAGCTCAGCTTGCGTTTAGGTCGGCGGTTCGAAGCCCGCTGTTAGGACCAGTTAGCATCACCATATGGCTAACGGCCGTAGAGGTAAGCGGATTGCTCGGCAGTCTTCGAACTATACTGCAATAATTTTAGTCCTGGTTCAATTTTATAAAGATGATTAAACAACCATAACACTACTTAGAGCCAGTTATGGTAAGACCTCACACAAAACAAAGTGGAGACGTTATTTATTTTTCCTTATTGGATACTACCACTTGCTTTGATATATAGTAGCCCCTTACTCTCCGCAGCGTGGATTAGGAGGGCTATTGTCTTTTATGCATGTGATGTTTTAAATATACATCCATACCAAATCACCAAACCATTGGTTGGTTTCAATACAAATGTACTAGTAGTTATTGGTTCTCTTAATATTGAAGCTATAAAGTTTTAGCCATCACTTCGTCCTCGTAGCGAGTCAAAAGGGTTTAGAAGATGTATGTATATACCCTTCTCAGAATTAAATAAAAGATATTAAGCCACTCGTTTAAGAAAATATGCAAATTACCTAATTAAAAAAAAACATCGCTTCACGCGCAAGTGAACTCTTCTCTAAGTAAGCCAATATAAAGAGCAAAAGTTATATTGACTTTTGGAGTTGGCTCAACGACTTTTGCAGTCAACTATTATGATTGACACCGCGCCAAAATTTCCCTTTGAAAACATTTTTTTTTACTTAATTTTCCACCCATGTAATAAAGTAACATGACTCTTGGTTATGTTTTGTTAATTTCTTTAGAATATCGCCTGCAAAATGATACAAAAGTTTGTGAAATAATCCTCTCAAGACTCTTATGAATTATTATTAAGGAAAGATCGACTTTCATCCGTGCCTGTGTAAATTTCGACCTATCATATGAAGAACAAGAGATCATTTTTCAGGAGATAAAATACGTTCTTAGAAGTTAGGAAATTTGTAATATATTTTAAGGTAAGTTTATTAAATACATTTTTATGAGGTAAAATATCTTTTCATCGGATCAATCCTGGACAATGATCCCTGAGAACATGATTCCTAATTAATATCCCCCCTCCCCCCACAAATTCAATCCTAGAAGAACTAACTCCCTTAAAAAATATCATAAGTGATGACTCCTAAGAGACTTATTGGTATATTTAAAAAATAATCAGTAAAATAACGTTTATTAAAGAACAAAAAGTAGACAAGGTTCAAATCACACAAGTAAACTAACAAAAAAGTAAAATATTAATATAAGGGGTAAAAAAAAAAAGAAATATGATGGTAGAAATTTTCAAATTCAATCAAACCGAATCGATCCTACCACATAGGTTCGGTTAGATTATTTGAACCTAACCAAACCTAACCTAACTAATCTTATATTAACCAAATTCAATCTTAAGCGGTATTTTTACCTAATATTTTTATCTTAATCTTATTGTCATTTAGTATCACTTATTTTAAAAATTCACTCGTAAGTAATAAGCCCGAAAAAATCATGACTAGATACTAAAAAGGTCAATCCTAGATAATAACCCTTAACATAGGCTGGGGTCATTGTCTAGGATTAACCCTTTCCATTTATAATAGGAATATACTCGTAGTATAGAACATACCAATAGGGATTTATACCACAAATGGATAAATAACAAATTTTGTCCCCACCCTCCATTTGAGAAGACAATCGATGGAAAACAGTCGGAGAGATGATGAAGGAAATCGATAGATCTGAGTGGAGAGAAATAACAAAAGGAAATTGTCTCTCTTCTTTGTTGAAGTATTCATTGAGGATTCGCCTGAAAGACATTAGGGAAAAGAACTTCAGGTTCGACTGCCAAGGCAATATTTCCCATTGGAGGATGCTGGAATCCAAGAGGAAGAGCATTAATTAACTTGCAGCCAGGGGCCAATTTCATTCGGATGAGATGGGGGGAGGGTACAGTATCACTTTTTCCAAAGTTGTATTTCATTTTTTTTCCATAATAAGAGTGTCAGACATCTTCGACAAAAATATGTAGATCACTCTGGCTGTTCGAGAATGAAGGATTTAGAAAAGGTGGGGGATTTGGCATAGAATTTATTCTTACCTATAGAGGTTCAGGCCAGTCTCCCTGAAAAGGAAGGGAGAGTGTGACGGAAGAATCGTCATGCCTAATAAACAAAGGAAAAGACGCCCCTTATTAAAGAAAATATGTTATTTTACTACACTGCAAATAAGGCATCCGCAGCTGACTTAGTTCCGTAACATGATCACCTTGAAGCAAACTTGCATGATACTAGAAAAGACCTTTTGAAACTCTTCTCATTTTTGTAACATGACTGTTCACACACTTTCGCTTCCTATCAAGTTACTGTTCTTTATTGTTCCTACCACGAAAGGCATTTAATGAACAAACACCCTACCATCTACCAATCAGCTTCATCTCTCTCCATTCTGGCTACTTCACTCATTCATGCAATCATTCGCTATGATCTTAAGTAGCATTTATATTTCATATTTTTATTTTAATCTTATTATCATTATTATTCTTATTTAATTAATTCAATCCTAAGTAATGACCCCCCCAAAAAGATCATTCCTAGATACTGACGCTCAAAAAAGCTCAATCCTAGGTAATGACCTGTTATATAGGCTGGGGGACGTTGTCTAGAATTGATCTTGTTTGCCTTCCCTTTCCAAATCTTGGCTACGAACAAACTCTCAGTTTGCCTTACATTTCCAAATATTGGGGACGAACGAACTCTTGGCCTTGTTTGTCTCCCATTTCTAATTTTGGCTACAAACGGATTATCAGTCCTGTTTGCCTTTCCTTTCCAAATTTTGACTACAAAAGGACTCTCAGTTCTGTTTGCCTTCCCTTTCCAAATATTGGATACGAACAAATCATGGTTACAAAAAAGTATCAGTCCTGTTTATCTTACAGTTCAGAATTTTTGTTACGAACGGAATCTCAGTCTTGTTTACCTTCTCTTTCCATATTTTAGCTACAAGCTAACTCTCACTCCTGTTTGACTTTACTTTCTAAATTTTGGCTACAAATGGACTCTCAGTCCTGTTTGCCTTCCCTTTCCAAATTTTGGCTACGAATGAACTCTCAGTCCTGTTTACCTTCCCTTCCCAAATATTTGCTACGAACGGAATCTCAGTCCTGTTTGCCTTCCCTTTCCAAATCTTGGCTAAGAACGGACTTTCAGTCCTGTTTCCCTTTTCAAATTTTTGGCTAAAAATGAACTCTAAATTCTGCTTGCTAACCCTTTCCAAATTTGGCTATGAACGGAATCTCAGTCCTGTTAGCCTTCCCTATCAAAATCTTGGCTAAGAATAAGTCTTAGTCGTGTTTGCCTTTCCTTTCCAACTTTGGCTATAAACGGACTCTCAGTCCTGTTTAACTTCCCTTCCCAATTTTTGGCTACGAATGGAATTTCAGTTCTGTTTGCTTTCCCTTTTCAAAATTTGGCAACGAACGGAATCTCAGACCCATTTGCCTTCCCTTTCCAAATTTTCGCTACGAGCAGACCCTCAGTCCTGTTTACTTCCCTTTCCAAATCCTAGCTACAAACAAACCCTACGTTCTGTTTGCCTTCACTTTCTAAATTTTGCCTTCTCTTTCTAAACTTTTGCTAGGAACGCATTATCAGTCCTATTTGCCTTCTCTTTCTATTTCTTTTTTGCTAGGAACGCATTATCAGTCCTGTTTGCCTTCCCTTTCCAAATCTTAGCTACGAACAAACTCTAAGTTCCGTTTGCCTTCCCTTTCCAAATTTTGGCTATGAACGAAATTTCAGTCTCATTTGCCTTCCCTTTCTAAAATTTCGCTACAAACCGACTCTCAGTCCTGTTTACATTTCCCTTCCAAATCTTGGCTACAAACAAATTCTCAGTCCTGTTTACCTTCCTTATCCAAAATTTGGCTACGAACGGACTTTCAGTCCTGCTTGCCTCCCCTTTGAAAATTTTAACTACGAACGGACTCTCAGTCCTGTTTGCTTTCCCTTTCCATTTTTTACTATAAACGGACTCTCAGTCCCAGTTACCTTCCCAGGCCAAATCTTGGCTACGAACGAACTCTCAGTCTTGTTTGCTTCCCTTTCCAAATCTTGGCTACGAACGCACTCTTAGTCATGTTTGCATCCTCTCAGTACTGTTTGCCCCCCTTTCCAAATCTTGGCTACGAACGGACTATCATTCCTGTTTGCCTCCCCTTTCCAGATCTTTGCTCCACCGGACTCTCAGTCCTGTTTGCCTTCTCTTTTCAAATATGGCTACGAACGGACTCTCAGTACTCTTTGCCTACCCTTTAAAAAATTTCCCTACAAACGAACTACAGTTATCTCTATTTGCCTTCACCCTCCATTTTTTTGCTAGAACGCATTATCTGTCCTGTTTGCCTCCCCTTTCAAAATTTTAGCTAGAAACAGACTCTCAGTCCTGTTTGCCTTCCATTTCCATTTCTTGGCTACGAACGGACTTTCAGTCCTGTTTGTCTTCCCTTTCCATATCTTGGCTACCAACGTACTCTGTCTTTTTTGCCCCGTCTTTCCAAATCTTGGCTAGGAACGGACTCTCAGTGCAGTTTGCCTTCCATTTCCAAATCTTGGCTACGAACGGACTTTCAGTCCTGTTTGTCTTCCCTTTCCATATCTTGGCTACCAACGGACTCTGTCTTTTTTGCCTTCCCTTTCCAAATCTTGGCTAGGAACGGACTCTAAGTGCAGTTTGCCTTCCCTTTCAAAATTTTAGCTAGAAACAGACTCTCAGTCCTGTTTCCCTTCCATTTCCAAATCTTGGCTACAAGCGGACTTTCAGTCCTGTTTGCCTTCCCTTAACTTATCTTGGCTACGAACGGACTCTCAGTACTGTTTGCATTTTCTTTCCAAATTTTGGTTACTAACAGACTCTAAGGACTGTTTGCCTTCCCTTTCAAACTTTTGGCTACAAACAAACTACAGTTCTTCCTGTTTGCCTTCTCTTAGCAATTTCTTTTGCTAGGAACGCATTATATGTCCTGTTTGCCTTCCTTTTCAAAATTTTAGCTACGAACAGACTCTTAGACTTCTCTACCTTCCCTTTCCAAATCTTGGCTACTAACGGACTCTCACTCCTGTTTGCCTTCCTACGAGCAGACTTTCACTCCTGTTTGCTTTTCCTTTTTAAATCTTGGCTAGGAACGGACTCAGTACTGTTTGCCTTCCCTTTGCAAATCTTGGCTACGAACGGACTCTCATTCCTGTTTGCCTCCCCTTTCCAGATCTTTGCTCCACCAGACTCTTAGTCTTGTTTGCCTTCTCTTTCCAAATATGGTGACGAACTGACTCTCGGTCCTGTTAAAAAGCGTCGATGGCTTTCGATGTCTGACAAGTCCTATTTCCACTGTTGCCTTCTACTTGGTGGAGTCCCAGATACAATACAAAGGTTTGTAGAGATAAAAATAGAGTTTATTTTAAACTTTATATTACTATGGTACAATGGAAAGCAATCCATGCACTTAACAGTTGTGAGTGGTATATAAGTGGATGTAGGCATATTTTTTTGGACCTTTTATTCAACAGGGTTTGTATTAAGGGCAGGTAAGGCAGGATTAAAATAACAGGATATCATTGTATGCCTCGATAAGTGGATAGGTTATCAAGGGCGTGAAGGAAAATAGATAAGTTTCCGCAAGAGGGATTGTAAATCCAGAGAATATAAACAAAATAACAAAATGTGTGGATAACAAAGCCAACAGACCTAACTCACCTGCTTTCAATTATTCTGACTTATTTATTACTATAATAAGTGAGGCAATCCAACCCATCGTTAGTTTAATTTAATAATTTCTGAAGAGAATGTAAAACAACATAAGGGTATCAAATTTCGTTAGAATAGACCAAATAGTTTTCATGTTATTGCCAAAACAAAATAATTCCCAGGCTAACCTTGGGAGTATTTTGACAATTATATCATTCAAAAGAGAATGTAAAACAACATAAGGGTGTCAAATTTCATTAGAATCGAACGAATAGTTTTTATGTTGTTGCCAAAACAAATTTATTCCCAGGCTAACCTTGGGAGGATTTTGACAATTATATCATTTAAAAGAGAATGTAAAACAACATAAGGGTGTCAAATTTCATTAGAATCGAACGAATAGTTTTTATGTTGTTGCCAAAACAAATTTATTCCCAGGCTAACCTTGGGAGGATTTTGACAATTATATCATTCCAAAGAAAATGTAAAATAACATAAGGGTTTCAAATTTCGTTAAAATCAGCCGAATAGTTTTTATGTTATTGCCAAAACAAAGTAATTCCCAGGCTAACTTGGGAGGATTTTGACAATTATATCATTAAAAAAAAAAATGTAAAACAACATAAGGGTTTCAAATTCCGTCAGGACCAGCTGAATAGATACAATGTTATTACAAAAGCAAAACAAAACAAAACGGGGACCGACCGACCGACTTAATGAGATGTAGAGTCGCCCGCGACTAGACTCTCTCGCGACTAAAAATGGTATCAAGATATGTGCTTTTTGACTAATTTCAGAAATCCGACTGTTTTATTAAATATTATCGTTATTTAAATCAGGTGCATACAAAAATCAAAGCATAAACGACATAAAAAACTGCCTAATCTTTATGAGTGCAGAAAAGGCTTCAAATCGTTTCTCGGTAAAACTTGCAACGGTGTTTGGTAATGTGTAGTTGAAAACACCCAGGTAGCTTAGTACTGAAGCCCTAAGGCGAGGAACTTAGTTGGGTCCAGACCAGTCCTAATTCTTTCATATTCTAAACAAAATAATAGTTTATTTTCTCGAACAAATAGGAAGTCCAGCTTGTCTTTTTAACTTTCTCTGCCAAACTATATTTCAGCTCATCCACTCACTTTCTCATTCACCTCAAGATTAACTATTACATTCGTCCTAGGTAAAGTGAAAGATTACACTCACCATCCCTCAAATCTGATATTACACTCTTTCTCAATAAAGTCAGCTATTACAGTTGTCCTCAGCAAAGCCAGCTATTACACTCTTTCTAAACAAAAGTCATCTATTACACTCGTCCTCATCAAACAAAGTTATCCATTACACTCTTTCTCAACAAAGTCATCTATTTCACTCTTTATCAACAAAGTCATCTATTACACTTATAACCAGCAAAGTCAGCTATTACAGTCGTCCTCAACAGTCAGCTATTAAACTCCTTCTCAACAAAGTCATCTATTACACTCATAACCAGCAAAGTCAGCTATTACAGTTGTGCTAAACAGTCAGCTATTAAACTCCTTCTCAGCAAAGTAATCTATTACACCCTTTCTCAACAAAGTCATCTATTACACTCATAATCAGCAAAGTCAACTATTACAGTCGTCCTCAGCAAAGTCATCTATTACACTCTTTCTCACGAAGTCATCTATTATAATCGTCCTCAGCAAAGTCAACTACTACCCTTCTCCTCATTTAAGTGAACGCTTAGGTGACCCTGCTGCTTTCGCCTCTCCGCCATTGCGTCGTGATACGAGATTCCACCCAGGTTCTGGCGGTGGGGTTTTCTTCCTTCCTTACTGGAGAGTCCGGGAGAATTGTGCGTTTTACTTGTCCCAAACGCTTCAAATAAGCATTTTTATTATCTAAAACCACATCATTTTCTTGACAAAAATCCTACAAAATTGTATAAGGGCAAAAGCGAACGCTCGTTTTCGATTCGTAATTTGGATATCCTATTACTAATTAGCTTCGTTGGCAAAATTGGGAGCGTTCATATTTTCGACCAGACTTTTTCTCAATCTCTCCAACTGAAAGAGACGTACACATGTGTCTGTCAATAGTTTGAGTTGTCCACCGGAATAAATAAAAGCCGATTTGAATGTGAGAGTGAACGCAAACAAGAACCATTTGCTTATCGAACCCGTCTTGACTCCGCCAATTTGGTTTTCCTTTGCCATGTGAAATCTGCAATGGGAGGTGGCCGGGCGCCTCCATTTCATTTGACTGTGTTGTAGGTCGCATGTTTCTGCACGGGAGGAGGGGCAGCTCCCCGACGCCGGAGCGTGCTTTCTTCTTGTTACTTTTTTACTTCTTGTTTTGTTCTTGTCTGCTTGTTCTTATGCCTATGTTTTTTTGTCTTTGTATTTTGTATTTAGCGTGTTCATTTAACCTATCCTAGTATTAGGCTATAAGGTAATTAAGGTAACCGTTGTTCCAGTAGGCCGTCGCCAAATGAGCTCTTTAAACATTATCTCGGCGGGCCTATTGCTCAGATGTATCTCCTCCCATACTTTCTGCCTTCATGCCTGTAGCGAGCCACCATCACATCAGACTTACATAAAGAATTCAAACCCATCAACCATGGTAAGAAAGACATCTAGCAAGTGATGGAGAGTCTAGGAACTCATATCACCTCTCAACTTCATAGGTTGCTCGGTGCTAGAAAGGTAGATAGATTAAGAAACGAGAAGGTAAAAAGATATGTCGCGAGGGAAGATATGAGTGAGGTAGTGGCTGGGTATATTTTGCATTGTTACTAGAATAGAAAAAGAGTGGTGAAGCGAATATACGAGTATGTTGTGTTATTGATTGTAAGACCAGGTAAAAGCCAGAATGATTATGTGATGAAGGTTTAAGAGTAAAGGATATGTCAGATGGACAAGTTGAGAGCAGTGTGAGAATGGAGATGCGGAGTTGGCATGGAAGCTGTGTTGGGGGAGCTTCTTCTTGCTGATATACTCTTTACCAGACGTGTATTAAAGCACCTAGGTCCCCATCGCCACCAAAATCCAACAGCGGGTGGTAATTATAATAATTTTGTGGCAAAAAGATATAAAAGAGTGGGATAAGGACGGTAGTTTTAGAGGCAATGATGCGCGCCAAACATAGCCTGAAAGTGGTTTAAAATGATAACGGCGATGATGTTGACGAAATATAAAGGATAAAAATACCTCGATGATAAAATGTATTAATTAATCAGTCTCCAACATTTGCTACTCTTCAGAAAAACAAAGAATTTCTTATTTGCCACAATGAAACAAGGAGGTTTCTGGTATTTTATTTGCGAGGACCCAAATTAATGGAATAAGATACAAATTAACAGGAACAAATTGTATGTTTCCATTAGTAAAATCCTGCCCATTGATGAATGAAACGAACCGAAATGGGTTACAATTAATCGCAATCTAAATTGAATTAGAATCGTTGAGGGAAATGTTAGGGTTGAAGTTATAACGTTGGTTCTCCATCAAGTTCACGATGAGACGGAAAATGGTGTACAAGAATAAGGTGAAAGATGTCCGCATATTACTAGGTTTAACATCCTGGTGTAAGGTTGTTAGACGAGAATGGGTGATAAGGAAGTTCACGCCCAGGTGTTAAGGATAGCAGAAGATTACTGCGTCGAGATTCTGCGTTGGGAAGATCGTCACACGCAGGATTTGATGATGGCACATGAGAGATGGCAGAAGGCGAGTCGAGTTTGTTTTTGTTTGTTTTTTGGGGGGGGCAGGTCATTGGACGAAATAATACTCCTATTTCTTGTCTCAGGTTAGGAGATAAAACTTGAGATAGTTAAAGGTCAAAACAGCAATCGAGAGAATGAGAGGGTTAGGTTAAAAGTAGCATAACAAAATAGTCCGTTGTTAATGTGAGGAATTTTCTCGTGTATCTGCCTTTTTGGACATTGATTTCTGCTCTATAATCAGACCTTGAATTAGTAGTTAAGAATAATAAAAATCTTGTGCACAGGAATGCCACAAGGCAAAGCTGTATCGATTGTCTTCTTTAATCCGAGAACATTCCCAGGGTGCAATAGTTTACTTTCTTCTCGGCGTCCAACTGGTTTATTGTGGCCATCCTGGTAAGCTAGATGTCGTTGTAAATGAACTAATGTACCAGATTAACCTTCCTCAGCATCTAAATTCGTGGTAATAATTTAGTAGCAGGCCCAGTAGATTTAATTTATCATGTAGGACTGTTTCTAACTTCTTATTCTCACAATTAATAGTGAATGAGTTGAATGTTTCACCTAAGTAAGGTAGTTGCAATTTTTCTTTTTCTTCGTCTTTGTTCACAAAATCAGTAAGTGATGAATGAGTCACTGAAAAATAGACTGACAATTTGTAAGCGTTTGTAAGTGAGTGTGTGTGTGTGGTAGGGATAAAGCATGTGTGCTACAGAAAAAGGGAGACAAGGCTTATTGTGATCAGGCTTATCTCTGTCATTGTATGTCATGTTTGCATTTGTTATTGTTTGTGATATTTTCTAATTATTTTGTGATGTTTAGTTTGCATTTGTTATTGTTTGTGATATTTTCTAATTATTTTGTGATGTTTAATTTGCATTTGTTATTGTTTGTGATATTTTCTAATTATTTTGTGATGTTTAGTTTCTTTGTAGCTTTTGTGTGTTTATTTTAGGTTTGTGTGTAGCTTTCGTATTTGTCCTTTTGGTTATCCGGTTGTTGTCATCGGGTTTCCGTTTTAATCCATTTCGCTAATTAAGTTTCATATCATTGTGTAGATAGAGAGGTGTATAAAAAGGATTGATTAAAAAAATAAAGAACGAAAGCTGCGTGAAGTAAGTTAAGAACGGCTTCCTACCTCGCCAGATCACCGTTGTCGAGCGGCGCATCGACTGAGTCAACCTGTGTATCAAAAAAAGGAATCACTCAAGCGAGGCTTTTAACCCGCTCGTTGGCGGGCGGCGTAGGGATACAACACAGCAACCAAAAATAAGCCATGGTTGAGTTTATAGTAAACCATTATACCCTGTGGAGTGCTGCAGTGAATGAAAATGTAAGAGTCTAGAACGACACGAGACACATTTGCCACAATAAAAGAATAGGATGTCCTAAAAAAGGTCTAGGTTGAGATTTTCTTTCCCTCTGAGGAGGCAATGCAGGATCCGTTAGTGGTATCCTACAACTACTTATTTTTTGGTTTCTTCACAAAATTCTGCCTCAATCAATGAAGAAAGGAAATTCACTTCTCGGGTCAATCAGTAAAAGGAAGCTTTTTGTACCCCAAAAAGTTACAAAGGTCGTATCTCTAAATTTATTGTGGTACCAACACTATTTCTTAAATCACTGGGTCCGTAAACTTGTCTGCACTTGGAAGTGTGCGAGTGGTTGATAAAAAAAAATTCTCCAGCATCAGGTAGTTTAGATTTTATAAGTCAATAATTTTTTTCAGTCTGGAGCGTAAATTTCCGCCTCAAATCAGTCATTTCCGCCTGATCAGGAGATGAATTGACTGGAGTCACAGAGAGTGAGGATAACTCCAGCGAGTTGACTGCGATTTTCAACACAGTTTTAACCAGTCATAATTACAGTATCTACCAGACTCTTAAAACCCTGCATCAGACAGAGGACCTGTCATTAACAGGAAGAGTATCAGGTTTGGTACTAAGGCCATCGAGCGAGAACAGTGTTCTCCTAACAAAGGTGCGATTTCTTAAAAAATCGCTATTTTATTAATCATCCAACGATTGGGAGTCTCTACTTCCTCAGAGTTATCAATTTTCTTGCCTATTTAAACGGACTTTGTTTAGTTTCAATAAGAACTCCATTATGAAAGATGGAAGATTGCTTCCACGTTGCCCTACTGTGGTTATTCCCACCTAGATTGCAAAGAGATTAACAAGGATTAGCAGAGGTAAAATGGGAAACCTTCGCGTAATCTCTCTCGTCGCTATACTTTAAACTTGTTTACCTCGTTTGATAACCATTCACTCATGCCACCTCTCATCTGCACACGACTAGGTTCCTTCTGGGGCTATATAGTATTTCCACCCAAATAAATTGGCAATACGACGTACTCTTTCATTACTTCTCTAACGGATGTTTTTTATAAAGAGAACCATACCAATATATACTAGCCTCCCAGCTAGTATAATGGTTAGCGCGCTTGTTCGGCAATGGTTTGGTCTGTAGTTCGAACCTGTTTCCGGATTCTTTTTAAAGCCGACACTATTTACTAGGGAGGTAAAGGGAAAGGTAACGACGGGACCCCGGGAACCACACACATAATTGCCTCTTCCAGAAGATCCTCTCTGTTATGCATGCGTTAGGTAACTGCTTATGCCTTAGGTTCAATTAATTAGCGCTCTTCTCCCATGCTACCAGCTCGATAGCTAGGTTTGTCTGGAATGTGCTTATTTTATATCCTAAATCCTTTGTATGTATTTGCCTACCTTATATAAAAGCGATGGTATGTGATGAATTACACGCTAAAAAAATGGACCACCAGTGTTATTGCCATCCGTCTCTCTCGGAAGACAGTGGCTTTGGCGTTTCCACCTAGGGATATTAAAAAAAAAAAAAAGAGAAAACAACCCAAGTTTAAAAAAAGCTTCAGAAATGTTTTAAAAACCGACCAAATTGGTGGATTTGTAAAGTGAGCCTTATGGTTTGGTTGACGAACTCTTAATAAGCTTCGGCAAACAAGATAAGGTAACCTGCCATGACCAGTGAATTCTCCATGTAGATGTACACCTGAACTAAAAAGTAAGCAATTTTCCGAGAAAATAAGTTAATTGAGGAGACAACGACGATCATAAATCGCTGACCTAATAAAACCAAATCTAACCTAACCAAACCACAAAG
The DNA here is from genome assembly GCA_963969495.1 of Ceratothoa steindachneri. Lineage (NCBI taxonomy): Eukaryota > Metazoa > Arthropoda > Malacostraca > Isopoda > Cymothoidae > Ceratothoa > Ceratothoa steindachneri. The sequence continues at coordinate 58,807,622 of OZ018327.1, forward strand.
CTAACTCGTCATAAAAAGGCTTTCTTTTGTGACATTTTGTCCTATATTTTTTCCCATATGATCCTCTACATGAGGAAATATAATCTCTCTAACATTTCTTATTCCCATAACCATAATACCTTTTCAAACGCATTGTAGAGACGGAAGTATCTTTATCCCTTGAAACACATGCATTCGATTCTAAGCCTCTAACCATTCACTCTGGGAGGCAATTGAACATTTTTTCCTACCAGAGTACTATTCATTTGTTGGAGCTCGATGTGAAAGGATCTTAAAATTTTAAAAAAAACTATTATTTTCTTAAAAAAGAATTGTAACTATTTTGCGTTTCATACAATTGTTTCCTTCGTAGCGGGTTTTATTTTGCCAACTGAACCCTTTTGGAATATGCTCTCATTTATTTTTCCCTTTCTCAACGCACATTTTTTCCATTTAATGCAAATAAGCCATTACATCTTGGTGTATTCAACAAGTTGTATACACACCATTTGTAGACATTGTAAGGGTGACTTATATAGCTAAAGGTTTTGGAGGAAATTGAATGGAGGAAACAAGAATAAGACATTCAGGAAAGCGTTCTAAATGAATAAATTTGGTAAAAATATTAGGGAAGCAGAAAATGTAAAGATAAAGCAAGCAATAAGATAGAAAAGAAACAAATCAAAAGGAAAACAGAAATAACAACAGTTTAGGGTGGGAATTAAAGTTGAATTAAACTAGAAGATTATAGTTGAACGTAACGAGATGAAATAATACAGTTGAAAGAATGGAAGTTTGCAAAAAGCATAAATATAATCCCAAATTTTCCAATTCCAGGTTTTTATTTGTATACACAGATTGAATTTTACTCTAACATATGATGTGAGTATACTGCATACCAGGTACTACACTGAACGTGTGTCAATACGGTGTTTATTCAAGCCTCGGGGTGAAGGCTCCCTCCCTATCTCTAAATCATGTAATATCCGTCATTACCTCAATAGAGTTAGGTACGTCTATAAGTTGCGTTATATTTTTTTGTAGATTTTATTATTAGAACTATGTAGATGTGTCTAAATTTGTTCAAGTCCATTAAATGTATGGAATATGGCAATAAAATAAACTTTTCATTTTTTGGTTCTGGTTCGACGATCGTGATTTGAAAATGGCGGAACAGTTCTATTATTCGTGGCTTGTATCGTAATTGAATACAAATTTTTATCGGGAGGTTGCTCCTTAAAAATATGGGGGGGGGAGGGAATCAGACGCCCTATAACCCAGGAAACAAATACTCTCGCTTCGAGAATACATCTTTAAGTAAAATCCGCCTAAGATCGAATGAATTATTTCTTATCGCTCAGAGGCCACCTAACCCCTTGGCCATTTTAACCTTGTTGATCTTCAGACCATTAAACCCATTCACCCTAAGGGTTCGTATGTATAAGATCAAATGTTACGGTGTTATTTTTGTTTTGCTTCCTATTTGCCTTCCAAATGACTCTCAATACGTATCCGATTCAAAGTCACCACTTGACTTATTATTGCTTTTAATCTCTCTTTAAAAACAAATATCGCCTCGAGTTTATCCTGTTTCTCATTTCGATCCCAATTCATTTTTAGCCAAGATGGAGACCGCGCACGATTCCGAAACTCCTACTTCATTGATTACTTTCAAAAGTTTCTATGCTGATTTTCTTCTTTTTACTATTCTTATTCCTATTTTTCATATTGATTTATCATCCGATATAAAAGGATTGAATTTGGGAGCCTTTATATCTAGTTAAGTCATTTAGAAGGATTACCCGCAAATAAAACAGGACTAAAATAAGCCATCAAAATTCTGGCGATATTTATCATATTTGGAAATTAAACGAATCCTGTGAAAATTTATGCTTTCTAGAGTCTGTTTATTTAATAAATTCAATATAGGTGAATTTAATATTTATAAATATTTGCCGTTAGAGGTCAATTCTTTTATTCTCGTTAATTTCATTTACTTTTGTTTTCATTGGAATCAATGTTAAATAAATAGATTACTCAATTTACATGGATTCTAAAGAATTGTTTATCGCTTTCATACCAAAATTGAATGATTTTTGGACACAAACAAATTATGAGTCTCTTTAAAAAGAATGATGAGTCACTTTAAAAAATGATGAGTCACTTAACGAATGATGAGGCATTATAAAGAATGATGAGTTACTTTAAAGAATGATGAGTCTCTTCAAAGAAAGATGAGTCTCTTTAACGAATGGTGAGTTTCTTAAAAGAATAATGAATGATGTCTATCTTTAACAAAAGACGAGTGTTTTTAAAAAAAGGACGAATCTCCTTAACGAATGAGGAGTTTATTAACAGAATGAGTCTCTTTAAAGAAAGATCAGTCTCCTTAACGAATGATGAGTCTCTTTAACGGTTGATGTCTCATTAACGAATGGTGTGTCTCTTTAACGAATGACGAGTCTCTTTAAATAATGCTGAGTCAAATTAACGAGTGATGAATGTCATTAACGAACGATTGTCTCTAACGAATAATGAATCCCTTTAAAGAGTGATGTGTTTCTTTAACGATTGATGAAGCTCTTTAAATAGTGATGCGTGTCTTTATTGGGTGATGAGTATCGTTAACAAGGGATGAGTTTCTTTAACGAACGATGAGCCTTTTTAATGAATCTCTTTAGAGAAAACTGAGTCTCTTTAACGGATGATGAGTATCTTTAACGAATTATGCGTCTATTTAACGAGTGACTTTGAAGAATTATCAGTCTCTTTTAAGAATGATGAGTCTAATGAACGAGCGATGACCCTCTTTAACGAATGGAGAGTCTTTTTAACTAATGAAGAGCCTATTTACTGACTCACGAGTCTCTTTCTTCGCTGAGCTTGACATGACATACCGTTCGATTCCTCTCGCCCAAACGCCTCACATTGGCCTTTTAACTAATTATAACAGGAAAGAGACACTGCAAAAGTTCTTTAATTAGGGGATATTGGCACCTTTAATTGAGAAAATAAAATATAATTTTGGTGCAAATAATACCAGGTCTTGCGTCAGTATCGACAAATGAGTAAAAAATATTTTACCTTAATGTGTCTTACAAAATTAAGGGCCATCAAAACCTCTAAGATCACCCATATGCTCGTTTAAGGAATAAAGGATTTAAGGTAAAAAGAAAACGAAGGTAAATAATTAATTAATAACTTATTTTTTTAATTTCTATGTTAAAGTAATATCAATTTTTGTTCTTAAACATATTTAACCTCGTGTTTTTAATGATTTCCCAACGTAAGTTATTGCAAGTTTGTTCTTTTATAAGGAAATAAAGTTTATGTTATCGTAGTGTTGAATCTTTTGTTTACTATCTTGAAACTTTTTTTTCTTATGCCCTCTCTGTTACTTAATGCTAATTTTGAGTCAAAATTTATATTAGTAAGCCTATTTAGTATTTTACAGACTTCAATAATGTGTCCACGTCGATACTGACCTTCTAATCAAAGTAAACTGAGATATCTCAGTCTGTCTTCGGGCATTCTATTTCTATGTTCAGGAATTGATTTTGTCGCTCAACTCGTTCCAATCCCGCAATGTCCTTTCGCAAATATGGAGACCAGAATTGCACCGCATAATCTGAATGAGGTTATATAAGCGAGTCGTATAAAGAAAGAATAATATCCTTTGATTTAAATCTAAAATGGCTGTTAATATATTCTAGAGAACTATTGGCTTTTTCGAAGCGCTACAGACAGTATATTCTTTTAAAATTTAAGACAACTGGAAATTAAGACACTAAATCATTTTCTATGTTGACTGCATATAAAAGTTGATCACCCACATTGTAATCTCTTCAGAGATTATCATGATCTATGTTTCACAGTAACCATGATATTTTCCACTACTCTTTGACTTCGTTTCATTGGCAAACTTTCAAATTTGTCATAATTGATGTATGAACGAATATATATGAAAAGAAAAGGCCCATGAACATATCTCTAAAGTAGCCGCTATTCACTACCTACCATGAACAATGATTTCATTTGAAAACGAAATTCTTCTTGCGGTTTTCCGACTATTCTTTTATCAATTTTAGTAAGTTGCCCTTTATTCCGTGCACTTTTAGTTTTATCAAGTCTTTTATGAAGAATGGTGTCGAAAACCTTTTCGAAATCCAGGTAAACTTTATCTAGAGCTTTATCTCGGTCAAACGTCATGATCATTTCATGAATAAATTCGAGCAAATCACTTAAATTTGAGCATTTAAGTAATATAGTTAGTAATTAATAGTAATTCTACGAGTATGATCATTGTCGTGGTATGGAAAATATCTCTTTCTCTCTCTCTCTCTCTCTCTCTATATATATATATATATATATATATATATATATATATACTAGTGGGCTGGGCCGGCCAGTCGGCGAGAGGTGTTAATGAGAATGTGGAGAAAACCGCCCCCCTAGTACGTGGGTAATAACGATCAAAGTAAGCGAGTGCAGATTGGTATTAAGGATTGAGTTACGGCTGAGTGCAGTTGGGGTTATTTAAAGAGTACGACAAAAAAAGATTTAATAACATAAAAGGAAATATTAAATATTTACAAAGGTTGGTTTAAATCAAAATATTTGGTCAGATGAAAGATGACACTCTGTGTCGGTCGAAGAGAAAAATCAAAGGGTTTATAGCGGGTTAATGACCTGACTCGGAACGGAGTCCTTAAAGGAAGTACTTGCGTGAATCGACGAAAGAACGGCCCTTACAGGAAACTTGCCAATCGTCTGGGACAGAGTCCAACAGGGGAAGAGTTCTAGCCTTTGGTGTTCGAATAAACTAAAGGATGGGGGTGGGGGATCGAGAATCGGGACGAGTCTTTCTGTGTAGGCGAGCGGTACTGACTCGATAAAGCCAAACCTTGGGTTATATAGGGGTTGACGAGGCGGAGAAACAACCTCAGATCATGGTGCGCTCTCCTTAGACAAACATAGAGCTCGTGAGATAACCGGCTTCCTGTAGAGGAATTCGAGATAAGGAGGCCCGTGGAATATTCTTTCGAGTTCTTTCTCGCTTCAAAGATAGGGGTTGAGAGATCAAACTGCCTCAGGGGCGGGGGGTAGGTCTCCTCGAGTAAACACAGCTATGCTCCATAGAACCACGTTGACCCGATTTCAGCCTTGTTCACCTTATTTCTCACGCTCTGTTTCCAGTTTAAGACCACTTGTCTTTCTGACGGTCCGAGGTGGACCTCAAGGGTCTATTCTTCCACAATCATAAATATTTCTGATCAATTTGAACAAGATTCCATACATTTATTTATTATTTGTTTAAGCGTAGTCCCTCAAACAATGCCATAACAACCCAACTCCAACTTGAATTACATTTTGAGGAGCAAGGAAAGTCAGAGAGAGAGAGAAAGAGAGAGAGAGAGAGAGAGAGAGAGAGAGAGAGAGAGTAACAAGGAGTAACAAGAAAAGAAAGTACTCTAGGAGACCTTACGGTCCATTCAAAGAGGGTACCTTTGGACTAGCAATTGAACAGGCACATGACTGCTCAATTGTTTTGCGTCCCTGAACGGCCGCTTTTCAAGACTTTGTCTAGTCTTGACTTGAACTGGTCAACAGATTCACTGTTGACAACTTCCACTGGAAGTGCGTTCCACTTACCGCAGATACTGTAGGTGAAAAAATTTCCACACAGATTGCGGTTGTAACGCTTCAGTTCAAGTTTGAAGCCGTGATTGCGCGTTCTGTTCTCACTCAGTGTAAAAATATCCCGGTAGTCAACATTGTCGAACCCTCGAAGTATTTTGAAAACTTCGATGAGCTGACCACGCAGTCTACGGGTTTCCAGCGAGAACAGATCTAATTCCCTCAGTCTATCCTCATAACCTTTATGTCAGATAGAGGGAATCAGTTTGGTTGCCCTAGCTTGTACGCGTTCCAACCTTGCGATGTCCTTTCGAAACGAAGGACTCCAAAATTGTACGGCATACTCCAGGTGCAGCCGAACGAGGGAGTTGTACAGACAAAGTACTATCTTCTTGTTACAGTATCCAAACTGGCGCTTTATGTAGCCTAACATCCTTTGGGCTTTCTTCTCTGCCTCGATGCACTGTTTCAAAAACTTGAGGTTGCTAGTAATAGTTACACCCAAGTCCTTCTCAGTGTCACTCGATTCAAGAGCAGTTCCCTTAAGGATATACTGAGATTGGGGGTTTATGTGGCCGATATGCATCACTTTGCATTTCCCCACGTTAAAAGGCATTTGTCACGTGTCCGACCACTCCCCAATCTTCCCAAGATCTTCCTGCAGGCGGGCAGTATTTCCATCCTTTGCAACGTTCATACCAAGCTTGGTATCGTCGGAAAATTTGTAAATCTTGGCAACCATGTCACCGTCCATGTCGTTGACGTAGATGATGAATAGTAGTGGTCCCAGGACAGAACCTTGAGGCACCCCGCTAGTAACGGGCACCCACTTAGAAGCCTATCCATTCACCACCACTCGTTGCCGTCTGCCACTTAGCCACTTCTCGATCCAGCCGGCTACCTCTCCATCTATGCCCAGCGCTCGCACTTTTCGGAGAAGACGGTGGTGTGGTACCTTATCAAAGGCTTTCTGAAAGTCTAAGTACACCACATCCACTGCCTTGTCCCGATCGTGCTCACTGAACACGAAGTGGAAGAATTCCACAAGGTTCGTCAGGCATGACCGTTGCCTTCGGAAGCCGTGCTGGGAACTCCTCAGTAGCAAGTTTGACTCTAAATAAGAGAGAGAGAGAGAGAGAGAGAGAGAGAGAGAGAGAGAGAGAGAGAGAGAGAGTGTTCAAAGTCGGCGAGGAATGCAAGAGAATAAATCCCAGACTTTTGGAAGTCAGGAATTGCTAAATAGCTATCGAGGGATTTCGGTGAAGTTTTATAGTGAAAAAATCAGCTGTTTTTGAGATTTGCTTTCCCTCTACGGCTTCAGAGCCTCAAAGTTTATTCAGGTATTTAAGAGAAAGAAGCAAAGCTAGAACAATTTTATTATTCCACGTCAGGCACTAGTTTCAAGACTTCTCGCCTGATCTTCTAGCTGTACAAAGAACCTTGCGAATCATCTACGTTGCTTTTATATACAACCAGTGCAAAGATAAGGGGAATAGCAATTGTATTAAAAAAATAATAAAATAAAAAAAAGAAAAATAATAGTTAAAATATACATACAAATTGTTATGAACACGAAATCAAGTTGGGATGAATGAAGACCCGGTTTTTAAGGATATGTATTTTATTCGGAAAAATCGGCAGAATAGTGATAACTTTTGACCATTTTTGTCCCGGTGGCGAAACGAGGTTTTCCTTCTTCATTTGCTGCATTTCAGAAATCTTGAGGAAATTCTCGCATTCCAAGGGCCCCATTTATGGGACGAGGGACCCCCCAAACAAGGTGTTGATAATTCTTTGTTGAATTATCTCTCACTTCAATCGTTTAGTCGTGAGGATTTTTGGAATCTTTTTTAATTCCAGATTTGATAATTGGATTCTTGTTTGGGTGTAACTGCTTCATGGAGGTTCTTGTTTGGAGGTTGAGATCACCACCACCACCAATACCACTACACCCCCACTACTACTACACTACCTCCACCACCACCACTACTACTACGACACCACTACTAACACCAGTACTACTATACCTACGACACCACCATCATCCCCAAAAGCATTACTGCACCAACAGCACCTCTACTACACCACCACCTCAACTACACCAACACTTCTACTACTACTACACAACTACCTCTACTACACCAACACTACTACTACTACTACATCACCTGTACTACACTAACACTACTACTACTACTACACCATTTCCTCTACTACACCAACAAAACTACTACTACTACTACACCAACACTACTATTATTACTACACCATCGCTATTACTACTACACCACTACTCTCCCACCACCACCACCACCACCACCACCACTTCTACACCACCACCACCACTACTAATACACCACCACTAACACTACTACCATTACTACTACACCACCGCCAACATCATCACTATTACTACTATCGCTACCACACCACCACTACAACTACACCACCACCATCACCACTACTACTACACTACTACCACCACCACCACGAGTACTACACTACCACCACCCCCACCACTGAGAGAAAGAAAGAGAGAGAAACCTACGTATAGAAGTAGAGAGCGAAAAGAAACAGAGCAAACACAAAAGAAGAATGCAAGAAAGCAAAAAACGGTTTAATTAGGGATTTAATTAGAGTCGGCTCGAAAATCCGTCACCTGGTATTTTGTCATCTGAGTGATATCCAATTTTGGCTTTATTTTGTTTGTTTTTTATCACTTTTGATTAAAAAGTGCATTCGAAGAGTTTCCAGTGTGTTTGTTATATATGTATTTGTATATGCTTTTGTCTAATATGCCGGATTATCCCAAAATAGGATGGTTTGCATTTTTTTTGCAAGCTATTGCAATACAAGGGCAAAAAGTCTCGGGTCCACATGAGGACAGCCGATAAGCAGGAGGGTTATATTGCCACCACTCACAACAACCATAACGGATAATGACCAATTTCCTGTTATGTAACGTTATTATTTGCAAAGTTACTACCTGGAATATTATTGAACACGTTTACGGAAGTAAAAAATACTACTTTAGCAGGCAAGGTATTCCAAGCGGTTATTATCTTAAATGAAAAGAAATTTATCGTTATTTCCTTATTGAACCTAGGATGAAACAACTTTAGCTATTATCTCTAGTAACACTTTCGTTTTTACAAGGTAACGATATCAAAACCTTTTATAATTTAAGTTTTAGATATCTCTGAGGTAGTGTGTTTTTTTATGAGTTTATTTTTCAGTGTGCCGGGGAATTTGAAAGCTATCTTAGTATCATTATTTTTATTTTCACTAGTGTTTTTAGGACTATTAATTTGTAATTGTAAGGCAAAATGGTGTAGTTGGATGTATTGAAATTTGTACTGGATTCTCTTTTTTGAACGAAGGTAAATTTTTCTTGCTTCAAGCTGGGCGTCGTTTAAGAAATGTAGTGAGTATGACAAAGATGTAAAATAATACTTGAATGTTACGAATTTCTTCATCGACGAATTGGGGATCATAAATTTTATATCCCCTTAAAAACATAAAAGAGATTGCAGATTATATATATATATATATATATATATATATATATATATATATATATATATAATATATATATATATATATATATATATATATATATATATATATATATATATATATATATATATATATATATATATATATATATATATATATATCAGTCAATGGCTTGGCGATTTCCCCCTACGGTGGGAGCTTGCGCTTAACTACTAAGATTAAAATTTAAAATCTAAAAAAAAGCAGCCATGGTTAAATTTTTATAAATTTTCTGAACTTCTCCAATTATAATAATTTTAAAAAGGAACTCTAAACTAAATTTCCCCTCTTTCAAAATATCACGTAGCTAAAATATAGTTATAGAAGGAACTATATATAAAAAAAAATTCTGAACTTTGGTTTTAAAAAATTCACAAAATTTCGATACTTATATTTTTTTTCTGAACTTCACTATTTTGGGGGGTGATATTATAAAAGAATGATTAGAAATAACTTTGATAAAAAAAACATAAGTCATAACCAAACTAAGATGATATTATTATTCAAATACTCAAAAAAATCTCCTTAAATTATAGAATTAGTGATGATGATGATATATATATATATATATATATATATATATATATATATATATATATATATATATATAAAGGGTCTTTCAATAAGACTGCTCGATTTTTAAATGTAAATAAGACAAGTTGTGTGTGATATATGCACTCAATTTATTTTGAATTTGAAAGTACAATGTAGCTTGGGTTTAAGGCCAAAGTAGAAGTAGATAAATGGATCTTGGGTTTAGGGCCAAGTAGAAGTAGATAAATGGATATTGGGTTTAGGGCCAAGTATAAGTAGATAAATGGATCTTAGGTTTAGGGCCAAAGTAGGTAAATGGATCTTGGGTTTAGGGCCAAAGTAGAACAGATAGATAAATGGATCTTGGGTTTATGGCAAAAGTAGAAGTAGATTCATGGATCTTGGATTTAGGGCCAAAGTAGAAGTCGATAAATGTATCTTGGGTTTGGGGCCAAAGTAGAAGTCGATAAATGTATCTTGGGTTTAGAGCCAAAGTAGAAGTAGATAAATGTATCTTATATTTAAAGGAAAAGTAGAAGTAGATACATGGATCTTGGATTTAGGGCCAAAGTAGAAGTAGATAAATGGATCTTTGGTTTAGGGTCAAAGTAGTAGTAGATAAATGGATCTTGGTTTTAGTGCCATAGTAGAAGTAGATAATTGTATCTTGGTTATAGGGCCAAAGGGGAAAAATGGATCTTGGGTTTATTTAAGATCACATATTTTCTACTAAAATTCAGATTCTCTTCATTTTTGAGTTGCAAAATTGAAGTCTCGAAACGGGCCACATTGCTATTTTCGCTTGTTAATCAGCGATAACAGTTGGTAATCAGCGTGAGACGTACGTAATCAGTATGGACAGTACGTTAACCCAAGTGTTGTGCGATCAAAGAGGAGACGGGACAGATTTAATAATAATCCTCTTCAAAAGTAAGTTAAACGTTCTAAATATATTTAACTCCCTTTACACTAATAAGGGCTGCATACATAAGATAAGGAAATCGACTCGTGGCTCTTTTAGGGCGACATCCCATACTCTGAGCGACAACACTATCCGATTCTGTTATGGTTTGTTTCAAACTACCAAAAAAGCGATTACAAACAACCAATGAGCAAGCTAACCTATCGATGTGAATCTAATAGATTACACTGTTTTACCTTGTTTGATGGACTTCCCGAACAAAGACTCAATACAGCTAATGCCTCCTCAGTAAACAGAACACGAGGGTAACCACTTTCCTTCACTATGATTGTCGTAGAAAAGGCTCCCGACGATATACTATACATCTATTCTTTGTGGGGATTATTTTATTTTCGAGTGCAGAGATTAAATCAGATAGCCGAGTATTATTCTACGTTAATAAATAGGCCTGGAAAGGGCTTATTTATCTTCAATATACTTAAGAAGTGGAATGGAGCCCAAGGATAAATAATATTGCAAGCATTAATAAAATAGAATTTTATTAATTATACTAACAAAAATAACACATGGAAAATATTTACATGACCGGGGATTAAAATGGGAGATGCAGATGAAATGAAAATGGTCATAGGATAAATTTGACTAAGCGGTGGATTAATATTTGGAGGGATTTAAAAGACAGCACAAACAAGACGGGAAAGGGTCGACTAAATCCGTGTTAAAGCATGGAGTTACGTTGGCAACAAAGTTAAATAATTAAATTCAATTCGTAGCTTACGTATTTATAAGGTCGGTGTGCAGGTGAAGGCGATTTGAAGGAATGGCTTTGGTCCGACTGGCGATTTCCTTTCCAGGAGAAAGGTTTTTAGGGGGGTTGTCCTTAATAAGGGGGAAAGGACAGACTTCAAGGAGTGGGAGCGAAGTAGGGCTCGGAAGTACGAGCGATCCTTGAGACAGGATACCGAAAATGTTCTGGATGAACAATTGAGGTTATTGGGGTAACTAAGCGTTCTCTTGAAGAACGTTAAAAGGGTGAATTAAATTACCACTGACGTGATATCAGGGGAACGAGAACCGTTTCTTGTCGAACAGGCTCGAAGAACAATGACTGTTCTAAAGTTGTTCTCTTCTGAACAATTGAACAACAGGGGGACCCTGTTGACTTGGCGTTTCTTTAGGAGCATGAACTTTGACACTCAAGGATATTGTCCTCCTCTGGACAATAAGGGGGTTCTCGAGGTAGAGAGTTCCTAGGGGCACAAGGAAGACCGGATCGGCGTGATGCCTGACGAAGATAATCGGGATCTGCTTCAAATGCGAAATTCTATCGCATAAATAGCCTGAGCCAGCCCCTCGGGGTATGGGGCAATGGGGACTTCCATGGAATGTCCCGCTAGCGATTCAAACACTCTTATTTGCCCATAAGCCTAACCCAATCTGGCCAGATTGACACCTGCAGGCAAATGGGGGATTGAACCTCCTTGATTAAACTTGGGGCTGGGGAAGATAAGACTCGGGAAGTGTTCGAGGCGATGAGAACGCCATGCTCCTCTCTTCTCGCGGGATACACGTGGGAAGCATGAGTACAAATATGTGATAGAAGCGAGGCGCGGCAGCCTCAGGCAATTCTATCACAATGATCATTAACGAAGTAGTACTCTAACCCTTTAATATTCTGCCTTATGTCAGTTTTCTTTTATTCCTTCGTGAATAGCTCGAGTACATCGTCATTCTCTTCCTTTTCTTCGTCTTCCTCAAGGCAGATATTTCAAACCGTCTATCTTTTGTTTAACGTCATTTACTGTCTTCTCTTCTTCACACGCCTGAACACCCTTGTTTGCCGTTCTTTCCTCGCTTCCTTCTCACCTTCCTCTACGTTAGGGTCTAAAACCATTGTATCTCTTGACATATCTTTCTATGGCATCTTCGTATCTCCTTAATTTTCTGCTGCGAGTCCTTTGCTATCTTTGACCGTGAGTCATTTTAATCTCCGCCTTTTGTCTTACTATACTGAGTTCCGTTAAGTAACACCATACCAATCCCATAACCGTGGCTATATTTTTCATGTGAAATTATAATTTTATCTTCACTGTGGTTCATTGCTAAGTCATTGCCTATTTCTATCCATTGCGAGCTGTACAAATCATTTGCATCCCTTACTACTCGGGTTATTTATTCATACAATTTCTGGGTCATCCGATTTCTTGGCTGGACTCTTAACCCTGATTATTCTTTGTCATGATTAATTTTCAGATTTATTCATACATAGTCGTATTTTATGATAAAAAACGTTAAAAAAATCCCATAATGTTTCTATCTCCTGAGAGAAACAATCCCAATTTATTCAGATTCAACTCCATTTTCCTATCCTTATCATAAGATGAGAGATTTTGCCTAGATCCTATAGACGAGTGTGCCATGCAAATTGGAAAAGAAATATGAATATATTTGGGTTCTTCTTCAGGACTCGCTGAAAATTGAATCCATGGCTCCCCCATTTTCAACAGAATACTATATAGGAACACCCCGTTCTTTCACTGAATAAAGCAGATGAGAAAAATGGTCGATATACGTTAACAAATCCATTCCTACATCACACCCAGACATTTTCAGATGAATTTACAGAGCGTCTGGGGGAACATGAACGGCCATTGACTACTAAGAATTACTGGATCAGGAAGAAGGTACTAAAAGACATATTGGTTACAAACAATTCGAGTGTGGCAATAAAACACCCAGGTTGGGTGAATGTCTAAGTGAGGTTATCTACCACCACAGAATAACAACGCTTCGCGATTTTTTTATCTGCGGCGAAGCAGGTCTATGTGTCATCCAAATCTCATCTCGTGTTCATATTCTGTCGGCAACGAGTCACTGGCTCAATGTAGCCAACTAAAACCAATGCTACCAAAGGTAATTGAGGTCACTGAGTTCAAATATGATATACGTTGACCACTAGGTGGCGCCACCGAGTGGCTAGAGGTTCTAAATCGGTCATTTTCGCCACAGGTCTACTAGATCAAACCCTCTAATTTAAATTTAACTATCGTTATTTAAGGACAGAACTGGTTTTCCGTCGAGTTATGATGATGAGATTTGCCAAACTAATTCCTCGCCATTATTTGCACTTATTTCTTCTTAAGGATAGAAAATCCTTATCCATTTTGCTTAAAGATTGTTGTTAGAGCCTTTGATGTTTACAATTGGATACGATTTCTTGTTTACAATGACGTTCCTAGGGGAAGAAATTGAGATGGTCGTTACGTGAATGAGAAGCTGACATATGCGTGGACCGACTTCAAGTAATTCACTGCTGTAACGATAATGGACACTTTCTCACTTACGTGCCAATCAACCTCGCAGAAGACGATGATGAAATAAAAGAAAAAAAGCTATTTCCAGTCTCTGGCACACTATATTTGTACATTCTTCACTGCACTCGGTAAACATGAAGATCGTCGGCGCGCCCGAAAAAGTTTTATTTTTTGCGTGTATGTTTCGTTCACCCGCGCATCCATATTCACGCGCGTTTAGTTAAATAAAAAAATGAAAAAAAACGTTAGAACATTATTCCATAAACAATTTTGATTATATACTGGGGCGCTCTGCTCCCCCAGACACTTCCCAATTGATTGAAACTCAAGATCATCGTAGGGGGGCCCCCCGCATTATTTAAACCCTTGACGAGCAGTTCCCTTGAATTTACTCCAAAAAGGTGAAACATATTGGAACACGGACGAAATAGTTAAGTCTCATCGTTTGCGCCGCCGATCGTAATGTTTACCCTGGACTTTTGTCCTCAAAGGTTCCCTACTTTAGTAACTGTTCTTTACTGGACTAACTATGGAATGGTCAAATTCGATGGTTTTCTCCTTTAATTCCGTAAGAAGGATAAATATGGGATTTCTGTCGAGGAAATTATTTAATCCCCACGACACAGAATATATCTGAGAATGATAAAGAATCATTTTATTAGTTTATGCAAAAACACCGAGACCCAGTAGTCAAACCCTAAAAAAGTAACACATTTTTAGTCGCGTGACGCTACCTTATAAGTTACTATGTCGTCGGTCGGTCGGTCGGTCGGTTGGATCGTAACTATTTTACTTTTCATTGAGTTTTGGGGGCAATGACATCGTAACTATTCGGCCAACTCTAACGAAATTTGAAATCCTTATGTTGTTTTACATTCTCTTTCGAATGGTATAATTGCCAAGGTCCTCCCAAGGTTAGTCCGAAAATTACTTGGCAATAACATCGTAACAATTCACCCGATTCTAACGAAATTTGAAACCCTTTTGTAGTTTTACATTCTCTTTCGAATGATATAATTGGCAAGGGCCTTCATAAGGTCGTAAGTCAAAATAATTGAGAGCAAGTGACTTAGGTCTGTTGACCTTGTTTAGAGACAAAAAAAAAAGAAATAGCTACCCCCACGGCTGTAACAAATCATCCTGTGTCCGGTGATGGAAAAAGTTAACAGTAAAATAACCAATTAACAATTCTTTTATGGCTGTTATATTTGTCTATTTTTCTATAGTTACTTTTCCTCGTCGGATATGGAGCGTCCCACAGGTTGCCCAGTGCTGGTTCGAGAGAGAAAACAATCGCTCTTTTAACCACAGATAAGAAAGACAATGGATCCTCAAAATGGGTTACTTGTAAATCGAGTTATATAGTTTTAATGATGTAATATCTTGTATCCGTACCTAATTCGACTGTATTATTAGAGGAGCAGATATTATAGGTTAGGTTAGGTTTGGTTTTGGTTAAGTTTAGTTTGGGTTAGGTTTAGTTTGGGTTTAAACATTCCCTAAGAAAGTATAACCTAACCTAACTTAACCTAACGTAACATATATGTGGTTAATTCACTTGTATTATTAAAGGAGGAGCTATTATAGGCTATGTTAGGTTTAGTTTTAGTTAGGCTTAATTATGATTATGTTTGGTTTTGGTTTAGGCACTCATCAAGAAAGCATAACCTAACCTAACCTAACATAGCATAGACGTGGTTAATTCACTTGTATAATTAGGCAAGAAGGTATTGTCAACATAAAAACATCCTTATCGAAGTCCCATGAAGATTATATTTCATATAGTAGAGTATTGGCTCACTTCCACACAAAAAGTAAGTTCATTTGGGGGAATGTCTATTATTTCTAGCAATAATAAATGGCAACGACATATAATCAAAGTTCTGAAGGTATTTTGAAAATGCTTAAGTTCTGATGATATGTTCATTTGTTGCGTAATTGTGTACTAAAAGTGAATATTAAGGAAAATCGTTTCTCAACTTATCCCTTGTGAAAGTGGGGGTGTGCATTTGTGTAATAAAAGTGAATATTTAAGAAAATCGTTTCTTAACTTATCGCTTATCAACGAGAGATTTCCATTCGTTGTATATTTGGGTAATAAAAGTGAATATTAAGGAAAATCGTTTCTCAACTTATCCCTTGTGAAAGTGGGGGTGTGCATTTGTGTAATAAAAGTGAATATTTAAGAAAATCGTTTCTTAACTTATCGCTTATCAACGAGAGATTTCCATTCGTTGTATATTTGGGTAATAAAAGTGAATATTAAGAAAAATCGTTTCTCAACTTATCCCTTGTGAAAGTGGGGTGTGCATTTGTTGTGCATTTGTGTAATAAAAGTGAATATTTGAGAAAATCGTTTCCAAAATTATCCTGTGTGAACAAGGGATGTCCATTTGTTCTGTAGTTGTGTAATAAAGGTGAATACTTAAGAAAATAGTTTCTCAACATATCCCTTGTGAAAGAGGGGTGTTCATTTGTTGTGCAATTGTTTAATAAAATTGACTAGTTGAGAAAATTGTTTCTCAACTTATCGCTTATGAACTAGAGATTTCCATTTGTTGTGTATTTGTGTAATAAAAGTGAATTTAAAGCACAATAACAACGAAGAAATATCACGCATAAATTTCGGTAAGCTGTGTAAAATGGTGAAACAACAGTTAATGAAGATGAGAGAAAGATCTATACAAAGCTAAAATAGACACTCATACTAACCTCTTGTGTATTTACTACTGGGGACAGTGGGGCGCATTAAAGACCTCAAGGGAAGCGGGTAGTTTTGAAATGGAATATAATATTTAATGTTGGATAAGTGGATAAGTTTACTTGCCTTGGATGTGTCTCGAATCTATCCATGGTTGGATGATTGTCTACTACTCAAACATAGATCCATTTAGGATTACTAGCATATGGGCGACTTCTTAATGGCAAGCAATTTAGACCATTACACGGCCATCATTGAATGCACTGGAGTAGTGTTAGATTGAGTCCTGGTCATGTATCTCCATTAACATGACATCTGCTTTAACATGATTCACACCGGTTGCTTTCACATATTTATTGGATTTATTTTATAGTATTTTTCCTGTCAGAATTTAGAGAAAATGAGATAAGAGAGACCGAAAGTAAAATTTAGAATTTCCTCCTTTCATAATTTAATGTTTGGTAAATTAAAAATTAAAATTAACGATCGTTAATTTTTGAAAAATTGCAATCATTTCAATTCTATAAAAAAATATAAACAATTTAATATTAAAACTATGAAAACATTCCGGTTAAATAAACCAGACACGATTGAAAGTAAAGATTAATGATCCGGTTGAGTGGATCCGTCCGACCACATTAGTGTGGTCGGCAAGCATCACTCCCGCATCTAAACTACCACACATCCAATCACTTCACCGATATCCAAGACCACCGAGGATGAAATTAGGGTAGGAGAGACGCTCCTCTCGGTACGATTTTAAAGCGAGCTTCCTCCCCGTTACGTGAGTCCCAAAGGGCGAGAGTGGCACCCCTTTCCACCGACACTAGAGTTCTTCTCTGGGAAACTCCGATTGCGGAGAGACGCAGTCCTCTCCCGCCGCGGCTGACGGCGACCTGAACAGGTGAGGCGAACGGGAGCGATGCGGCTCCCGAACAGTGCCAGGGCGGCGGCGGACGCGTGCGCACGTATGCTGGTCATGTGTACCACAGACCCCCCCCCTCCACCCCGAGCCCAGAGAAAGGGGCTTTATGGTTTGTACCAATGTCTACTTTTTATATAAGACGAAAAGATTAAAAATAGTAAAGTTAGGTGAAGTGTCAGAAAAGAGTGTGAGTAGCCAAAGGAAACCGTACATGAAGGATGGACCTGAAGGGGGTACATCGCTCCTGAACATGGCCCTTTTCTGGCTAGCATCACGCACACACAATCACCCTATATTCCAATACTTTCCGCCTTACATTTTCCTTTCACAGCTTTGGTTAATCCTTTTTGGCACTCTCATACGATGGCACTCGGTTCATGGCTCTCTAAACGCCTCAATACACCTAAAGATTATTCCATATACAATTATCAGTGCCTTATAGCAGCGACGAATTGGTTTGGTGCGCGTTTCAATCACTCACACACGGGTGAGTGTGTAATAATGCTCCTGTTGTGGCAGTAATTAAAACGGAATGACTTGGGACGATAAACGTAAGCAAACTGTTGCGCCAAAATTAAGTCCGAGACGCTTCGAGATCTTTGATTCCGGACTCACAAGGATTCAACAGGTGACTCGTTTTCTACATTTAGAATCATAAAGACGACTTTGATATTTGAAGTAAAGTTTGACCTATTTATTTTTATCTTTTATAAATCAGGATTTAATTTTTTAAGGAGTATGAAGTCAAAGGGAAAAATAGACAAAATTGGATTATGAAGTCAAAGGGAAAAATAAACAAAAGTGGATTATAAAAAAATGAACAGAAATATATTTCAAACCTAGATTTTATGGTACACACGTAAATTGGCGCACACAAATATGTCTGCAGTCATATATTCAATTTATATTCAGATTCAATTTTGACAATGGCATTTCTAAACCCGCAGGGGAAAGGAAGCAAAGAATAGAGTTCTGTTCGAAAACGTGAGAATTTTTTTTATACAATTTTTTTTTATTAAGAAAAGAAGGTTCAAGTTTGGTATTATTTTAGGAATTGGGGCCTACGAAATCTATTGTGTTTATAACGTTGATGTCAGGTTCCGACAGCCATCTGGGAAGTTATTTTTTTCTTGGAAAAATAAGGCTTAACGCGAAACGTTAAAGAAGAGAATAAATATTAAAAAAACGGGAGTTGTCAAAAAAATATAGCCTCCCCCCCTCACACATTTCTAATAGAGAAAGAGGCACATGAAGAATGGTGGTACTCAAGTGGAAGCCTAGATCTCAGAGTGATAGCTTCAAGCGACAGCTTCTTGGGGTGAATTCCCTGTTTATTCGTTATTGCGCTAAGTAGCCAAGAAAAGTGATTTGCTCGGCTAACTAAGGAAATCTAGCCTAAAGATATCATAGACACGTTGAAATCAACATAATTAATATGCGGGGTAGATTATTAAGAACCTCCGCCCCTTTGAAAACCGGTTTCTTCTTATTTAATATCTGGCATTCACTAAAATAAAGAAGAAAGTCTAGATTAATCTGATACAAACAAAGATACCCAGCGTTGTCGGGGCCTAAACACTAGCTTGAACAAATTAAATTCTATACTTGAGTTAAATTATGCAATTAAAGGTTGGTAGGTATACAATATAAGGTTTATTTTAATTTTGAGTAATGGAGTAGCTTATCATGAAAGACTAACATTAAACGATTTTCACATCGCCGTAATGCGGCAGGGCGAGGAAGGGGGTGGGCAGGCAGGCAAACTTGAGTACTCGGGTGGCAGCCACAGGATGTAAATCGTGCCTCAAGAAGATAGGCACGAGTTCTAACTAAATATCTAAATTATTCGAGTCTCAGGCATGCTGATAATAGGTATTATCTGGTTTTCTAAACGTTACAGTCGCATAATTGGTCTGGTAAACCTTAATTTTTCGACAGGCAATGATAACGATTTAATTGCAACTCATAGCTGCAATTACTTTGTCCATAAAAGCCTAGAGAGAGTATAAATTTCAACCTAACATATTAACAAGGTGGTGCCAAATCTGAGTGGCCTATGTTACTTCCCGGGTCAAGTAGACCAATGATGATCTATATTGCCCTTCAAGATCGCTCTAATTAACCTTCTATAGCAGTTATATATATATATATATATATATATATATATATATATATATATATATGTATATATATATATATATATATATATATATATATATATACAGTTGTAAAATCACGACATCCCTTTTTTGAGCAACCAAAAGCTATCGGCCGGTGTGGTTGGCACGCAAACTAGCACGCATCCACCCCGAAGCTTAAGCGCTTGATAACAGTATGTGTGGGGATGTGATCCACAGAAACAAGAGAGAATAGATCCTACTGGAAGTGATCCCGAGAAAAAGCAAAGAGAAATAAACCATTGCCCGACAAGAACTCGAACCTCAGACCTCTGGTTATCTAGACCAGTGCTCTACCGACTGAGCTAACGGGACACATAAGCCGTGACAACGCATTTAAGCAATTTAACTTTTTCGTTCGCACCTCCAAACACCACCACTCAAATGAAACAGTGCTTTCGGTAGCTTAAAGAAGGGATGTCGGGCTTTTACAAATGTATCTTCTCCATACTTACAGGCACTGTTTCATTTGAGTGGTGGTCTCTGGAGGTGCGAACGAAGAAGTTAAATTGATGAAATGCGTTGTCACGGCTTACGTGTCCCGTAGTTTAGTCGGTAGAGCATTGGTCTAGATAACCAGAGGTCTGAGGTTCGAGTTCTTGTCGGGCAATGTTTTTTTTCTCCTTGATTTTTCTCGGCGTCACTTCCAGTAGGATCTCTTCTCTCTTGTTTCTTTGTATCACTTCTCCATATATATATATATATATATATATATATATATATATATATATATATATATATATATATATATATATATATATATATATATATATATATATATATATATATAAACAGACTTTTGGAATTATATATTATATTTTTATTATCTTACAACCCTTGCAACAGTCGACGATGCCTATATCTGGATACGTGTAAATTACTTATCCAAGAAGTAAGCATGAGGATTTTAGCCCCGAAAGGAGAACAAATCCCTTTTAAAAGTGTAAATTCATTTACACTTCTGGCAACATATCAGCATGGAGCAGGATGTTCTCTCATCTCATTCAATTTCCACTTGACTCAAAAGACCAAACCCACAATCGAATAATATCTTCAATCGTGCTGATCCTTCGAGCGAATCTAACGCGGCTACAACTGAATTTTAAAATTTTTTTAACTTGATTAAGTTCGAGGCTTACAGCTCGAGACTGATATATAATTTTGTCTTTCATTCGTTTTTAAATTTACGTGATATCAATAATTATTGTAAAATTTAAATTATTGCAGGTTTATTAAAAAGTGAGCATTTAAAAAGTAATAAGAAAAAAAAACAGCATTCCTTCGTTGAATCCAAAATCGCGCTCTAATCCTGTTCCTGTAAGAGATGAGTTTCAGTCCCCGTGTTTTGCTATCCCACAAAAAAGGTAAAATGATGGAAAAACTGGGTTAAATGAATTATGGTGCGTAATTATAATCTATTTCGCCGTTGTTGTTTTTTTTTTTAAATAAATGTTCAAATAATTTATATTTATAGAAATGGCTCTTTCCAAAGCAAAGTGTGCAACCATTGTTGCTCTGTACCAAAGTCGTGTGAAATGCAAGGAGATAGTTGCTAAAGGGTAGTGATCAAGGAACACCATCTTTAGGATCATTAATGACTTTAAGAAGACTCGTTACACTTCTGTGAAGGGAAGAGCCTAGCTGAAGGATCGGGTTGCTTCCATTGTAAAACTTGCTCACGATTGGAAAGAAGCAGGTCTGAACGCTTCAGCGCGCACAATAAAGCGGAGACTTTTCGACAAAGGTCTCAACTCAAGAAGGGGTGCGAAGAAGCTTCATCTCGCCAAGAAGAACCTTACAGATATGTTCCCTTTTTGTAGAAAATGTTAAAGAATGAGCTGTTGAAGACTGAGGCAAAGTGATATTCTCTTATGAAGCTCCCTTCCCTTTGTTTGGAGCTTCCAGGAGATCCCTCGTTAGCAGAAGAAAAAGGAACCATTTTAACGACTCCTATGTCTTGCCCATGGTGAAAGTATCTTGACACTATCCTTGTTTGTGGTTGATTCTCATCTTAAGGAACTAGAACCCTAACAATTTTTTCCAAAAAACACTACCATGAACTAAAAATAGTACCAAAACGTGCTTTTCCAATGTTTCAGGACCAATTTGCAAATGATAAATGTATTTTTCAGCATCTTGTCACAAAGCAGAAAAATAACGAAGTTCTTAGCTGAAAATAACAACGAAATTTGGGGACCTTGGCCCTGGAATTCGGCAGATTAGAACCAAATAGAGAATTTGTGGGCGATAATTAAACTGGCGGTTGATAAAGAAAAACCATCCAATAGTGAACAGTTGCGGGTATTGAACGAGAATGAAGCAATACCATTCAAGATATCATCGCAGTTTCAATCCCAAGCAAGCCTAAGTGAATTGAAAAACTCGGGAAAAACAAGCGCCATCATTATAAATATTAACTACGAGCATCAATTGACTGAATTTTTTAATAAACAGGGTTTGGAAAATTTCACCGTCAAATTATAATAGAAACATACTAAGATAAAATGCAACGTTTGATTAGTGCTATTAATTTTCTTATAGGAAAAACTATAGTAGTCTCAAAACCTTTGGCCATAACTGTGTAAGGAGATAATCATAAAAAATAGCCTGCATCACTCTGAGATTTTAAGATGAGTCCTGCATCCCTCTGAAACTTTAAGATGAGCCCTGAATCCCTCTGAAACTTAAGGATTAGCCCTGCATCCCTCTGAAACTTTAACATGAGCCCTGCATCACTCTGAAACTTTAACATGAGCCCTGCATCACTCTGAAACTTTAACATGAGCCCTGCATCACTCTGAAACTTTAACATGAGCCCTGCATCACTCTAACACTTTAACATGAGCCCTGAATCACTCTGAAACTTTAAGATGAGCCCTTCACTTTTTTCTCTGGAGCGATTAATTAATAGGCATATAAAATCGCAGAATGTTTTTGTAATTATCTCTTGCTTCTCTTATTTCTTCACTATCAAAGCGAAACCCGAAACTCAAAGTCCGGAGACTGTATGTTTCATTCATTACCTTGAGGGTATTCTCCAAGTACCAAACACCGCTGAGGTTATCGGATCTACCATATCATAACCATGGCGATACTTCTCTCCTATCTCCAACGTGGGTCACTTTAGATAACAATTTTATTTGCCAATGAAGACATGAAAACAAGAAATCTTTGGTGTGTATTATCACTAAACTTATTTTCTAAGTCATTTCTTTCTTTTTAAACCTTTTGTCACTGTCAAGAAACCATTAAAATGAGTTCTTGTATTACTTAGCTAATTAGGAGTCGTCTCTTGTGTTTATGAGGGTATGGTGTATACGGCGTTTTACTACGATCGCTTGTCCTAGATGAGGCGCTTGCGGGGTTAAGTATGTGTGGTAGACTACAATGCGAAGCCTAGTATTTGGCCGATCTAGTTCAGGACGACTGCCTGGTTGTTGTGTGTTTAGTCTCCAGTTGGAGACGGTGTGGCGAACACGGTCCAGCTGAGTATGTTTAATTGTACCACACTCAAGCGATCTATCAGGGGCGAGAACATAGTGCGCGGTCTCTGAACTCCTGGCAGGAGGGCTGGGGGCGCCGCAATGAGCTTCACACAATGTGTGTGCGATGGGGGAGGGTCTGTTTGTGAGGGTGGGGATGTTCTTTTTGAGAGTGTGACGAGGGTAGAGGGTGGAGCTGTTTTCCGGGTCTGGATAAGGGGTGAGTGTGTTCTTTTCGTGAATGCAACATAGAAGGCAGAGACGGGTAATATAGCATATTTTTAAGGTGAATAATAAGCTTAACCAGGCAATAGCTTCGCCACTCAACCCTACGGGGGAGCTTGCGCTTCGCTACCAAGTTCAAAATTTGAATTCTAAAAAAAAGCAGCCATGGTAAAATCTTTAAAAAATTTCTGAACTTCGCCAATTATAATAATTAAAAAATGAACTCTAAAAGTTTTCCCTCCTTTCAAAAAATCACGTTGCTAAAATATAGTTATAGATAAAATAGAAAAGCAGCTTTACTTAAATTTTAATAAATTTTCTGAACTTCACCAATTGCAATTCATTTTCTTTTAAAACATTATAAAGCATTGGATAATCATATTTATTTTTTCTGAACTAAACCATTTTGTTTTTTCAAACTCTAAAGAAATTCTTAGAAGTTACTTTGATAATAATTTAAAATATACATAAGTCATAACCAAACTAAGATGAAATTATTAGTCAAATTCTGCAAAAATTCCCCTTCTTAAATTATAGAGTTAGTGATGATTATTTTTTTAAAGATTTATCCAATTAGAGCGTTATATAAATTAAAATCTCGTCAGGGATAGGTGGATAGTTAAAAATAAATATTTCATATTATACATATGAGCAATTATCAATCTTGGCTATCTCTTTTTATTACGGGCGTTATTAGATTTGATCTTTTAGTTCTCATTTAAATGATGACAGGCAAATAAAGTTCAAAATTATTAAGCTGTAAATAACAAGGTCAACAGACCAGGGTCGCGTGCTCTTAATTATTCTGACTGATGACCTTATGAATATATGACCTTATAACCTTGAAACAAGGTCAAGAGACCTATGTCGCATTCTGTGAATTATTCTGACCGATGACATTATGACTATATGACCTTACACCTTAAAACAAGGTCAACAGACCTAGATTACGTGCTCTCAATTATTCTGACTGATGACTATATGACCTTGCAACCTTGAAACAAGGTCAACAGACCTAAGTGGCGTGCTCTCACTTATTCTGACTGATGACTATATAACCTTACAACCTTGAAACAAGGTCAACAGACCTAAATCAAGTGCTTTCAATTATTTTGACTGAAGAACTTATAACCATATGACCTTACAACCTTGAAACAAGGTTAATAGACCAAGGTGACGTGCTTTCAATTATTCTGACTGGTAACCTTAAAACCATATGACATCACAACCTTAAAACGAGGTCAAAAGACCTAGGGCACGTGCTCTCAATTATTATGAGTGATGACCATATAACCATATGACCTTACGATCTTGAAACAAGGTTAACATACCTAGGTCGCGAGCTCTCAATTATTCTATTTGATGACCTTATAAACATATAAGCTTACAACCTTGAAACAAGGTCAACAGACCTAGGTCACATGCTCTCAATTATTAAGGCTGATGACCTTGTAACCTTGAAACAAGGTCAACAGACCTAAAGCAAGTGCTCTCAATTATTTTGACTGATGACCTTAGAACCATATGACCTTACAACCTTGAAACAAGGTCAAAAGACCTAGGTTACCTGCTCCCAATTATTCTGAATGATGACCTTATAACCATATGACCTTTTAACCTTAAAACAAGGTCAACAGAGCTAGGTCACCTGCTCTCAATTATTCTGACTGATGACTTAATAACCATATGACTTTTTAACCTTGAAACAAGGTCAACAGACCTAGGTCACGTGCTTTCAATTATCATAAGTGATGACCTCATAACCTTATGACCTTTCAACCTTAAAACCAAGGTTAATAGACCAAGGTGACGTGCTCTCAATTATTCTGACTGATGACCTTATAACCATATGATCTTACAACCTTGAAACAAGGTTGTAAGGTCATATGAGAGCACATGACATAGGTCATGTGCTCTCAATTATTATGACTGATGACCTTATAACCATATGATCTTACAACCTTGAAACAAGGTTGTAAGGTCATATGAGAGCACATGACATAGGTCATTTGCTCTCAATTATTCTGACTGATGACCTTATAACCATATGATCTTACAACCTTGAAACAAGGTTGTAAGGTCATATGAGAGCACATGACATAGGTGATGTGCTCTCAATTATTCTGACTGATGACCTTATAACCATATGATCTTTCAACCTTGAAACAAGGTTGTAAGGTCATATGAGAGCACATGACATAGGTCATGTGCTCTCAATTATTATGACTGATGACCTTATAACCATATAACCTTACAACCTTGAAACAAGGTCAACAGACCTAGGTCGCGTGCTCTCAATTATTATGACTGATGAGCTTATGACTATATGACCTTTCAACCTTGAAACAAGGTCAAAAGACCTAGGTCACCTGCTCTCAATTATTTTGACTGATGACCTTGGAACCATATGACCTTACAACCTTGAAACAAGATCAATAGACCTAGGTCACGTGCTCTCAATTATTATGAGTGATGACCTTATAACCATATGACCTTACAACCTTGAAACAAGGTTGTAAGGTCATATGAGAGTACATGACATAGGTCATGTGCTCTCAATTATTATGACTGATGACCTTATAACCATATGACCTTACAACCTTGTAACAAGGTCACCAGGCCTAAGTCACTTGCAATTAATTTTCTGACTGATGACCTTATCACCATATGAGCTTACGACCTTCAAGCCTTCAACAAGTTCGGCAATCCGACCCATAGTTAGTTTTCTTTTAATAATTCCTGAATTTGCCTTGGGAGGACATTGTCAATTATATCCTTCAAAAGAGAATGTAAATCAATATAGGCGTTTCAAATTTCATTAAAATCGAAGAAATAGTTACAATGTTATTGCCAAATAATTCCCGGATTAACCATCGAAGAACCTTAGCAATTATATCATTCAAAGGAGAACATAAAACAACATAAGGGTTTCAAATTTCGTTAAAATCGGCCGAATAGTTATGATGTTATTGCAAAATAACTCCTGGACTAACCTTGGGAGGACCTTGGCAATTATATCATTTTAAATAAAATGTAAATCACCATAAGGGTTTAAATTTCCTTAGAATCTGCCGAATAGTTACGATGTTATTGCAAAAAAGAGAACTAATTGAAAAGTAAAATGTTTACCATCCGACCGACAACCTAAGGACCGATATAGTAATTTATAGAGTCGCACGCGACTAAAATACCGGTTTTGCAAACTTACCCGACTCATGTAATGTGTTTATTGCAACTAAATAGCACCATTATAAATCTAAGTCTGTTTCAACATATACAACATCAATTCTAAAGAGAAACACATATTCCTTTGTTGAATCTTTCTCATCAGTGGTGATGGTGTAGACGGCCTAGGCTCGCTATACCCGATATCTTGCACAAGTTGGCCCGAAGAGCCACAACGTTGACATCCAAGAACGAGGTTTTGTTGTCCTTTTCTGTTGCCATAGAAAACCTTATGTTGGGATGTTGTTGGATGTCAACGTTGTCCGAACAGGTTCGTCTTACAATACATCCATTAAGAGAAAACCTACCACCTCTAGATTAGGTACACATTTTTTTAGTAGCTCTCCCAGTCAGTTTAAATTATCCAGTATTAAAAGCCGAATTTTTCGAGCCTACCATATATGCTTTAACTGGATATCGTTTCATGAAGAACTGACTTATTTAAAGGATTTCTTCAAATTTAATTATTACCCCGATTTCATCTTCGACCAGTTAGTATCCAAATTTCTCTCCAAAATATACTATCCTCAACCCTTACTTACTACTGTTTATAAACAGAAGATTTTCATTAGACTACCCTATTTCGAGCATTTGACATCCTACTTTAACAAACTCCTTCTCTCTACCCTCAACAACCATTTCCCTCAATGCCAATTCATTTGTATTAACTCCAACCCTGTATCGTTGAATTTCTTTTTCCTACATATGGAGCCAATCCCTTTGGGCTTGCGATCCTGTATAATTTACAATTATACATGTACGACCTGCCAGAGTTGTTATGTAGGCCATACTGGCTTACAATTCAACTGCAGGATCGCGAAGCACTTGGGTTTGTCTCATAGGACTGGTATTCCCATTTCTAAACCTGAAGCCTCTTCCATCAGGCAACATTCAGAGAATCACCATCATCCTCTTAATTCTAATTCATTTACTATATTATCTTCAGCCTTAACTTCTCTCGATTAGAGTCACTATATATCATTAAAATAAATCCAAACCTAAATAATTACGCCTCCTCAATTAAATTATTCACAATATAACCAACCAACACTTCAATAGATTAACTAGCCAACCGACCAACCGAATAAATTTCGTCAGTAATTTTAAATGTTTAGTTAGTTGATTTCTCAACTCCCACGTTAAAGGTCAGTCCCCTTGTTCATTCTGATTTATTTTCGGGTTTTTTGTCTTTTTTTGGTGTGTGTTTTTACAATTTAATATAATGTTATTTTTTGTTTACTTCAGTAACTTTTAATACATGATAATAAAGTCAGTTTTTTATAATTTCACTTTCTATTTTTTTTTTTAAATACCACTGGGTAATATTATTTAATTCTATATATTATTAGTGTTTTTACTTTAATTTTAATTATTGTCAATTTTATTATTTTAACTTGCCTTCTTCCGCTTTTTTTTAATGCATTCTTTTAAGTGTTATTAATTAATGTTCCTTTCCCTTCTCATTAGACGATATAGTCGCTGAAGATGGTCCTAGTAAAGGTCCGAAACGTCCGGCCAATAAATGATTAGTATAATCACCTGGGTCTTCATATTCCTGCTATATATATATATATATATATATATATATATATATATATATATATATATATATATATATATATATATATATATATATATATATATATATATATGGAGAGAGAGGGGGAGAATAAGAGAAACGAAGAGTAGTACGAGTCTCTTTACTACTGATATTTC
This sequence comes from Ceratothoa steindachneri, assembly GCA_963969495.1. NCBI lineage: Eukaryota > Metazoa > Arthropoda > Malacostraca > Isopoda > Cymothoidae > Ceratothoa > Ceratothoa steindachneri. The sequence goes on from OZ018327.1 coordinate 58,836,014, forward strand.
GCTCCAAAGGAGCTCCCTTAGAGTGACAAGAAACAATGACAAGAAATCAAATTCAAGTTAATGAAAGTTATGAAATGTGTGGTAGGTTTTCCTAAGTGTGAAGTTGTTTTCTAGTTTTCTCTAGTATTGAGGGCATCACTAGCATTTTTCTCTTCCTTCTATAGTATTGATGACCGCCCATGATGGTCATGTTTTTCCATATGTTTAAACATTTGAATAACTCTTAAGTAGGTTCCTCCGTCGTGGCTTTCAAGTCATATTTTACTCATTGGTTGTCTCTCCGTTTATTTTTATTTGTTAATTTTGTTAATTTATCGATGAGCATTTCGCCTCGTTTAGTTAAGTTTTGTATCTTTGTTGTTTCTTCTTTATCCTATTTTTGTTTAAATTTATATTTCTGCACTTAGCCTCTTTTTATCCTTTTTTATTATTTGCATTATTTATATTAAAGTTTTTTATGTTTGTTGTTTGATTATTCTTTTTCGACTATTTTTAGTTTAAAATTTAATCTCAAGTTCGGGCACTTCGCCTCTTTTTTATCTATGCTTTTATCTTTTGTTGTTTAGTTATATTTTATTTACAATTTAACTTGGGCACTTCACCTCTTTTATTAATTTCTGTTGTTTGTTTATCTTATTTCCTAAATTAAAATTACAATTTAATGTAAGAGTGTAGGTGTAGGTAGGGGATAAAGAGAGGGTGTGTGGATAGCGGAAAATAGACAAGTGTTAAAAAGAGAAAGAAGTGTGGTAGGGCACAAAGAGATGCTAAAAGCCTGCTGATCAGGTCTATCGCTTTTAAGTTTTTTTGGTTTTGTGGTTCCTTTGTTGTCTTTGAGATAGTTTATATATTATGGCGTTCAAACCATTTGCCTTAAAAAAAATTAATGTTCTTGGATATGGTATGTATTTTCTGTTGTGGTAATAAATTAGTTAATCACTTTAGTGTTGTGCTTAGTGTCTTTGTTTCTTGTTTATCTTGTTGTGAGTGTAAATCGTGTCTTTTGTTTTTTTCTTGGAAGCCTTCTTCGGTATTTGGGGGGGTCTTCATCCCTGAATTCTTGTAGAAATTGGTGAGGTATATTTCCAAAATGAATGAAATGAAATGAAAAGAGAAGTATGAGACAAAGAACAACTCTTCCGACCCCCCCCCCACCCCCCTTGGCGCTCATGGAGCGGCCAAGGAGGGAGGCTCGGTACTCTTTTATATACCCCCATAGTCACACTATCTAGAGCCAAAGTATGCTTCCAGCACTGTGAGTACGGCGGGTAGGAGTGAGAGGGAGAGGAAGAAGAAGGTTTTAGGATAGGACAGTGAAGTAAATAGTAGGAGACAAAAGTGGTCTTAGTTAGTCATGGGACCTACATCTAAACGTGGAATCAGAACCACGATGTGTCGCTTGTCTCTAACTATAACTATAGCAGTTTATCGTGACCCCTGTCCCACGTATCACTATGAGCCCCGTGTGCGAATGTGATTGTAAAAAACGAATAGATGCTGAAGGCTGAAGGAAGTAAGAGGTTTGCAAAGAGATGCAAGTTGCCTGGAGGTCAGGCTTATCTCTGTCCATTATATATATTTTTTTAGTGGGAGAAAAGGTACGGCTCGTGGTTACTCCTCCCCTCTGTACTCTTCCCACGATCTAGGAAGCACATAAGAGGAGGAGGCCCGCGGCCGACTTGCTCCTGGAGAAACTCCCCACACTTCTGACTCTCAGTTCAAGTGAACCGATAGTGAAGCACTTAATGGGAAGTCCGGAACAAGCTTTAGAAGAGGGTTTATAGCTGTGGGAGACGGAAAGTTCTGAGTTAAAAGAGGACAGATTGGTGAGGAGACAGATTGAGCAACCTCGGTAGTCAAAGGTGGAAAGGGCGGAATACCCTTGCCCGAGAGAGGGACAACGGGGACCTGCTGATTAGCGTGGATTCCGAACTACCGTCATGCATTTACTCATCATTCATCATGCTTACTTTCTTTTTCACACTTTTAGCACCTATTTTCCTCATTCAGAAGAATGAATGAGACCACCGGCTTATATATGCATGCGACTGAACATTACTCCGACCATCTTCTGAGCTCGTCGCTGATTGGTCAATTTCCAAATGAGTCCGGGCCAGTGTGTGAGGCAGTTCTATGTCGCGAAGTTGTTTCTCGGCATCTTTTTCACGGTAAAGGAGGTAAAGAAAAGAGTAAGACCACTTGCTCGGCCTCGTTCCGATTTATGTTGAAAAGGCCGGGTTTGGCGTTCAGGCATTAAGACGTGGCTGTGAATGTCGCTTCCATTGCCTCCCTCCTCCTTCTGTTGGAAGCAAACGCGACTGCTCTCGTTTCCCTCCAGCATGTCGCAGGTGTTCGATGAGAGAGTCGCTGAACCGCCCAGCCCGAACATCCTGCTTGTGCTCCCTTTCCCTGGTTTCAACGTCCCTGTGTGTCTTACCAAAGTAGGCCAGTGGTCAATCGCTGCAGGGTACCCTGTATACTGTGGAGTTCCTGTTGTTCTCCGTCGATGGTTTAGAGCGGCAGATGTCTCCCACTTTAACACCTGCTCGAAGGGCGACTTTAGTGGATGGAGCCAGCTTTCTCTCTACTGCGATGGATAGGGGGCTAATAGGGGCTGAGATGTACTTTTTAATAGGCCTCACTTCCTCTGCTCTTGTTGCACGCTGACCGATGTTGATGGCCTTGCTCCTTGCTTTCCAGATGAAGGCCACCGGCTATCCAAGCTTCTGGAAGGAGTCTTGGATGTACTTATCTTCCTGTGAAATGAATTCTTTGCTGCAGATCCTCTATGCGTGCAGGAAGAACCCGATGACGATGCCTATTTTGTTCGAGAGTCATGGGCAGACAGATAGTAGATAAAGTCATCTTTGTTGGGTGGCCCTTTGTAGACGGAGAATTTAAAACCTTAGTCAGTCCTCTGCAGTTTGATTTCTAAGAATGGAAGCGTAGCGTCCTCTCTCTTTTATTCGGCGGTAAATTTAATGGTATCGTGAAGTTCGTTGATTCTACGGAGCAAACTCTCATGGTTGAGGCGTCGTGGGACGACCACGATCGTGTCGTCTACGTATCTGAGCCATTTGATATGTGGCCCAAGCACTTCTCTAATAGGTCTCACCTCCATTTTGTCCATAAACAGGCAGTCTAGTACGGCTGACAGTGGAGATCCCATATCCATCACGTAGAGATGTTGGTATTCCTGTTTACGAAAAGCGAAGGTGTTGAACATTACGCAGATATCAACGAGCTGCAGAAAATCGCGCAGGGGATGCGGACTACTTCCATTGATTCTTCTATAGGGACATTAGTGAAAATGGAGACAACGTCAAAACTAAGGAGTTTCTTTTTCTTGACGTTTACTTCCTGTAGCCTCTCCATTAATTGTGACGAGTCCTTGAGGTGGGCTCCGTTAATGCTACCCATCATACCTGTTAGTGAGCAGGCAAGTACTTTGGCCAGTCTATGTGGGGCGCTGCCAATTCCGGTAGTGATGGGTCGCATTGAGATGTTTGCTTTATGTGACTTAGGTGATCCTCGCATAACTGGAGTTCTCGGGCTCTCTTATAGAAAATGAACGAGCTTCTTCCGGATTTATCTGGAAACTGACCATCAGCGAGAAGCTCAGATGATAGTCATATTAATGTTCAGTTACATGCATATATAAGCCAGCGGTCCCATTAATTTCTTGTCATGACGGCTCAGTTCATCTGACATCGCACACCGATCTACCCACTGCAAAGTTACATCAATCTTTTGACTTTAAATAACTTTGCGAAGAGAGTATTTTCTATATACGTTTAAGTATATACCAAAGAGAAGAAAGAAGAAATATATGCGCGAATCAGACTGATTGGAGATACCTCATGTTTCTGATTCGCGAGGAATCACTCCAAAGCGGTGATCTCCTTAAATTTTTCCTATCTCATACTATACCTTTTTATATCTGAAACTCTCCTACTTTATTTCCATCTAGCACAGTATAACCTGACCACCAGCAAGGTCTCAGAAGCATTTAGTAGTAGGGTGTAGTGAAGTCCGAAGGAGACCTCGTTAGGGAGCCAGAGAAGGAGCCCGGTTATTGGTCACGAGCTCGAAATCTGACTGCAGGACCGTTTGTAGGTCTAGGCCTAATTACGTAGGGTGGTCAGGGACTGTGCGCTCCAGAGCAGGCAGGCGAGATAGTATTAGTAACAGATAGGGGTCTTCTTCCACTAGTGGGGTGAGGTAAATAATTTACTACCTTATTTTGCCAGATACCCCCTCCCCCCAAGGGTGGATGGCATGAAAAATTGAACATGGACTTACAGGATTTCACCAAAAGGCTCTGTGATAGAACGAGTTGAAGCTGCGTTAATTTCAACTTCTATCACATATTATTTAAAACCACGATGTGGCCCACGTGCATCTTCGATTCGAAGCTTGGCGCCTTATCGCAGCCACCGGATGTCAATGTTTAAACAAGGAGGTTATCGTCCCCCCGTTCGCCCCCATACGCCGACCTCGCCAGATTGAGTTAGGCTTATGGGCAGATAAAGCATTGTTCTCCGGCTCGGCTGTGCGTTCCCTCGAAGCTCCCACGCCAAGGAGATGTCCTGGCTATTTATATGGAAAATTTACCACTAAGATCAGATTGGAGATCCAGATTTTCGTCGCGAAACATCACCACGACCCTCTCTCCCTTTGTGCGCCAAGGGACCTCGACCTCGATATTCACCATCACTGGTCCAGAAGGAGGACAATATCCCTTGAGTGCCAAAGGTTCGAGCCTTTCGTGACGCCAAGTCCCCAAGGCTTTCCCCTCGTGTTCAGAAGAGAACAACGTAGAACAGCCATTGTTCTTTTGAGCCCTTCGCCAAGAAACGGTTCCCACCCTTCCCCCTTGTTGTTCAGAGGAGAACAGCATTAGAATAGCCATTGTTCGTTCGAGCCCCGTTGACAAGAAACGGTTCTCACCCTTCCCCCTTGTTGTTCAGAGGAGAACAGCATTAGAACAGCCATTGTTCTTTTGAGTCCTTCGCCAAGAAACGGTTCTCACCCTTCCCCCGTTGTTCCGAGGAGAACAACATTAGAACAGCCATTGTTCTTGAGCCCGTAGACAAGAGACGGTTCTCACCCCCCCTTTGTTCAGAAGAGAACAACGTAGAACAGCCATTGTTCTTCAAGCCGTTCGTCGAGAAACGGTTCTCATTCCCAAGACGCCACGTCAGGATCCTTTTATTCCCCCCCTTCGGCTGGAACTCGCCAGCGGACCGAAAATTCCTTCGCTGCACCACTGTCATAAAGTTAGGTGAGCCAAACGTCACCTTGAGTACTTAACCCTTTTGTCAATTCTATCCTGTGCTTTAAATGGTTTATCGAACCATCCCATTTCTTTAACTCTATATTTGTTTTACCTTTTTAAATCCTTTAATCCTCGGATTAGCCCGAGTCTCCACGACCCTTTTCATTCTCTGTTTATTTCAATATTTTCCGTCTTGTGTTTGTTGATAGTTATTATTAATAAAACTCTATTTTATTAATGATAGCAATATTATTATCCTTGAGCTCAGTTCCACTTCTTAAGCATATCGAAGATACATAATATCGGCAGCCAGACATTAACGCACTCTAAAGATAATTAAGGAAGTTTCCTCAACGAATAGTGATATATGGTATATCGTCGGGAGTCATTCTACGATAGGCTCCCCCTTCGGCTAATTCAGAACGGGATAAAAAGGAGACCACAGGATGTAGCACAAAGCATTTTTAAGGATTTACAAATCGCTCTGATCAAATACATAGAAACAGATAATGGATTTGTTGCAATCGGTGCGGAAAACAACAATTTCGAACTGCTACTTTCATCGGCAGGAACCATCACTTTAAGGAAAATCGACCTAGAGGATAAAGTATCACCCCAGATTATTCTCAACCGAAACATCGTATGCCCTAAGGTAGAATCATGAGTGGGGGAACACTTCCCAGATAAAATAAAACATGAAATAATGGAACAACACCTTGGATGAAGATACACGACATAACCAAATTTCTGGAACACACACATGTGTTCAAAATAGTGTGCGAGTCAACCGAGATTTCAACAAAGGCACTACAGAAGGGAATCCTCGCATACAGTATGAGGATCCCAACTTGTAACATTCAAAGGGACCAGTATCACAATATATAAATCTGTTTTAGATGCTACAAAATGGAAGACCACAGCACCGCAAACTGCCCAAGAAAAGAAGGAGAAATATGTTGAGAATGCAGTGGCCCACATTCTTGGAGGAGCTGCCAAACGCCACCACAAAGTGTGTTAATTGCGGAGGGAGCCACAGAACAATGTCAATGACATGTCCAAAGCTAAAAGAAATAATAACGAGAAAAGAAATTGAAACACAACAAAGAAACACCTGCGAACGATGGATATAACGCCAAAATCACAATCGAGGAATTGAAGAATACCATTTCAAATTTTAAACAAAAGGCCCTTGGGAAATCGGGCCTCACCACAAAAAAAAACTATATAGAAGCACCGGATAATATACTCAAAGGGATAAAAAACGTGTTTAATGCCTGTATAAACATGGGATGCTTTCCTGATGAGTTAAAGATAGCCAAAATGATATTCATACCGAAGCCGGGAAAGCCACCTTCGGAGGTCGAAAACTTCCGACCTATATCCCTTCTCGACTTTATTGGGAATGTGTTTGAAAAAATCCTGAACACAAGATTAAATGAATATCTCACAGAAAAGAATCTCTGGAACAATCAACAATTCGGCTTCAGAAAGAACAGGAATACGGAGATGGCTCTCAGCGTGATTACAGAAAAAATAAGCAAATTGAAAGGAGAGAAATGCAGTATGGACATTGTATGCCGGGACGTATCGAAACCATTCGATAAAGTCTGGCAAAGGGGCATAAAACATAAAATTCTAAATCTGGAAATGAATAACTATTTAGAAAGAATTTTATGTGACTAAGTCATGGAAAGATATGCATACATAGACACAGGGAATTACCAAGGTGAAAGATTCAAGCTTAATGCAGGCCTCGCTCAGGGAGGGTGATTAAGTCCTTCGCCTAACTCTGTGTATACTTCGGACATTCCCCCGCCCAGGAACGAGGACTGTGTGAACATACAATACGCAGATGAATTTCACTCAATTAATTCCTTTGGTTTATCGGAACCCTCAGATGCAGGCCAGAGTAACGGCAACAGAAATAAAAAATATAAACGAGTATGAACGCAAATGGAAAATTAAATGGAATAAAGATAAATTTAAAATGATAACTATGTATCGCAGAAAACTATTCGACGTTTGCATAGATGGAAAGCGATACAGGTATAATGGTGAAGGCAAGATTTTAGGCCTAACTATTACCAAAAATGGTTACAAGAAAAAGGTGACCGAAAGAATAAACAAAGCACGAGGCATGCTAACTTTACTCTACAGATTATGAAATCTAAACGTGAAAAATAAGTAAAAGATCTACCAGGCCATGATACAGCCTTCTTTGATAGATCCAACAATTGCCATGTACAGTGGTGGCAACAAAAAAAGTGACATGTGACAATTCGGGGAAAATGAAACAGAAAAATGTAACTTACATATTTTATTATGAATATTTCATGAAAGTTAATACTTGGTCATGTTGCCCTTGCACTTGATGACCATTCTGAGTCGATTGGGCATTGATTCAGCGAGGTTTGCGAAGTAGGTGGGGTCGATCGTAACCCAGATCTTCTTCAGTGATTCTATCAGGTCCTTGATGCTGCCGGATGCTGTCTCTTGAACTTTGGATTTCATCAGATTCCAAGCATTCTCAATAGGATTTAGGTCCGGGGAATTACCAGGCCACTCCAAAACACTAATATTATTATCATTGAAGAACCTTTTTACTAACTGGGACCTGTGAGCAGGGGCACCATCATGCATGAAAAATTCACACCGATGAATTTCCCAAAATGGCAGCATGTGCTGCTTCAAAACTTCGAGATAGTTAGTCCCCCTCATGGTTACATTCTTGGGAAGGAAGTACAGACCTCCTCTGCCCTTGTTTCCACTAAAGGCACCCCACACCATCACACTATCAGGGTGCTTCACAGTTTTCACGGTATATTTTGGGTCATACCGAGACACATTGCTGGGACGACGCACGATCTTTGACTCTCCTCTGACCAGCCTAAAGGTGCTCTCATCACTGAACATCACCTTCTTCCAATGGGCAGCTGTCCAATGTTTATAGGTCTTGCAAAAATTGAGCCTTTTCATCTTCATAGCCTTGGTAAGAAGTGGCTTCTTGGCAGCGCGGCGAGCCGGTAGGCCTAAGTCCTTCTGTAAGCGATGACGGATGGTCCTGAGGGCGACGTTCTGGAGAAGGTCTGGGTGTTTTTTCTTGATTGAAGCGGAGGTTACAGAAGGGTCTGACATCACTTCACGCCTTAGGATATTATCAGTCCTTGGAGATGTCTTCCTAGCTGCACCAGTGCCCTCCTTCCTCTTTGGTATGGTACCTGGTGGCAATAACTCAGCTGCCCGTTTTAGGCGATAAATCGTATTTCTTGAGGTTCCTAAATCTGCTGCTACATCAATAAAAGACTTTCCCTGCTCTAATAGGGTCAAGGCACGGCTTTTCTCTGTCATAGAAAGCTTTTTCCGCCCCATTGTATCCACTTGCACAGAAGTTATAGCACGTCAAATGTAGGCAAAAATGCAGGAAATCAGCACGCTGGAGCGTTGTACACCAAAACCTCACTGTACAAGCTCAAACGAGACAGTGAGTTCCAATAAAGCGCAGTTCTGTTGTCTTAGCTCAGGAGAGTCATCCACTCGTGGCATAAGCCCCGCCCCTTTTCATTGGCTTGTTGGCAAGTAAAATCGTGAAAGCGATTTTATGTATCGATTTCTATTGCCAATATTCAATGTCACTTTTTTTGTTGCCGCCACTGTATATGGTTTCAAGAAGCAATGTATTAAGAATGCAACGTATACAGAATAAGGCAGTATATATAACTACAAACACACGACGATTAGAGAAGAAAAAAAACAAAGAGACCTACACATCGAAGTGAAAATAAACCACTAAACAAAAAATTGAAGAAAAAGCACAAAAATAAATAGGAGAGGAACTAAATAATCAAATAGCACGTTGGGCAGGATGGAGACAACATATGCTGTTTCCTAGTGATAAAAACAAAGCGGACCAAAGGGAAGAGGAGATTTACGTGTAAACCCAAATAAGGAAACCCTAGTGTGACAAAAATTTCCCGACTAATGACAAACTTACCGGATTGAAGTTGATACCCAGAAGGAATGACAAAACTAAACAAAAAGTACAAATGAACGAAAAAGAAAAAAACAGGAATAAAGAAGAGAATTAAAAAATAAATAACCAAGGAACATGAGCCCACACAACAGATACAGATACGAGAATTATGCTATAAAAATCACAGAAACGCCTATCTCATACACACATAACATAATAACAAACTAAACAACCACATAAATAAACAAACAGACAAACTTAACTCTAAATAGTTTATAGTACAGAGATTAGCGTGACCTCCACGCAACTTAACCCTCTCTGAAAACCAACAACTTCCTTCCACTTCAATCATCTTCTTCCTTTACCGCTATCCAGAGGTTGGCCAAACACTAACACCAGTGACAGGTACTGCAAATCGTAACAATTAAAAACTAGGAAAACATAAAAACACCGTGGCCCGGGTCCCACGTTAAGCAGGTCCACAGGCCAACTTGGTCAACTTTCAAGCCTTTGACTTTATTTCAGTCTGTCCTATCCTTACTTCTTTCTTCTTCCCCTCCCTCTCTCTCCTTCTCCGGAGCTCTTTTCCCTCGGTGCCTTCAGGCATACAGGGAGGAGGGTGCCGGGGAAACTCAGGGTAACCGGGTCTCACCCCCCTTCCCCCTGACCGGGTTCCTCCTCCGGGAGGGACTGGTCGGGGGAGAGGGGCACGGGGATCTCAAACTTTTTATCCTACTTTCCCTTTCATTTCATTTCATTTCATTTTCTTGTCATTTTTTGTCAAGGCCCGAGGTAATGAATGCAATCTTCGGTACATTGAACATTCACCTCATTCGACTAATTGAATATCCTAACGGTTGGGCTACTATTTGCGACACTATGGAAGACGTCGAGAAGATCGTCTCGGAAGAGGCAAAGATGCCACTCAGAGAGATTGGCCTCGAAGCGGCCATACAGCATGAAATTTTAGCTAAACGTACGATAATCCTCCGTCGCCTGGACCCGTTCTTCACAGTTGAAGAAATCAAAGAAGAACTTATGAAGAAACAAAGATGGGCAAGAATAGCAAAAGCAGAGAAATTTGGAAAAGGCAATGGTATCGTAAAACTCGTCTTCGAAAATATCGAAATGGCGCAAAGGGCCAAGAGGGAGGGCCTCCTATGCTTCTACCTCCGTGTGGCCCTTGACCAAATCGAAGCAGAAGAATACGTACCAATCGAGTGCTGCTTCAAGTGCTTCTCCCTAGAAAACCACCCAACAAGAGAAGGTAAAGCAGAAGAAATCACCTGTTCAAACTGTCCAAAGACCGGACACGGGTGGAAAGAGTGCTCATCGGAGAGGCCCAAGTGCATTAACTGCGGCGGAGACCACAAGGCCGTGGCAATGAGGTGCCCTGTCCATAGGGAAGCTTTCCGGGCCACAAGGGAAAAAGTAAAACAAGAAAAGGAGGCAAAGGCTAAATCATACGGTGAAGCAACAAACCAAATAAACGTCAATGCAGAGAGAATAGCGGCAACGAAGCTGGTAATGCCAAGTGAGGACAGGGAGTTAATGGACATCGTCATTTTTACATACCTGGCAAACCTGGGATCTTATGCGGAAGAACTCAACCGACTCCTGCAAGACATACTCAAAATCCAGTTTGCTGACCTGCCCGAAGAAAAGGAAACAGAAAAGGAAACGAAACCGAAGAAAAAAATGGAACCCGCAGAGGAGGACAATTCCAAAGACGAAAATCACAAGAAAAGCCCTTAAAAGAAAAAGCAAAGAGAAAAGAAGAAGAATAAAATAGGAGAAGACATAAATATCCGGACTACGAAAAAAGAAGAATGAGAGGACGAAGAGGAAGAAGAAATACTGAAATATCTTGGATTTCCACTCACGGAGAAAAAGGAGCTTCTGGAACAAGGCTTCTTCTTCAACGGTAGGGAAGTGTCCCTCAGGGTCTTCGGATCTCCCCTATGTAGGCCCCCAAAAGGAGACTCAGCACGGCTGCTCCGAGGGATTTATAAGGGAGGATTCAAATGGACATTCTAGGGACCGTGCTATGCAAACTAAATAGAAGGCCTAATTGAGGAAGGAGTCGTCTTCATCCCGGACTCGAGCGCCCATACGGTGAACCTCTCGGTTTTCAAAAACATCCAAAATGGACAAAAAATCTCAGAAATTGAAAAATAAAGTGCGATAGAAATATATTATAGAAAAAATAAGTCTTACAGTGTCTAAAAGTGGTAATAATTATATAAGTGGAATAATAAAAATTATTCAGAGCAATTATGATAATAATAATAAATGATACAAGGAGTGAATAAGATCACTAATAAACTAGTGTGCGATAAAAGAAAATATTAAAAACATAAGTGTCCAAAAAGGTGTTGAAAATGCTAGTAATAAGAGTGACTAAAAGTCAAACAAAATAGATAAATACGACAAAAATAAAAGTGAAAGCGAAATAATAAAAAAAAGAAGTTAAAAGTAAATAAATAGGATAATAAATTAAAGAATTCAAACTAAAATAACAAGTGATACAAAATTAGGTAAACGCGATTTATAATATAATCAATTAGGTAAAATTTGAGTGACCATCTTACCAAAAGTAAAATTTAGTTTAATTAATCGACAGAATTGAATTTAATTAATCGACACAATTTAACGTGACACACAATTAGGTAAATGTGATTAATAATATAAAAAATTATGTAAAATTTGAGATAGATAAATAAAAGTGAACATCTAACCAAAATTGAATGAATCATAATGTAATTTAATTACTTAGGTCAATTGAGTTAAATAGGTAGGACAGAAAATCTAATATAAAAAGAAAGAAATAATCTGTACCTCTCCTACTATCTCTAGCCCCTCATCTCCCAGCTCTACTCCATCCACCTCTGCTACTAACTCCTCCCCACCAAGACTCTACCCTCTCCAAGACCACTACCTCGACACCTCCCCCCGCAGAACATACTCCTCCCTCCACCACGGCCTCCCCACCCAATAACACTGCCATCAACCCCCATAAACAAAAGCCAACACGGGCAAAGGTACTGGCTCCTCACGCCTCCTGGGCAATTACCAAGGAGGGGAACGGTACCGGGTAAGTCAGCCTCCCGCGCACTCCGCCCACGACAATAGGTCGCCTAAACGTCGTACAACTAAACGTACACAGTTTGCACGGTATTCTCCATACGGTTGCCAACTGGGTGCTCAACACACAAAGACCCGGCATAGTACTCCTGAACTCTACCAGCCTACATCCTCCCAACAACAGACTCCGCATCGCAGGCTATCACACCTATCTATCTCCACAGGTGCGGCACCTAGGATTAGCGATCCTAGTAAAGCGCTCCATACACCACTCCTTCATCAAAACACATGGCGCCTCCTTTCTAGCCTGCAAGATAGAGACAAGCTCCGGCCCCATAATAGTGGCCACCCACTACTGACCACCACGCCTACAGTTAAACTTAGAAGCACTACTCCGGGCCCTATCAAACTACAACCTTCCTATCTTCTTCTCGGGGGACCTTAACGCATTTCACCCGACACTTCTTTCAAACAACACGAATGATGCGGGAAGTTACTTGGCCGGTGCCTTGAGGCGCTACCGCTGCGAGCACATCGGCCCAGCCTCCCGCACACATTCTTCGGTCCTCACGGAGGCACCACGTCCTCGGACGTTGTCTTTTGCAACGACCATGCCACACGTTTCTACACACATTTATCACCCGGTCCCCACGTACTATCTGACCACATACCGATATGCCTTATCATATCCAAATCTCCCATACTCATACCTAAACCACCTCTCTACGATTACAAAAACACAAACTGGGAAGAATTCAGGAGTCACATAACAGTAAATACACCACAAAACCTCGACCTGGAGGACACCAATCCAGACCTAATAGACTACCACTGGTGCTCAATTCTAAACACGAAAACCGATGCACGTAACCTACACTCACCACAAAAAAACTATACCTGCATAAAACATTTCACATTCTCAATACACACTCAGAGACTCATCACACAATACAATAATCCCTACACCAGGGGCCCACGACAACACAACATAAATCACCTACGTGCCCGCATCCTACAGTGCGTGCAGCTAGACAGGAACCGGCAGTGGAGAGAGGTCGTCCGCATCGCGGACGACACCCGTTGCACGGACCCTTCCTTCTTCTGGCGGCACGTAAAAAGGATGTTACGCACCGACCCATGCAAACCTATCACCCTTCAAGTAAACAACCATACACTCACAGACACTACCGTCATCCTCGACGCATTTAGGTCCCACTTAGACACGGTACATACACACAACCCACCAAAACGACACGCGCAGGAGCACTTCCAGGAAATCCAGGAGTGGTGTCGGGCTCACGCTCACGAGCTAAGGTCTGCCCCCGTGATAAGAATGGAGATGCTCGACTACACATCCACATTATCCACTCCAATCACCGTCGAGGAAACAAAACACTACATCAAAACAACACCAAAACGCGCCCCCGGCCCCTCCAGGCTACCAGCCACACTATACACAACCTCCCCGCAAACATATACCCCACACTTACACATCTATTCAACGCCTCACTAGCCTCCGGCCACTTCTTCAAAATTTTCAAAGTCTCTCATAACATACCCCTACACAAACAGCACAAAGACCCTAAACACCCTAACAACTACAAGCCTATTGCTCTATTAGAGCACCTAGGCAAAATACTCGAACGAATGGTCAACTGCCGCTTACGGGAGTTCCTGGAAGAGAGGGACTGGTTCTTCCCTTACCAATACGGGTTCAGGAGAGGCCGGTCCACTCAGGCGGCCGTGACTATCGTTCACGAAAGAATACACAAAAAACGCCAGATACATCAAAAGACTCTCTCCGTCAGTAAGGACGTGGAGAAGGCCTTCGACAAAGTGTGGCACGAGGGACTCCGTTAGAAACTCGCGTACTGGCACCCACACTATACATTATGTTCACAAATAACACCCCACGCCCACCAGAAAACTGCTGTCACACATACACAGTGGCTTACGCCGATCACGAGACCATTCTCGTCAGCGGCCGAGGCCCAGAAGAAATCGTGCTCCACGCACAAAGAATACGAGACGAGAAGACAGATTTCGAGGATAAATGGCTGATTGCCACGAATTCCCAGAAGACACAGATAAGAACATAACAACATAAGAAAAGAAGGAGACTGAAAAAGACCATTCATGGCCTACACTTGGCAGCTCCTGTTCCAGTTAACACACAAAAGTTTTCTTACCAGAGAAAAGTCATCAACATTGTCACCCTTTACAGGAGTTCGTCAGATCTAATCTACAATATACATAAAATGCATCCAGATGACACTTTACGGTGCTAGAGATCACTCCATGCACAACCTACAAATCTACTCACATACACCAGACATGAACCACCTAAACCCAACAAGGCTCGAATACACTCAACGCACCAAAATCCTGGGGGTAACTTTTGACAAGACCCTCAGGTTCAATTTACACCAAAACATAATACAAGCAAGAGCCTCACGAACAAACGCATCGCTGGGTAGGTTCTACTCTGCGAGCAAAAAACTAAAACTACACTTATATAAAGCACTCGTGCGTCCCATTCTCACGTACGCCCCACTGTCGCTCGTAGCTGCGAGCGACACTTGGAAGCGAAAGGCTCAGCGCATTCAGAACTCTGCTCTGAAGCGCACTTGCCATTCACCGTTGTACTCGAGAATGGACGCACTACACAACAACAACAATTATCTCCTCTCAACACTTACGCTCACACCAGACTCACAAAACAACTCGAAAAACTCACCAGAGACCCACTATACACGGTGTTACACGTAAGAAGGTACGCAATGGCGCCGCGATATCCCACGGCACACGAACACCCGCCACCCGTACCGTTCTTCGCATAACCAGAAGGCATCATGAATAACGCGTTCCCAACTGAGCAGTCAGCCTCGCCCTCCTGACCTGCCTCCAACCCTCGTCCAGTCCAAAACCACGTAACCAACGCTGCCACAACAACACAACGCATCGGTGTATAGCCACCGACCTATCAACTCTCGCTATCTTTTCTTAAATGTTTTCCGCAACCCTCCTCTCTGACTACCTGACCGACTGTATCGCATACAGCGATCCTTCTCTGTCCTTTCTATATACATAACGTAACGTAACGTTTTCTTCTGTCAGATCCTCACTCCACTCATTACATCGGTGAAGGAGGCAAGAACATATCAAAATGCTCCGAAGATGATCGGATAAGATGGAAAGCTCAGCAATTTAGTTTGGTTTTTACCAAACACATTCATTTAAATAAGAGATAAATACTGGACAAGTAATCCACCATCTACAAGATGGAATAAAAAAGATAGTTAGAAGAAAAGAAAGTTGCCAAAGGAAATTAATTAAGGCGAAATTCACAATGGTCTTCAACAAAATTTGCATATATATATATATATATATATATATATATATATATATATATATATATCTTAAAAGAGCAGAGGGGTTACGTGTTGCTAGGCGTATTACGTATTTTTAGGATAAATAAGCAGGCCAAATTTAGGAAGTTCATTATTATATTTTAACTTATTGGTACCGAAGTTTCGGGTAGGAACCCATTCTCGAGGATATGAGATTATAAATAAATAAATATATATATATATATATATATATATATAATATTGAGGATAAATCCCAGAGCCTCGAGAAACGGATGCAACATCTTTAGATTTCTCACAACGTTTTGAAAACTATAAGTTTTCATCTTCAGCCTAGAATAAGTTTACTAAAGTTAATACATATGAAGAAAACTTGAAAAGGTTAACAAAACATTATTTTTAAAGGTGATCAATTATAAAATATCAGTAAAATGTACTATAAGTTAAAATTTTAAATATGACTTGGCAACAGTTAAATTTGCTTTAAAACTGACTAAAAAATTAGTTAATAAATTTAAAGTTTATTTCAGAAATTAATTAAAGATAATAAATTTGAACTTTGTTTTTAATTTTGCAAACACTGTAAGAGTTAAAAATATTTAATATAAAAACGGTTAATTTTGGTACTTACTAAAGTGGATCGATCCTAGAGAGTGAATGGTGAGTTTAACAAGAGGGTAGTATTTATAGGTTGGGAGAGAGGAACATCAACTAACCAAACAGTAGTTAAAAAACAAACCAATTAACAACTGTAGTTAAAATTAGTTAATTAATAAAGATATTGCACTTAAATCTTCATTGAGTGTAGGTTTGTAGTGTTTGATATATAAAGATTCGAGGGTTCTTAGGCAATGTTGGTTGTTGTTAAAGGCTAATACTTGAAAATTCTCAACAGAAATGTCAGTTTTACAGCTTATGGTGTGTTCCCTAATAGATGACTTTTACTTTTTATTTAAGATTTTGCTTGTGCGCAAACTAATCCCCATATGAGCAGAGAACCTAGCTCCAAGAGACCTGACAGTGCTACCAATGTAAGAGGCTCCAGTACAACTGGGACATTTAAATAAATAAACATTATCACTGCGGAACTCCAAAGAGATAGGATCTTTACTGCTAAAATTTTTTCCTATCGATAATTTGTTTAGAAAAACTATTTGTGGGTTGGTTTGGGGAAAGATCTTTTAAAAATGACTAGGATTTTTCTTTTAAAAGTATCGTTTAAAAAACCCATCTCTGAATTAGTAAATATATAGGCATTTTAGGAACTTCTATGCAGGGTTGCGGGGGTTCAATGAGAATATCAAGTAACTTTTTAAAACTATCATTCAGGTCAGAAGGAAATAATATTTTTAGAAAATATTTCCTAAGAAAATTTAACTTATTATGGATTGATTGTTGAGTGGATGTTAGCGAGAAACTTCTATGTATTAAAGTTTTTACTGTGGATATTTTGTATCTAAAATCACAAAAACTAAAGTAGTTTAAACCTAGTCCTGTGAACGTTTTTTTCGGTAAATGTTTGTTTGAATTTTTCGCTGGTAACTAAAAGATCAAGAAAGGGCATCTTCACATTTGAATATACTTCCATGGTGAATTTGATGTTGGGGTGTAAAGTGTTAAAAAAATTCGAGAAAAGTTGGGTATGTGCAGGTTTATTGAAAATTGCCAAAGAAACATCAACAAAACGGCGGTACAAGGAGGGTTTGTAATCTAAATTAGTAGAAAGCATTTAATCTTCTAGATGTGACATAAAAAAGTCAGCTGCAAGTGGTCCCATTGGAGAACCCATTGCAACGCCATCAATCTGGCAGTAAACTTTATTATTAAAGGTGAACTAAGATTCAGAAAGACTTAGTTTCAGCGCCTTTTTTAATTGGCTTCGTGAAAATCCATCAAAAGTATTTCGGGAATGGAATACCTTATTTAATATTAAATTGATTGTATAGTTGAGGGGAATGTTAGTAAATAAAGATTCAACATCATAACTCATTATATATCCATCGTTAACTTTGCTGAGTAATTCTTCTTCAAACTTATAGGAGTTTTGTATCGAGAACTGATTTTAAGATAAAGGTGAAAGTAGTTTAACTAGATACGAGGGGTGGTCAATAAGTTTTGCAATTCGGATATAAGGAAACAAGATATGAGGAAAAGTGTTTTATTATTTTTCAATATAACTACCCTCGACTTCAATGCACTTGCGCCACTAGTCCCTGAGGCTTCAAATTCCCGACAACCAGAAATCCCCCGACTACTGTTTAATCCACTCCTGGACGGCGAGCTGGATATCTTTATCGTCGCCAAACCGGCGTCCACGCAGTGCAGCCTTGAACTGGCGGAATAAAATGTAGTCACTAGGGGTCAGATCTGGACTGTAGGGGGGATGGTTGAGCTCCTCGAATCCGCACACGCGCAGGGCAGCTTGTGCAACTCTGGCCTTGTGGACTTTGACGACGTTGAAGTCGATCATGGGGCGTCAGGTTTCTATGAACCCAACAGGCAGAGACCTTGGTCATGGCCAAATTGTCGTGGATGATGTTGATAACACTTCCATGTGATATTCCAAGTTCTAGTTCGATTTCTTCGACCTTCACCCGTCGATTTTCGAGGATGATTCTCTTCACACGGGCCACATTGTCCTCGTTGGTCACGTCTGACGGGCGTCCTGGACGGGGGTCATCTTCAAGGGACCCAAAACTATGGCGGAACTCTCTATTCCAGAGAGCAATGGTTGCATGGGAAGGGGCGGTGTTGGTGTACACTGCAACCATGTGTTCATGGATCTCCTTTGCGTTCTTGCCTTCCTTGGTAAAAAATTTGATCACTGCGCGGTGCTCAACCTTTTCCATTGTTGAAAAATTTGTGAGTGACGATCTGCGATCAACTACTGCTTCTTAAATAGACGAGGCAGAAGCGTGTGGCTGCAGGTCCTGACTTGAAATAACTTGTCCTAACACCTACACAAACAGCCATAACCCTTCCTCTGTTTTTCCCTACCGATACACAAAACCTATTGACCGCCCCTCGTATTTGGCTAGTTTGTATGTTAGTAAAGAATAAGAGGCAAGTATGGGTCTCAAACGGACTCCTTCTTTGTGTATTGAAGTCGTTAGTGCGGCAAGGCTTATTACCATAGAATGTTTTCCTAGCTGCAAAATGGGCAATGTATAACATTGCCATTTAATAATAAATTAAATAGTTTAAAGGACATATTTGGAAAAGCGGGTATTAATCTAGCCTTTAAATATAATAATTCCTTAAACCAATTGATGATGGCCAGGAAACCCAAAGAACATCATAACATAGGAGTATATGCAGTACCATACAACGATTGCCATAAAGTTTATATAGGGGAAACGGGGAGAAATCTAGACAAGAGATTGTACGAACATAAAAGAGATATTAGAGTGGGCAGCGAAAGTAGTGGAATATTTTGCCATGTTAGAGACAAGAATCATACGATCGATTTCAATGGAAGTAAAATGGTATTTAAATCGGCTAACTATGTTAAGAGAAGAATCGTAGAATCGAGCTTGATATCGTCAGTTCCTAATTTAAATCTATCTGAGGGTCAATTTTCTTTTAATCCTGTAATAAGATCGCAAATAAACAAAATAGTAAAATGTCAGCCCTTCAATATGTTTAGTCCCCCCCATCCCAGATTAGCCACAAGTAGGGGATTGGGAAAAAAAAGAGGGGATCTTGTGTTATGCTTATATGCATTTCTCTTATATTTTCTGCCCAGTGTCAGTTGAAAAAGGATGTGAGATACACCGAAACTGTTCTGAATTAAAATTGTCTTCGGAGAATGTGGTTTAATTCCTCATCTTTTCTTGCGATATTGCATTAATTTTCATCATATATATATATATATATACATATATATATATATATATATATATATATATATATATATATATATATATATACACACTCATAAACTTAAGACAACTCAGAAAAATGTATAATAATACATGTCCGGGATAACTGACCTCATAAAGGAAAGACTTGGAGAATTAAACAAACACGAATGACAAATGGTATGTAACAAACTAAAAAGATAGAGATAAGCAAAAATAAAAATCAAACCTGCTACTTCAATACACAAGTAATTATGTATACCCCGTCCCAGGGGAAGGGGAGGGGAGAAGGGGGCTGAAATTACTTTAATGACAGGATACACACCAATCTCGACCGCTTCTCCCTGGGTGGAGACGAGTTTGTTAAGGGAGATAAAAGTGCACGGAAACGGAAGAAATTCTTCGTTCTCTTTCCTCTGCTGATTGCAAACTTTTCTATAGGACTTCTTGATTCAATGGTCCCACGGTATAAGCACATATTTCTTTACTTTTCCCTCATGTTTCCAGACCTCTCCCTATCTGCCCTTTTCTCCCTCAGTAATTTTTACTCGCCTGAGCTTCCTCTTTGTCCATCTTGTTTGTGTGTTTCCCTGTTTGGATTAGAGATTTTATTTGTACGATATAGGTAAAGAGAGAAATAATACGAACTTCATTTATGGTAGGAAGCCTCGTTTCCCCAAGGGTGACGTCGCTGTATGGGGGATGAAATAAGTCTCAGTGGATCCCTAGAGTAGGGGAGAGGGGCTTGAAAAACATCTTCCATTTTTTTTTTAATAATAGGACTTAGAAATTAGAATATTATAGTTGAAAGTGTTTAATTTCGCCCTAATGTTTGTCCTAAATATCGTAGTGTTTATTTTCTCCAAATTTAAGAATACATGAATGACCATGTACATATATGATCCCAATTATTTGCATAAAAGAATTGCATTTTTTAAATAATTTAATTGCATTTTCCTTCTAATCTTATCGCTCAGAATTGACTGCCAAGGGAGGTTCAAAACAAGGTTTGAAACCTTGGCGTTTCCAATTTAATAGCCCCTTTATTGAACGCGTGAACATCCTGTATCTAATCTACCTTTTAATAGGTGCTGAAATTGGGAAGTGACTGCAAATCAGATGTATGATAGCTTCCATTTACTGAAGCATTTTCCATATTAAAATGGGGACATATAAGAGTTTAAGCTATAAGTAAATAGCCTGTTAGACAATTTAAAGTCGACAAACGAGATTATAACCTATAAAAATAAGCACCATTGTCGCAATTAGGATATTTAGTTGCCATAGCAATCTTTCTTACGTTTAATTCTGCATCGGGGAGACTGGGGGACGCTCTGCATCCATGGTAAGAAAGTAGCTGCATCAATGGGACGAGAGATGCTGTTCTAACAGCAGCTTTAATAAAACGATCCCGTGCCACGAATGTATGATGGCGAATTCGTGTCTGACGGGAAAAGTGAAAGTTAAAATTTACCAAATGAAATATTCTTTTCTTTTTTTTCGCACGGGTAGGAGAATTAGATTGTTCTATTGTAATAATCATTCCTTTGTGTGGATTAGGAACGTCTCCCAGAGAGCCCAATGTAGAATCAATGGGGGGATAGGTTGCTATGGTAACGCAAGGTTATATTATTTGCTGCCTCGACAAAATCTTTAAAATGTTTTGAAGGTAAAATAGCTTTTGGGGGGGATGAGGGGGCTGTTAGATTGTTCTATTAGATAAATTGACTTGTTTGGTGTAGGTTAGAAACGTCCTTCAGATATATCGACGCAGAAGCAATGAGGGAGAGGAGGTTGCTATGGCAACACAAAAATAAATTCATTTGCTGCCTCGACAAAACCTTTAAAATGTTTTGAAAGTAAAATAGGGGGGGGGGGGTCTTTCAGATTGTTCGATTAGAAAAATGAACTTGTTTAGTGTAGGTTAGAAGCGTCCCCCAAATATCCCGACACACAATCAATGACGCAGAGGTTGCTATGGTAACGCAAATTATATTCATTTGCTGCCTCGACAAAACCTTAAAATTGCTTTGAAGGGGAAAGAGATTTTCAAATGTCGCCGAATCCATTGAACTGTAGGGGGATAGGGAGGAGGGGCTTCGAACCCACGTTTTTTTTTTGAGGAGTCAGGATGTAAAGCTGCTGGATTCGGCTTTGAACCTCCATATTTAAAGTAAACAATAACGAGGGTCGAGCAAAAAGTTTGCATGGAGAAATCTGGAAAGAATGTGGTGAATTTGGGGAAGTGAAAATAATGGGGAAATACATAAACGCAGATACTCCTACAAACATTGGGACCCAGAGGGAACAAAGGTCCCTGGGTATCACCTTGCATCACCTTGTGGGTATGTTAAGGGGTAGATAAGGGTTAAATATGGGGGAGTGGTATGAGGAAATGGTGGGACGAATCTAGACATGTTTACCCCCCTAAACGCAGTCAGGGGGAGAGGTGAAACTCCCGAACCCCACCTGGTGCCCACTAGGGAGGATTGGGAGAAAGCTGATCGACGACTAGCCTACAAACATTTAAGAAAACTGTGAAAAGGATGAATAAAAATTTATAGAAGCAATAAAGCCTAGGTAGTCTCAATTTCGTTTATTATTACCGGTGCTAATGGGGCTAGCGGGGCTTGTACTGCAGGTATCAGCGGTAAAAGTGTAAATTAAGCACCCCATTGAGTGACCCAGGGGGCGGAAACTGATGCCAGAGAGGACATTAGTACTCCATCAGTAAGATTCCGGAGGGAAGAAGAGAGGGGGAGTATTATTGCGCTGTTGTCACGAGAGGGGAAATGTTAGCGGTCTTGGGATTGGATATGGGCATCATGCGTGCAGAGCCACTTACCCGCCGGAGGTGAGTATCAGTTTATCCGACAACGGGCGGCCAGTTTGTGCCCGCGAGAAGGAGCATCAGATGTTGGAGAAAAGAAGGAAATAATAAGATATGGCAGATTTAAATCGACCTGCACATAATAGTCGAAGAGATTGCAGATGTAAGTCGATCCGAGCAGAATAGTTGAAAAGATGGCAGATGTAAGTCGTCGACCTGGACAGAATAGTTGAAGAGATGGCAGTTGTAAGTCGACCCGTAGATGACAGATGTTAGTCGACCTGGACATAATAGTCGAAGAGGTAATAGATGTAAGCTGACCTACACAGAATATTTTAAGAGATGGCAGTTGTAAGTCGACCCGGAGATGACAGATGTCAGTCGACCTGGACATAATAGTCGAAGAGATAACAGATGTAAGCCGACCTACACAGAATATTTTAAGAAATGGCAGTTGTAATTCGACCCGGAGATGACAGATGTCAGTCGACCTGGACATAATAGTCGAAGAGATAACAGATGTAAGCCGACCTACACATAATATTTTAAGAGATGGCGGTTGTAAGTCAACCCGGAACGAATAGTTGGCGAAATGGCGGATGTAGGGCGACCCGGACATAAGAGTCGAAGAGATGACAAATTTAAGTCGACCTGGACAGAATAGTCAAATAGTCGAAGAGATAACCGATGTAATTCAACTGGGACAGAATAGAAGAAGAAAGGGTGGATGTAATTCAATCGGGACAAGTGTAATACATTGCAGATAGCTCCTACTCTCCCCTTCTCTCCCAAAGGCACCAGAGATGGTCAAATATTAAACCCATTCAACACGGAAAAGGCTTTTTATGTCTTTATTCCTGGTGATCTCAAAATTTCGAAACAATGCACTGTAGCCTCACCTAAGACGAATAGGTTTTTAGGAGACATTTTGGATTTAAATCAATGGTATTATTTTGTTCTTATAGAAAAGGCGTTATTTGTTGTATGCGTCGTATTTCTGGTCTCCAATTTGCAAAGGTCCATAGTAATATTGTAATTCGTTTAACTCATCGAAGGAATAAGTTGTTTTTTTTTAACTTATAAATCAATCGTACGAAGAAAGACTGACTGAAGTAACTGAATTTGAATAATATTCGTTTTAAGACATTAACGATTTTTTTAATTTTCAAAGACATAAACCTCTGCTTTATTCTTAAAATGGTGTTTATCGATGTTCTTTTCACTTTTGGGAACTTAATAATAACTTAGTTTTTCATTTTGCGGAAAAAAATGATTATTTTGGTATATTTGAATCTTTCGGTACCATTTGCCGTATGTTCTTCCACTTTTGGTCTACTTTTTGCTCGTTTCTTTAGTCAATAGCGTGTTACGTTATATCTGCAGACGATCTGCGCATGCGCCTTTTGACTAATTAACCAATAGCATGCTTCGTTATATTTCGGAGGGTTCGCGCATGGTTGTGTCTTAAATTTATATATCAGAATGGCGCGCGGTGGCAACATCGAAATTTCTTTTACTGTAATAGAATTACAAAGGATTCGAAAAAACACATAAAAATGTAGGTTGTAGGTTTCTTCCTAAATTTATGTTAAATTTTATTTGTTTAGGGTTAGGTTAGGTTAGGTTAGGTAAGGCGTGTAAAAATTTGTTTATTTTTGGTGTTTAGATCGTGTGAAAATTTGTGGTAACATTTTTTGGGCTGTAAGTCATGTGAAAATTTGTAATTCATTTTTTTGTTTAGGTCGTGTGAAACTTTGTTTATTGGGAGGGGGGGGGGGGGTAGGTAGGTCATACGGAAATTTGTGTTTAATTTCTTTCTGTAAATTTAGGTCGTGCAAAACAATTTTATATTTTGTTTAGGTCATGTTAAAATTTGTTTATTTTTTTGTACTTAGATCGTGTTAAAATTTCTCTTTCTTTCGCCCCTTTCTCTCCTTCAGGATTGGGAAAGAACTTTTTCCAGTTTACGCAATTACCTTTGAGCTAATTGTTGCACAATTTCAATCAAAATCTCTCAAACTTAAAGATATTTTTACTATATTTACCTTAAAAATTCAATTAATAATAATATGAATACGAATACTGCTCTTTTAAAAGCCCATGGGTTATTTTTAGGCAAAATTGCAAATACAACACGTAAATTACTCAGCTGCTATCAGAAATGCTACTTCATGAGCCTCACTGAAATCGTCATATTGACAGAAATGTTACTTCATGAACCTCACTGAATTCGTCATATTGACAGAAATGTTACTTTACCAGCTTCACTGAAATCGTCACATTGACTGAAACGTTACTTCATGAGCCTCATCGAAATCGCCATATTGACAGAAATAATACTTCATGAGCTTTACTGAAATCGTAATATTGACAGAAATAATACCTCATGATGCTCACTGAAATCGTCATATTGACATAAATATTACTTCATGAGGCTCAGCGAAATCATGATATTGAAGAAATGTTACTTCATGAACCTCAGTGGAATCATCATATTGACATAAATGTTACTTCATGAGCCTCACTGAAATCATCATATTGACAGAAATGTTATTTCATGAGGCTCACTGAAATCGTCATATTGACAAAAATGTTACTTCATGAGACTCACTGAAATCGTCATATTGACAGAAATTTTACTTCATGAGCCTCCCTTAAATCGTCATATTGACAGAAATGTTTCTTCATGAGCCTCACTGAAATCGTAATATTGACAGAAATGTTACTTCATGAGCCTTACTAAAATCGTCATATTGACAGAAATTTACTTCATAAGCCTCACTGAAATCATCATATTCACATACATATATGTTACTTCATGAGCCTCACTAGAATTGTGATATTGACAGAAATGTTACTTCACGAGCCTCAGTGGAATCGTCATATTGACAGAAATGTTACTTCATGAGCCTTACTGAAATCGTCATATTTTCATAAATGTTACTTTATGAGCCTCACTGAAATCGTCATATTGACAGAAATGTTACTTCATGAACCTCACTGAAATCGTCATATTGATAGAAATTTTAGTGGCACAATATAAGAATTTCAAACAATATACATCGTTATTTATTTGCGACACGACATTTTATTGCTAGTAACGGCGAGGGATTTTTAGTAGAATTCGTTATATATAACTTTCTAGATTATGCTACGATATTGAATTCGGTGTACGGGAGGCGTCTTTCGTTATACGATTGATAAACTACAATGGTACCATATCTCTTCAAGATGAGTAAAAGAAAGAAACATAGTGAAGACAAAAGATAGCGTGTTATTCCATGGCTAGACGCCAAGGAACATGTATATAGAAATACACATTACATACAATCGAACATAAAGACACTGAAGTGCCAAAAGTCATCAGGTATCAGTGTGTGAAGTCAATAGTGGGCAGCGCCACCATACAGTGGCGTGATATGAATTCCCTAGACCTTTATCCGTTTGGATTTGGCATCTTGTAGGTCACTGTCAAGTTGACCTGCTAGGATGCTCATAGCAAACCGAAGTGAATTATAGTCAGAGTTAGAATGGGGTATGTTAGTAGGTGACAGACAAATTGGATTTACTATTTTCCAAACTATGCGAACGTTCAACATTCCTTGATCTGCTTTATGATCGCAACCATCGAAGTCTGGGTCGAAATCTCCATGGTAACAGAGAAGCAGCACTGGCTCAAATTACAGCCACATTCATTGCATAAAGTACCATTCATACAATTCAGGTCAGCACAGCGTTCTTTACCTTCCATTGTATATGGGACTTAAAAAAAACCGACCCGAATGTCGGTTACCACCACGACATCATACAGCGCCCCACCTTTGCTTGTGACTTCGCTAATTAAACCCTGGGCAACTAGCAACATGTGGCTTAGTCTATTAAAGTACGGTTTTCTTTATTTATAGGAAAATAAAAAACGGAGAGGATCACTTAAGGCAGAGATATAATGAACTAGCAAGAGATGTTAAAAAGTTAATTAGAGTAGCAAGGAGAAATTTTGAAATTAAAGTGGCAAATAGGGCAAAGGAAGATCCTAAAAGTTTTTATCAATTATACAAAACTAAGGTTAGAGATAAAATAGGCCCACTTATAGATTCCAATGGAGAATTAGTGAGTGATAGGGACTCAATGGCTGGAATGCTAAATGATTTTTTTCTCTCAGTATTTATACAGGAGGATACTCTAAATATACCCGAGGTGTCAATGATCTTTCGGGGTAATGATGAAGAGAAATTAAAGGATATCTTGATCACAAAGGAGATAGTGACAAAATAAATTGATAAAATCAAAAGTAGTAAAGCACCCGGTCCTGATGAGGTCTTTCCTAGAATTTTGAAAGAATGTAAGGATGTGTTAAGTGAGCCCCTAGCATGCATCTTTAAAAAATCATTGGAGAGTGGCATTGTGCCCATGGCATGGAAGAAAGCCAATGTGATACCTATATTTAAGAAAGGGGATAAAACAAATATGTCTAATTACAGACCAGTAAGTTTGACATCAGTAGTAGGGAAAATGATGGAATCTATTATAGCAAGGAATATTAGAGACCACTTGGATAAGCATAAGTTGATAAAAGAATCACAGCATGGCTTTAGTAAGGGTAAATCCGGTCTGACAAATTTGCTGTCTTTTTATAGTAAGGTGTATGAAGCAGCAGATATTGATGAAAACTATGATATTTTATACTTGGACTTTAGTAAGGCTTTTGATCGAGTGCCACACTTACGGCCTCTGAGCAAAGTTAAAGCACAGAGGATCGATGACAGTATATTTAGGTGGATTCAGTCATGGCTTGGTGACAGACAGCAAAGAGTTAGTATAGATGGAGTTAAATCTGAGTGGGGGTGTGTTAGCAGTGGAGTTCCGCAAGGATCTGTTTTGGGTTCCTTGCTATTCTTAATTTATATTAATGATCTTGACATAGGTATAAGTAGTGAACTGAGTAAATTTGCTGATGATACTAAGCTAGGTAGGGCCATTAGGGCTGATTCTGATGCTGTTGTAATGCAGGAGAAATTGACCATTCTGTCCAATTGGGCCGAGAAATGGCAAATGAAGTTTAACATAGACAAATGTAGTGTACTTAGTATAGGTAGAAATAATCCATTAAACAGTTATAAATTAAATGGGAGAATTTTAGGAAGGACCGATTGTGAGAGGGACTTGGGTATTTTGGTAAGTTCAGGCCTTCGTCCTAGAAAGCAATGCCTAAATGCTGAGAATAAAGCTAATAGGATATTGGGATTCATTAGGAGGAGTGTAAGCAATAAGAGTGCTGAAGTCATTCTAAAACTGTATATGGCGCTAGTTAGGCCTCATCTAGACTATGCAGTACAATTTTGGTCACCATATTATAGGAAGGATATTGATTTGCTTGAGTCTGTGCAGAGAAGGATGACAAAGATGATTGGTGGGCTAAGGAACTTACCTTATCGTGAAAGGCTCAGAAAACTAAATCTACATACATTGGAAAGGAGAAGAGTCAGAGGGGAATTGATTGAAGTCTTCAAATGGGTAAAAGGATATAATAAAGGGGATCTGGGTAAGGTTCTTATACTTAGTGAGCATGACAGGACACGTAGCAATGGGTTTAAGCTTGATAAGTATAGGTTTAGGAAGGAGATTGGGAGGAATTGGTTTACAAATCGTGTGGTAGATGAATGGAATAGGCTCACTAGACATGTGATAGAAGCCTCCTCTCTGGGTAGTTTTAAGAATAGATTAGATAAATATATGGATGAAGCTGCTAGATGGGACTGACTTTTTTTTTATGTACATATGTATATATTTTTCTAAGGAGTGGGGAGATTATTTTGCGGTTGCATGAATGGACATAATCCTCTGGATGCATTTTATGTATATTGTAGATTAGATCTGACGAACTCCTTAAAGGGTGACAATGTTGATGACTTTTCTCTGGTAAGAAATCTTTTGTGTGTTGACTGGAACAGGAGCTGCCAAGTGTAGGCCATGAATGGTCTTTTGCAGTCTCCTTCTTTTCTTATGTTCTTATGTTCTTATAAATCCATGAAATCCTGTTGTCAACCAGGCATCAAGCAGGTTGGTGTTAGTTCAATAGTGGAGCATGTTCACGTGGCCTAGGTTGTGTTCGCTGGTCCGTTTAAACACGTCATTATCCGGTAACAGCTACGTTACGCTGTTCAATGTCAATTTGCATCCATTCATGGATTATTCCATCTATACAATAAAGATTGGATATACCAACAGTATAATACATATTATGATCCATTAATCGCCAACGATTTATCTCCAAGAAATCATAGCCAAATACAATTCCTCCCCATCAATTCACAGCTATAATAATTGATATCAGCGGCAAAATAGGATTCTCGGTTCTCCAGGTTGTCCTGAAGGGTTTTCTTATTCTCTTCGTCGTCCATTGATTTGCTGAATGAAGCGTAAAAATGGATCCTATGGACTCGTATCTTTTGAATTCATTCGACTTTAAAATAAACTTCGTTCGCCTTCCAGCAACAACAGTGTGAAACATATGAAACGTCTTGAATCAGTCGAAAAGGGAAGAGGATGTTTCAGTGCAAAACAAACCCGTTGAAGATGACTTATCTTAGCAACCTAACATAGCATCAATGTGCTTTTCAATTTCGTTCAATATATTCAATTAATCAAAATAAAGTTTATTTTATTAATTCATATCATTTTAAATTAAACTAATTAAATGAATGAATTTCTATGGATTTTTCTAGCTATGAATTAGTGGTGATGAACACATCGATTCCTTGATAATGCAGTGTGACATAGATCCCAAGGTAGTCAGAATTGGACAGCTGGGACGAATGGCATAACCAACACGTTCGCCTTACATGAACCCAATCAAGCATTTATGGGCCGTGATGACCAGGCCAGTTTATAACCGAGATCCGCTTCCTATAAATATCACGGAGTAATGAACATCTATCGAGACGCTACGGGTAAAAAAATGCCCCTGATGTCTTTCTTCCACTGGTGAAAGCGATGCTGCATCGAGTTGCGGCACTTCGACAGGCTAGAGACCGTCTTACACGATACTAGGTATCTATCCCATGATTAATGGCCCTTTAGTGTTTATGGAAACTATATACACATCTTTACCAAGAAGTGGAATGAAGGTCAAACAATCACAGACTGATGTTCCTAACATTGTAAAAAAGGTAAAATTTGACGAAGAAACTACTAAGATACAAATATATCCAAGTTGACTACCAATGAAGTTAATGATTCAGAGACGGGAGAAAAGGAATTCCTACACCAAAATGAGCTCCGCGAAATTAACGTTTCCGTAAAGATTACGTTTACAGAGAAGAAAATTTATAGTAATATTTTTTTTTAAATAAATAATTATAGATCAACAAGAGCGGCTTCGACACTTCTCCTTACATTAGGAGCTTGCGCTTAGCAGACAGACCTTCGATCTGTGGCCTACGGCTTGTGGGTTCTGCCTTTTTATGCAAAGCCTAGAGGAAGGTGCTCGACTATAGGCGAGCACCAACAGACTGGTGCCTCGGTAGCTCCCTGCAGCCGAGGATGAAGCTTGGTCGTCTCGAGCCTCTCCTTCCACCAGGGTCCTTCTCCCCTCGGTCAAGATACAGGTTCGAAGACTGCACACATTCTTACCCGTTTAAATCTAGTGCACGTTTGATGCCCTCAATAAACCGACCCTAACCAAGTACCGCGGCGATGGCTGTCTGGTAGTGGGGGTTCAAACATTCCCGTTCTTAAAATATAGTGTTAGTAATGATGGGTCGTCGAAGGTCTCCGTGCGACGCGCAAGCTCCTAAAAAAGAATGATAAAATTGATATAGATCAGCTTCGAGAATAAAACAACGAATCAGGAGGCTATCGCAGCAGCAGGAGGCCCCAAAGGTGTTGGACCTTGGCCCTCCAACATGTGGACATGCCCTGGTCCCTTGCCAACTCCTGACCCACTGCTTGTGAATGTCCTTGACTGGACAAAGACTACGGGAGTCAACCCTTAATGCAGAATCTGCTGTGGCGACCCGCACTAGGCGAGCGTTATTAGAACGACGCTCGGCAGTCTCCTGCAAAATTCCACAAGGGCTGGTCTTCTTGGACCACCTTGCCACCAGCCCAACTATGGAGTGAAAAGATAGTGGGCTCAGGAAATCTCCCCCCCCCCCCACACACACTTTAATCATCTTTTGTGCAAGTTTCTTTCTATGCCCAACTTATTCTTTTTAAGGGCATGAAGTGACATCATTACCGAAATCGACGGACAACTAACTATTAGTGGGGGTTCATATATGAGGGCATCCGTCAATATCGACCTCGATGGACTTCCCAAAGCAAAAGCAAGGCAAAGGTCTACGGCCTATCTCGCTCTAGCAACGGGGTTTTGGTCTAAA
Organism: Ceratothoa steindachneri; assembly: GCA_963969495.1. Classification (NCBI taxonomy): domain Eukaryota; kingdom Metazoa; phylum Arthropoda; class Malacostraca; order Isopoda; family Cymothoidae; genus Ceratothoa; species Ceratothoa steindachneri. The sequence continues at coordinate 58,866,785 of OZ018327.1, forward strand.
AAAATAAAATATTTCCATTACATATTCGCTAATAAATTACTTTGATCTATATTTTTCATATCCATACTTTTTTTCTTGGCTTAAATTCGAGAAAAAAACTTTTAGCTGAATTCATTTCAGATACCGTAAAAACAATCCTCACCTCTTTTTTTTATTTAAATTTTATTTTATACTTTAAAAAATACCACCCCGAAAAACATTATGCCTTAATTATAATTCATTTTAGGAACTTTAGGATTTTATTTTATTTTTTTTATTTTAAGATTTAGTGAGTAAAATGTATGTGAGAAAAATTGGAACTCTTAGAAATTATTTGAATAAAAGTTTTAAGTATACGAAAAAACCCCAGCCCCAAAGGTTGCTTTTTAGAAAGAAGTTCGATAAATGATTCGGAAATACGGAAAAAAATAATCCTTATATTAATTTTAATAAATTTTCTGAACTTCTTCACTATTTGTAATGTGTTTTATTTTTTTTAAAAATCGATAATCCTATTTATTTTTTCGGAAATTCACCATTTGCTTACTCTTGGTTAATCATCATCATCATCATCATCATCATCATCATCACTAACTCTATAATTTACGAAGGGGATTTTTTTGAGTATTTGAATAATAATTTAATCTTAGTTTGGTTATGACTTATGTTTTTTTAATCAAAGTTATTTCAAATAATTCTTTTATAATATGAAAAAAACAAAATAGTGAAGTTCAGAAATAAATATAAGTATCGAAATTTTGTGAATTTTTTAAAACCCAAAGAATTACGAATGGTGAAGTTCATAAAATTTATTTTTATATATCTTCCATAACTATATTTTAGCGAAGCGCAAGCTCCCCCCGTATGGGAGAGTGGCGAAGCCATTGCCTGGTTTTTACACACAATTGAAGGGTGGTTGTCAAGAAGCTAAAACTGAGAGTAGGAAACCAGTAAAAAAAAACAGGAGACAAAGTTTCCGAATATTTTCGTGAAGATCGAGGTGATGCCCTGTTAAAATAAAGATCTGGAGAACTTAAAGGCATACCCCTGTCCATCTACGATAATAGCAGGATCGCCGTTTTAGCCTACCCACTTCAACAGGTAAGAATAAAAAGCTTCTCCAAGGGCAGCAGCTTCTTCGACCTCACCTCACCACAGCCTCATAAGTTGCTTAGAAATTTATTGTGTGCGTGTGGCCAAGTTTACTACTGGAAGGAGAAGACCCCAAGTACACTACTTGTTTTTATAGTTGTCCATCAAATACGAAGTCGAGTCAAGCTTCACTCGATAAAAATTGTGATGAATTTATGGGTATGATGATATAGGGTTAATGAAGGGGGTGATTGAATGAAAGAGAGAGTGAGAGAGATGAGAAAAAGAAAAAGATGAGTGAAGCTGTGCTTGCGCAGTGAGTGGATTAATGTGGAGAAGGGCTTGCGCTGGGCCTATCCTTACAGCTTAGCCTCACACAGAATTGATGGTGGCAAGAGTTAATCAGGACAACCATCGACTGTGAGAGGTTGCAGAGGTCTGCCGGACATCCTGTTTGTCGAAAGCAACCTAATGTGGGACCGAACACAGATATTTCAATCGGGGTTGTGCTCCCGTAGACCTATCCCAATCAAGAGTAACCACAGGTCGGGTGGGGTAATTCTCACTGAAGAAAAGAACTATTCAAGAGCTCCTGAACAATGGAACCCTTCTGAATAAGTTTAACAATCTGCTGTCTACTGATGAAGTCAAAATTGGTATGCAATCAGCAGAAACAGTCTCTGCTACATCTTGGGTGGCTACTATTAGGTCATTTTGTTGTTAATTGCTAGCCATTTCAGTGAAACTACTAGGTAATGTTATGGTGCTGCTTTGCTGCTGTCGATACAGGAACACGTTAAAATCAGTGGGATTCTTAAAGTTCTATATGCCTATTTATCTCTGAACCCCACTTTCAAATTTGCACTTACCTACCGGCTACCTGACCATCACTCTGGTGGCTTATCCGAGGGATTGGTTAATCTCTTTACAATTATCATAATTCTGTATAATCTTTACACTCCTTATTAGACTTCTTCGTATCTTCGACTTCTCGATATTTTTTAACTTCGTACTCAATTTATCACATCCCAACATGAGCAAGTATACTTTACTTTAGAGTAGATTCTTTCCAACCAAAACTCAGCGGTAATTTCCCTGCTGTTTCTCTCCCTTACCTCATTCTTATCTTTAAAACCCACCTTTTAGTAGTTCTGGTACCATCTAATTTCAAACACCCTGTTTACAAAAAACTTAAAAGAACTTAACCTTAACCCAACGAACTACTAAACTACCGTCAAATCTATCACCTTAATTTCATTTCTAAAGTTTTAGAAAGGGCGGCACCAGCCTTACTAGATCCCATATTTTACTACAACATTGATGAAATCTTCCAGTCTGGTTTCACGGCAGCTCACCACCCTGAATCACCCTTCGACGATGGGTTGAAATATGTGATGTGGATGATAGAGTCTAGGGAAGGAAAGGTAGATACAAGGATCAATGATAATCAAGTCGGGATCGAAGAAGGAGATACGAGGATAACGCGATTCAGTGGAGGGAATGTGACATGGTTTGAGGAAAGAGGAGGAGAAAATGAAGTGGATCGCCACTTTATACCCCAAATTATATGGATATGTCATTTAGGAAGAGGCTATGAATTTGGAAAGAGAAGCCGAAGAGATAAAAGAAAAAAAGAAATATAAAATAAAAAAAGAGAAATTTGGAAAGGGAAGCCGAAGAGATAAAAGAAAACGAGAGAAATATAAAATGAAAAAGAGAAATTTGGAAAGAGAAGCCGAAGAGATTAAAGAAAAAAGAGAAATAAAAAATGAAAAAAAGAGAAATTTGGAAAGTGAAGCCGAAGAGATGAAAGAAAAAAAGAAATATAAAATGAAAAAAAGAGAAATTTGGAAAGCGAAGCCGAAGAGATAAAAGAAAAAAGAGAAATATAAAATGAAAAAAGAGAAATTTGGAAAGAGAAGCCGAAGAGATAAAATAAAAAAAGAGAAATACATTATAAAAAAAAGAGAAATTTTGAAAGAGAAAAGCAAAAAAGAAAAGAGAAGAAAAATTAAAACAGAAACGAGAAAAGAGAAAATAAAAGAAAATGAAAAGAGAAAAGAAAAAGGAGAAAAGACAAAGAAACAAAATAGAAAAGAGATGAGAAAAGGAGAGATTTGGAAAGAGATAAAAGAAACAAAAAAGAGATAAGAGATAAGAGCAAAGAGAAAAGAATATAGATAAAATAATGAGAGGAAAGAAAAAGCAAACGAGAGGAAAAAAATGAAAAATTGGGAAATAGAAAATAAAAATAAAAGAGAAAATAAAGAAAAAAGAGAAACAGGAAGGGAAGAAAGAGAAGAGAAAATATAAAAGAGAGAAAGAGGAAGAGAACAGAGAACAAAGAAATTTGGAAACAGAAAATAGAAAAGAGAAATGAAAAAAAATTCGGAAAGAGAAAAGAAAAAGGAAATAAAAGAAAAAGATAAAAGATAAAAGAGAAAAATAGAAGAGAAAGAGAAAAGAAAAAAGAAATTTGGACAGAAAAAAATAAATAAAAGAGAAAAGATAGAAGAGAAATCTGGAAAGCGAAAAGAGAAAAGAAAAATTATCAAATTTTCGTTCACTCATCTATTCACTCTATTTATTCTCTCGGGCGTTTATTTAATTCCCTTTCATATCCTTTCAATAAGATTAGTAGAATTTCTTGATGGATCAAAACTTTATCCTCTCCTTCCGTAGGGGGATAAAACAGGAAATAGAACAAGATGAGACTGACTAGTATTTTTTCTATATCCATATTGTTTAGTGAGGAAAATTCACATTATATATATATATATATATATACATATATATATATATATATATATATATATATATATATATATATATATATATATATATATATATTGTCAGAGATAGAGAGAGAGAGAAAGAGAGAGAGAGAAAAGACGCTCGCGCTCTTCTCTTTCAAGGAGGTGCAAAAAGTGCGAAGGTCGTGACGGGCTGAAAGCCCGACTTCGTGGAAGCCTGAGATGTGCTTAAGAACACGAAGGGTCCCGCCGGGAATTATCCTGCGACGGCGGGAACCTGAAAAGTCCACCTCGCCCAGCGAAGCGTCTGTCGACTTGAACCCTCCCCCTTCGGGCGCATGGAAAAGCCCCTTCGTCTCACCCCTATAAAGCGTCTGACGCCAGACTTGGACGGCAGTAAGTAACCACCTCTGTCCCGAGTATCCGCGAGTATCTCCCATCCTCACGTCCCCTTTAGTTCCGCGTGAACCCTTGTTGAACCCGTCAAGCTCCGTGTATTCTCCTGGAACTCGCGAGAGTCAATCCCGTACTCGTTGGTTCCCATTACCCGAACGCGACGCGTAGAATTCTTGATTCGGTATTCTAAACCCGAAGGCAAGATCTGAGTTCATCTTGCGTAATAGTCGTTCGTCAAGAGGCTATTATTGTAGACTTTACGCCGTCTCTAACAAGGCAAGACTACTCCCTCGGACCAAATCTTCTAAGTAACCGCAACGTGCAACTCTCCTGTGCAAGCTCTCCCCCCTCCCCCATTTAAATTCTCCGTCATTTGGATTCGCGTGCGATCAAGGTCATTTAAGCGTCCCATCTGTCACTGGCCCTTTGTATGTACGGCACTCGACTCGCCCATGTAGCTCTTTGAATCCAAGACTTTTGTACGTCTCTTATGTTTATATACCTTAATTAAAATCCTTTTAATTTTATAAATATATTATCTGCATAGTAGTAAAGTATATTTTTCTACTCCGTTTCTATTACCCCAGAACCTGTCCAAGATATCTAAGCATTGTCCTACCTAAATTTCACTCTGAATCTTAATTGCACTCCGATTTATATTTATAATTTTACCCACGCTCATAACGGACTAATCCGTTCATAGGCCTCTCTCCCCTGGGATGAGGAATTTTTAAAAGGGTTGGGTTCTAAAATCAACCGACGACATTGAAAAGATGAATCCAAGCACTTTCGAACTATATTTGCAAGTTAATTTTTAAGGAATAGCATGAAAATAGAGAAGACAACCTTATATTAGGGACTAAGATACGAAGGGAACGCCTATCACATAGTACAAACCAATGGAAAAAAAACACAAAAACAAGACAGAAAAATACCAAGAAAAGGAACAATAGGCAACTAATAACAGACATGTGCATCTCTAAAACGATATCCACACAACAACGCCATGTATATGAATGGAATATGGTGGGTGACAAAAAACCCTGTAAAAAAAACAAACATTTTAAAGGATTATCATTAGAGCGAAAACATTTAGGACTAAGAATTAATCCACAGTCACAACAGAGGCACGTGGTGGGGGAGGCAATGAATGGTCTTTTGCAGTCTCATTCTTTTCTTATGTTCTTATATATATATATATATATATATATATATATATATATATATATATATATATATATATATATATATATATATATATATATTTATATATATGTATATATATTGCATGGTTAATGTAGTGGTATTTTTAGACAACTACTCTACTTCAGGTCCAGCGTGACATCCTTTCTTCTGCGAACTGGAAGACTACATTTAGAGTTTAGCTAATCAACCAGTCCCCCAAAACTGGTTAATATATTAATAATAACAACGGTTTTCTATGACGGTAACGAGGCTAACATAAAGGGGTAACTTTGTAACCAGCTTTTTGGGACTGTTGGATTATCTATCCTATAAATGTAGTCTTCCAGTTCGAGGACGAAAGGATGTCACGCTGGACCTGAAGTAGAGTAGTTGTCTAAAAATGCCACTACATTAACCGTGCCATATATATATATATATATATATATATATATATATATATATATATATATATATATATAAACGTCCATTCCTTTGCATAGATCGACTTTTTCAATAAAAATAAAGGAAAAATGAGGATGTCAGTATTCGCTTATGTAAATCGGGAAAAAAGGTCAATGAAAGGAATAAATTTGAATATTTGGTCAATTAACGTTTGACACCAGAGAGAGTTCGGGAGACAGATGATGTTAATCCGAAATTGAGGAGAAATAAATTCATAATCCATCGTCTCTACTTAAAAGCCAGTCCGATCAATTACACTAGTCAACAATGATTTTGCTACTTGGGTATTAGCTTGTGACTTATACTAAATCGATTTTGCTGATTCCGAATCGGTAATCAGAATTGTTCTAGTACGTAAGGTTCCTGAGTTACACACATACTCTTTTCTTCAGCTACCGTAGTGAGAGGATGTGTTGTGTGTGTCTGGTTCCTGCGTTACACTCTTGCTTTATCACGTGGTCAAATTTAGCCATTATAGTAGTGGTGTTGAAACGGTATTTGCATCCAGTGATTAATTTCATTTTTCTTTCAGATTTATCTCTTAATTAATTTGTAAATGAAATAGGATTGTACAAAAGTATATAACAGGATATATACAAACTAAGTTGAAAACATGAATCGGCGAGGATGTATAAATAGCTCAGACAACTTTTGTTATATCTGTGGGAGATATACTCCAAACAACTAGCGGAAAGATTTAGCTAAAAGAGTGAAAACTGCATACAATTATTATCTTGGTTGTAAAGTTGGTGACCAAGACAAGCCCCGGGTACCTCACAAATCTTGTACTGTGTGCTATACGGGGCTCCCACAGTGGTTAAATGGCAAACGGAAGTTATGCCTTTTGCTGTACCAATGGTGTGGCGTAAGCCTCCAAATCATGTCTTTGATTGCTACTTTTGTTTAACAAATATTGCGGGAATCTCAAATAAAAACATGTCAAAAATTGTATATCCAGATTGTAAGGCAGCTATAAAAGTAGTCCCCCATAGTTTGGAGATGCCAATCCCAGTTCCTTCATCAGCTAGTGCAGTTAAAGAAGATGATTCATCGCCTGAAGAAGAGGATAACAATGGCGATGAAATGTATGAGGATGATTCTAAGGAGAAGAAGATCCAGTTGATAAATCAGGAAAGATTGAATGATTTTGTGAGGGCTTTGTCATTGTCAAAGGAGAACGCAGAACTGTTGGGTTCCAGACTACAGCATTGGAATCTTCTAGAGGATGGTGCAATAATATCTACTTTCCATAAACGTCATGATGCCTTGTCTGCCTTCTATAAAGAAGAGGGTGGTACTTGTTTCTGTACTGATATTAATGGCCTCAAAAATCAGCTAGGAAACGAGCATTTACCTGATGAATGGAGACTATTTATCGATGCAAGCACTGCTAGCCTCAAAGCTGTGTTGCTACACAATGGTAACAAAAACCTTCAATTTATTTTGGAAGGTGTTCATTACTCGTATCATAAGTGGAGCATCTGTGGTGATCTAAAGGTAATTTCTTTACTTCTTGGATTGCAGCTAGGATATACAAATAATATGTGCTTCTTATGCCTATGGAACAGCTGTGACGTCAGGAATCATTATATTGTCAAAAGGTGGCCCGAAAGAGAAGAACACATAGTTAGCCGATACAATGTGAAGCACATGCCTTTGGTAAATCCACTGAAGATCTACCTTCCACCACTTCAAACTTGGCAATATCATAAATTTGTTAAAGCAATGGTCCATGATTCTGATGGATTCCAGTATCTCAAAGAGAAATTTGGTGCAAAGAAAACAAGATGCTAAACTTAATGCTGACATTTTGGCAGGGCCGGAGATCAGAGAATTGATACGTGACAGGGAGTTCAGAAATAAACTAACTATATTTGAGTTGGCAGCATGGAATTCATTTGTCCATGTAGTGCAGAACTCCCTTAGTAATCATAGGCCTATTAACGAATGGGGGTGTCGGATGTCTCTTAAGATGCATTTCTTGCATTCGCATCTAGATTTCTTTCCATCTAATATAGGTGATATTAGTGACGAAAATGGGGAAAGGTTCCACCGAGATATCGCAATGATGGAAAGCAGGTATCAAGGCCTCTTCAACCAAAACATGATGGGTGACTATTACTGGTTCCTACAACGGGAGGATCCTATATCCACGTACAAGCGCAAGAGCAAGAGTCTCAAACATTTTTGAAGAAATTTTATATGTAATACATATCTTGTCTGGGTCTGCAAAAGGACGTACATAATGTCAAATAGGGTGCCCCGATTCCAAGCCTTTGCCCAGAAACGTCTCATTGGAATCAGCACACCAAAATTAGTAGTTACAACAACATTCACTCAAGTACCAGAGACAAAGTTAAAATTTTTTGGTGAGTGTTATTAATCCGATCCCCGTTAGTCCGTCTACTGCTATTCCAAGCCCAGTTAATCCAAACCCAGTTCGTCTGATCCCAGTTACTTCGATCCCTGTTAGTCCGATCCTAGTTATTCAAGTTCCCGTTAGTACGATCTCCATTGGTCAGGCACCAGTTAGTTCAATCCAAGTTAGGAGGATACATGTTAATCTAATCCCCGTTAGTCTGATCCCAGGAATACGTGAGTCAGCAGGCTACGAAGTTCACGGCATGAGCCGGGCTACCAAGAGAAAGGACTAAGAAGCAGCTCATCCTCGAGCTAGTTCCTGGTGATGACACCGAACTTTAAGTTAACTTGATCAAGTTCAACTTACTATAGTCAGAGAACCTACCCTCCCTCTATCCTGGTATATCCCAAAGCACCAAGATAGGCCTCCCCGTTGAAGAAGACTGGAACTAAGAAGAAGCTCATCCTCGAGCTAGTTCCCGGTGGTCACACCAAACTTTAAGTTAACTTGATTTAAGAATCGAGTTCAACTTACTCTCGTCAGAGAACCCACCCCCCTCCTATCCTGGTGCAGTCCAAAGCACAGAGATAGTCCTCGCTCTTGAGGAAGACCCCCGAGTGAACTCCTCCCTGCACTCCCCTGAGTCAAAGGATTCCCGCCTGGCTCATCGCTAGCCAGTCCGAACTATTCTCCAGTGTAATCCGAAGAGGAGAAAGGAACATTCTTTCACAATCCGGTGGTGATATCATTTCCTGTCGAAGGCGAGTGGTTCCACCCGTCTGCCACACTCGCCAAAGTCCTCTGTGGCTTTAAAAGATATTCCGTTTGCGCTAACCATCTGGCCGAGGCACGCGTCAACGAACCAACAAGATTCCTGAGGTGTCTGAGCTCATTGAGTTCAAGGTCAGACTCATACCCGTCGCAAGAGGAACAAAGGTATTTAAACTCCAGTAGAGACAGTTAGCATTTTTTTTATATTGTAGTGAGCGGTGGGCCAACCGTCACTATAATTTAGAGAGGTCAATTCAGAAAGCCTTACTTAAAATTGATTGTAGTCATTTCTGTGTATTCAGTGTGTATTATTTATTTGGTTCATGTTTAATTTATTTTTGTTTTAATTAAAGTTTTAGTTTGTTTTAACAATTTTATTATTCTATCCTTGAATCGCTAAGTACGGCACAAGGAACCCTCAAAGTTTAAAGAAGTCAATAATCAAGATAATAATAATCAAGTATCCATAACACTCTTAGATAGATATAACATTAATCACAGAGACTTCTTTTTGGGTAGTACGTAAACAACCCATACGTACGAACTCCCTTCCATCACTCGGTCCTTCCTATAACACGACAAGGAAGATGGAGAGAGTGAGAATCTATATCACGCTGGATGAGCAGGTTAGGGAAGGAAAGAATGAAGTTTGATTCCATTTTAACTTTAATGGAGATTATTAAGTTGGGTTAGGAAATGATTAAAAGTGACATTTTCTTGCCACACTAAAAGTACATCATCTACATAACGCTAAGGATTTGCTTGTGAAATATTGGATCATAGTACGATTCGATATATTGATGAAATATTAGACCATAGTACCATTCGATCTAGTTGATGAAATATTGGACCATAGTACGATTCGATCTAGTTCAGGAAATATTAGACCATAGTACAATTCGATCTAGTTCAAGAAATATTAGACCATGGTACGATTCGATCTAGTTCATGAAATATTGGGCTATATTACCTTTCAATCTAGTTCATGAAATATTGGACCATAGTACGATTCGATCTAGTTCATGAAATATTGAACCATAGTACGATTTGATCTAGTTCATGAAATATTGGACCATAGTACGATTCGATCTAGTTCAGGGGGTAACGACAAAGAACAGGAGACAAGGGGTTTCTAAGGGAGAAGATTTATTTTTCCCGTTAATTAATTAAATGACTAGTTCAGGACCCTCTCCCCTCATCACCCATACGAATAAGGAAAGACTGGTTCACAAGTGATCATCTTTTATTATTGCTAACAAGGTTATCAACCTCTGGTTTTCGACATTGTATTTGGTTTTCGGCGGAAAAAATCTCGCCAAACGACTGTTCTAATAGATCATAATGAATTGAGAGAAAGCCTTTTCGGCTTTTACAACGTCCTCTCTACCTTAATCCTGAGTTTTTTCCACGTGAATGGATGCAATGTGCGAGCCATCTTAGACACCGGGTGTTCTAACACTTCATTATTTGAAGAGACTGCTCTCGAATGTGGCTTCTTGCAATTTGCTGTCGTGAGGAAATACTTCATGTTAAAGGCATTAGGGGGAAATATTCAAATTATGAGGGGATTGTGTTTACTCGGCAACATCAAGCTAGGCGGAGCTGTCTCTAGCAACTAACGGCTAGCTAGGGTGGAGGAGATCCTCGACTGATCCAACGGCCAAGCGTAGGGAAGTAAACCTTCCAATATCAGAAGTGGAGCCCCCGAAGGCGGACCAGTGCGCTGTACTCACTGACTCTGGTAGCTCCTGCAGCCAACCTGGTGCCAAAACGTACTGCTCTACATTTCCTTGGATGACACCGGCGAGGCCAAGAGGGGGATCTTGATGACTGAGCAACCCAGGATCTTCATATACTTTGCCCAAGCCTGCGCTGACTTCCATGGCAAACTCTCCATCGTCTTCTGAGACAGAAGGATGCCAACAAAGTTCATGAGAGACTGGGAAGGTAAGATCAGGTACAGGCAATGTTCTTTTTATAATTAATTGAGCGTGATGCGCCGAAACAGGTACTGAACTTAGGATAGCAAAAAGGTCGCTCTTAAAATAAAAACCCATTAATTTATATTGAACTAAGAACGTGCACACTACGCTCATATTATGGATATATAAACTTTAGATAACGCAATTTTCGTAAATAATTGTTTACTAACACCCTGAGAAGTGCCAGGCATTTAGAAAATCCCCCCAAAACTTTACTTAATGTACAACTCCAGGAAGCGCCCTTTTCATCTAACGGGTATGTCTACAAGGCAACAAATAATTCTAGTTGTTTCTTCCTACAACCTCAGAAAGCGTGCTTCTCCTTTTAAGGCCATGTCTACAAGGGAACAAAGTAATTATAGATAATTCTTTCTACAACCCAAGAAAGCGCGCTTTGCCTTTTACAGCCATGTCTACAAGGCAACAAAGTAATTATATAATCATCTTCCTAGGACCCCAGAAAGAGCGCATGGCCTTTTACGACCATGTCTACAAGGAAACAAAAGTAATTATAGATACTTCTTTCTACAGCCTCATAAAGCGCGCTTTGCCTTTTACGGCCATGTCTACAAGGAAACAAAGTAATTATAGATTCTTCTTCTTACAACCCCAGAAAGCGTGCTTTGCCTTTTACTTTTTACGGGCACTTCTACAAGGCAAATAGGAAATCCTATATGCTTTTTCAAATAACCCAAGAGAGTCTGCTTTGTCTTTGACGGCAATGTATACAAGGCAACAGAATAATTCTAGATTAGCATCCCTACAACCGAGGAAAGGGCGCTTCTCCTTTTATAACAATGTCTATATGAGACAAAGTAATTCTAGATTTTTTTTCTTACAGCGCCAGAAAGCTATCCTTGCCCTTATGGGTATCTCTACAAGGTAAAATATAATTCCATATTTTTCCTAAAACAAAACATGTTTTGCCTTTTAAGGGCATCTATACAAGACAACAAAGTAATTTCAGATTTTTTTTTATACAGTGACAGAAAGCCAGCCTTGCCCTTATGGGCATGTATACAAGAAAACGCGATTTGTTTTTTAAGGGCATGTCTATAAGGCAAAATTTATTCAAGATTATTTCCCATACAACCACAGAATGCCCGCTTTACCTTGCATGTGCATGTTGCAAGGCAACAAAATAATTCTAGATTCTTTTTCTTACAACCCAAGAAATCGCACTTTGCCTTGCATAGGCATGTCTACAAGGCAACAACGTAATTTTAGATTCTTATTCCTTCAACTCACGAAAGGGAGCTTTGCTTTTTATCCGCTTCTGCAAGGCAAAAATTAGTTATATTTTCTTCTTTCTTCTTGTTCAAATAACCCCACCAACCGTGCTTTGCCTTTTCTGTCTATGTATACAAAGGAACAAAGTAATTCTAGATTATTGTCCATAAAGCCCAAGAAAGTGCGCTTTGCCTTTTACGGGCATGTCTGCAAGGCATCAAAGGTATTTTAGATCCTTGTCCTTATAACCCCAGGGAGCACGCATTGCCTTGTATGGGCCTTTCAACAAGGCTACAAAATAAATCAAGCTTGTTTTTGCTACAACCCAAGAAAGCTTGTTTGCCTTATACGAATATATATATATATATATATATATATATATATATATATATGGCAACAAAGTATTTTATGATGATTCTTCCTACAACCACAGAAAGCACGCTTTGCTTTTTATCGGCATGTCTACAAGGCAATAAATTGATTCTAGATGCTTCTTGCTACAATCCCAGTACCTTTTACAGGCATGTCTACAAGGCAATAAAGTAATTATAGATGCTTCTTCCAGGACCTCTTGAAAACGTGTTTTGCCTTTTCCGAGCATGTCCACAAGGGAACAAAGTGATTCTAGATTCTTCTTTTTACAATATCTTAAAAATGCGCATTGCCTTTCCTCAAACAAAGAAATATTAAAAACTGAAATCATCCGGGGAGCAGATTTTGCCATTTGCCATTTTAAAACTTCGCATAATTTGCATGCAACAAATGTTTCAAGCGAACTTCAGGGCATAATTGCACAAGCCTTAATTAGCTATTTGAAATTAGACAAATGACTGGGTGGGTGTCGCTCGTTAATCAGAGATTAGGAAGAATTCGTACTAATTTCAACTTTACACCGTGAAATGAAGATTTATTGTGAGATCATTTTAAGTGCCATATTTTTCTCCATTCGTGTTTGTAATTCAAGAAAAAAATATTTGTTTATTGATCTGGAAAAAAAAGAAAGACCATTTCATTTTTCTTTCCTTAAATTATATTTCTTTTTCAATTTCTGAAGATTCTCTGAGAATTTCGTGTAAATCTGTATCTGCGATTTAATGTAAAAAGTTTTTAAAGTTACTAAAAGAATTGTAAAGTTCTAAAAAACCGAAAAATTGAAATAAAAAGGTCTAACAAATTATAAAGTTTATTCTCATTCCGCTTAAAAGTGTCCCTCACTCCTAAAATGAGGCTAACTCGATAACCCTTAGCACGATTTTAAGGGAACTTGATAAGTCTGTTGTTTCTTTCTTCATCTCAGCGGCAGCTTTTTTCCCGAAAATCTTAGGCTTTTGTGTGGCGTTTTCGCTATTATAAATTTGAGACACCATAACAAAACGAGCAATCTCATGGTTTTAGTGGTATATAAATAGATATGGTATAAATAGACAGATTGAGAGGTGTAGTACATCGTAATAGGAACTAACTTTCCCGTTTTTAACTTCTATAAAAAACAGATGAATCTTCCCTTTACTCAGATTTCCCATTTGTTTGGAAATCGGAGATTGGTCAGTGAGGAGACAGAGGAAAGGAATCGTCGTAGAAACACTTTGACCTCCAGGAAGATATAAGCACCGAGAGCAAAGACTCTCCGATAGGATTTTCATCGCGATTGAAAACCAAATAAAAGAAACGTATTTTAATGTGTCGAGAACTACGAGTCTTTTCAAAGAAAGGAAATAATTTTATTCTCTTTATTTAAATTAAAAAAGGATTGATGAAGAAAATGAATTAAGTTATGGATAATGAAATTTGCGTAAAAGTCTTAAGTGGAAAAGCAAACAAGGGGAAGCAGAAGGGGAAAAGATAAATCAACAGCTCAATCATTTAGTGATGAGCTAAAACCTCGAAACAAAAACCAACAAGGGCATCCCAACTCTTACCTCTGGGGAAGTGTTCTTAAATAAATAGATGAACATATATGTGAAAAGGATATGAGTTAGAGTTTTCTAAAGAGATGATGCTGTACTTGTGGCGAACATGATCGGAAGAGAGAAGGGTCTTGCAACTCTTTAGGAAAGTGCACAACCTCTTAAGGAGGGGGACGTAGAGAGGGTTGAGCACAAAGAACCTGCGAGGATACACAGTGCAGCGATTAACGGAGCTCAATTTCTTTTGAAACCTTGGCCAGGCTCATTCAGATCCTTACACAAAATGTATCCGGATGTTTACCCGCGTTTGTCCGGCTGTTTGCGGAACCAGAGTCGCCTCCTTCGCACCGCGAATGGAGACCGCGATGAAACTCTACCTGAACTTGGCTTCTCTTTCGAGCGCTTCGGGTCTCTTCGACCTCCCTCCCATTTCCTTTTCACGATAACCTTCTTTCGCTCTCTTCAAAGGCTTTTCCTGTCTTTCTTATAAGCAGCTTTCGCTTTATCTCTCTCACCTTTTCAACATTATTGACCCAGACTGCACGCAATCTTCCGTAATCAACAACACATTCTATTTCGCACGATAGCTACATTTTGCTTTTTTTTTTACACTTTTCGCACACATTCTTACTTCCAAAGTGAATTCTACACAGATCTTGTGAACCAAATGCTCCTAACTATGTATAAGGACCATTCACCGCGTCTCTCTTTCCAGAAGTCTCCATAGAAGAAAGTAATGATATTTTATATATATGGTGAAGTGGACACGGACCGTACAAAAAGCCTTCTTGCCAAAATATGGGCTTGATTCAAGTTACCTTTGGCATAGAATACGGATCTGATGTCACGTCACCTCCCTCTCCTTGTATGATGATTACGTAACATTGTTGTGTTTTAAATGTTAAAAAGTGACCAAAAATGAATAAAAATACAATATATCAAAGTGCAAGTTGACCCTTTTGATCAGTGTTAAATGATGTTATTTGTGTTATTATCTAACATGATTTTACGTTGAATGCAAGATTTCACTATATAGAGTGCTGTGTTTTAAAGTAATAGGATAAGTGCTTATATTTTAAAATATTTTTGAAAGAATTGAAATTCATGTCGATTCTGTGAGGATTTTACATTGCCTAAGGAAGATATTAATATATTTATGCAATGATAAACAATGAGGGATGTGCATTATTTGGTCCAAAATGTTCGATAAAAATAAAAAATTTATTAATTTTTATACTATTTCCTATACCTATGTAAAAATGTAAAATAACAATTCTAACCAATTTTTTTTATATTATATGTCTTTTCATAACATTCGTGTATCGTTTAGTAGTAGTAGATCATTTAATTTAAGTTATGGAATATCAAAAATAATTGCAAGGTACCAAGGGCGTACGGAGCGTGTCATATATGCTCACGATCCGTACAAAACACTTTTTTGGCAAAAATGACACCATAAATCTGAAGTGGTAAACATATTTCAAAGTTTTGTATGTGAAAAATAAAGGCATTTATGTGAGCTACCTTTTGGGCACTTTGGATTTCTGCTAACTTTAAAACTTTAGTTTTGATGACCAAAAAAACACTAGCAGTACGATACATATATCAGAAAGGAATGATATACATATATATTTATTAAAGTTTGTCATTTTTGTCTGGTTATTACTATCGATTGTCACCCTCTTATGGAGGATCCCAACCACCATAACCAAAAATACTTCGCATTATTCGATCTTCAAACCAAGGGTTAAAAAGAAGATAGAATAGACTATTAAGATACAAAGGCGAAAAAAGGTAGAATTGGCGCGCATCAATGCCTATCCCGGATAGGTCGCCTTTTATGAGAAGCTCCGGGAGAGGGCATGGACACTTTGCTTGCCTTATTATGAAAATTCGCAATCGAAAATTATTAAGTATCAGGCAGAACTCTGGGTACATTTGACCTTCGAATCCGAAGATCGAAATCCGAATCCGTTTGATAAACCCAAAATAGGTCGAAATTGAAGAACAAACCTCATTTAAAGCTGGGGGTCATCGTTAGGGGAAGAAATAGGAAATAAATAGGATACCAAATAAGGAATAAATAAGGGATAAATAGGGTATAAATGGGGGATAAATAGGGAATAAATAGAAAGATAAATAGGAAATAAATAGGGAATAAATAGGGGGATAAATATGGAGATAAATAGGGAAGAAATAGGGGATAAATGGGAAAAATAGGGACGAAATAGGGGATAAATATGCAAAATAGGGAATAAATAGCTGATAAATAGGGAAAAATGCTTTATAAATTAATGTGATGTAATTGAAAAAAAGAATCGAATATCGATGTACACAGCATCAGTAGGGGATGGGAGGCTAAAAGACGTCCATCAAAAACATGACCTACACAATGTGAACAAAACACAATCAAACATACAACAAAAACTTGCGCCCAAAATTGAGGTCAACGAGCATCAACTAAACAAAAAATACCCACCACCTCCCAAATATTTATGCTCCATTAAGTTACTCAAATCTCTCATCCAAACCAATTCATGCAAACCACTTTCATGTAAATCCCCTCAGGAAAACCCTCTGATAGAACCTCTCTCAAACAAACACCCTTCATGCAAACCCCTTGTCCAAACCACCCTAACGCAAATGACTCTTAACCCACAAAAAGCAAAGGCAAACCGCCTTTAACCAAATTTCATCATGGAAATGATCCTCACCTCTAAAACAATCATACAAACACACTTCACCCTATACATCCACCATACAAACCTATGAAACCCATGCAAACAACACTTACCCAAAAGAGTCTCGTTCAAACTACCTTCACCCCAATTCTACTCATGCAAATCACCGTCAAGTAAATGAACGTCCCCCCCCCCAAAGAAATCGAGCAACCCACCATCCATCCCCTAATACACACATATGATACTCGATAGCCTCGAGATGTTCTTCTCTCTCTCTCTCTCTCTCGCATTTTTCCAAAACGAATCATACAATCGAATCCTCTTGTAAGTGAGGTTTCATCTCCTCTCGCAGGAGCAATACCAATCATATATACTCACATCACGATTCCTATCCATTCTTCCCATACTGAACAGCCACCTCAGAAAATTCAGATCAGAACTACTTTCCTACATATTTACTCTTCTTAACACTTTATTTAACAACACATAGACCTCCTAAAATATAATATTCTCGACAGTATTTTACACCACATAAACCTCCTAACATATAACTCTTCTTAAGACTTTTTTTACGCCACAATGGCCTACTAAAGTATACTTATTCTCACCAGTTTTACAACACATAGACCTCCTAACATATAACTGTTCTAAACACTTTTGTTACACCACATAGACCTGCTAAAATATAATTCTTATCAGCGCTTTTTTACAACTAATAGACCTCTTAACATATAACTGTTATCAACACTTTTTTACACCACATAGACCTCCTAAAATATAATTCTTCTTAACAGATTTTTTACAACACATAAACCTCCTAAAATATAACTCTTCTCAAGACTTTCTTTAGAACACATAGACCTCATAAAATATAAGTTTTCTCGACACTACTTTATACCACATGATCATCCTAAGATATAACTCTTCTTAACACTTTTTTACACCGCCTAGGCCCCCGAACATAGAACTAATCTCAACACGTTTTTACACCACATAAACTTCCTAAAGAATAATTCTTCTCAACAGTTTTGTACACCAAATAGGCCTCTTAAAATATAAATATATTAACACATTTTACACCACATAGAGCTCCTAACATATAACTCTTCTTAACAAGTTTTTATACCACATAGACGTCCTAAAACAAAAATTTCCTTAACACCTTTTTAAAAAACATAGACCTCCTAAAATCTAATTATTCTCTACACTTTTTACACCAAATAAACCTCCTAAAATTTTACTTGTATCAACACTTTCTTACACCGCATAGATCTCCTAACATATAACTCTTCTCAACACTTTTGTTACACCGCATAAACCTCCTAAAATATAATTCTTCTCTAAACGACTTTACAGCATATACACCTCCAAAAATATAACTCTTCTCTACACCTTTTACACCACATAGACCTTCTAAAATATAAGTCTTTTCTAAACTATTTTTACACCACATAGATCTCCCAAAAATATAAATCAACGCGACACATTTTACATCACATACCTCCTAAAATATAACTCTTCTCAACACCTTTTTACACCACATATACCTCCTAAAATATAATTACTCTAAACGCTTATTTACAACCCATAGACATCCTAACATATATCTCTTCTCAACACTTTTTTACATGACATATATCTGCTAAAATATAATTATTCTCGACACTATTTTACACCACATAAACTTCCTAAGATATACATAACTCTTTTTAACACCTTTTTATACCGCCTAGGCCTTCTAACATATAACTCTTCTCAACATGTTTTTAAACCAAATAAACCTCCTAAAATATATTCCTTCTCAACAGTTGTTTAACCACATAGACCTCTTAAAATATAATTCTCATTAAGAGTTTTTTACTCCTCATAGACCTCTTAAAATATAATTCTTCTCAACACTATTTTACTCTACCTACACCTCCTAAAATATATATTTTTTTTTAACACTTTCTTTACAACGCATAGACCCTCAACATATAACTCTTTTTAACACGTTGTTTTTACACCAAATAAACCTAAAATATAATTCTTCTCAACCCTTGTTTAGAAACCATATAACTGTTCCCAACACTTTTTTTACACCACATAGACCTCCTACCTTATAACTCTTCTTCACACTCTTTTACACGACATAGACCTTCTAAAATATACTTCTTCTCAACACTTTTTAGAGCACATAGACTTCCTAAAATATAAATGTTCTCAACACTTTTTATACAGCACATAGACCTCCAAAAACATAATTATTTTCCAAACTTTTTACAACCCATAGACCTCCTAACATATAATTGTTATCAACTCATTTTTTACATCACATAGACTTCCTAAAATATAATTCTTCTCGAAGCATTTTTACAACACATAGACCTCCTAAAATATAACTCTTGGCAACACTCTATTTACTTTTTTACACCACATGGACCTCCTAATATATAATTCTTCTCGATACTTATTTAAACCACATAAGCTTCCTAAAATATAATTCTTCTCGGCACTATTTTATACCACATAAAACTCCTAAAATATAACTCTTCTCGACACTTTTTTATACTGCCTAGGCCTCCTAAAATATAGCTGTTATCAACACGTTTTAGACGACATACACATCTTTAAATATAATTCTTATTATGAGTTTTTTTACTTTTTACACAACATAGAGCTCCTAACATATAACATTTCTTAACACTTCTTCACACCACATAGACGTATTAAAATATAATCCTTCTTAACCTCTTTTTACAATACATGAATCTCCTAAAATATAATTCTTCTCGACAATTTTTTTACACCACATGAACCTAAAATATCCCTCTTTTCAATACTCTATTACACTGCTTAGGCCTCGTAACATAGAACTGTTCTCAACACGTTTTTACACCACATAGATTTCCTAAAATATAATCCTTTTCAACTACCTTTTACACCATATAGTCCTCTTATGATATATTTCTTATAAACACATTTTACAACAAATAAAGCTCCTAACATATAACTTTACTAAACTTTTTTTACACCATATTGACGTCCTAAAATATAATTCTTCTTAACACTTTTTTCTAACCACATAGACCTCCTAAAATATCATTCTTTTGGACACCTTTTTACAAAACATAAACCTCCTAAAATACAATTCGTAAAAACACATTTTTACACCACATAGACCTCGTAACATAGTACTCTTCTCAACACTTTTTTACACCACATAAACCTCCTAAACTATATTTATTCTCTAAAGTTTTTCACACCAAATATACCTCCTAGACATCCTAAAATATTATTCTTCTCAAAACTTTTTTACACCGCATAGACCCTCTAACATATAACTCTTTTCAACACCTTTTTACACTACATAAACCAACTAAAATATAAATCTTCTCTAAACTCTTTTACATCATATACACCTCTTTACAATATGATTTTACTCTGCACTTTTTTACACCACATAAACCTCCTAAAATATATTTGTTCTCAACACTTTTTTATACCACATAGAGTTCCTAAAATTTAATTCATCTCAACACTTTATACACCATATAGATCTCAAAGCATATAACAGGTCTCAACAACATTTATACCACATAAATCTAAAATATAATTCCTCTAAACACATTTTACAGCACATAGACCTCCTAAAATATAACGATTCTCAACACTTTTTTACACCACATAAACCTCCTAAAATATAATTAGTCTCAACGCTTTTTTACAACCCATAGACCTACTAACATATATCTCTTCTCAACACTTTTTTTACACCACATAGACCTCCTAACATATATCTCTTCTCAACACTTTTTTACACAACATATACCTCCTAAAATATAATTAGTCTCAACGAGTTTTTAAAAACCATGGACCTCCTAACATATATCTCTTCTCAACATTTCTTTATCCTGCATAGATCTGCTAAAATATAACCTTCTTCACACTTTTTTACACCACATAAATCTCCTAAAATATCCCTCTTTTCAATACTCTTTTACACTGCTTAGGCCTCATAACATAGAACCGTTATCAACACGTTTTTACACCACATAGACTTCCTAAAATATAATCCTTTTCAAATACTTTTACACCATATAGTCCTCCTATGATAGAATTCTTATAAATACCTTTCACAACACATATAGCTCCTAACATGTAACTTTACTTAACTTTTTTTTACAACACATTGACGTCCTAAAATCTATTTCTTCTTAACACATTTTTACACTAAATAGACCTCCTAAAATACACTTCTTCTTAACACTTTTTCTAACCACATAAACCTCCTAAAACATCATCCTTCTGGTCACTTTTTTACAACACATAAACCTCCTAAAACATCATTCTTCTGGACACTTTTTTACACCACATTCACCTCCTAGACTATATTTCTTCTCTTAGCCTTTTTACACCACATACACATCCTAAAATATGATTTTTCACTGCATTTTTTACAACACATAGATATCCTAAAATATTATTCTTCTCAACGCTTTTTTGCACCCCATAGACCCCCTAACTTATCTCTTTTTAACACTTTTTACAACACATAGACTTCCCAAATATTATTCTTCTCAACACTTATTTTACACAACATAAACCTCCTAAATTATAAGTAATCTCAACATATTTTTAAACCATATAGTCCTACAAACATATAACACTTTTCAACACTTTTTGACACCATGTAGACCTAAAATATAATTATTCTCCAAAGCTTTTTACAGACATAAACCTACTAAAATATAATTCTTCTCAAGACTTTTCACACCACATGGCCTTCCTAAAATTTAATTGTTTTTAAAACCTTTTAACACAGCATAGATCTAACATAGTTGTCCTCAACATTTTTACAACTAGGAGACCTCCTAAAATTTAAGTCTTCTGAACACTTTTTTACACCAAATAATACTCGTACAACATAATTCTTTTAAACACTTTTTTTTACACCATATAGTCCTCCAAACATATAATTCTTCTTAACCCTTTCTTACACTACATAGGCCTCCTAAGATATAAATCTTCTTAACACATTTTTACACCGCATAGACCTGTTAAAATATAATTCTTCTCAACACTTGTTTACACTTCCTAGACCTCCTAAAATATAATTCTTGTTAACAGTTTCTTTAGAGCAAATAGACCTCTTAACATATAACTCCTCTTGAAACTTTTTTTACACCATATAAACCTAAAATATGATTCTTCTCAACACTTTTTACAACACATATAACTGTTATCAACACTTTTTTACACCACATAGACCTCCTAACAAATAACTCTTCACAACACTTTTTAAAACCAGATAGATCTAATATATAATTCTGCTCAACACTTTTTGACAACACTTAGACCGCCTAACATATAACTGTTATCAGCAGTTATTTTACACCACATAGACTTCTTACAAAATAATTCTTTTCGAGACATTTTTACACAACATATACCTCCTCAAATACAACTATTCTAAACACCTGTTTACACCACATAGGCCTCGTAAAATATAATTCTTCTAGACACTTTTAACACCACATAAACCTCCTAAAATATAATTCTTCCCGACACTATTTTTACAGCACATAAACATCCTAAAGTATATTTTTTTCAAAACTTTTTACAAAACATAGACCTCTTAAAATATAATTCGTCTTAACACTTCATTACACCACATAGATCTCCTAAGATATAATTCTTCCCAACAGTTTTTACACCGCATAAACCTCCTAACATATAACTGTTCTCAAAGCTTTTTACACCATATAGACCTCTTAAAAAATAATTATTTTCAACACTTGCTTACACCACATAGGTCTCCTAAAATATAATTCTTCTCAACACTTTTTTACACCTCATAGACCATCTAACATATAATTTATCTCAACAACTTTTTTACACTATATATTCCCCATAACATATAACTCTTCTCAACACTTTTTTACACCACATAGGCCTCCTAAAATATAATTATTCTCGACACTTTTTTACACTAAATACACTTACAAAAATATATTTCTTCGCAAAACTTTTTTCCACCACATAAACCTCCTAAAATATAATTAATCTCAACACTTTTTTAAACTACATAGACCTCCTAAAATATATTTCTTCTTGACACTATTCAACACCACATAAACCTCCTGCAACATTACTCTTCTCAACACTTTATTACAACGCATATTCCTCGTAACATTTAGCTGTTCTCAACAATTGATTTACACTACCTGAATCACCTAAAATATAACTCTTCTCATCCTTTTTTTCACCACATATATCTCCTAACATATAAATCTTCTTTACACTTTTTTTAGACCACGGAGACCTCCTAAAATATAATTCTGTTCAACATTTTTTTACACTACCTATACCTCATAAATGATAATTCTCATTAACAATTTCTTCACAGCCCATAGACCTACTAACATATAACTCATATGAACACTTTTTTACAGCAGATAAACATAAAATATAATTTTTATCAGCACTTTTTTACACCACATAAACCTCCTAAAATATAATTCATCTCAATACTTTTTTAAACCCAATAGAGCTCTTAAAATATAATCCTTTTCAGCACTTTTTTACACCGCATAGACCTAAAATATAATTCTTCTCAACATTTTTTTGCACTAACAAGACCTCCTAAAGTATAATTCTCATTAAAACTTTCTTTACAGCACATAGAACTACTAACATATAACTCATCTCAACACGTTTTTTCACCAGATAAACCTAAAATATAATTCTTCTAAACACATTTTTACAACACATAGACTTCCTAAAATATTATTATTCTCAACACTTTTTTACACCACATAGACCTCCTAAAATATAATTCATCTCGACACTTTTCACATCACATAAATCTCCTTAAATATAATTCTTCTCACAACTTTTTACACCACATAGACCTCCTAACGTATAACTCTTCTCAACACCTTTTTACATCACATAGACCTCCTAACATATTACTCTTCTCAACCCCTTTTCTTTATACCACGTAGACGTCCTAAAATATAATTCTTCTCGACACTTTTCTACACCATATAGACCTAACTTCTAACTCCCATTCTGCTTCATCTAAAGTTCATTTTTAGTAATTGAAAAATATAGCTAAAATCCAACTAGGGTCTGCTTGAAGACAGCAGCAGACAAAGAGGCATAAACAAACAGAGAGCTGGATGGCGGCTGCAATCAGAGTGGAGGCAGAGAGTTTGATGAGAGAAATAGACAAGTAGTCTGATAATGGCAGTGGAGAGACAGTTTGGACTTTGATTATCTGTGACTCTTATCTCCTTTTAGAAACCTCTAAAACCAACGCTGTACTGTATGAACTGGAACCGATCCTTGGCCAAATGCATCGTTGAAGTTTTATGCAGTTTCAGTAGTTTTTCTTCCAAGTTTGAACTCATAAGATACATTTAGCAAATGCCCGTTTTATTCATTTTGTTTTAAATAAACTAGATCTAATCGTACTATGGTCCAATATTCCATTAACCAGATCGTATCGTACTATGGTCCAATATTTCATGAACTAGATTGAATCGTACTATGGTCCGATATTTCATCAACTAGATCGAATCGACTATCGTCCAATATTTTATCAACCAGATAGAACCGTACTATGGTCCAATATTTCATCAAAGAGATCGAATCGTACTATGGTCCAATATTTCCTGAACTAGATCGAATCTTTCTATGGTCCAATATTTCATCCACGTAATCGAATCATACTATGGTCCAATATTTCATGAACTAGATCAAATCGTACTATGGTCCAATATTTCATGAACTAGATCGAATCGTACTATGGTCCAATATTTTATGAACTAGATCGAATCGTACTATGGTCCAATATTTCATGAACCAGATCGAATCGTACTATGGTCCAATAAAAATGAACTAGATCGAATTTTTCTATAGTCCAATATTTCATCCACTAGATCGAATCGATCTATGGTCCAAAATTTCCTGAATTAGATCGAATCGTACTATAGTCCAATATTTCATGAACTAGATCGAATCATACTAGGGTCCAATATTTCATCAACTAGATCGAATCGTGCTATCATCCAATATTTCACAAACAAATCCTTATCGCTATGCATTAGGTTAAAGGAATAAGTCCCTGCGTTTTTTTTTAATTTTGTGTTGATTTAGGTTTTGTTGACGTGATTTGTTCACATATTAAGAAACTATAATAAATAATGAGAGCAAAATTTGCAAAGGTTAAGCTACGTCTCTTACCAGCGTAGACTATTAGGCTTTTGCTTAAGCTACGTCTTGAAGTTGAGTAATAATTCATTGCGGTTTATTTAAAAGTTGTGTTAATTTAATTTTTGTTCTGTACCCTCAAAATGGAATGTCAAGTTGAAAGAAATGCGCATTTTTGACACTTGTTGTTATCTATTTTCAATCGAGACGGGAACAATGCAAACGCAGCCAAAGCTCGTCGCGATATTTGTTTTGTGTACGGAGAAAATGCTTTATCCGAAAGGACAGCTCAATGCTGGTTTTCACGTTTCAAATACGGTCATTTCAATCTTAATGACGAAGAACGTTCTTGTCGCCCCATTTAGTTGGATGAAGATCGATTGAACGACCTTCTTCATGAAAATCCTCGTCAATCGACTAGAGAATTGGCTGTACAATTGGTGTGTGATCAGAAAACTATAGTGAATCACCTTCATTCGATGGGGAAAGTTAAAAAAACTCGGTGCATGGGTTCCGCTCGCTTTGAGTGAAAGCAACAAACTTCAAATCTCCACGATTGCCGCAGGTTTTCTCGCTCTTCACAAGGCTACTCCTGGATATAAGGACATATTTCTTCACCGCATCATCACTGGCGACGAAAAATGGTGCGTTTATGTCAACATGAACCATCGAAAACAATGGCTTAGACCCAATAAAAAAAACACTTCCGCGATTAAAGCAAGGACTTCATCCACAAAAGACGATGATGTGTGCGTGGTTGGATTGCGAATGCATCATTCTTTATGAGCTCCTTGCGAACAACGAGATTGTCAATGCAGAACTCTACGTTCAACAAATGTATCGACTCGCCAAAGCTATTCGTGAAAAACGACCTCATTGACGTTATGGAGTCCTTCTGCAACGCGACAATGCTTGTCCTCACATTGCCAATATGACAAAAGATGCCATCCAAATGCTTAATTGGGAAATCCTGCCGCATCCTCCATATTCGCCAGACATGGCTCCATCGGATTTCCATCTGTTCCGATCGCTCTCCAACAATTTGCGCGGCGTTTCGTTCAAAACTGATGTAGAATTAAAACCTGGTTAGACGAATTCTTCAAGTCAAAGTCCAGAGATTTTTATTGCCGAGGCATAGAAAAACTAGTTGAACGTTGCAAGAAGTCGTAAATAACAACGGAGAATACATCATTGATTAAATTGCATATTGTTATCAATTAAAAATGAAGTTTTTCTAAAATTGTTAATGAATAAATTTGATAAAACTGCAAGAACTTATTCCTCAACCAAATAGATGATCTATCTTTAGTGTGGCGAGAAAATGTCACATTTAATCATTTCCTAAGCCATTTTAATAATCCCCATTAAAGTTAAATTGGAATGAAACTTCACTCTTACCTTCCCTGACCTGCTCATCCAGCGTGATATAGATTCTCACTCTTTCCATCTTCCTCTTTATCCTATTATTACTAATTTAAATCCTTAAATTTATATTTTACTTTGGTCAAAATGTAAATTTCAATAAATCAGTTATCTCTACCATGTTGCGTGGTGCCTACAGAATATGTGATCCTAAACTCATCGATAGTGAGAATCATATTATTCATATCGTCATTTATGGCTTCTCATATCCTTCATTTTTTAGTACTGAATCTCATTTGCAAACAGGGAGACGTTTTATCATAACATACCAACTATTAATAATTAAATTATTCACTCCAACACCATAGTATAAATGGCCTTCAACCTAATTCCTTTATTTCTCCTTACAACTCCTGCTTCAAACCTATTAATAGTGGATGGAATAGTTCTAACCTTAAAGTAGGATTTAGCTTTTAAACTTTCCTTAAAAGAACTAACTAACAAGCCCTTTCCCCCTCTCCTCATAAAGTAACTGTGTATATAATTCATGTAAAAATTATGATGTTATTTACAAGCGCAAACGGGGCGTAGCCTATCTCATAGGGTGTACGAACACAAATATTCTGCACACACGAAGCCTATCTCAGAGGGTTTATGAAATCGAATATTCTACACGCATGAAGGACTTCTCGGAGGGACTACGAACACAAATATTCTGCACACACGAAGCCTATCTCAGAGGGTTTATGAAATCGAATATTCTACACACATGAAGGACTTCTCGGAGGGACTACGAACACAAATAATCTGCATGTTCGAAGCCTATCAGAAAGAGTGTACGAACACAAATATTCTCCATGTACGAAGCCTATCTCAGAGGGTGTATGAACAAGGATATTCTGCAAGCAAGAAGACTGTCTCGGAGGGTGTACGAACATAAATATTCTATACGCACCAGTCCTATCTCAGAGGGTGTACGAACACAAATATTCTGCACGCACGAAACTTATCTCAGTGGGTGTACGAACAAAATATTCTGGGAGCGCGAAACCTATCTCAGTGGGTGTACAAACACAAATATTCTGCACGCAGGAAGCCTATTTCAGAGGGTGTACGAACATGAATATTCTGCACGGACAGACCGCGAGTCTAAGAATTTGAACACACGAATTCCATTAATCTGTGCGTCACTTGGGGGGGAAAATGGAATTTAATTATACCACGAATGACTGCCTCAAGCGAAGATAGATGAGGCCGCTTTATTGATTCCCTCCTAAATTTTAATCTCTCTGATGGAACTTCAGGTCATCAGTTCGCTTAACACCGCCCAGATACGAATTACCTCATCTTAAATTGCAAATATTCCTTAAAGATTTTATCTCTCGCTCTCTCGTGAGCGTTAGTATTTATATTTATATTTTTTGATGTTGTCTTCTTTTATTTCTCAGTTTATCTATACGAAATGTCTTGAGTCAATATTGTCAGTGTTTGTAGCGCTGAAGGATGGATTATGATGGTGAGGAACTAGCTCTGTACTTGTGATAATTTAATAAAGTCTTTCTCTTAAAAAATAACTTTTATTTGTATTGAAGTAGAAACGTATGCACTACACCAATACTAACAGTAAGAAGAAGAAATTTAATCGAATATTGATATAAAAAATTTAATTTATGAATTTACTAACGTGTCTAGGCAGCATAACTTGTGCACCCCCTAATAATTTCTCGCGCACCCCTTGAGTCATGGGTACTGTTGCTTGAACACCTCTACTCTATGCACTGAATTTCAAAGTTTCTTTTCATATATATATATCTATATATATATATATATATATATATATATATATATATATATATATATATATATATATATATATATATATATATATATGATAGAGAAACCATTGTATAGGAGCAAAAAGTTTAATTTAATAGACTAGTTTCGGTATGTAGTTTATCATACCCTCTTCAGTCGTATACTGAGAATGCGATTGTTACAAAAGTCTATAAATAGCGTACAGATCAGAAACAAAACAAAAAAAAGCCACAAAGAAACACAAAACAAGGGGATTAGGTCATTAATCAGGGGCTGCGAGTCTAAGATCGTTGACTAAGCTGTTTACGATGAGGTTACGGTAATGGAGGCTGCATTTCAATTGCCCATCTGACAAATTAAAATTGGGAATTTCTCCTATTAATATAGATTCTACTATTTATCTTTTACGGAAATTTTAAGCTGCTAATATGATTAAAAATACTGGATGGGGTACTGCCTCGTCTGACATCACCTTTATGTTCATAAATTCATTTTGTTAAGGTTCTTCCGGTCTCTCCTATGTAGAATGAGGGACAGTTCGTAGAGCCACACGGGATTAAATATACACCTGCTTCATTTGGCTGAACATAAAGGGGATGTTAGACGAGGCAGTACCATATCCAGTATTTTTAATAATATTAACAATTTCAACCACCAAATTGACTATTCAAAGGCACAAATCATATATAATTGTAAAGATTTCCGTAAAAGAAAAATAGTAGAATATATATCAATAGGAGAAATTCCCAATTTTAATTTGTCAGATGGGCAATTGAAATGCAGCCCTCATTCCCATAACCTCATCGTAAACAGCTTAGTCAACGATCTTAGACTCGCAGCCCTGATTAATGACCTTATTTCCCCGTTTTGTGTTTCTTTGTGGTTTTTTCTTTTTGTTGTTTTTCTGATCTGTACGCTACTTATAGACTTTTATAACAATTACATTCTCAGTATACGATTCAAAAGGGTATGATAAACTACATACTGAAACTGAAAATAGTCTCGTAAATTAAACTTTTGGCTCCTAAACAGTGGTTTCACTATCATATACCATAACTCGCTATTGAGTTATTTTACTTATATATATATATATATATTTATATATATATATATATATATATATATATATATATATATATATATATATATATATATATATATATATAAATGTTTGTGTGTGTGAGTGTGTGTGTAGCGAGAGTGGTTGGTTAGTTTTTATACTTTGATTGATTCTGGCAGGGTTACCAGTTTCGGATTAGAACAACATTCCATCTCTACTACATGATTCGAGTTCGTTCTTGAGGATGTCCAACCATATAAATTCCTATTTGGATTTTTCTAAACGACTTGATAAAAATAACCTTATTCTAGATTTTGAGATTTTTATGATGGAGCTTGGTGAATCTTATCCACCGAAGTGGACGGGTCACCACGATGAAGAAGTGTGTGCTCGACTGTTTTTAATGTGGATGTGCCCCCATGAACATAATGTCTCTTGTTTTATATGAGTAGATAAGGTGGGCACGACCCAGGAGAGAGAGAGAGAGTGAGAGAGATATAGAGAGATAGAGAGAGAGGAGATAGAGAGAGGGAGAAAGAGGAGAGAGAGAGATGGAGAGAGAGAGAGCGAGGTCGTGTATGCGAGGAATTTGACAGAAAGGTCGAGGGAGAAAGATAACGAAGTTGGAAAGCAGAATTATTGGTGTTACAAGTCAAGGGCCAGTAAATAATCGTTATAAGGGTCTTGTGCCGACGGAGTTTAAGAGGAGATGAATATAGCTCACATAGTAGCTAGGTGATACCTAAGTGTAAGAAAGAACGAGTACATGAGTTTGCACAACTTTTGTGCACATGGATCAATATATATATATATATATATATATATATATATATATATATATATATATATATATATATATATATATATAATAGTCGACCCTTGAGATATAAAACATTGATTCTGAGCCCTTATTAAGGACTGAAAGAATTCAAGGGGAGGTGGGACAGTTCTTAAATATATGAAAGTCAATTTCGGAGAAGGTGGATTGTGGAAGGGTCAAAATGTGGGGAAGAGAACAAAACATACATTTAATTAAGAGGAGGGAATCTATTTTTATTCTGATTCTGATTCCTGATTAGCTGCTATGTTAAATTCCTCCAAACTAAATAAATCTCTGCTTAAATTGAAGTTCAGGATATATTTTATATATTCAAGAATGTTTCGTTCGACAATGTTGAAAATTTGAATTAATTATGTAACAATTTCCCACTGTATTCTATGATTTAGCGTAAAATATATATATATATATATATAAATGGAGCACTACTCTCCAATCCTACTCTAGCATTACATTACATTGTTTACCCAGAAGCTAAGATATTTACTAGATTGTCCAATATAAAGATTATTACAATATTTATAATTAATTAAACACTACTCTCCAGTTTATATGCCATTGTTAATTCGCAAAAGATAGGGTGATGTTTCTCATGATCATCACTAGATCAGTAGTATAAAGTTGTATTAAATGCCACATTCATTATAATTATCCACGCCGTTAACTCAAAGCATTATTCTCTGAAACTTCTCTTTATATTACGAAATCCGGAAAATTGAGTGTAGGGTTTATTTTAAAGAAGCGTATTTAGTGAAGATGCTTAACCTTTTAAATTACCTTAACTTTTACGAAACACCAGGCTTTCGTAGTTTTGGTAGGTAGACAAGATGTAATGGTGAAAAGATAAAAGATAGATTTTGCAAAGTGTTGCAAGGTGTCTGGTAATCAAGCTCTTCTCTGTCATTATTTATATTAATTATTAATGATTTTGCTGAATTGTTGTTGAGATTTTTGGTAGAATTTAAGCCATATTTTTCTTTCTAATTTTCTTTTAGGGTCTTGTTTGCATTTATTTTTGTTTTGTGATTATTTTTTTATGTTTGTTTAGTTTATTTGTGCGCTTTTTGTTTCTGCGGTAGGTTTGTTTAGCATTTTGTTATCCGGGTGTCATAAACGAGTTTATTTTTCACAATCGGGGTCTAGGTCATAATAATTCGTTAGTTTCACAGTTCAGGGGTCTTCATCGAGGTACTAGTTATTTCTCCTTTTGGTGGTTAGGTTGATGGGTTTTACACTTTCTTATACAAAATAGGGCGTTCCATTTTAGGTTTGAATTGGGTTTACAAAGTGAAACACTATGCAAAGCCCAAGTCGAGGAGACCAACAAAGAATATTAGGCACGTGTTCGGGCTTTGCTCAAAAGTTTCCCCCTGCCTTATTTAATTTAAGTCAGTTAATGCTTCCCTTCCTTATTTACATGCACTAATAAAAAAACCCAAACCGAATAATCTGAACCTCCTATTATTAGTTCTGTTTGATACACATCCTCTAATCTCTAAAAAATAGCTCAGTAATCTTTCGTATCCGCTCTTATGACGATCTCCAATTTCCTTATAATGGATAATTTTCATCTAATAAACTTAATAGTATTTGCTATCATGATTGTATTTTAATTAGCTTTGACGTATGTTCAGTTCATTAATATTCTCCTAGCAACTTACTATCATTAAAACTCATCTTCCCATAAACCATAACATAGCTGTTGACCTTTTAATACTATGCATTAAAAATTGCAAAATTTCCTTCAGTAGTAAATTTTACCGCTAAAAATTCGGTATGTCTACGAGAAACTCCGTTTTAGCTAACCATTACATAAAATTCGAAATTCATCTTTCACACACTTTTATCCAATATCCCTTACTCGGTTTAGATACATATATAACGTGATGGATCTTTTACCCCTAAAATGAAGACATTAACTCGCTTTAATAATTTAGTCGCCTGTATCAACTTTACTACCACTTTGTAATAAAGCACTAAGAAAGAAATAATTATAACTATAAATGCTCTATTGTAATTATGCGGTTAAAATATCAGGGATGATGATTAAAAAGGGAAGTTGACAGGTGAATTTTTGTTTGCGTTAGAAACACTGGCTTATGAGTTATCCTCTCGTGATTGTAAGATGAGCTTCTTCCGAGGTCTTAATGAAGTGCTTAGTTAGCTGCAACATTGCCATTTTAAATGCATAATTATAAATGCACATTGCAAAAATAATTCCTGATATATATATATATATATATATATATATATATATATATATATATATATATATGTAGAAATTGGAAATTGGGATATCCTTCGGAAACCTCAATTTTAGTATGTAAATCAATCAAAGGCAGAACCAGTATTCGGAACATGTATAATTTGGAACTTTTCGAACAATTGCTATGTTAATTTTCAACCTATAATGGAGCGAAATAATATGATTGACAAACAAGCAAGCTTAGAATGTATAAAGAAATATATATGTATTAATGAATGATAACAAGTTTAAAGTTTGGTAAATTTGAGAGAAAATGATGCGACAATGTATTAATAAATAAATTTAGAGTTTAGTAAATTTTAGATAAAATAATGCAAAAATTAAAAATATAACAGCAATAATTATTAAAAAACTGAGATAACAAAGCAACAAATTAAAAAAATAAATGAATGAACACTTACCAACTTGAGAGAAGGACAGGAACCGAATGATTTAAATGGTGGAAAACTTAAACAGAGATAAACATGGTCGTAATTTGAAATAACTGAAATTATGGACAACCAACTAATAGAACATTTAAACTATCGAGTTATTGAATGGATTTTTAATAACTTTAGGTAAAAATTAATTATAAATCAAACTAAAATTAAAATACTCCAATTAACAAATGTAAAGAGGCGTAGAAGACTGACTATAATTTAATTCTGGATTTAACATTTGAATAAATATTGATTCAAAAATGTTGAGATGGACGGATTTATCCGCAGTACCCAAAACCATAAAATTTGAAGGAGACAATGACGAGGTGCGAGAATCCAAATGATTCCTTATAGAAGAGAATTCTGGATGGCGAAAGGTCTGTCTATATAGTGAGAAACTTCCTTATGATTGCAGATCCTCAGCTTTAATTTTAGTGTAGTTTCACCTACATAGCGAGTTTGGCAACTCCAACACATAAATAGAAGCAAGCGAGGACCTAAGTTTCAAGGGTAGTTTCTCCTTATGAGACAAGAAGGTTTTAAGAGAGATGGTGTTAATTGGGTCCGGTAGAATTGGATTTGTGGATAAACTCTAGATAATAATTGTTGTAATTCTAAGATGAGTTTATTAGTCAGCGAGCCTATGTAGGGTATTTTGAGATACATTTTCTGTTTTGGTACATTAGATTTAACGAGAAGAATAACGTGTATTTTAGTTAGGAAACTTTTAATTAATTTGTCGAGTAATCATGCTGGGAAGAAATTAAATTTACAAAATGGATTGAGATAAGACATCTCTTTATGAAAATAGTTCCAGTCAGAGCATATTATTAAAACGGATATGTGAAGCTCCTGGAGATTGTGGTCAAACCCTGGTTGGGATGTTTTCTACTGGAGGGCCGAAACCTCCGGACAAAATCAGAAGTGGTTGTCAAAGAATTTCTACGACTTCACCAGGGCCAATTTCTGGCCTCATAATTCCAAGGAATTGAATCTCATAGCTTACTATATTTAGGGCAGGGTTGAGAAAGAGACAGAACTCTTGGCCTTCAAAAGCAAAGAAAGAAACTAGAAGCCAAGATCGAGTTGGTGCTCGAATATCTTCACAGAGACATAGTGAGGAACGCATTCACAAGGTTCCGGAGCCGTCTTGAGGCCGTAGTGGAAGCTGAGGGCGGCTACTTTGAGTAAACTGTTATCTACCAGTCATTATATAGTCGATATTTTTGTAATTTTTTTAAAAAAACTTTTATTTTTCCTAAAATATTACAGGATTTTGATGTTATGCAAACCGTAAAATTTAGCCCGAACACCCTGTACATGACACGCAGAATTCCGTCTCTAATTAAAGTTAAAAGGCTTCCACTTAATTAATAAACAAATGAAATATAATATATTCCTATATACTGAATTCATTTACCACAAATGTTTAATTTCATTATATGAATAAATTAAGAGGGAGCTTTGATTTGGCTTCATTCCTTGTAACTTCCTCGAGAGTTTTGAGGAGAATTCTCGCTTTGCTTCTTCCTTGTAAATGAACTATAGTAGATTTTCTCTTGCGGAAAAACTTTCCTCCTTTATTTCAAAGTTTCAGCAACTTTATCATTCTAGATTTCGTTCCTTATTGGAATTTGTCGTTAACGAAAACTATTTCAGATGTAATTTAAATATTTATCACAAGGGGCTTGACATAGGTTTTCCTATTGCCAAATTTTGATATATAACTGGATATTTTGAGCCATTATCTACTTGCTTATAAACATAGATCCTACAAAGTTTATAAAGAGCGTAAAGCAACAACACACTAACATAGGACAGGAAAAAACAATTATTTCCTCCTATTCTGGGATATTTTAGTTTCATGATCAGGATCTTCTTTTTTTTACCTTCTTTATAGCACAAGTCCAAATTTTTTCAGTGACTGGGACCTAATTTACAAACTAAGTCCGATTACCACCCAATTAAACCAGAATATACAATTGTTATCAAATTTCTCTTTGATGCACGTAAGTAGTAGTGGGACCACTTCAAATTAAGTGGATTAACCTATCAAATTAAGGATAATTAGGTCATAGATAAACAAGCGAGGCAGTTCAAAGGAGCCCTCGATTAGACGGCTTGTGCTAATTCCTTCCTACCCCATTTTATTTCATTATTTTCCTTTCTTACGACCCATTTCATTTGTTCTTTATTTATTATATCCTTTATTTACATAGTCATGCCCTTCTTTTTCTCTGTTTATCCAGCCCTTTTCCTTTCACTCGTTTATTATTCTATTTACTCCTTTGCTTACTCATACTAAGTTCAAAATTACCTCTCTCAGCCACTTTCCAAATATGCATTTTCTTCCATTTTACATATGATTTTCTTCCATTTTCTATATGCATTTTCTTCCATTTTTCATATGCATCTTATTTCCCTTCCATATGCATTTTCTTTACTTCAAAAGAGAAATTTCGTCTTGAGATGTTCAGCCGTATTGTTTATTCATTTACTTGTCCTTGCTGTCTGCAAGGAACCTATATTGGGAGTATGGTTCGTTCATTAAGAGTGGTTTCGTTCTCATATGAAAATCAGACATTACACAGGGAGAAATATAACTATAGAAGAGACTTCTCTTATTCAAAATCATGTAATACAATATAAGAGAGAATGTTCTTTTCACAATTTTAAAGTAATTAGCCGCAGCAATGATAAATATAGACTAAGAATATTGGAATCTCTGCTCATAAAGACCAGCTCCCTACACATAACGATGACACAGCTGCTCCCCTTCTCATTTCCTATTTATAACTACCTCTTTCAGCAACCAACCAAGTTGATCTTATTCACAAACTAATCTACCAACAACTTTCTTCAAGGCGATCATGTTATAATTTCTTTACTTCCTGATTTCAACTGAACTTTACGGTAAGCTACATTATTTTTAATAATTTGGGATGTTTAGAGGGAAAGGAGTTATATCCTCCATTAGTGTTTTTAATATGATATTTTCTTTTGATATTTTTTCTGTTTAATACCCCTTTTCTTTCATTCCTCTACATTGTTTCTAACTATATTATTTTGAATATTTTACATGGATACTTTTCTAATATCGGTCATTTGAATAGTGATTGTTTATTCATAATGTTAGATTTTTATATTTTAATTCCTCGTTTATTAATTTTAATATGATTATTTATTAATTTATTTTATGATTTTTGAATTACATTAATTTAGCCCAAGATTAGTTTTTTGCACTCCCTTTCTCTGAAAATGATTCAATATTCCTTTGTTTTCAAACACTTAATAAGATTTCTAATTAAATTTGATGTCCATAACAATTTAATCTCTTATTGTTTTAGGATTTTAGAGCTTGAAGATGTGCGATACGCTCGAAACGTCGTTTTATTTCATCGACTAAATCCCATGTACCTGAGCGTCTTCCGTGTCATTATCGTTGTAGTCAAGTTGAAGGTTAGACTGGTCACTTGTAATCCTTGAGACTGGTCTGAATTTAATCCTGGTGCTTTGGGAGAAGACCTTTTTTTTATCCGGGTTCGGATAAGTATCCTGCTTATCACCTCACCCTCGGATCAATTGAAGTTGGGAATTTGTGTTAGGAGCGCTAATTCCATTAGGTGTCTCTGTTGATGTAATTGATGTAATTATAAATTACTTCTGAATTACCAAAATCAATTGTTTGGTCTTCGCGAGAAGAGAGACTGCGGCGGCCGCCTCTATGGAAGGGGGGGGGGGGTTGCGCTCTTTGGGGGACTCCTCTGCTTGCGCCAATGTGTTTAGGGTCGCCACTTTTACCCTGGGTATAATAAATGCAGGGTTCCTTATCCCTGGTGCTATTTGGGCACGGAACATTTCGCTCGCATGGAAACGCCACATGATGTGGTCGGCTTTAAAGAGGACCTAATGGAGGCGAACTTTCGATGTCTTTTTATATTCACCTCAATTTCTTTATTTCTTTCGCATTTTCTATCTTCAAACGCATCATTATGTATTCCTTCTGTTTCCTTATTTATTCGTTGGTTTCTTTCACCCTATCTTTTTTTTATTCATCCTCTCATTCATCCACTCTTGTTTCTCTTTGTTTATTTTCTGCATTATCAATCTTTCTCTTTTAATTTACTACTTCTACCTCCCTCTTTTCCTTGCTACTAATATATATATATATATATATATATATATATATATATATATATATATATATATATATATATATATATATATATATATATATATATAATATATAAATATATATATATATATATATATATATATATTTATATATATATATATAGTTATATAACTATTTGCTGCCTATTTTATATATTTAGATTATATATGTACATTCAAGATACATATATATTCTATATTTTTAATCCAAAATATATATGGCAGAAAGAATCTGCTTTTGATTGTTTTGATTCTAACGATGTACTGTTAATCCCGGGATCACTCTTCCATACTTTCCTTAATGAGAGAATAAAATTTTGCCTTCCTATCTAAGCCCGTAAACATCGCACCTCATTAACGCAAGCTCGGTATGAGGACGAATTCACCTTGGTATCCTTAAACAGAATTAGTGCCACTTGTTCTACAATTCACGACTGACCCCTAATGTTTAATCGGACACCATCTTCGTATATTGACCTTCGAACTAACATCATGGTCTATATCAGACATTAGCCAATAAATTAATTAGAAACGCTCTTTATAAACAATTACTCTGTCCTGTTTTATAAACTGTCCAATTCAACTTCTGTTACCATGGTAGCCATTTTTCAGTTAATTTATATTCGTTGATTTTGTGAAACGATTGTTAATGCCCTACTTTACCCTTATCTATTTAAGCCGATGTCACTGGTAAAAGCCTTGAGATTCATTTATTAATTTGCATTCGTTAGTATTTATTAATAAACTTTTCCACCACTCATGTTCAATTCTATTCTTCAGTAAACCATATGTGTTCAGTTTCAAAGCCATTGTTCAGTTCTAAGTGATTTTAGTTTATAATTAAAGAGTTTAATTTTTTATAAATGAATAAAATCCACAACTGTAAATCCCCCACCTTGTTCGAGACAGAGAACCATCAAATAGTCCTCTGAAGGAACAAAAATTCAATCTCAATCGGATCACCACAAAACCTGTTGACCCTGTCGAAGTGACATTTTGCAAAGCTCCGCAGTCAATCAAAACCACCTTATCGCGACAATGCCCCGCAATTCTCTAACAATCGTCAAAACAATGAACAATGCTGGCACAACTCAACCAAGTTTCCGTAAGTACAGTTGCACTAACCGACTTCTAAACCAATTCCTCAACTGGTTCATTAAGTGTGTCAATTTTCTAAAAGTTGAAAATTAAATTAGCCTCTATTTATTAAATGATTTTTATTTTTATTAATTATATTAATATTTATTTTATTACAATCAATAAATATTTACTACATATATTTAATCAAATGGGTAAATGACCAAATACCAACAAATAATCTGCTAAATATAACTATAGTTGACAATTCCATTTAGCTTTAGCTTCGTTTGTTTTATAACTAACTCTTTGCTAAAGTTGGTGATAGAATCTAATATAAATATTTTCTTCCTTTCAGGTATATAATTTTAGATTTTTGACCTCTAGTGTCTCAAAAGATGCTACAAGGCTGTGAGACAATTGTTGTGAGAGTATGAACTGTGATCGAGGCACAAATGAAACTTATTATTCCATTGGTGTTTTTATTATTTAAACAAAACACAAGGATAGTCACTGTAGATCGAAAAGTAAAAATGATGGATTTATGTGGAAACTGTAATGTTATCTTCTTTCGCATGTTGTCTTTCTTGTTATCGAATCTTCTTCTTGACTGCATTTCCTTTTTCTTTGAGTTGGCCCTTTAAACGTTTTCTTCCGAGTTCCTTGGCTTCCGTATTCTTGTTGAGTTGGTTCTTGAAACGTCTTCGTTTTCTGCCTTGAATGATTTTATAAAATTTATTTGGACTCGCTTGATTCCTTTTCCTATGCGTATGCCACTTGACTGGCTCGTCCGTTCTCTTGACGGGGTAGGTTTTTCGCCCATTTATATTATCGAGTTGGACGCATTTTCTCTCATACATTTCTCACCCCTACAGATTCAGATGGGGAAAAAAAAGATGAATTTGTTTGCTTAACCAACACTACATAGTTAGATATAAGCCCTAGAAAAATTTTTTATTTTCCATCTTCTTTATATGTATATGTACAAAGACAATAAGATAGACTACATAATTTTTTTAAAATACATTTTTTACTTCTTAACTGATATATTTAAATTATTCAAATATATATTTTTTAATGTTAGTGCATATAACCTTTTTACTAGTATCAAAATGATGCAATTTTATTTAGAATATGTAATGCTTTTAGTTTCCTTTTGAAACTCAATTTACCCACATATATATCATCATAATATTTTGAAATATAACCTAAATATATAAATTATAAATGCAGGTATTAAAAAAATCAGATATAAATGACATTTATTATGTTTACAGAATGAGTGTAAAAGGAATTAAAACATGGAAGAAATCAAGAAGTCATCTAAATCATTTGGTAGGGATGTAGGGGTGCGAAGATGTATCAGAGAGAGAGAGAGAGAAAAATTCCTTCCAAAGCGAGAATATAAATAGCCCATTAGATTACCAAGTCAAAACGGACTTCGCCGTAGCGTAACGATAGAGTGCTAACCTCTGGATTCAAAAGACTCGTCTCAAGAAATCATCACGTCATCCTGAAGCCAAAGAAGTCATCACGTCATCAGAATTGGAAGGAATCATCACATCGTCGTTAAAAGCAAGATTACATCAAGAAAGAATTACGAATATCAAGAATCAACCCAGCCAATAAGAATACCAACAGTCAGATAAATGGAGTCAATGTTTGAAGGGGCATCTTCAGTCAAGAAAAAATAAATAGATTACGAATATAGAAAAAGCCGAGAAGAATGATATAGATAAGTAAATATAAAATATGCCCCCCTTCCATAAGTTATTGCTAGAGGTAGAATTAGAGAATGCTGGAGATACATTAAAAAGCATCAGGAAGAAAAATGAAAGACGATAACCTCAAACCAGAGACAGAAGATTCTTCTTCACATGTTACGAAGAAGAAATATAGCACTAAAGTTATCATGGACATTCCTCTGGCTTGTTTGAAGCGTCACACTTGGCTAATAGAAACTTCAGAGTATGCCACTGCTGGATGAATTGATGTCGGTGTTATGACAGAGTTTGCTACAACATTGGTTATTGACTACGGGAAGTTTCCTGGCCTCACTAATGAAGAACATTACAGTGTGCAGTGAACCATGTGAGAAATATTTATGACATTTGTACCAGAGAAAGCCACACAGTAGAGGTGTCATGCTGAAATTATTTCCGATAATCTGATCAACTGGTTGTGAGAAAGAGGAGCATATCGTACCATTTTCACCATAGGAAGGAACAGTACTGATGTAAAGAGTGTTTGGGTTTGGGAAACCCTTTAAGTATGTGGAGGCTAAACTTAAATAGAACTTGGCGTGAGTTGTGTATAGTTTGAACGCAGGAGAGTTGAGTCTCAGAAGCCTAGTGACTTAACTGGATAGTGAGACACAACAGCAACAACTAGTGGTACATTTCTCTAGAATATATTCTAGGCATTACTTAAGTTTGAGATAAACTAAAATTTTGCGAGAATCATTGTTGGTCCTCCTCTATTTCATCTCAGTTAGCGCATAGTCTAAGACATCAGCACAGATCAATCATATAGATATACAATCATCAGCGCCATCAGGTCGGGAGAGCCATCATGGACTTTGAATTAGTCAGCCATATTAGGAGGCTTACCACAGCTCTAAGGTTTTGAAGATTGTGGATTTCCAAACATGTACTGAAAAAAACTAACCTCAAGAATCTAAAATGATTGTTGAATTTATAATGGGAGTCTACATAACTAATTAGTTCAACATCAAGTTAAATTACACATGGAGGGAAGTTTTCGAGCATATATTATATCAACCGGAGCTTCTTGGAAGTCAAAGAGAAGAGATGGTAAA
Source organism: Ceratothoa steindachneri (assembly GCA_963969495.1). Lineage (NCBI taxonomy): Eukaryota > Metazoa > Arthropoda > Malacostraca > Isopoda > Cymothoidae > Ceratothoa > Ceratothoa steindachneri. The sequence goes on from OZ018327.1 coordinate 58,907,609, forward strand.
AATGGTAATGCCTACAGTGAAGAGGTCAGCTTGGCATGCACACTCTGAAACTGTGATACAGACCTTGCTGTACAGTGAGTTGGAAAAGGAGAAGAGGGAGGCCGTAACTAAAATATTAGAAATCAAAGACAAAGAAGAGCATGATACATAAATTGGAGAGTACAGATTCAGATCTAGAAAAATCCTTGTTGCAATCAAACTGAAACTAAACTATCGCCCTCAACTTTGGAGTGGCTGAATTACTTATGACCTACTACTTCGCTACTGGTGCAATCAAGAAGTTTTGAATGCATCAATGAAAGTTCCAGTGTCATTATCTCAAACAGTCAGTAGGTAGGTGTGCGAGAAGGACAACTGAGGTGTCTTAACATGTTTTAGCGCAAGAGAAGATGGAAGGTTACATCAGAGGACAAGTGGCCTGCAGAGATCTTATGTCCAGAAACAAGAATAAGGCAGAGAAGATGTAGAGGGATCCACTAGAATAATAGTATTTCCCCACCTCCTAAGATATTATTTAGGGAGAGAAAGCGAGCCGTTACTCCCTCCCCCCTCCGACTTCACCCCTCTTTGGACTTGCCGCCAGGTCACTGCGAAATTCATACCGAGGCATAACGCTGAAATTGCAGGCTACCTCCCCGCCGTCTCAATCTCCCCCCCCCTCCCCCGTTCCCCTCAGGTCGGGAGATTACTCATCTATTTTGTAGGTTCGCCTCGAACAACTTTTATGGCCCCAGTCTTTGGTCGTCCGTCTGACCCGCTGATCCCTGCCTCTTATACTTTCTCACAAGGAGACGCTCGGTCGTCACGGCCGATAACGAGGGTTTGAGAAGGCCTCTATCTCTCTCCCTGTTTTGGAGAACTCCAGGTATATATGCACCCTCCGAAGGATTACTGACAGATTTGGTTAGACGACACTTCCCCGAAAGGAGTTCGATTCGACGACGCCCTCTCCCGAGAAGTGTTTAGTGACGGTCGCAAGCTACGGAAGAGCTGGACATCACACTCGTATCTTCGGGTCAGGAAGAAGAGTCTCGTGAGGCAACGTCAGCCTTTCTCAACCGCCTTCAGATCAAGGATTGGAGAAGCCGTCCTCCGAATTTCTTCTGGTGACCTCTTGAGGACAAGAGGCCTGATAGCTCGCTCAATCTGAGTTTGTAAAAGTCACCTCCCCCCCTTTAAGTTCGACCGGTGACCTCTTGACGACAAGAAGTCCAATAGCTCGCTCGATCCGAATTTGGAGAAGTCACCTTCCCCCTTCGAAGTTCGTCCGGTGACCTCTTGAGGACAAGAGGCCCGCATCTCGCAAAACCCAAGTTTGGAGAAAGTAGCACCACCCTCTGCGGGTTTTCGGCTACACCCGTGAGTAATCAAGGTCACCAAGACCTCTCTCCATGTTCGCCCCGCTTTATTCTCGAGGTTCAAAGGAACTTAATCGCTCACTACGCTTAATCTCCCATTATAACCATATAATAAACCTGATTATCCAATTAGTATTCGGAACCTAATTCCGTCTTATTCATGTACCTATATATATCCATATTTATTTTGTGCCTTTTATTTAGTGTGTATTAAAATCTATTTGTGTCGTTGTGTTTGGAGTATTCCCTGGTCGGGCAGCTGCAACTATCTATTCAAATCGAACTCTTAGAACAATAACAGTTGTCGCCTTAGTCAGCCTACATTAGAGCCTATGTGCGTATATTTCCGTACACTTGGCCATACTTCGACAGAGGACAACCTTATCGACTTTCAAGTAATCACTTATTTCTAAAGGTTATCTATAATAGGATCATATATATCCAAAATGTTATTAATTGTTTTATTTACTGTCTCTTATTCATGTAAATTACTATGCGGCAAATATTAAAAAAAAAAATTAATAGAGTTGGAAATTTACTGATTTTAGGAGTACAGTTTTAGAATCAATGGATGAAATGTAGTCGCTATTGTCTAAGTGATCTATAAAATGAATAAGGTTCTGTAAAGTGATCCGCTACGTGGAAAAATTAGGAATCATATTTGAAGAAAAACATAGATAAAGTAATAAAAAATAAACAGACAAAAATAGACGATTTCTTGTATACTTAAATTTAAAATATAAGTAGCTGGGAGTACTCAGATATTAATTCCAAGGCCATATTTGGATTCAGCAAAAAGGCTGCATCATTTAGTCACTAATAGTTTTTGAAACTATAAAAAAAATTATTTTATCTTTAAAAATTGACACACTTTAGTGATTGATTCGAGCTGAATTACTTTTTAGTTTAAAGGGGATTACCAGTAAGGGACTAGTAAGAAATACCCTCTCGACACGGGATCGGTTATTTCCATCATACCCGCGACAGCTGCAGACAGAGATTTAGAAGAATCGTGGATGCCTCTAAAACTACTACCGATGACCTTATAAAAACACTTTGGAAAAGAATAGTGACTATTTCCCTGGTATTTAGGAGGAATTTTACTGGTAATTTACTACTGTGAAACGTGAAATCTACTATTATATTATCCGATTTCTCTCTCCATTTATCATAGAGTTAATATCCATAAAATGCTAAATTAATAGACGGAGCAGCTCAAATGGCTGACAGTGCCTTGTTACATAACAAAGCAGCGCCATTAATATCTTTATCCATCTGAAAGTATTGCTATGCAGTGATTTACTACATCAATATAGCGATCTATATATGCCGCATAATGATAGTAGTGAAGTAAGGGGAACGGATAATTCAGCCATCTCTTTACCTTTCCATCATATTATAACAGAAGGATCCCTGATAACGCGCAGAGTCAGAAGACTCACTTGAGAGAAAGAGAGAGAGAGAGGTTCTCCTTTTACTCTTTTCTCTTTCGAGAGGAGGAGGGGGAGAGAGAGAAAGAGAGAAGTTGCATGACGTAACGAAAAATATAATAGCATCATATTGCACGAAGGAAAAATACAACCTTCAAAATCTACGTTTTCATCTACCTTTAACTTGATTTAGGAAAAAGATCTATCATAGAGAGTGACAGACGATTATAGATTACTAAATTCAATAAGTTAAATATAGATACGCCTCTTCCTTTCCTCACTGATCTTGTAGCAACATTGCAAGATTGCAGGTTTTATTGGAAAATAGATTTGAAAGTTGCCTTTTTTCAAGTCCCTATGGAACCAAGCTCCATAGAAGAGACTACAATTTTGACACCATTAGAGCTTTACGATTTGGTTTTTATGCCTCGAGTGTTATGCACTAAACCACTGACATTCCAGATATTCATTAACCTTTCCTTACGAGTTTTAGAATTTACTTTTGCACATGTAGACGACCTTCTAGTGGCTATACTCGCCGCAGTGAGAAATGGACGATGAGAGAGAGAGAGAGAAAGAGAGAGAGATAGAGAGAGGGAAGGTGGACAGCTGATCTGTTGAGATATGGCAACAGTGGGGGGAACACCTGTGACGGTGCTTGCCGCACCCCCATCGTCCATTTCTCGCTGCGGCGAGTATAGTAAGAATGCGGAGGAACAAAAATAGCGTTTCATTCGATTGCGATTGCACGGAATTGCGGATTAATTTCGCGAAATGCGTTTTCGGTGTTGATTCCGAATATTTTCTTGACTTCAGGGTTGATTTTAAAATTACATCCCTTCAGAGCGGTAAAATTACAACAATAAGATAATTTTCATGTCCTCAGACTTTAAAACAATTACAAATCTTTAAAATGTGATTACCTTCCCTAATGTTTAAAAAACCCCGTTGGGATTACCATTCTTCCTTATCTAGACCTTTTAAAAGGCATGGACAAATGGGACAATTCTGCAAAAAACCCTCTTTAGAACAAATCAAATAGATATTCCCCTCCAACTCACAACCGACGCTACGAATCTTGGAATGGAAGCAATCTTAGAGCAACCACGCTACGGTGATTGGGAAAATAATAAGTCATGCATTCAAAGGAGCAGAAATCAATTATTCAACATTCAGCCAAGAGCCATTACGCATATTAAACTTGTAAAGATAAGGCATCCAAAGTTTTTTCGACCCTAATATAATCTAACATCACTAAACCTAACTTTACCTAGCCTTACCTAACCCAAACAAATTTAGAATAAGTTAGATTAGGTTAAATTATACTAGGATCGAAAAAAAACAATGGGATGTCCTATTTTTAAAACATCCAGCATATTTTTAGCAATCAATCCCTTCAAGCATATGTTGGAAGGAACATAATTCTATTCAGGTACAGAGTGTCGCGCAATATCAGGTGTATTTCTTTCGCACGCAACAAAGAATTCACTAAGGAATCACATGCCCTTGAATACATAGGTAATTCACTAATAACAACACATTTCAGGTAAGGAAAGTCTGAGCGACGCCCTTTCCAGAGCTCTAATTATGACTGTGACCGCGCAACTCTCCATACTCTAATTGCACTCATCTTACCTTGCACAAATCCACAACCCTACCCTCTCAAGCTATCCAATTTTACCAGATATTCCATCCTTTGAAACGCTGGATTACTAAGATTTTGGCAACACCCAATCCACAGATTAGAAATTGATTAGAATTTTCGTCAACTTAACACAAAATAACTACCTTCCTTTCACACCACCACTATTTACGATATTAACCAAGGTTTAATGCAACCGTACCTAACCTCTCAATTCCGCAATCTGGTGTTTGACCAGAGAAAAAATTGGGTCATTTTAGGAATCTGCTCTACTATAAAGTCAATCTCTATCTCCTTTTGCGTTTCAGTTGTTTTTAGTCGAGTGCACACAACTCTATTTGTTATTATGTCGGTCCATAGATCAGTCGGTCAGATGGTAACCATTTTACTTTTCAATATTGGCAATAACATCGTAACTATTCGGCCGATTCCAACGAAATTTAAAACCGTTATGTTGTTTTACATTCTCTTTTAAATAATATAATTGCTGAGGTCCTTCCAAGGTTAGTCTGGGAATTATTTGATAATAGCATCGTAACTATTCGGCCAGTTCTAACGAAATTTGAAACCCTTATGTTGTTTTACATTCTCTTTCGAATGATATAATTGTCAAGGTCCTCACAAGTTTAGTCCGGGAATTTTCAAAAGAAAACTAACTATGAGTCAGATTGTCCAACTTGTTGAAAGTTATGAAGGTGGTAAGGTCATAAGTCGGAAAAATTGAAAGCACGAGACTTAAGTCTGTTGATCTTATTCATGCCATACAAATGCTCTCTCTACTATCCCTCCTCTTGCACAGTGTAAGCCTCCATCGTCGGCTTCGTATACGTTCAAGGTCATTCGTTCGACCCTCGGTCAATATTGTTCGTTTGTTTTACGGCGACCGTCCCCTCCAAGTCTCCTCTCCTTTTAGCCGCTGAGACTCATATTACGTCTAATGTGTATTTAGCTTGTTTTAAAGCCCCTTTTAACCTTGTAAAAGGATATTAATTTGCATATTAGTAAAGTTATTTTTTACCTATTTTTTCTGTTATCCCGGAACCTCCAAGATAGTCGACTATTTGGCCAACCTACATTTAGTTAATTCGCACTCTGTTTGCATTATAAATCTCCCACGCAAATAGCTGTCATCGACCTCGGCTGAGAAATGCCGAAAGAGTTAACTTGACCCTATTCTACGACATATAGTTATATGTATTATATATTAAACTGGCGTAAGGTGTGTGGGGTCACCCTACAACATCTATATTAAACTGGTATCAGGTTTATTGGGGTTAATCTTGGCGAATCAATTGATTGAAATCTGATCAATATATTGGTTAATCTTAGTTAAATTGTTAGTTGTTGGCTAATCTTGGTTTTGGTTCTGGAGTTTAAATGGTAAGAAATAACGATTGCATACCTATTTGCGAAGTGTATTTGTTCCCGTTCCCATTTTTTTGTTTGTGTGTGAATTGATTATTGAGTGACCGTACTTAACTGTTAATTTTATCCCCCTACGGAATTGAATTGTTGTCTTTCGAGGCCTCATCTGGTGCCGTAAGTTGAAGGTATAGAAAAATAGTATTATTCTTCATATTGCTGTGCTTAGAGTTGGGCACTAAATACATTGAAAGTATTTTAATACTAAATATGAAATACATAATATATAATGAGAATCGATAAGGACCATTGGTATCACAACAAAGAAATATCCATTAAAATGAAATTGTATATTATAATTACTAATGTAGGATTTTATCACAATTGGACTTAGGTAGTACAAAAAAATAGAAAGTTCCATTGAATGAAATTTCACTTAGCTATTTATATCAGCATTACATTTAAGTAATATCAATTGCTGAAATGTTTCGTCAGATAAAGAACTCCGTTTTGGAGATAAGGTCAGTCCTCCTAAAGAGAAGAGCCGTTGCACAGGAGCTGATGACGGAAGGATTGTGTTGTATTTAATAAATAACTTCTTTTATGTTTGGATATCTATGTTTAAACCTTGAAGTGTTTTATTAGAATCCTGAAGGTAACTGGACAATTCTAAATCTGCGGTTGATCGTTTGAGTGGGTTTTGCAAATCCAAAATAATCGTCACTGTCCAATACACCACTGGATGAATCAGCTTCGGGTCTCTCTGCTAAATTTTCAATCACTTGAATCATAGTATTTTTAACAGAGTCTTGGTGGCTTGAACTGTCCCATGAAATACTGATATCTAACCAGCGGAGTTTGAAGAATGGATGGCTTGTTAATGCAATAATGGCATCTGTAACGCTGGCTTCATTTGACAAGGTCAAATAAGATTGGTAGCACTTTCCAAAGCCCTTAGTGACTGCACTTACAAGAGGTTGTCAAAATTTCAGAGCACGTGACTGAAGGCTCTTCAGCTTATTCTCAGAGTGAGCAAAGTAGGGAGCAATTCTCTATAAGCACAGTTTTGTTCTTCCTATAGGCGATCAATTGCCACTGCAATAGGAAACAAAACTGAGACATACTGTACCCCAAGAAATTCAATTTTGTGACTTCTGAACACTGGAAGTTTAAGGGACGTCATAGGTTGATGTAATTTGTCCTTGTGTTTTAAAAATAATGACAATGCATCAAACAGAGAGTTCCACCTTGTAATGCAAAGCACCTTTAATGAACAGTTGATAACAATTTTGATAATCTTTGCTGATTTTGGACGACCGCTTTTTTCCATAATGGTGAGCATTTCCCCATCGCAGTATGATTGGTATTTGCAAAAGAAGATATTTTAAGTGCCTGTTTGGCATCAGTTGTGGCGGCGAGACTGAGTGTGTGTGAGGCACAACGCATAAGTTTATGTAGGCAGAAGCTGCATGGGTCAGACGAAAGGTCTTCTTCCTGATCTAAGGCACTTCTCATTAATAAACTATCCTCCAGCTCCTGCTCACCCTGATCTTTTTCACCTATCTGGATTCCATCTTCTGAATCTGTGGACACATTTGCGGCAGTGACTGCAAATTCCTTAAGCGTTTTATCAAAATTAGAGCCATTACCAGTGACGGTGCTCATGATTCTCTGCAGGGGGATATCGTAGTCATTGATGATATTCTCCATATGTTCACCAATCTTGATGTAGCTATGTTCTCCTTTGAAGCGACAGCATGCCAATACTTCACTGTGACGGACAAGAGCAGCTTTCTCAAGCTGAAAAAAAATAAATAACAGTCCAATGTTTGTTTCATAAATGTTTCCATAAATTTTACATATTAATATAATTTAGATAAATTCTACCAACAAATAGGTCTGCTTTCAGCTAATAGCTGATAACTCCCTAACTGTAAAGACATTTACAATTTCATATTCCATATAGAGCAAAATCTTAACATAATCAATGAACTGTAACGCCCAACAAACTACCGTGACGAGTTGACCAAATATCTGCAGTAAGACATAAGTAAGAGGTGATGTCTAGTTTATTCTTCAGTAGAGCTTTTGTCACTTTCTCTTCTTCTATAAGATTTCGGCCTGGCATCCGCCTTGAAATGACGACAACTGATGAATTTAGACCTGCGGTAGTGGAATGTGTGATATTTGTGAGTGAAATTAATTTTTACAGTGAAATGAGAATATATGGTATGCAGATAAAATTTTATATATAAAATGTAGCTATATGAATATCCTATAGCTATATAAGACTGGTACATTAATTGATAAATATATTATTAGTCCTTCATATTAAGAATTACATATTAAAATATTGAATTTGAGTATTTTTAGGAATATATACATTATCAAGCTTTATTTCCTACATTTTTGACGGGCGGGCATGCTAGTTTTGACATAATGATATACAGGTATTGCTACTATAACGAAATACATCGTTATACGAATTCATCTAATAACTATATATAACGATCAATAATTGTACTAATTATTTATGAAAACCTTTTAGTCAATAATAACTTCAAGTAAATGATAGCGCGCTTTAAGAATATACGTATGTGTATTCTCATGAAATTATTGCAATATATTAACCTCTGTTGTTTGTATATGTCTTCCTTTATTTAACTTCGTTACATAGCCTACGTAGTGACCAATGATTCAAACGCTTTAGTATTCGGTCGTTATAAGAGCTTAATTTGTACTACTAATACTATAATTGTAAACAACATTTGTAACTCAGAACTCACCTTTAATTAATCTCACAAAAGCTGGTTGCTCCATGGTTGATAGGGAATACACATCTTGTATGATAAAATCTGCAATCAGCTTATCAACAACAGATTGTTTGACCTTCTTAGTATTCACCGCAAAACACTCCAGTAATGTATTTACTTTAACACCCCTGCATGAAGGACCATCGTCTAATACTGAACATTTTCTTTTTGAATCTTTTCTTTGATGTCACGTAGTTATCCGCTTTTTGCACCAAAGCAGGATGCTTTCTCTGTTGATAAATGTACATGATCAGATAACTCAAGGACCTTTGTTTTACGTTGCCATAATTCACGTTAAATTCAATCATTATATACTCTAAATAAAGGTGTTGCAAAAGGAAGCAGGTAGGTTCGTGCATGGTAAACCTACGCTACTTAACATTATCGTTAGCTACTAGCAATTTTGCCATTTTTTTAAAAATAAGAAATAGTGAAACTTGTCAATTCAATTAAGTATCATATAATTAGCTTTAATAAATTCTTACCTTCGAATGAATGCGTAGATTGGAAGTAGCATTGCTCACCGCAGAGATTTCGCCATTGCATGATGTACATACTCACTTCACTTTTTTCCGTCGGAAGATTTCACTCTAAAAAAATTACTCTCTAGTAAAGGATGACTATAATAACATGATTCTTTATCTTCCTCGTCTTTATTATTGTCTAATCTCTCCATTTCAAACTCATTCGAAGAAGCTGAAGCTGCCATGCAGCAGTTGAAATAACGTTCAGCGCTCTCACTATACAACCGAACACAACTGTGACCATCTGGTAACTGAATTTGAACTGATGTAAGCAATCTTCCCGCTCCGGCTCACGCAGTCAACCGTTTGTGTCATACAAGTTGCCGCAAGCTAAAACATGGATTACACGTTCTTAACAGCTATATATACCTATTATCAGTAAAGTATTTGCAAAAAAAAATTTAAATACATGATTTGAAATGTATTTACAAATACAATTTTAAATACATAAATGTATTTAAATACAAGGTATTTAAATACTGCCTACCTCTGACTGTGCTAGGATTGCTGTATCTCTCGTGTCAATCACAGTAAAATCTCGACCGCAAAAGCTACCTAGAGAGTGTTTCGACCCTCCCCTTTTGTTGCTCGTATTTTCGTTTGTTAAGCAAAGCCATTTGCACTCCAGCTCGTGCTTAAAGGAATCCATAATTCCGCCATATTCATTGTCGTGCGTTAATTTAATTCTGTTCGTTGTGCCCATCGCTTAAAACCAGCATTATGATATCGTTTTAAATTTTCAAGACCCAAGGGGACTCACTCGGACTCAGTGGCAAAGATCTGAGAGCCTACTTCCAGGAAGAAGAAAGAAGAGAAAGAGCGAACAGAAGAGCCATATAAGAAAGAGAAAAGGAACGAGAAGAAAGAAGAGAAGTAAAGGAACGAAAATAAAGAGAGAGAATTTACTCTCACGAATTGGAAATGAGCAGAGCTAAGAGCGAGGCTCTCTCCATAAATACCTCAAGTTATAGACTAGACGCTCTGCAGCCTGCGACCATAAAACTCCTCGTCTTTAAAGAAGGCGAAGACTTCTTGTCTTATGTCATCCACTTTGAAAAGATCTTCGAAGTGAACCAGTGGGACGTCGAGACTGACGGTGTAGCACAATTATTGCTCCTGTTGAGCTCTCAACTCAGGGATATTTTTATCTCCCATCAGAGGCAAATATTAATTACTCATCGTTAAAAGCCAAGTTACTCGCCGCTTACAACATGACTCCGGATTTCTACCGAGCTAAATTTAGGCACTGTCGCATTCAACCAAACCAGATCTTTCGACAGTTCGTCTACTCCCTCCAGAGTCATTTTAATTTTTGGATTGATGCATCCAAGGTGCCTCATAAATACGATGCCCTGGTCGATTTCGTCCTCATTGGCCAGTTTCTTGCGTCGCTCCCTTTGGAAATCAGATCCTTTGTGAAAGACCGGAAGTGCCGTACTCTCAAGGAATGATTAAGATGAGGCAGACTTCAACGCGGCTTGCCACAACTGTTATCTGGAAGAAGGGAAGAAACAGAACCCCCATGTCCCAAGTCCAAAGGAAGCAAGAACAAATTTGTTCCTAATAATGGGAATAAGTTCGTTAAGGTGACTGGGCCTGCCAAACCCAAACCTCTCTTCTCGTCACCGGCGTGATGTTAAGCCCTTTGCTCTCAACCCCCCTGCTTCGTCGTTCCCCAGGAGGACCATCATGTGCTAGACCTGTGGAGTTCCCCGTCACGTGAGGTCCAACTGCCCTCAAAACTCGCATTTTAGAAGCACCCCTCCTTCTCAACAGGTACAACAGGTTAGTATCACTTCTACACCCCCACCGTCGCAAAATGAAGCCCCCTCTTCTTCAAACCCGCAGAATACTGCAGGCCAACAGGTAAACGTTTTGTTCGATAAAAATATCCCTAGGGCCCTCCAATTTTAAACTTAAGCAGTGAATGGGTGCTGGATCTCCGCCTTCATCCGTGATACAGGGTGCACGTGTATTGTTGTTTCAGATAAACTACTCCCCCCTGTAGCTCCGGAACACGATAAGTTTGCCGTAGTGAGGATTACTTAGGGCGCGTAAATAAATTCCGCATTGTTCACTGCTACATTGAGTGCGCGTATTTTACTGGTTGGGCTGAAGTCGTTGCAGCCCTCATTAAGTTTTGCTCCGTCCTAATTGGTCAGTCTCGGGGTTTCTTCCGCCATCGTAGCAGAAGAAGGAACTGAAAGCCCTTACACCTTTGGAACCCCCGTGTGCTACCGAATTCCAGAGTGCGATGACCCATGACTTTGCCAAAAGCCAGCGGGAATGTGAATCTCTTCGTTCCTTGTGGTCCAAAGCCCAGAATAAAACACGCGAAACCGTCAGAGGGAATAAGGGGATTTCCTTCCTCATCAAGGACGACCTCCTCTATCGAATGTGTACCAAGGAAAACGACACCGAGTCCCACACACCATGAGGACCCCACTCTCATGTCTCTCCAATCCTGCAAACGGCTCGTGATAGCCTATTTGCTGGGCACTTTAGTCACACGAAGACTGCTCAGAGGATCTTCAAATATTTTTGTTGGCCTGGCGCGACTGACGAAATTCTGCGGTATTGTCGTTCGTGCGACATTTGCCAAAAGACGGCAATAAAAGGACGAGTCAGACCTGCGCCTTTGCAGAAGGGACCACTAATCTCTGAACCCTTCTCCCGAGTAGCTATCGACCTAATCAGACCGTTCCACCCCCTGTCGAGCAAAGCCCATAGTTACGTTTTAACGCTGGTCGACTTTGCCACTCGATCCTCCGAGGCTGTACCCCCTCAAGAAAATTGATAGCATCTCCTGTGCCGAAGCCTTTAATTCCATCTTTTCCCGCGTGGGCTTACCCAAAGAAATCCTCTCGGATCGTGGTTGTCAATTCACCTCCGAATTAATGGGGTACATTGGTAAATTATTTATGATCAAGCCTCTGTTTACCACTCCTTTCCACCCGAGTGGGAATGGAATGTGCGAGAAGCTAAATGGAAGCCTCAGGGCCATTCTCAGGAAGTTGTGTGCAGATCAGCTGACTGAAGGGCAGCGCTTCGTTCCGGTAGCCCTCTTTGCCTATTGTGAAATTCCCCATCGTACCTTAGGATTCGCCCACTTTGAACTTTTATATGGTAGAAACGTCAGAGGCCCCCTGAGTATCTTAAATAGACTTTATTCCAATCGGAAATTGGATCAAAATATCCAGACTTCTTACTCGTATCTACTGGATTTAAGAAGGAAGCTGGAAAAGTGCACTGAAATTTCGTCTTAAAACGCCGACATCAATTTTGACAAGTATAAGACATACTTTGATTGCAAGTCCAAAAAAAGGAAATTTAACCCCGGAGAAGAAGTTTTGCTTCTCCTTTCCACGGACACCAATGAATTATTGAGCCAGTGGAAGTGCCCCTACCACATAGTCGAGAAGCGTGGCCCTGTCGATTACCTTATTGAAATACCCTAGGGAAGAAAGCTTTTCCATATTAATATGCTCAAGCGGTACCACCAGCGAGCGAGCATCAACCAAATAGTTGCAATCGACAAAGAATCTCCCATGGAACCTGGCTATCCCCTGGACCCTTTTGATTAATCCAAGTCGCCTGTGTGGAACAAGACAAGGAATACCCATTGCATGTCTTGCCCAACTTTAATAATTCCCCGCCTGTGAAAACTAAGATATGCGCCTAGCTATCATCTCTTCAAAAGGATCAACTGCAAGCGCTCCTGAGTCGTTTTGATGACGTCATCACCGAGATCCATGGTTGTGCTACCCAATATGAGTACAATATCCAACTAACCACCCTGGAACCCATTCGTTCCAAGCCATACGACCTGCCTATACACCTCCGGGAAGCATTCAATAACGAAGTGGATAGATTTCTAAGGTTGCAGATCATCGAATTTTCAGAGTCGAGCTATTGTTCCCCGGTTGTCATGGTGAAGAAGGCCGATGGTTCTTATCGAATGTGTATTGATTTTAGAAAGCTAAATTGGGTTACCCTATTCTATGCCGAACTAATCCTCATCATATATCAGAACCTGCACCTTTTTGAGAAGGCCAAGTTGATCTCTGAGTTGAATTATGCAAGGCCTATTATCATATCCCCCTAAAAGAGGAAGTAAAGAAATTTACTGCTTTTCCCACTGAGAAGGGGCTTATGCAGTTCCGACGTCTTCCTTTTGTTGTGATGATGGCTTGCAGCAATTATAACCGGATGATGATGAGGATTTTAGAAGGCTTATCCAACCTCACCTTCTATTTCGATAATGTTTATGTGGCCACTCAAGATTGGGATCAACACCTGACCACCCTTCAAGCCCTTCTGTATCGCCTCCGGGAACACAATTTGACAAGAGGCTCCGAGAAGTGCAACTTCGATTTTGGCACTATTGATTACTTTGGCTTCCATATCGGGAATAATCGGTTAGCCCACCAGCAAGAAAAGATCCGGGCCATCGTGGACATGCTGTTATCCACTAATAAAAAGCAGCTGCAATCCTTCATAGGTTCTGTATCGTTCTATCGTCGCTTCATACCCAACTTTGCGACTATCTCCGGCCCCTCTGCTAGCTATTAAAGAAGAAGGCCCCCGAGCTCCTAGAGTGGACGCCACTTTCAACTCACACCTTCAACTAACGCAAGGAGAAGTTGGCATCCGCCATTATCCTTCGCCTTCCTAAATCGAACAAACTGTTTGGTATTTGCACCGACACGAATAATGACGGTATAGGATGTATCCTCTTCCAGGATGAGAATAACGGCGAAAGTTTTCCCATCGCTTACGCAAGCAGAAAATTACTCGCGGGTATAAAAATTATGCGGTAATTGAAAGAGAGGCACTAGCTATCATTTGGGCACTCAGTAAATTTAGAATGTACTTATTAGGCAAAGAATTTGTAGTGGAAACGGACCACAAACCCCTATCCTACCTAATAACTCCAAGAATAATAACGGTCGGTTGATGTATTGGAGCTTGTTCCTTCAGGAATTCCAATTCCTCATTTTGTATTTAAAAGGCACTGATAACTGTATGGCTGAAAGTTTAAGTAGGAACCCGTTAGATCCTTTTCCAAACTAATTCCGAGCCATTTCCTTTTTTTTCATCCATGTATTAATTTTTTTTCAGAAATTAAATTTGTATATTCAACCATATAATAAGAAAACGCGTATCCTTATATATATATATATATATATATATATATATATATATATATATATATATATATATATATATATATATATATTGGTTTGTTTATTTGCGTCCAATGAATTCCTTTTATATCCTTATTTTTTTGTTTTGTATAATCGTAGGATAAACTCACCCTAGGGCCAGTGAGCCCCACTTAATGATATCAGAGAGAAAAAATATCATTCCGTATATCATGCCGTAGTATTATATAACCTTGAGTATATGTATGTTACAACCCCCCACCACACCCCCACTAGCTCCGCTATTTTGTACTTTGGCACCATTTTGAAAATTTGTCATAGGAATTCTCAAATTTATCCACTATTGTCATGCAACTTTAAATTATACCCCTCCCCCCCATTAATCATTCCCTGATGTCACTTCTTCCCCCGAAGTTCCATATGGGGATGGAGGAGTGTCAGAGATGAGAGAGAGAGAGAGAGAGAGAGAGAGAGAGAGAGAGAGAAAGATACGCGCTGCCGCGCCTTCAATGGAGAGAGACCTGGTCGCCTGGGAGACCCTTTTTGTCTGCGCTAATGAGAGTGCGAAATCATGAGACGCCATAGTGGCCTGAACCCCGCCATCGCAGAAAGCCGCGACAAGCTTGATAGCCCGAAAAGGTCCCTGTGGGAGTCGGACATAGTTTCGCCTCGCCGGCTTAGAAACCTTCCCACTATCATGCTAAATTGCGAGACTACTCTCGTCTGCCGATGCGTCGAACCCTGGAACCCTTCCCTTCGTCGGAGGGGACAAAACCCCATTCGACCCCACTATAAATCCTCCGGCACCAGAGTTGGAAGGCAGTATCCGCCGCCCGCGCTGTCCCGCCTCGTTAGTATCTGTCGTCTGCCCGACCCGTCAGTATCCTATGCCCCCCCCCCCCTCCGCCCCCCGTCAGTACCAGCTATTCGCGTTCCGTTGGACTCTGCACAATTCTCGCAGAAGCCCTCAAGCTCAAGGTATTCTCGTTTATTCACGTGAGTCTACCTCGTAACCGTTTTACTCGCTCCTCGAACGCAGCGCGCCCAGTCTCGATTCGTGTCTAAGTCCAAAGCAAGATCTAAGTTCATCCCGTAATAGTCATTGTCAAGAGACTATTATTCAAACTTTGCGCCAAGGATAGGATTAATCCCTCGGACCAAATCTCCGAGGTAACAGCAATGCGTAACTCTCCTGTGCAAGTGCTCTCTCTACTACCCCCCCCCCCTCTTTCCAGTGTAAGCCTCCATCGTCGGCTTCGTATATGCTCAAGGTCATTCGAGCGACCTTCGGTCAATATTGTTAGTTTGTTTGTACTGCAACTCTCTCCGCCAAGTCTCCCCCCCCCCCTTAGCCGCTGTGACTCGTGTACGTCTAATGAGTATTTAGCTTGTTTTAAAACTCCTTTTAACCTTGTAAAGAATATTTATTTGCATATTAATAAAGTTATTTTTATCCATGTTTTCTGTTATCCCGTAACCTCCAAGATAGTTGACTATTTGGCCGACCTACATTTAGTTAATTCGCATTCTGTTTGCATTATAAATCTCCCCCGCACATAGCTGTCATCGACCTCGGCCGAGAAACGCCGAAAGGGTTAACTTGACCCTTTTCTACGACAATATATATAAAGAGAGAGAGAGAGTAAAAAATTGAGAAGAGAGGGCAAGGGAGAGAGTGTGGAGATAGGAGGAGACAGATATGTGGAGAGAGAGAGAAGAAGAGAAAGAAAGAGAGGAAAAGAGATGGAGAGAGAAAGAAGAGAGAGAGCACGCGAGTTATTGTGTTATGAAGAATAAAAAGCTCGACTTATCCATCTATCATCCGCTTTTCCTTCCTTTCATGTATTCCATAATCCTGTAAGTGAAATGACTTGAAATTTTTCCTTCATGAGCTTTTTGGCTTTAGAATTGGCGATGCGATGCGATGACAAATCGATTTTCTCATTCACCAGTAATGCCCTATCGTTTTTGGCAGTGCGTTAAATCACTTTAAATATTTCATTATAGGCCGCCTTTTTCCTATTCTGGGACAATGACGTAAAGACTTCGTCAATGGCTGGATAAACGTACGTTTTTAATACGAGTTGAGAACCCTTAAACAATTATATTCGTATTTACCAGACTTACCGCGTCACAGTGTTAGTGGCTTTCTGTTGTAACATTTGCATGGTATGGATGATGACACACCATTCAAAGATCATTCTGCCTAGGCTTAACTTCCTTCCGGTTGTTAAACTACTCGGTGTCCGAAAAGTTACTATGCACTGTAAATATCTCCTCTCGCCGTATCACAATTTTCAGAGACTCTCACAAGCACCAGTATGCTTGACAACAGTCACAGGTGTTACAACTCTCGGATACGTTATCGGGGTAGGGAGGGGGGGGATGTCAATATATGTTGTAGGAAGAACTGCCATGCAGTTCTTTACTACACTTATCATTTGCCCCCCACCCCAAAGACGTATCCAAAAAGTTTTAACACCTGCGACTGTTATACACGCCGGTACTTGAAGACATTGAGATTCTCTGAACTCCTGGTAATTCTATATTCATGGTGACCCCGCCCCAAATGGGCCAACAATATAAATAGGCTTAATTTTTTAATGGTTTGTTGAATTAAGAAATCAATTCTATGAAAGTTGGGGCACGATTTAGGGGGAATCACCCTGTATTTCCAGAGAAGAGAAATTTTTCGCAAACCCTGTAGAAGGGACTACGTTTCCATCGCGAGAATCTAGTACTGTATTCTGGAACTCTCAAAGCGACATCCGGAAATTAAATATGGCTGTATGGAATCAAGTGGATTACGCTTTCGAAAGCAACAAATATGGACGGTCTTCATTGGTTCCGGACGGTCCTCCTTATTTTTGGATGGTCGTCCTTGGTTTTAAACAGTCTTCCTTAGTTTTGGACTGCCTTACCTGATTTTGGATGTTGCTCCTTTGTTTGGGATAGTCTTCCTTGGGTTTGGACGGTCCTCCTTGTTTTTGGAGAGTGCTACTTGGTTTTAGATAGTCTTCTTTGGTTTTGGACGGTCTTCATTGATTTTGGAAAGTCCTCCTTCATTTTGGATTATCCTCCTTAGATTTAGACGGTCTTTTCTTTTGTTTCGTACAATTCTGCTTGATTTTAAACGGTTCTCCTTGGTTTTGGTAGTCTTCCTTGGTTTTGGACGGGTTCCTTGGTTTTGGACGGTCCTCCTTGGTTTTGAACGGTTCTCCTTGGTTTTGGATAGTTTTGCTTGGTTTTGGGCGGTCCTCCTTTGTTTGGACGTTCCTCGTTGGTTTTGGACGCTTCTCTTTGGGGTTGGATAGTCCTCATTATTTTGGACTGTCCTTTTTGATTTTGGACTATCCTACTTGGTTTTGGATGAGATCAGTAAACTCAAATACAGATATACGAGTAATTCGATGTGTACTCAATATATAAGAGGCTTTGCAAACTGTGTGACTCCTGATTACATACCAAACTACTGAACCAGATTTATGCTGCGAGCGGATTTGGGCAAATTGTCTTTCCCGAAACAATATTTCCTTCCTACAAGAGCACAGGAACGTACGCCCGCCGCTCATCCCACCACCTGGGGTCATTCAACCACCTCTCTCCTACCATCACATCTCCTCCTGTCCACACCACGTCTTTAACCTCTACCCCTCCTCCTAACACCTCCTTACACCCTCTCTCCCGTCGTTCCCACCCCTCTCTCGTAGCTCCAACTTTCTTTCCCTAGCTCCTACCCCTACTCTAGTAACTTTCACCCTTCCTCCCGTCCAGCAACCACACCCCATCTTACGATGCTCTCTCCTTTGCACCTACTTCAGCCTCTGCCCGCAAGGCCAATGAATCTCCTTCTTACACCCTGGCCTTGCCACGACCCCAAGACGATACATCACCAACACCAGGAGATACTTACTTTACACACAATAGCCGTTCGTGCACTCTATCCCCTGTCTAGACCTTGACAGAGAACCACATGTCACAACTAGCACACATACATCGGGCCCGACTACCCAGCAACCAGGACCAACATACAACACTCGGGGATACAACACAGGCGATTCACACATCCTCATCCCAAGCACATCTGTAACCACACACCCACATTCGCTACACGCGATTCAAACATATTCATCACATAACCACATACCCACTTTCACAACACGTGATTCAGACATCCCCATCACATAACCACACACCCACATTCACAACACGCAATTTACACATCCTCATCATATAACTACACACCCACATTTACAAAATGACAGCAACACGAATGAAGTCTGCGTGGAATAAGCGCCTCTGCACCTCCCCTTTCTTGCTGCCGTCTCAGTCGAACAACAACACTAAGTAACACCTCGAATCGGTGTATAGCCAGCGGCCTTTTAACTCTCATTTTTCTGTATTAAGTTTTTCCGAACCATTTTCCTCTACGACTACATGATATGTGGTCTTCCACAGTGATCCCTCTCTGTTCTTTCTATATTGATTGATTGCGTGTTGAACAGTTCTTTCCAGTATCTTAGTTTTCTTGCTATAACACTACCTGGTGTTCTAGTCCTACCGAACGGATTTTAGTGTATAGTGGGTTAATATTGGGATATTTAAAATATATCATTCTTATTTTTTTAGGATTCTTGTGTTCCATTATCTAAATGTACTAGCACCACGTTTTTTTTATTTAAATAATTATCTTTCGATACCTGTCTTTCGACACCCAAACAACTTTTTTCGGAATAGAGCGAATCGCATAAATGTATTTTGTTTATTATTAATTTTTAAATCGATGACTTAATCAATGAAGAGGCAAAAGGAAACTAATAGTCGCACCTAAGCCTCAAGTATTAACACGTGATGCGTCAAATACCTCTCTCACACACACCGATATTTGCAAATCTATCAGCACCCTATCCTCGTCTAAACCAAGAGGATAAAGGATAGACAGATAAAGAAAAGGAAAATATACTAACCTCGTCACTACAGTAGAGAAGTAGGTAGATGAAATATGAATTAAATAATAAATTTTTTTTAGTAATAGACAAAATAATATACTTTCTCTCCACATATACACGAATTCCCCACACTTATATCGATGGGTAACCTGCCCAGCTCAAACTCTAAAGTATTCAGTTAATAATCGGTGTGGATATAAACACAGAGTGAGTCGATGGATAGATGGGCCCTAAGCCAGGAGTCTCCAACCTGCAGAGTACCGCAGGCCGCACCAATAAAAAAACTGAAAAACAAATATTATACAGGACAAAAAAAAAGTCAAAGAATTTATTAATTGGACACCTGGTGACATTTCTCAGCACGAAGGTCATCAAAATCAGGGGTAATGGAACTAACACTCAGCAAGAGAACGTTGTCCAGGTCTTAATCTGTGAGATGTGCACGGGTCTTCGATTTTATTAGTTTCATCTTGCTAAACAGCTGCTCGCACAAGTATGTTGATCCAAACATCGACGACACTTTCATCGCTTTCTGACTCAGGGCCAGTAATTGACGTGTGCTAACTTGAGAATGCCAGAAGGTAAGGAAATGAGGGATCCGTTGAAATTTGAGTGCAGAGCGTCGGGCCACTGGAGCTCAATAAACTCAAGCAGGAAGTCAGCATAGGCACACTCTGGCTCTGCGTCAAAGGGTGCGCTGAACAGCTTCAGCTCTGGGGTGTAGCCACGTACATCAACAAAACAGCTGGCAGACTCTCCTAACCTGAACTAACCAATTAACCTACCTAACCCAACCATAACTTAACCTATCCTAAAACACAACCTTGAGAAAAAAAAGATGTTTCAACACACGTTTGGATGTAGGACTGCATCAATGACCCAGGAAATGATCTGGCGGGCCGTAAGCAATGCTAATTTACAAAGTCATCGCGGGGTACAAATATGTCCTGCGGGCCACACGGAATGGCACCACAGGTTGTATGTGGCCCGCTGGCCGCAATCAATGTCCTCCCTGTCTTCGTATGACCATCGGGCCGCACAAAATGTAATCACGGGTTGCATCTGGCCCGCGGCCCGCACGGAATGTTAATTTTGACAAGTGGCCGTGGACCTCACGGAATGGCCTCGTGAGCCGCAGGTTGGGGCCCCGTAGCCTAGACATTACGATAGCAACTACTTACAAGGGCATAAGTCACCGTACTTAAATTCAAGCCTAATTCAAGCCTACATTTAAATAAAAATAAGTCAAACACACCGAAGCCCTCAAAACCCCCAAAACAAGACAAAGAAAAGTCAACCAAAGCAAAAAAAAAGAGACAAAAAATAAGGCAAAAACAAGAATAAGCAGGAAGCATACTCCTGCATCGAGGGCCCCATGGCAGGAGCAAGCGACCAACACCAAAGAGAGTCAAATAAAATGTAGGAGGCCCGAGAGATGGCGGACGAATAAAATGAACCATAGAAAATAAATAATCCATAGAAAATAAATCTGAAAATGTACACGTTATTTTCGTATGCGCAAACACTCATGCAGAGACGCGTGTGCATGCGAGATGCGTACACAGGATGGTATGAAGTTACTCTCTCGAATGCGCTTAAATGCTCTGTGGATGTGTATGATTGTACACATACACGCAGATTACAGAGGAATATATACATATTCGCATATACATATTCACAACGCAAACATATAATAGTTGCATACATGAATGTATGTACGTATTTATGTATTTAGATATGTGTGTATATATGTATGTATGTATGTAAATGCATACATACAGTGTATATTCAGGGACATCTTAAGCCTTTACACACCCACAAATATAGGGTGTCATCTAAAATCACCACAAAGAAGGTCTCCATATGTCTTCTAAGGAAATCCTTAACGCCCAAGTGAACTGGTCCCAGTAATATACAAGTATCAAGGCCAGACCTCGAAACCATATTGACGAATCCACCTATCGACAAACTGTTGTTTCTCTCGTTGAATCTATTAACTATGTATTGCACTTTGGGGCACCCTGTACGTACGCAAAGCGAGGATTTTGCGAAAAAATGTAAAGATCTGGTTTCTTTTCAAGAGGTTTATCGTGTAGTGAGTTAGGTCCCATTAGACTGTGTTGTGTTGCGAATTGTTGTAAGTGAGTAGATGTGTGTAAGAAACAGAAGGGTAGATAGTTGAAAATAGACAAATGGTGAAAAGAGAAAGTAGTGTGGGAGATATGCAGAGATGCAAGAGTCTGGTTATCAGGCATATCTCTTTCAGTATTTTTTGTCGTGTGTTTCCTTTGTTGTTTTTGTTAAAGTTTTTATTATTATGGGTAAGGGGTGGGCATTTGCTGTTGTTGTAATGAATTACTTTCAATTTGTGCTTAGTATATTTGCTATTATTTATTTTGTAGTGCGTGTACTTATTTGTTTCTTCTTTCTTGAAGTATTCATCGGGGAGCTAGTTGTCGATAGTCGATGTGTTTCCATTATTCAGGGTATTGTTCTCTTAATCAGTTTTTTGTCATTATCTTTGGCAAAATATAATCCTTTTCATGCGTAAAAGGGCACTTCAGCTCCGCCAGCCAATAGTCTGGCGGAGCTTGGAAATCTGGCGCGACTTATAGCTCTTCTGTTCTGGTTAATCATTTAAACAATTTCACCATTCAATTCTCGATTAACCAGCTCTTGCATATTCCTTGTCCGTTCTTCGATGGCAACGTTAATGGGACTTAACTCGGCCTCCCTATGCAGCTCTTCTTAGGGATACAAGCTCTTTCTGCGTTGATGAGATGGTTATTTAGGTCGTCGAATGCCTCATCGATCTCCCCGAGCATTGCCTCATCCAAGTTGAGCGAATGGTAGTCATCGAGAGGGGGCGCGTACCGTGCCCAGTCTGCTCTTATTTTGTTCTTTCTAACTACAGTTGGGACTTGTATAGTTTTCCTGTTGATGGTAAGCAGGATCCGTATATATATATATGATCACTACATAGTTCCTGGACTGATTCCATGTAGTAATTATCGGTAGTTGACGATGAGCCAGACATATGTCTGGTTTTGTCGCACTCCCTCCTCTATCAAAAGTGAGGAAGTCGGGGCCTATTCACTGGACAATATTTATGTCCAGCAAGATGTCCAGACTTCTTCTGATTCCGTTGTAGGCCCTGTAGCCGGATTCTCGGCATCTGGCGTTCAGATCCCCAATTAATATAGTGGGGGTCCTTTTGCCAAATAGGCCAGTGAGATAGTATCGGTAAGACATCTCTCATTAGCGGTTGGTATTCGGCAGCAATGACCAACTTTCTTATGTCGAGTTCGACCCTAATCGCAATATAGGATTTTTCCATATTTTTTTATTTGCTTCTATTTTATTCCTTTCTTTAGTACAATATCAGCACCGTCGTACCGCTCCTGCGAAAAATTTGTGACCAACACATCGTAATTCCAGATCTTCAATTCCGAATTACGCGTGTCGATCCCGTGTTCTGAAATCAAGATGATATCTGCATCAATTTCTCTGAATACATTTCGGTAAAGAGTCGTCCAGCCGTCAGTATTAATTTCCAGAATTTTTAGCGCGTTCCTTAGCATGATGAATTGTGTTTACCGATGTTTTTTCTTATTTTTCTTCTTCTTTTTGGCTTGTGAGTCAGCTTTAGAGTACCTAGGCTTTTCACTCTTGGGTGGAAAACTTGGAGTCTTGGATTTACTCTTCATCGCTCGTGTACGATTGCATGGGCCCTCGTCACTGTCCGAAGAGATGGATCCTCCCTCATCTTCTCGTTATCTTCCCGTGCCTTTTCATCTTCTTATTCTTCCTCCTCGTATTCCTCCGATGAAAGAGCTTCGTGCTTTCACACTTAGCGAATCTGTGTCCTTCTGTGGCGCATTCACTGCACCGCAGCTTGTCCTTTTCTTGGCAGGTCATCAACGTGTGATTTTCCAGTTTATAGCATACAAAACACATTTGTATCCTATTAAACTTCTTTTGTTGTATATTTACTCTTGGTATCCTCAGGCATAAATACCAGGAGGCCATCCGTCGTCACTTTTCTGATGATGTTGGTGGTGGAAAAATCTATCTTGAACATGTGGGTGAGTTCGCAAAATGTGATGATTTTGCGAACTTTTGTCCGCGGGTTGCTCTTGGTGATCTCCTCCTTGAGTTCTTCAGGTGAGCTTTCGCAGACCCAATTCTCCACTCTGCGGCAGTTCACACTGCAGTTTTCTGCCACTTGTGGGGGTCTTAGCCTCTAGTCTTACGTTTTTGAGTGTGGTGGTTCCTTCTTCAGATATGAGCCGGTCCAAGTCCTTTGTTTCTGCACAGATGGCGATAAATCATGACGAAACTTCGATCACTTTCACAAGGGCCACCTTTAGTTCGAGGTAGAGCGTTTCACACAATTTTCGTTTGTCGGGGCCTTCGTTCCTTGAATCGTCCTGAGGGGGGACCCTTTTAATGAGAATCTCCATGGTCTTCCTAGTCTTTTTACTATGTCTTCTTGGTTTTTCTTTTCTCTTCTGAAAGAAAAGTGTAATTATTTTGTAGTTTGTGGATGAAAAGATGTCAAAAGGGTGGTAAAGGTGGCAACGGTTAAGGACGGTGAGTTCCGAAACTGATCTGAACGCTCCCGTCGATTTTCCGAATGGAAACCTCGATAGGGATGACTTATAGTGGACTTGATGGAAGTAGCGGCCGAATCAACATCCGCCACCTTGGTGCTACCTCCTTTCGGGTACTTACGCCAAAACCGCTTCTAACTATATAGAGACGGGTGCTACTTCCATCTATGAGTCTAACCGGGTCCCTCGGATAATGGGGATTTTTTCCCCACCCGAGACTTGCAGTTAAGTTCCGACTTCGAGAAAATTTCTGACTTATGCTCCCTCTGTGGGCTAATCCTCAAACCAGTTTTCACGTAAACCCTTAATTATGCCAGTCCAAGTGGCCGGCAAAGTTAAGACTAAATTAATGAATGGCAGACATCCGAGAAAGGTTCCCAAGCTGGTCGATGGATGGGAGCAGCGAGGTTTTTAAGACCTCATTTGATTATGAATTTCCCGATGAAAAATGTATTATTAAAATCTCTTTCGTAAAGGTGAAATTAAATTTACTACAAGACTTCCAGATAGGCTGTTTTCTCCGTCAGCGGTGCTCAGAGTCCTTTACTAAGCAAAGTAAGTGCTTTATCCGAGAGGTATTCAGCAATGCGTGAGGGTTGAATGTTCGTCCGTCACTGTGTTGCGTTAGCTACCACTAACATACCTGGGTACCCTTCTTA
The DNA here is from genome assembly GCA_963969495.1 of Ceratothoa steindachneri. Taxonomy (NCBI): domain Eukaryota; kingdom Metazoa; phylum Arthropoda; class Malacostraca; order Isopoda; family Cymothoidae; genus Ceratothoa; species Ceratothoa steindachneri. The sequence continues at coordinate 58,932,124 of OZ018327.1, forward strand.
CCACAACGCTTGACTATACAGGGATAACTTTATTTCTTCCATACATTTAAATTCCCCCCTTTAACCGCTTTAACGCTCAAATTACCTTTACAAATATCCGCTTGTCCTGTCCCTCGTTAGTTAAGTAGTTTAACTAATAGTTTTCTTCTTCAGTGATTGTTGTATCAATTGGTATAATATATGACTCTTCGGTGAGAGCTGGTTGATGACGATTATGCCGTTAGTTTCGCCTATTTAAGTATTTATTAAAAAATATTAAACAATATGGGCATGTCTAGAGTTCCCTAGGACGTTTACTGGTGGTTCATGAGATGGGCAAGGTCAACGGGGTATACAAAGATACCATACAGTCGATGACGTTCGAACGGGGTTTTACTATATAGCTCTTGGTCGTTTTCGTCTAATACCGATTGGATGTTTCAAAATTTGTGTTCGCGCAGGCAGGGTATATTTCAGCTTTTTAAGTGGTAATTGTTTCCTTCTTCGGGGATTGTTTTCCCTGTGTCCTACGATTGTTTTATTACTTCGTATCTTTGCTACTGCCTTATAAAATTATGTGTATGTTGGACAACATTGTGATTGGAAGAACCTAAAGGTTTGGTGGGACGGCGAAAATTTAGCGATATTGATCCGCTCCGACTATTTTTGCGTTAATGCTGGACAACATTGTAAGTAAGAGAAACTAGTGTTGAGAAGACGGGCATTTGCGTTAAAAAGTGGGATATATTGTTGGTAAATAGTGTTTATTCGTATCGATTATCTTGTTTTTTGATGTTATATTTAGATATATCTTGAACTATATAAAGTATTTCGTTGGGGTTTTTTTTTGTCTTTTAAGATAGTAATAGCTTGTTTCTTCAGTGTGTCTTTAGAGTACGCGTGCTTTCGATCTCATTTGCATTTCCGTTATTCACCATTTTCTTAGGCCTAGAGGTAGGCCTAGGGAGACTTGGATAAGGACTATGAGGCGGGAAACAGGAGATGATTGTTGGGAAATCTTGACGCATTAGCTCAAGATAGAGCGTGGTCGCGTGAGTTCAGGCCCTATACATCCCGGTGGGTGCCACAGGAAATAATTGATTGATTGATTGATCAGCTCACAATTTCTCACCTGCATGTCCCTCATTTGTTTTTATTTTCCTGTCTCCGCTAAATTGTATGATTCGTCAATTTTGTGTATGATTCGTCAAATTTTGTGTATGATTCGTCAAATTTTGTGTATGATTCGCCTTAAAGAATGAGTTTATGTAGACGGCGCCTCTCTTATATTTGTTTGTTTGTTTGTTTCGATTCCGCCATTTTTAGGAAGGTAATAATAATACATTTTGGCGTAGAGATTATGAGTAGAAAGTCTATGCGTATCACTAACACAGACGATTCATAAATCTCTAAGTGCGAGGTTACATTGTTTGATTGTATGCATGACAATTTCATACATGAACAACATACCTTTTTTGACGTATAAAAAATAAATTTCAGCGTATCAGACTATTTGGGATTATGTGTAGATAACATCTGAATATATCTCGTCGATACATGGGCATATTCATATACCCATCTGTAACCTCGTATGCCCTTTACATATACTTTGTGCATGACTATTTATGTCGCCTGCATAGCATGAAACATTGGGTCTATTTCGAGTAAGGTAAGCGTAATTCGATGACGAATCGAACTTGCCTTTCACTTGTAATCATGTGCCCTATTAGTGAAGTATAACACACGATGATGGCCTACATTATGAGGCTCCAAATTTAGTGTATTAATGTTTTAGGACAGACGTTTCGTGTGCTCTTATTTATTTTTATTTGAGAAATCACATCGAGGGTTTAACCAAAGTCGGCTCTGAATCCTTTGTTTCTTTCCGTTTACGCCAGGCGCGGATCCAAGCGTGCGGGGGGGGGGGGAGGCTAGAGGGCTGAAGCCCCCCCCCCTTCCAAATTTCAGACAGACTCGTTTATATTTATATTTTTTTAAGACATACATGTATTCTGCTCTTCAGAAAGAGTTATGTAATAATATAAAATTATATAACAACAGTTTTTTAAACTATTACGATCGAATGTATCTTATATGATACATGTCTAAAATAAGGGAAAAAATCTCAAAAATAATTATTTCATTCAGTAGTATTAAACTTTAGTTCACGTCCAAAAACTACAATTCATAATTTCGTGATGTGTGGAACAAAATTCGGATAGGAGAGGTTCGTGCTCACCCCTTTATGAGATGCTGTTATTTATTATCAATTTTGTCTATCATAACTCTTATTAATCAGCAATGCCCTTTTCTCATACTCCTCAGAGGAAGGAATTCAGGTTAACCCTCCCCCCATTTCCTCAAAAATATTTATCCTGGATCTGCCTCTGATAATTATAATCGATGTATATTGCCAGCAATTCATTTGTGTGATCATACATTTCTCGTGCTACTATTAGTGCATGTGTACATATAACTGTATAGAGATGATGATATATCTTTATGTATTCTTGCCATTCAGTTGGTTAAGTACACAGATGTGTACACCCGTCTTTGTCTCAATCTTTAGAGAATTATTTTAGTTTATCTTCCATTGTTTAGTTTTTCCGTCAGACATCTGTTTATTTGTGATTAAATTAACGATCTATCGTTATATTTATGGTCATCTTCTATCCACTGTGCTTATATTCTATACCGATTAACCCTAAAAATATTTTGGAGGTATAGATCAGCAAGCTATCTCTCGACATATATATATATATATATATATATATATATATATATATATATATATATATATATATAACATCTTAGAAGCAATCCTAATAAACGAAGAAATGCCGGCCATCAATAATCAAAGGGTAAGCTGGAATCGAACATTAAAGTTGTTTTAAAATTCATCTCACCGGATTAGCTCGTTTCCTTTAACGTAGCGATCAAGCCAGGCGGAATAAATATCCCCTAAAAACCGTTTTCTTTTCATTCGGTCCGATTCTGACTCCACACATTTCATCGCTAAAGGAGGAAAAAATGCATAAAGATGCTCCGAAGATGATCGAATAAGATCGAAAGATCAGCAATTTAGCTTGGTTTATACCAAACCCATTCATTTGAAAGAGAGATGAATATAGGACAAGTGATCTACCATCTACAAGATGGAATAAAAAATAAATAGAAGAATAGAAAGTTGTTGAAGCAAAGTGAATAAGGCGAAATATACCATGGTCTTCAACAAAATTTGCATATATATATATATATATATATATATATATATATATATATATATATATATATATATATATATATATATATATATGTGTGTGTGTGGTTAGTATAAAGCAAAATATTACAACCAACATTGCATCATGTCTTGGAAGCCGACATCTTGCCTCGTAAGGGAGGAGTTTTCAAAGAATCACCCTCCCCCCAAGAGTGTATCAATCTGGCTGCCCCGTGTACGCGCTCTATTAAACCATATATGTATTAACCATTTGGACATACGCGAAAAACGTAGACGCTCATGGTTGTTAAAAATTTATTATACTACTCACGGAGAATTGCAATTCTTATAGCAATATTTTGTTTGCAAAAATATGTTGGGGCATTCAGAGCATGGGACACGATATTCTATAGAGCATAAGAGTCCACTAGCATAAAGGGCCAATGGTGTGTGAAAACATCGGGTAACTTTGTACTTAAAAAGGTATAAAAGGCCGAAAGAGAATATGTTTTGGCGCGCTTAAAAAATATTCTGCTACTTCTTACTAAATTATATAATTTTTATTCAGAAATGTTTCACTATTCAGATCACTTTCGTATAAAACTTTATAAATAGTAATTTATTATCGCAATGTTATTGTTATAACCTGATTAAATTCTTGGTAGGAAAGTTCAAGACTGTACAAAAGTCGAAATATATATTTTGAAAGGCACCGCGCTCTTCCCGCCATCTAGCGCCGTTACCCACAATATCTAAATTGAAACGTCACCCTCGTTTCCGTTAAGTCCTCGCTTCGCAGCAGTGACAAGACATCATGGAAAAAGGAAGCCTATTTTTATTTTTCATTCTAATAATAGTAATTTATTTTAAATATATGTATAGAGGTAGGGAAATATTTTGAAGAGTTTTTTAATGGTTCTCTTTAATAGTAATATAATTTGATAATAAACTGATATGGAAAGGATTTTTTTTGCGGGGGGAATTTCTCCTCCGTCAGGGTTGATGATAATTAAACAAATTGGAAAATACTCAATTAATGTCGTCAGCCGTCCTTATTTAATTGTGGACAGGGCCCCCGATTGGATAATGAATTTCAAATAAATGTCAGAATGACAAGCGTTAGCAAACCCCAAGGCCGGTAGACATTGGCGAGGAAGGTTCAGAAAGAGCACCACTACTACATATTTATGTTTTGCCATTGAACAAACAAGCAGGGAACCGCTTGTAGCCCAGCGAGTACCACCGACCCCTGGTCAAGAGGGTATGGATATGCAAACCCTTCCGGCAGGAGCCGTAGCTTGATGCGAGCGGCCAAAGTTATTGTGTCTGTTCTTGCTGGGGTTCGAAAAGGTACTTAGATGTAGAAATCCCCATATTATCCACTAGATTAACTAATTCCCCTTCTCTCTGCACTTACACACCGCTTCATTCTCGTCTTCCACCGATCAATGCAGTTTGAGAGGCCATTTACGGTTCCTTGTCTCAGGAGGTCGATCGTTTTGTGGTTTGTTCCCAAACAGACTGAGAACAATATCCGTTGAGTGTAGAGTTGATTTGGAGAACCTCCACCCACACCTCACCCCACCCGCATGTTGTTATATCAGGCAAAGAAAAGCAGTACCTAATAAGTTCTTGCGAACCATACCGAGGGGGCACCGTATACGCAGGCCTAACATAAGTCTCAGGGAAAGAATAGCGATATATATGAAAGCGCTCTCCTCCCCCATCTACCCCGGCAATATTGCGGTTAGGAAATGGAAGAACGACATAGGCGTGTTGAAAAAGGACATTCCTATGAATTTGGACAGGATAAGTGATATTTTCTTAAGTTTTCGTCTGTCTATTCTAACTCGTGCAGTAACTCTATCCAGCCGAGATTTGAACTGTTCACCACCTCACCTGGAAATAAACGTCCACCGAAAGACACATCCACTGAAAAAGTTGTTCACTGAATGACACGTTCACCGAAATATACACTCCTTAATAGAACGTCTACTGAAAGACGTACAGTGGAAAAGAGACGTTCAATAAAAGACACCTCCACCTTAAGACACGTCCCCTGAAATACACGTTCACTGAAATAAACGTCCACCCAAAGATACATCTATTGATAAAGATGTTCACTGCTGTATTTTTAAAGGCCCAAGGAAATGAAAATTGGTGACACAACCTGGAAAAACACTTAGGAGAATATCACGTGAACCAATCAAAGCTTAAGAAGGAAAATGGGAGACGTAGAGAACGTAAAGATAGGACAAACTATTTTAACCGTTATATGAAAATAAATAAAGAAGTTGGATTTGAACCTGTATCATTAAGCGCTCATCGCTTATATGACCAAGACGCGGATCGCCAGAGCTACCATCCTCAACCCCCCAAAAGGTTGATTCAAGAAGCCTTTTGAACAACGAAGTGTAGGCTTTTATCCAGTGAGACACAAGACAAGTGTTTTAGTAAGAGAGGGCACGGGCTTATTTTATAAATTGAAAATCACATGACGCATGATTTTTTATAGATGTATTTTTAAAGGCCCAAGGAAATGGTAGCTCTGGCGATCAGCGTCTTGGTCATATAAGCGATGAGCGCTTAATGATACAGGTTCAAATCCAACTTCTTTATTTATTTTCATATAACGGTTAAAATAGTTTATCCTATCTTTCCGTTCTCTACGTCTCCCATTTTCCTTCTTAAGCTTTGATTGGTTCACATGATATTCTCCTAAGTGTTTTTCCGGGTTGTGTCACCAATTTTCATTTCCTTGGGCCTTTAAAAATACATCTAAAAAAATCATGCGTCATATGATTTTCAATTTATGTTCACTGAATGACACGTTCGCCGAAAGACACACACCTTGAAAGAGACGTCCACTGAAAGAGACACACTGAAAAAGACGTTCAATAAAAGCCACCTGCACCTCAAAACACATTCACTGAAAATCACGTTCACTGAGATGAACGTCCACCGAAAGACACATCCACCAAAAGAGATGTTCACTAAATGACACGTTCCACGAAAGACACACCCCTTGAAAGAGAGGTCCACTGAAAGACACACACTGAAAGAGACGTTCAATAAAAGCCACATCCACCTTAAGACAGGTCCACTGAAATACATGTTCATTGAAATAAACGTTCACCGAAAGACACATCCACTGAAAAAAAGGTTTACTGAATGAAACTTTCACCGAAAGACACACACTGAAAGAGATGTTCATAAAAGATACCTCTACCTTAAGACAGGTCCACTAAAATACACGTTCATTAAAATAAACGTCCACCAAAAGACATATCCACTGAAAAAAGAGGTTCACTGAATGACACGTTCGCTGAAAGACACACCCCTCAAAAGAGACGTCCACTGAAAAAGAGACACTGAAAGAGACGTTCAATAAAAGCCACCTCCACCTTAAAACACATTCACTGAAAATCACGTTCACTGAGATAAACGTCCACCGAAAGACACATCCACCAAAAGAGATGTTCACTAAATGACACGTTCCCCGAAAGACACACCCCTTGAAAGAGAGGTCCACTGAAAGACACACACTGAAAGAGACGTTTAATAAAAGCCACATCCACCTTAAGACAGGTCCACTGAAATAACCGTTCATTGAAATAAACGTCCACCGAAAGAAAAATCCACTGAAAAAGAGGCTTACTGAATGACACGTTCACCGAAAGACACACACTGAAAGAGATGTTCATAAAAGACACCTCTACCTTAAGACAAGTCCACTGAAATACACGTTCATTAAAATAAACGTCCACCGAAATACACATCCACTGAAAAAAATGTTCACTGAATGACACGTTCACCGAAAGGCGCACCCTTTGAAAGAGACGTCCAATGAAAGACACACACTGACATAGTTAGAGGATGATAATGTGTGAAAGTTATGGTCATTCTATACTGATATCCTTTAAATGTTATCCACTAGCATTTCCTCGACTATGATATAGGCATTAATGCGGAGGTTTAATGCTAATAAATTAATAAAAGGCATATAAAATTAACCAACATACGACTGGTGTTAGTCTATCAACATGGTTTAATTTTGTTTTATGACATTGTTCTTGTCAGGTATGCACAAATGTCATAACAGTATCGAGGTGGGCAACGAAACTTTGCTTCTGTCACCCCTGACATTATTTTTTCAAGATCCTTAAAAAGTACTTAAAACAAAACAGATTAAATTGAAGAGCAGATGCAAGGTTCTTTCAAGCATTATTTCGAATCAGAAATCCCGAGGGTTTTGTGTAGACATAAATAGCTTTTTCTTTGAGGGAAGAAATAAATACAGATTTAAGTAATTTGTATTTGTCCAGGAGGAAATATTTGTACTTGCATTTATTGATTAACATGGCCTTTTGATTCAGTTGTTATTTTCAGAAGGGCGTAATAGTTTAAGTTTTTTTTTCGTATAGTTCATAGGTCCACTGATTTAAAAGTCGAATTAGGTTCATAAACTTCTCTGTTAGTCATGAGGTGAAGCGAGAGAATATTCATACCAACTTGCGCGTGCTAAAAGGCTGTTGCAGTTGACGCCATAAAGGCTAGGTAGCAATAATTCTTTAGTTAGGCCTCAACCATGAAACCTACCATAAAAACCACCTAGAGTAATCATGACTCAGACGAGGGCCTCTCACCATTCCTTCAGCTTTAAGCAATCTTTGGTCAGACACCAAGCCGATTCCTATCTCGTTCTCCGTCTCTCCCCAAATCATCAATAAATAGGTGTAAATAATATAATTTATAGTTGTATGGTGTTACTTTGCTATTCTGGGCAACATTGCCCCCAGAGGTGGGCAGTATTTAAATACACTTCTGTATTTAAAATTGTATTTGTAAATACATTTGAAATCATGTATTTAAATACGGTATTCAAATACTTTTTCAAATACTTTACTGATAATAGGTTCATATAGCTGTTAAGAACATGTAATGCATGTTTTAGCTTGTCGCAACTTGTATGACACAAACGGTTGACTGCGTGAGCCGGTGAGGGAAGATTGCTTGCATCAGGTCAAATTCAGTTATCAGATGGTCACGGTTGTGTTCGGTTGTATAGTGAGAGCGCTCAGCGTTATTTCAACTGCTGCATGGCAACTTCAACTTCTTCGAAAGAGTGTAAAATGGAGAGATTAGACAATAATAAAGACGAGGAAGATAAAGAATAATGTAATTATAGTCATCCTTTACTAGAGGGTACATTTTTTAGAGTGAAATCTTCCGACGGAAAAAAGTGAAGTGAGTATGTACATCATGCAATGGCGAAATCTCTGCAGCGAGCAATGCTACTTCCAATGTACGCATTCATTTGAAGTTAATAATTTATTAAAGCTAATTATATGATACTTAATTAAATTAACAAGTTTCACTATTTCTTATTTTTAAAAAATGGTAATATTGCTAGTAGCTAACGATAATGTTAAGTAGTGTAGCTTTACTATGCACGAACCTACCTGCTTAATTTTGCAACACCTTTATTTAGAGTATATACTGATTGAATTTAACGTGAATTTTGGCAACATGAAACAAATATCTTTCAATTATCTGACCATATACATTTATTAGCAGAGAAAGCATCCTGCTTTGGTGCAAAAAGCGGATAACTACGTGACAGCTCAAAGAAAAGATTCAAAAAGAAAATGTTCAGTATTAGACGATGGTCCTTCATGCAGGGGTGTTAAAATAAATACATTATCGGAGTGGTTTGCGGTAAATACTAAGAAGGTCAAACAATCTGGTGTTGATAAGCTGATTGCAGATTTTATCATACAAGGTGTGCATCCCCTATCAACCATGGAGCAACCAGCTTTTGTGAGATTAATTAAAGGTGAGTTCTGAGTTACAAATGCTGTTTACAATTATAGTATTAGTAGTACAGGTTAAGCTCTTATAACGACCGAATACTAAAGCGTTCGGATCATTGGTCACTACTTAGGCTATATGACGAATGTAAAGAAAGGAAGACATATACAAACAACAGAGGTTAATATATTGCAATAATTTCATGAGAATCCACATACATATATTCTTAAAGCGCGCTATCATTAGTACAATTATTGATCGTTATATATATAGTTATTAGAGGAATTCGTATAACGATGTATTTCGTTATAGTAGCAATACCTATATATCATTATGTCAAAACTAGCATGCCACCCGTCAAAAATGTAGGAAATAAAGCTTGATAATGTATATATTCCTAAAAATACTCAAAATTCAATATTTTACTATGTAATTCTGAATATGAAGGATTAATAATATATTCATGAATTAATGTACCAGTCCTATATAGCTATAGGATATTCATAGAGCTACATTTTATATATAAAATTTTATATACCTACTATATATTCTCATTTCACTCATAATAATCACACATTCCACTACCGCAGGTCTAAATTCTTCAGTCGACATAATTTCAAGGCGGACGCTAGGCGAAATCTTATAGAAGAAGAGAAAGTGACAAGAGCTCTACTGAAGAATAAACTAGACAGCACCTCTTACTTATGTCTTACTGCAGATATTTGGTCAACTCGTCACCGTAGTTTTTTGGGCGTTACATTTCATTTGGTATGTTAAGATTTTTTCTTGTTATGAAATTATAAATGTCTTTACAGTTAGGGAGTCATCAACTCTTGGCTGAAAGCAGACCTATTTGTTGGTGGAATTTATCTCGATTATATTAATATGTAAAATTTATGGAAACATTTATGAGACAAACATTGGACTGTTATTTAATTTTTTTCAGCTTGAGGAAGCTGCTCTTGTCCGTCACAGTGAAGTATTGGCATGCTGTCGCTTCAAAGGAGAACATAGCTACATCAAGATTGGTGAACATATGGAGAATATCATCAATGACTACGATATCCCGTCTGCAGAGAATCACAAGCACCGTCGCTGGTAACGGCTCTAATTTTTATAAAACGCTTAAGGAATTTGCAGTCACTGCTGCAAATGTGTCCACAGATTCAGAAGATGGAATCCAGGTAGGTGAAAAAGATCAGGGTGAGCACGAGCTATAGGATAGTTTCTTAATGAGAAGTGCCTTAGATTAGGAAGAAGACCTTTCGTCTGACCCATGCAGCTTCAGCCTACATAAACATATACGTTGTGCCTCACACACACTCAGTATCGCCGCCACAACTGATACAAAACAGGCACTGAAAATATCTTCTTTTGCAAATATCAATCATGCTGCGATGGGGAAATGCTCACCATTATGGAAAAAAAGCAGTCGTCCAAAATCAGCAGAGATAATCAAAACTGTTATCAACTGCTCATAAAGGTGCCTTGCATTACAAGGTGGATCTCTCTGTCTGGTGCATTATTATTACTTTTAAAACACAAGGACAAATTACATCAACTCATGACGTCCCTTGAACTTCTAGTGTTCAGAAGTCACGAAATTGAATTTCTTGGGGAGTATGTCTCAGTTTTGGCTCCTATTGCAGTGGCAATTGATCGTCTACAGGGAGAACAAAACTGTCCTTATGGAGAAGTGCTCCCTACCTTGCTCACTGTGGAGAATAAGCTGAAGAGCCTTCAGTCACGTTCTCTGAAATTTTGACAACCTCTTCTAAGTGCAGTCACTAAGGGCTTTGTAAAGCGCTACCAATCACAATTGACCTTGGCAAATAAAGCCAGCGTTACAGATGCCATTATTGCATCAACAAGCCATCCATTCTTCAAACTTCGCTGGTTAGATATCAGTATTTCATGGGACAGTTCAAGCCACCAAAACTCTGTTAAAAATACTATGATTCAAGTGATTGAAAATTTAGCAGAGAGACCCGAAGCTGATTCATCCAGTGGTGTATTGGACAGTGACGATTATTTTGGATTTGCAAAACCCACTCAAACGATCAACCGCAGATTTAGAATTGTCCAGTTACCTTCAGGATTCTAATAAAACACTTCAAGGTTTAAACATAGATATCCAAACATAAAAGAAGTTATTTATTAAATACAACACAATCCTTCCGTCATCAGCTCCTGTAGAACGGCTCTTCTCTTTAGGACGATTGACCTTATCTCCAAAACGGAGTTCTTTATCTGACGAAACATTTCAGCTACTGATATTACTTAAATGTAATGCTGATATAAATAGCTAACTGAAATTCCATTCAATGGAACTTTCTATTTTTTTATACTACCTAAGTCCAATTGTGATAAAATCCTACATTAGTAATTATAATATACAATTTCATTTTAATGGATATTTCTTTGTTGTGTTACCATTTGTCCTTACCAATTGTCATCATATATTATGTATTTGGAATGTATTTAAAAATGTATCTAAATACATTTTCTCATGTATTAAATATTTAGTATTTAAATACTTTAAATGTATTTAGTGCCCACCTCTGATTGCACCAAGATCAATGTCCAAAAAATAAAGGTCACTAGTCAGGAAGTTGCCAACAGGTGTTGATGTGACTCTTCCCTCTTACGAGCTTCGAATATTTATTTGCATGTTACCAGGGGTAAACAAAACCTAAGTTACCTACTTTCAATTATTTTGACTTATGACTTTACGACCTTCAAAACTTTCAATAATTCCAGGACTAACCTTGGGAGGACCTTAGCAATTATATCATTCGAAAGAGAATGTAAAACAAATAAGGGTTTCAAATTTCGTTAGAATCGGCTGAATAGTTACGATGCTATTACCAAATAATTCCCGGACTAACCTTGGGAGGACCTTGCCAATTATATCAGTAGAAAGAATAATGTAAAACAACATAAGGGTTTGAAATTTTGTTAGAATTGGCCGGATACTTACGATGTTATTGCCAAATAAACTCATTGAAAAGTAAAATTGTTACCATCCGACCGACGACTTACGCCTCGAAATAACTTATAGAGTCGCGTGCAAAAAATTAATTAAGATTAGAGGTAAAATTGTTTTAGTTAAAAGCCTTTATCTTGTTTGCTGGGATTTTTTTCCGATTTTACCTCGGAAATGGAAGAAGGAACTCTTCCCTCTAACAACTGCATATGATTATGTCGAGTATAATAGATGATTCGGATGATCTGTCATAAAATTTGATAAAGACGTGAAAAAGTCCGATGCAGACAGGCTCCGAACTGTCTGCTGCATCTTTGCTCGTCACTTGGAGAAAGTTCAAAAGAGGAAACTAAGATCAAACTGACTTACCGATCTTAGATGTCTGTTAAAAAGAAATAAAGATATTGATTATTTCCTTTATGTTATTAGAAACCTCGAGAAAAGAAGCGAAAACGTATACAATTATTATTGTTAAAGGCCACAATATACACTTGTTCTTAGTTCTATATTTTAGATTGATTGAATGTAGGTTCATGGAGAAATTCTGAATTTCGTGTCATTTTTCGAGAGAATATGTAATGTCACTTCAGAATTCTGTATCAAACGAATCGTTTGCTCATATGTGGACACATTGACTAAGTCGACATCGAGGACCCTTCAGAATTCTTATCCAATATTAAGAGATTTGGAAACAATGGATTTCAAATTAGAAAAGGCAAAACATTCGACGCGTGCTTAATTAATTGCACCGTTGTCAGAACTCATTGATTCAAGTGAGAATTTTCGTTTAGCGTTTGATTCAAATCCGGATTATTTAGGATAAAAAGGTAAAGAAATAAGATATCGATTGGATTTTGAATAGAGCCTTAATTGGATTATACCTGAAATTGTTAAGAAGCTTATCTAAAACAAAAGCTTAAGGGTTTCTGCCAAAAATTCCACTGAAACTCTTATTCTAATTACTGATACTAATTTCGGGTGTTAACACGTTTGCGGCCCATAACGGAAATATCCGTCATTTGGTAGTTTACTACCAGGCCCTTGGTGTCAGCCTACTATCAGATGCCCCAAGCAAATTTGGTACTCTTAAAACTGGCAACAGAGCTAGACGTACGATAATCTCTGTAAGTCTACTCACAGGCTCAACCTTCAAAATTATCATTAAAACAAATGCCAAAAATGACGGTGATTTCAGTCATGGGCCACAAATTGCCTCCCTATAAATGATTAACAATTCTGTCATGGCCCTACAGATAGAGAAGGCAGCTGGCGATTGGGCCGCGAACTGGCATCAGATCCAGGCGTACGATAATCTCTGTAAGTCTACTCACAGGCCCAAACTTCGAAGTTATCAATGAAACAAATGGAAAAAATCACGGTGATTTCAGTCATGGGCCACAAATTGCCTCCCTATAAATGATGGACAATTCTGTCATGGCCCATCGTACATGACAGAATACAGAAGAAGCGACAGATACACAAAAAGACTCTCTCCGTTAGTAAGGACGTGGAGAAAGCCTTTGACAAGGTGTGGCACGAGGGACTCCGTTGGAAACTCGCCAACAACACGGAGTTACCTCTCTGCACCAGAAGGCTCCTCTCACACTACCTCACTGGACGGCGCTGCCAAATCAGATACAACAACACCCTTTCAAGACCCTTCACACCACGCTCAGGCGTTCCCCAAGGAAGCGTTCTGGCACCCACACTCTACATTATGTTCACAAATGACACCCCACGCCCACCAGGAAACTGTGTTCACACATACATAGTGGCCTACGCCGACGACGAGACCATTCTCGTCAGCGGCCGGGCCCCCGAAGAAATCGCGCTCCGCGCACAAAGAATACTTGATGAGAAGATAGATTACGAGGATAAATGGCTGATTGCCACGAATCCTCAGAAGACACAGATGACACTCTACGGTGCTAGAGATCACTTCATGCACAACCTACAAATCTACTCACATACACCAGACATGATCCATCAAACCCAACAAGGCTCGCATACACACAGTGCACCAAAATCCTGGGGGTAACATTCGACAAATCCCTCACGTTCAACTTACACCAAATCATAATACAAGCAAGAGCCTCACGCACAAACGCATCGCTGGGTAGGTTCTACCCAGGGAGTAAAAAACTAAAACTACACTTATATAAAGCACTCGTGCGTCCCATTCTCACGTACGCCCCACTGTCGCTCGTAGCTGCGAGCGACACCTGGAAGCGAAAGGCTCAGCGCATTCAGAACTCTGCTCTGAAGCGCGCTTGCCGTTCGCCGCTGTACTCGAGAATGGACGCACTACACAACAACAACAAACTAACTCCTCTCAACACTTACGCTCACACCAGACTTACAAAACAACTCGGTAAACTCACCACAGACACACTTTACACCTCACTACACGTGAGAAGGTACGCGATGGCGCCGCGATATCCCGTGGCCCACGAACACCTGCTGCCCGTACCGTTCTTCGCATAAATCAATAGGCATCGTGAATAACGCGTTTCCGGATGAGCTGTCAGCCTCTCCCTCCTGACTTGCCCCCAACCCTCGCCCAGTTAATACCACATAACCTACACCCTCATAACAACACCTCGCTTCGGTGTATAGCCACCTCCCTATCTACTCTCGCTGTCCCTTTCTTAATTATTTTCCGCAACGCTCCTCTCTGACTACCTGACTGCCGTATTACAGCGGTCCCTTTCTGTTCTTTCTATACACCAAAGTCAAGTCATGGCCCTACAGATAGAGAAGGCAGTTTGCGATTGGGCCGCAAACGTGTTAAGAAATATTTGAGTTATTCGTATAAATAATAAAATAAGAAAATAATTCAGTCCGCATATACGAGTGAGGCTAGTTTTGTTTACAGGTGATGAGACTTTTAACTAGTCTTTGGGAGATTATCCTAGCCATGTATTGAGTTAATATCTATAGGAGCTTAGAAAAAGACCAGTTAGATAATGTAAATATAAAAATTATATAATGTAATTAAATTTTCTTAATGCATCGCAGTTTCAATTTTAATCCAAAACTGCTTATCTATTTGAAGTGATGAAATTCTGGTTTCCCCTAGCTTTTTGGTAGCTCAATAAATGATTCTTTCTGTATTTTATATATTAGTTATTACCTACAGACTAAGAAGGCTTTTTATTATTCCAAATATTCTTTTAAATTCTAAAGAATATTAGTATAGAGACTCGATAGACTATTTGAACACATCCATGAAAAAACCTGCTCTCAAACAAATGTAACCTTCGCAATCCTGGTGTCATTTTCCAAGTAAAAAGAGAAAGTTGTAAACTTGTGGAAGGATGACGCGAAGTGTACAACACGGAGCACAGACATACTTACACACGTTTTATCTGGCAGAGGAGTATGTTTGTGAGATGCGAAAAAAATCTATACAAGGAGGCGAACACGATATTTTAGTAATGAATATTTACAGTAAAAAAACATAAATAGAGCATTTACAAGGAAAGCGAAATAGGCGTTGAGAAACAGAACTATGTTCAAATTAAGGATAAAAATGGTGGATACTTGTGAAGAATGTAGTTATGCAAGATAAAACGAATGTTTATCTGATTGTTAAGGAACGTGCAAGCCTGTATGAAAGTGTGCAATCGATATGTTAGAAGGTTTAGTGATACAATAAGTCAAAAAGTGGGAAAGAAGATTTAATGTATTATATAGTAACCAGCTAAAATGCTGAAACATGGAAGTGATTGTGTAGTTGGATGGATCTGAAATCTACTGTACATTGTAAAGCTAATGGAAGTGAACCAATGCCTGAGGGATGTAAGAATGCAGAGAGCAACGATGTATACATAAAGTTTCCACTGGTAGAAAAATACATATAAAGAAGATTGTATAGAGTGTCCCAAAAGTTACTATGCAGTGGAAATAAATATTCCCTCCAGGATCACAATGAAGAAAGTGCAGCTCTCATGGGCTCTACATGAGATCCAGTTTCGTACCTTTTCAAACACTCTGTATAGGAAAAGGATGGCGGATCTTTTAATAATTTCCAAAAGGATCTCTTGTAGACTCCCTAAAAGCTCTACTTTCTTCACTGTTATCCGGGCGGAAGTATTAATTTCAAGTGCGGACTAACTTTTCGAACACCCTGTATCTATGCAATTTATGTTTATGTGGCAGCATGAATATGCGAAAACTTAATGGAGATAGGTTGCGAGCCTTATCTACGAATTGAGTGTTTTTAACCTCCTTTACGAGACCAGCAGAAGCTCAAGAAATTGCCCGAACCCTCTGGACTTGATTTAGTGGATATGCGAGATTTCTTGGATTTTTGATTGACTCCTCTATATTAGGTGCCCCCTACAAGGGGAAAGTTATGTAGGGTGATCCAGAAGTCCCTATACAGTCGGAAAATTCCCGTGTTGAAAAGAGAAATAAGTATCCGCATTGAAGTCCAGAATAATGAAAGATATAAATCGGCAGGTCTTCGTTTTAAACTGAAAAGTTTCCATCTTTGTGTTCGATCCTAAAGGGCGACACTGTCGACACTTACTGTAGCTTACTGTATCAAAATGTCTTACTACAGTTATAGCTTACTGTATAAAAATCTCTTACTACAGGTGTAGCTTACTGTATCAAAATATCTTACTACAGGTGTAGCTTACTGTATCAAAATGTCTTACTACAGGTGTAGCTTGCTGTATCAAAATGTCTTACTACAGGTGTAGCCTTGATGTATCAAAATGTCTTACTACAGGTGTACCTTACTGTAACAAAATGTTGTACTACAGGGAATTTTAGATCACCTTGTTCATAGAGAAATAAGCTTGTTGAGTGCTATTGGTACTGTCTATGAAAAAATTCAGATGGATGATGTAAGAAGGATAAAAGTGGGAATGCTAGAGCATTATAGTGATGTTGGGGCAGAAACTGTGTTGCTTGAGTGTTTGCGTGGAAGTAACTAACTGAGAAAATAGGTGTTAAGAGGTGTAAGTTGAATGTTGTGTAATCCTGTCGATAGGAAAATGATATAGCCAGGTTATAAGAATGCATGAAGTCGCAAAATGTTAGATGTTGTGCGAATTTTACACTGAAATTAAGGTAGGTATTGTTTAGATGAGTGATTTTGGTATAGGTAGGAGTGGGAAGTAGGGGGTGTGGTGTTGCGGCGTTTGTTTGATATATTTATGGATGACTCCAACAGAGGTGATGAAGGGAGTGTGAGATTGATGAAGAATCGTGAGGAACCGATGCTATCTATACCAGTGTATGCCAATGACCTAGTGTTTTTGAGAGTGATTTTGAATTGCTGAGTGAAGTGTTTGTTAAAGTGTGTGTCCGAAGAGAGTTTAAAGGAAATTCATAAAAGTGAGATAATGGTGTTTAGGGTTGAGGATGGTGTGGGATGTGAAAGAGTTCGTGGTGTGCTCTTGAGCGTGTCGTATATAAGTATTGGAGTGAAGAATGAATCTGTAAAATATATGTATGGCGTGAAAGAAAATGTGGAAGGAGATGTAACTGATAATGTCCTGAGGTGACATAGGGATCTATGGACTTAAAAGGAAAATGTATGGGGGGGGAATGAGGTAATGTCCGAGGTTTAGAAGACCTGGCAAAGTTGGAATGATCATGTGAGACTAAGGAAAGACCATCAATACATGGTTAAGGTATGATGATGTAAACGATACATGTGTATATAGATGGAGATGTGGAGAAGGATATCTGGACTTCTTCTCTGCCCTGGAATGAAGCTTGAGAGGCATGTAGGATGCTACAACATACGGTACCACATGGTTAAGAAGGGCTCATGACGTGGAACAAGCATGGGTAGCTGTGTGCGAAATAGAACAGTGTAATTTATCCATCCTTCTCTTCACTGCTACACATCTTGTGCGAGAGTGAGTGGAAGTGAAGCCATGATGATTTTGATTTAACAAGAGTTCAGTCTATTCATGCTAATTTCATTTCCTCATTATTGCCACTTCGGGGTAGTTCGCTGCTGCTTCTGGGTCATTCTGTCTTGCTTCTGATCATTCAATGCTCCTTCTGAGTCACTCGGTGCTGCTTCTGTGTAATTATGGCCTGCTTCTGGCCATTCAGTACTGTTTCTGGGTCATTCTGTGCTAATTATGGGTCATTCTGTCCTGCTTCTGGGTCACTCAGTGCTGCTTATGTGTCATTATGTCCTGCTTCTAGCCATTCAATGCTGCTTCTGGGTCATTCTGTGCTGATTATGGGTCATTATGTCCTGCTTCTGGGTCACTCGGTGCTGCTTCTGTGTCATTATGTCCTGCTTCTGAGTAGCTTTGTCCAGCTTCTGGTGATTCAGTGCTGGTTCTGGGTCATTATGTGCTGCTTCTGGGTCATCCGGTGCTGCTTTTAGGTCAGTCGATGTTACTTTGGGGTCATTCGATACGGCTTTGGGGTCTCTCGGTGCGTCTTCTGGGTCACTTGGTGTTACTTCTATATCACTTCGTGCTGCTTTTGGGTATGTCAGTGCTATATTTGGGTCACTCGGCACGGCCTTTTTGGTCACTCGGTGCTCCTTTGGTTCGCTCTGTGCTGCTTCTGAGTTACTTGGTGGTCCTTCTGGGTCATTTCGTGCTGCTTGTAGGTCACTCAGTGCTTCTGCCAAGTGACTCAATGCTGGTTCTGGGTCACTTGGTCCTACTTTGAGGTTAGTTGGCGCTGCTCCTGGGTCACTGTGCTGCTTTGGTCACTCGGTGCTCTTTCTGGGTCACTCGGTGCTGTTTCTTTGTCAATTCCACATAAGTGTAATCAATGATTTTATGTTCCTGTAATTTAAAGCGGAAAGTAAAACTAGTGTTTTCTGCTGGAGATGAATTGTTATGACGAAAAATTGGGTTATGTTTTTTTCTTGGAGATGAAATTATATGAGAAGAAGACTCTGTATGGGGGAAGTTTTGCGGTGTGTGTTGTCACCAGTAAAGTCATTTCCATTGAAATGGAAGGCTAAGTGATGGTTAGTAACAACAATTCTGAACTGGATGCGGCTAACGAATTACTATCACCCCTAGGTTAGTTTGTAGCAAAAGAACGAGGCTAGCTTAAATAGTATCCTGCCTTCCTTCTCAGTCTGATAATGAAAGAAAGATACGTCCGAAAATAGTCTGGTTATTTTAATAAAAAAAACTATCCTAACGAAGAGCGTCCTTCTTTTTCCCTGTCTTCAAATATCGCGACTGCACTGCATTACATCCTTTACGAGGGGCGGTCAATAAGTTTTGCGAATCGGTAGGGCAAAACAGAGGAAGGGGGATGGCTGTTTGTGGGGGTGTTAGGACAAGTTATGACAAGTCAGGACCTGCAGCCGCACGTTCCTGCCTCGTCCATTTAAGAAGCAGTAGCTGATCGCAGATCGTCAATCACAAATTTTTCAACAAGGGAGAAGGTTGAGCACCGCGCAGTGATCAAATTTTTGACCAAGGGAGGCCAAAATGCAAAAGAGATCCACGAACGCGTGGTTGCAGTGTACACCGATACCGCGCCTTCCTAGGCAACTATTGCTCGCTGGAATAGGGAGTTTCTCCATGGTCGTGAGTCCCTTGAAGATGACCCCCGTCCAGGACGCCCAACAAACGTGACCAACGAGGACAATGTGGCCCGTGTGGAGAGGATGATCCTCTAAAATCGATGGGTGAAGGTCGAAGAAATCGAGCGAAAACTTGGAATATCACATGGAAGTGTTATCAATATCATCCACGACAATTTGGCCATGACCAAGGTCTCTCTCTGTCCATTGGGTACCTAGAAACCTCACGACCCATTATTGAATTCAACGTCGTCAAAGTCCTCAAGGCCAGATATGCACAAGCTGCCCTGCGCGAGTGCGGATTCGAAGGGCTCAACCATCCCCCCTACAGTCCAGATCTGCAGATCTGGACCCTAGCGACTACTTTTTATTCCGCTAGCTCAAGGTTGCACTACGTGGACGCCGGTTTGGGGATGATGAAGATGTCCAGCTCGCCGTCCAGGAGTGGATTGAACAGCAGTGCATTAAAGTCGAGGGTCGTTATATTAAAAAATAATAAAACACTTTTCCTCATATCTCATTTCCTTATATCCGAATTGCAAAACTTATTGACCGCCCCTCGTATCATTTTTCAATTAGTTAATATGAAATTAGAATATCTGTATTTTGTTGATAATTGGAACGACGGTAATCTTAGACAAAGCCTGATGTTATTCTAAACCTAAGGTGATAGAGGCGGGGCGTCGAAGGATGGATGTAACATTAATAATTTATATTATAAGACAATAAATGATTCAGCCGATAAAACAAATAACAAATCTTAGATACCATCGTTTTATCGCTTGCTAGTAATTGTCCACGGAAAAAAATGATATCAACTTGCTAGAGTCAGTACCAAAGAGGCGAAGAAAGATGATACGTTCCCAGAAGCACCTTGAATATGAAAATAGACTGAGGGTACTAAATATGTTCTCATTTGAGAGAAGATGCGTGAGGGGAGATATGATTGAGCTTTTAAAAATCTGTTCTGGGGTGGATAAGTTGGATTTTAATAAGTTATTTGAGTTGGAAGGTAGTAATAGGACTAGGGGTCTTATTATGGGGTCACCACTTAAAAATGAAAAAACAGAGGTATAGGTTGGATGTTAGAAAATATTTTTTCACCAATAGAGTGGTAGATTACTGGAAGTTTGCCATCTGAGATGGTAGACAGTCCAAACTTGAATGTTTTTAATTGCAGATTCGATGATTATATAGGAAGGGAGGGTTAACTTTGGGGGGGGATGTGTTATGGACTCATTCGCATGGATGCAGTTGTTTATTATTGTATATTATTAGTTATTTTGATTTTGACGAGCCTTGATGGTGATGCTTTTGTTTTTGACGCATTTCTGTGGATGGTTCAAATTGTATATTGAAATCAAGAGATGAGAAACTTTTTTGGGAGTATTGGGGTAAATTTTCTTAGGAAAAAAGTCGGCGGGCGATAAATAAAATTTGACTTTTGTATCTTTGTAAATGTTGGTGAAATTTATTACACGCAATATTACTACGCAATATTATTATTGACTGCCACCACGGAAATTGGGAGAGGAACTTTCGGCTTTTCTCATCCATAAAATTATGTCATGTTATGTCATACCATGTCATGTCATATCATATCATATCATATCATATTATACCATGTCATGTCATGTCCTGCCATGTTATGTTATGGCATGTTATGTTATATGATATTATGCTATGCTATGTTATGTTAAGAAAGGGACTAGAGCTTGCGATAAATTCTGGAGTTTGAGTAATGGTAAAGAGCAGCTACAAAGAAGTCTTAATATGACACCTAACCTAACCTAACCTTGTCTAATGTTCCAATAGCTCTCGTGATAACAAATGAGAGAAACGGATTTCGACCAACACTATTTAAATTGGATTTGAGACTATTGGAATGTCGATCATTCTTCCATTTTCCAGTCAGAAAAGGGATGTAATTACATCGAAAGACCAAATGTCCTCGACTTCTTCCTTTTCTTAAGCTAACCTTTAGTAACAAAGCTAATAACTTATATTTTTAGGTCAGAAAGTAGTATAAACCCGTAAAAAAATACCAGCCGTGAGAAAAGTGATTTCAAATTTCCCTACAACAGTGAACATCAATTTAAATTGAATATCTAAGTAAACAATTTTTTTTAGTTTAACTTTATAGAGAACTATTTTTTAATAAATTCCTTTAGAATATTTCTTTAGCTACCTAAACAGCCAGGTGGTCCTAATAACCGAACTGATCCATTTCATTTTGATAGGTTCTTGGACATGTGCAGTAAATGAGCGATTGATAAGAACTAAAAAAAAAATCTGCAAGAACTACAAGACCAGATCAACCATTCGTTTTAATCCGCACTGATTTCATGGTAGGAATCCGGGCAGCCTGGCAAAGAAGACGGTAGACGGTCGGGGCGGGGGGGTGGGGGGGGGACCTAAAGTTGCGGGCCATTGCGCCGCGACTGTTCCCGTGGACCCCATCCCCCCAATGCCGCGATGATTTCAGGTTGCTTTCTGTTGTCTCCGAATCAGACACACTCGCGAGCGCACCTCCATTTGATGGAGCGCTCGCCTGTACCATATCGTGGCGACTGAATTGTCCCCAGGACTGTTCAGCACATTCTTGTTGAATGTCCCATTCTGGGTGATCTTCGCGCACGTTATCTGTCCCGGTAGCGGGATGAGCACGATCGCTACTGCCTTTCACTTATACTCGGTGACGAGTTCGTGCACACCTATTTGTAGATAGATTTTATGAAGAGGCAGGCCTCGTGCGGTGTATAGAGCCTTAGAGAAATGCTACACGCTTGAGCACCCATGGGGAGCCCGCTTCCCTCCGAGGCCCGAGGCCGTGGGGTTTCGTTGTTATTCTTTTTTTATCGTTTCTTGCATTTCGTAATTTTGTTAATTTTAATATAAAGTTTGATTTCAGTTACTATGCCCTTAATGGGAGTCGCCAGATCATCCTGGGAAGTAGCTACCAGAGGGGCGAGTAAGGCGCCCCACCTCTTACCCTTGTAGAAACTCCTACCTAGTGGGACCTAAAATTAATATACGGTTGGTAGTACTAAGAACAAGGTAATTATATAAAACGACGATGATAATTTTCAAGCGAAACTTGTAATTATTTTTTTTCCCCATAAATCAACTTTAATTTATCATCACGTTTTCTATTTCTTGTCATTCATTAGAAAGTGTTTTCCATATAAACCATTATCGCCCTTTCGGGGTTTCTTTTTTATAGTATATTATTTGCAACCCAACTATTCTATCTACCCCCGAGGGACTACTTTAAAAGGGAAGATTTGGGACAGTTGTGTTATCATCTGGTCCAAGCGAACTAAGTTACACCTTCTTTTGCTTACTTGGGCTATGTTCCTTTCACTAACTTTATCGAATTTTCTTACTCTTTAAAAAACTATCTGAGTAGAAGTCCTCGTTTAATTTGCCCTTACTCTTATTATGGTTCGTATTAGGGAGAGGTATAGGGTCAACAACTGAGGTCAATAGCCAAGGTCCAGTGAGACCTTAGTTTCCGATTCTCCCACTTACTGATGGTGCACCATCTCTTATCTCAATGGTAGGTTAACAGTCCCAACCTCTTGGAGAAAGCCAGACTTTCAAGGGGGGTTTAAAAGAATTACTTCAGGTTTGACTATAAATTTATTAACTATATCCGCCCCCCTGTGATCTAAAACATGTAAGATTCAAAATGGAATCCTCTACATGGGACAGTGAAGAATCTTACATATCGTATTTTATGTGGAGTTCAAACAAATATCCACTGAAAACACTAAATATCTTTATACATTATTAACTTCGTTTAACTAACATCTACAAAGCAGGTGATTACGATTTTTTTAATAAATTATTGATAATAACGTAAAAAAGTATTTAAGCCATGGAAATACGTTTATATACGACAAAGAATAGCTTAAACAAAATTTGGATCAGAGTGACAAAGGAGTTTACATCTTTTAAAGATAACACATTTATATGTAATAATTTTTAAATCTCTTGTTAAAAAAAATTTAACCTTCGAGATGTGTTATATTTGGGGTTATTTCCATCAAGTGGGGCAATACCTCTTCTTACATGAGACTCACTTGTGAAGGAAGACTTAGCTAGCTTCAGTATCCCTCCTGCTAAAGGTTTGGCTTAGTCGGTTCCTAGCGCAATTCTGCTCTCTACTATACCAAATTATTCATGTTTCATCCAAAACGAAAGAACAAAATCCCAAAGGCCACATTTTATTGAAAATACTCGTTTAATTTTCCTCAAAACTCCACAAAATATTTTTGGAAATTTGTCTCTGATAATGATAAGGTTACATTTTATAGAACACCTGCCAAAATTATTAAGAGGAAAGTAATTATATTTGGATGCGTTCCAAACTAGAGAAGTATAATATAACATTCAGTTTACACATAAAAAATATAATGTAGGTATGACATTATTGTACCACGTATAATGTACACTTCTGCGGATAATAGTACTCATTTGTTAGTATGGTGAGACAAGTTAAGGTAGACAAATACTTCAGAAAGCAGGTTGTCTAGTGGAAGAGTGAAGGAATGATTCTGACTGAAATTTTTGAAGCATTGTAATCAGTCATAAAGTGTGATTTCATTTATAATAAAACTCAATGGGGACACTGAGTCCTACGAGTGAACGAAGAAAACCTATATCGCCCATGAAAAACAACATCAGGGAAAATCACACGATGCAACTGGTGTTGATGAGAGGGCGATTTGAAACAACAGCCGCTTTTTCATGTCAAACCGCCAAGAACTGGAGCCAGAATGTGACGCTAGACTTTCTGACGTTGCATGGTAGATATGGGACTAATAGTGTGCTCACAATATAAGAAGTTTCTTATAATAAAAAAATAATAAAGCTACTAGGTTGGCCTTCGCTACTGAGCATATCCTCTGGAGTGCTAAAAAGTGGGACAGTGTTTATCAGCGTCTAAAGCAAATGTAATTTGTTCGGAATGGATGACAAGCAGCAGGTAAGCTATCATAGATGTGAAAGATTGAATCGCACAGGTAGGAAAAAGAAGTTTAAATTTGGGATCGGCAGCGTTATGGCGGGGTGTACATTTTATAGCGCTCATATCCAGCTGCTAGTTTGTGTACGCAAAAATCTAAACGCTGCGGTATACACTAATATGTTTCACGGACATGTGATCCACTATCTCCGAACACCGGGAGTAGGTAAGCCTGTTTTCATCCAGGACAATGCTCCTTGCCACCCAGCAAATTCAGTAAATCAGTTCTTGAATACTGAAAATATCGGCATGATAAACTTGAACCCTGCTATAATCCCGATACAAAACCTATGGAAGGTACAAGGTGAGGTTATGGCTCAGAAACCAGCGAATGTTGAAGATCTCCGGCAACGAGTGGAAGAAAAGAAGAATAATATCACGACAAAACCATGCGATAAATAGTCCATCGGCAGAAGAAGTGCTCAAGTCCTTCAGAACAAAGAGTCTGCAAACTTCTTATTAATGTTTTGTCCAATTGGATATGAGATCATAGTTTTCTGGTTATGTCCTAATTTATACTCATAGTTTTCTTGTTGTCGACGCATCCTGTCTCCAAATACCCATTAATTTTCTTATACCTTTTTTTATCCACTTCTGTGAAATGAAACTTGGACTTGATTACATACAAGTTTCAAAGAATATTCCGTACAATTTACAAGAAAAGTTAACAGAACATTTTAAAGAGAATGTAGGATTTGGTATCTTGATCTCTAGTTTTGGACGGTACTCAACCTATATAGAAATGTTCAGAGCTTAAGCTTTAAAAAAGATTACCTTGGAATTACTACTAGTGAATTATGGCGACATATGCAGTGTTCCTGTAGTTATAGAAGTCGTGGTTCCTTTATAACATCGGAACCTTTTGTTTTGACGAAGGCATTACTGATATAAATTATAGATTTCTTTATAACCTTTGGTTCAGGACATCTGAGAGGAATCAGAGCTTTATCAAAGCAATGTGATTAAGGTATATAGATTGCTTCAAATATATATTTTGAAATAAATTGCTTAATGTATGCAGAATTGGCTATTTCCATACTATTTTCTAGTAACTCTACTCTTGTTAAAGAATATATCTTAGTGTTTAATTTTTTTTATTGTGGCTATGTAAAAAAAAGGAGGCATTTCTAGTCCCAAAACATGGAAAATGAAAATAACATCGAGGGAAAATTTATATTTTTAATTCCAAACCAACATCGATTACCATTGCAAAACACTTAAAACTTCTCCACGATGTGGTAGAGAGCCTTAAATATCAAATATACTTTAATTTATTTTAATTAAATCAATGAACAATTTAGGCTGAAAGAGAGGACAGTGGCTGTCTTTCAAGTAACTATATATATATATATATATATATATATATATATATATATATATATATATATATATATATATATATATATATATTAAGAAAAATTATTGCAGTAACGCAATTAATTATGCGGTTAAAAGGCTATTTTTGGCAAACACAGTCTTCCTCAAAGCCCTCGGATGGAGCTCTTCTCACATACACGAGAAGGTAACACTTAAAATAAGCGTTCTTTCAGATAGCCAAAAAAGGTGGGGCGAAAATGTGAGAATAACAAATTTTTCATTCTCTTCGATAAGCAGGGGTGACATTTGAAAAGGCCAATCGAAAGATAGTTTTTTGGCTATCTGAGAGAACGCTTATTTTAACTGTTACCTTCTCGTGTATGTGAGAAGAGCTCCTTCCGAGGGATTTGAGGAAAACTGTGTTTGCCAAAAATAGCCTTTTAACCGTATATATATATATATATATATATATATATATATATATATATATATATATATATATATATATATATATATACATACACACTTTAAAAAAGAAACCTGGGCAATTGATGGCCAATCACACCGAAATCTTTAAGCCAGCAGTACAAAACTTCTCTTTATAAGAACCATTTAATCTTAAGTTTCAAGTAAAAAAAAAAAACACTACGAGACAATAAACAAATAACATATACTGCTTGCGCAAGAATAAAAACATTAAAACATATAAAAACAAGGAACAACACGAGTAAAATTATCAAAGGGTAGGTTATCAGGATTGAGATAAAAGCCTACTGAAGCAGAGTAGGTCTCCTCAAAATAGTGATTTGTCAAACAAGATTTGTGAAGCGTGACAAAAGTGGAAGAGTAAACCAATAAATGGACGAATGAGCAATTTCATCTCAGTTCGGGTATAATGAGATGACGATAGGGTATAGCCGGGTCGATGGAGGAAAAAAAGACACATCAAAGGATCGATAGTTCTCTGTGCACGACGGCCGGTAACAGCCTAATTGCTTAACAGTTCACAAGTTAAAACTGGCGCAATGATCCTACTTCTGCCATAGAAACTCTACCAATTCTCAACGAACGGGAATGTCGTGAAGTTACTGGATATGAAGGACGGCCCAAAACGAACAGCTCGGTCCGCCCGCTCATTATGACACGTGATTCCAATAATACTTAGGCCTCAGCAAAATGAAACCCTGTACCTAAACGCATTCCTAATTAGCCAAAGATATTTCCTGTACCAATCGATGGGATGGGCAAAATTCGTAAAGGGAATCTAATACAGTTCTAGAGTTAGTAATAATAATATGCTCCGAATAATTCTGAGTAGAAATGAGAGGGAAAGGTAGGAAAGAGTAACAGAAAGTTCAGTGGCTTTATAGACGCCACCTGAGGTAATTACGTCCCTGAGGACTTTCAAAGTACAGGGTGTAATCCTGTTTTCCAAAATTCGACTCAGAATCGTCGTACGTATGGGGTACAGAGCAGCGAGAGAAACAGAATGTTCATGTAAAACACACTTCAGCACCCGTGTATGTAGGACTGATCAAGGTGCCACACACAACTAAAAACATAAGAAGGGGGTAAATCCAATTTGGGCAAACCATTAAAGGGATGGGTAACACAACTAAGGTATGCAGGTTGAACACATGGTCATCCATCTTGAGTAATGAAGACCTTGTCTTAGATTGCAGTTTGACAAATGGTATTAGGGATGAAGTTGTGAAGATGCAACTCTAGGCTTTAGAAGATCGTACCCGCTAGAACCAAAGATACATCCCAAACTAACCTGAAATCTGTGGTAGAAGAGTGGTATAATACCACTCTCAACATATAGGATATTTAGAGGAGCTGTATGGAAAACATTAATAGACCGTGGGAGGCTCAAGCTAAGAACAGAGTCCAAAAACATTAGGGACTTCAATGAAGCAGAGTAATCCTGTCATTAGTAAATATATTTGAATTGTAAAAGTCTGTGGGCTTGTGGGCTCTGCCTTTTTAAGGAGAGGCTAGAGGAAGGATACCTGGATCACAAACCAGGATTAAGAGTACCTAAAGTGAGCACCAAGAGATCGGTGTCTTGGCAGCTCCCTGCAACCAAGGACGAAGCCTCGTCATCTCGAGCCTCTCTTGCCACCAGGGTCCTTCTCCTCTCGGTCAAGATATGGGTCCAAAGACTACACACATTCCTACCCGTTTAAACCTAGTGGAGGTTGATGCCAGGGCATCCATCGTCATCGACCTTGATGGACTTCCTGAAGCAAAGCAAAATAAGGTAAGTCTTTCCGTACCCTTCGATTTATGTAACAAAACCTTCAAAATATCCTTTGTCTTTAAATAGTTGACCTCCAGATGATGTAAATGGGATAGCCATGTTAATTTCAAGTTAAAGTTGATGGTTTTAGCGAGAAATGTGAATTTGGCAAGTAGTTAAACTTCAATGTCCTCTAGAAAGATAGATTAAGGGTGCTGAGCACATCTTTACCTGTAACTTTGCATAGATTTTCTTAGATACTGAAAACTGGATACATTTGATGAAAAAACATGTTTGGGCATCGTGTTGACCTCACCTGCAGGAGGCCGAATAGTCTAAATGAAAAGAGACGTGGAGAAAAAGGGAACACTCAGGAAATTCCATTGCATCATGCATTCTTCCATTCGCCTTATAAAGGAGGTTGCATTTTGTAGGTGGCTTTTGACAGATGCGGATGACCTTCGATAGGCCCTTGTGGCGGTTTTCATACGTGAAATTATGTTATGTTAGGTTATGATCACTTTTTCCCAATGCTTCCTCAACAGTCAATTCCTGAACTAAGTGATCATCCTTTGAAAGAACCAGATCTAAGATATTGGTACCCCTGGTTGGCTTATTGACAAATTGAGTCAAAAAATTATCCTCAAAACATTCTATAAACTCTATATACTCTACACAATTACCGGCAGCTTGACAAGTGGTTGAGAAATATCTTAGACGAACCACCAATACCAGGTTCAGTATCCAAGAGTGGTAGATTACTGGAATAGTTTGCCATCTGAGACGGTAGACAGTCCAAACTTAAATGTTTTCAAACGCAGATTAGATGATTTTATGGGGAGGGAGGGTTAACTTTGGGGGGTATTCTGGACTCATTCCTGTTGATTCAGTTTTTTATTATTGTATATTACGATTGATTTGGATTTTGACGAGTCTTAATGATGACGCCTTTTGTTTTTGATACATTCCTGTGTATGGTCCTAATTGTATATTGTAGATGCATGATCTGACACAATCCTATGGATGCATTTTGTGGGTGGGTTTTGCCAGATGCGGATGACCTTTGATAGGCCCTTGTGGCTTTTGTCATCCGCGAAATTATGTTATGTTATGTTTACCTCTCAAACAGATATATACATAAAATGCTTATGAAACCTACATTGAAAGGGAGAGAGGATGTGATTAAATTCTAATTATGATCAGTGTGGAGAAATGGCTACATTAAGTATCCTGGAGGAGTATAGGTACATTCAAGCCCCCCCCCCCTCATGAGGAGAAGCGTGGGAAAGGTAGCCGGCGAAAATGCTTACCATGTGTGATCTCCCCGCCGCTGTGGGCAGTTGGAGCTTACATCTGTTTGAAGGCGACCACCTAAGGTCCTTAAACGACGCTCTAACGATCGAATTACCTACAAGACCCATAAACCCGTGGTTATGGAAAAAAAAGCGGTGCGAGTCAGAAGGCACGCCAAGTAGCGGTGCGGTTGCGAGCTGACTTGGGCACCCCAGTGCCACCTCAGGAATTCTCGCTCTCCCCAGATGCTAACTCACCATTCGCTCCCCCCCCCCCTTTTGCCTCTGTGGCCTGGTCACTTCCCCCTTTTGATGGGGCGGCAATCCGCCTATAAATAAGCCCCGCAAAGAAAGAGAAGAAGATTATCAGAAGTCGATACGCCAGAGGTGGATTAGTTCGTGAAGATCGATCCATCGGCCAGACAAGAAGATTATTAGTAGTCGATTCGCCAGAAGAAAGATTAGTTCGTAAAGATCGATCTTTCAGCCAGACAAGAAGATTAGAAGTCGATACGCCAGAAGAAGGGTAGTTCGTGAAGATCGATCCTTCAGCCATACAAGACTATTTCAGTGAGAAACGAGAGGATCAGATTGAGAAAATCGATCCCCCCTTTCAGGGCCGTATTAACCTAAATGGTCAAGTTTTATATCGGTGCCATACCGAAGAAGCCTTTTCAGTCGGCAAAGAAGTCCGACTGAAGAAAAGCAAAGCCGCTCACACTCGAGTGATTCTCACATCTCAAGCACCGTAAGAGTGAGAGGAGAAGAACCCTGCCCCAACGAGCTCCCGTTCTTTAATTACGTTGAAGAATCAGCCCCCGTCACAGGCGACGAAAATTCCACTAGCGACCACCACACTTCAAAGCGAGAGATAAGTCCTCCAGCGACATCCAGCAATCCCTAATACCTACCTGTAAGTTAACAATAACATTTATATCTCTATTGCGATAGTAGAAGTTTAGTACGTCCCACGTTTTAAAGGAGAGTAGAAACCATTATTCTTGAACCTAGGTCATATGTGTTTGTAGATGAGAGTACGTTAATTAAATGTTTTATGCTAATCAAATAGGGTCGTGATAAAAATACTAATTGGCAATTGGTATGTTTACTGGAAGCCTACTTGTTTATGTTTTGTCATTGAAAGATCTTTGAGGCCAAAGATAGAAATGTGTTTACTGTTGGTTTGTAATATTTAATTTAAAATACATGTTTATTTTGGTAGATTCTGGTGTTTCCTCTTATCCTTATGTGTTTAAAAATAGCTCTTCCTTAAGAACTAAACCACTAAAATAGCACTCTTAGAACAAAGCCTACTTCATCATAGAAGTAACTCACGCCCCTTAAAGCATACCGCTACTAAAAGGGTGTCAAAGAGTAGAGGGATCAAAACCAAGGGTCATTCTACGACAATCAGTATCAATTTTTAGTCGCGTGCGAGGCTGGGCTCGGGTGACTCTATATCTCTCTATGTCGGTGGGTCGGTTCCAGTTTTATTTTTATTTTGTTTTTGTAATAACATTGTAACTATTCGGCCGATTCTAACAAAAGTGTTTAACATTCTCTTTCGAATGATATAATTGCCAAGGTCCTACCAAGGTTAGTCCAGGAATTATTGAAAGTTTTGAAGGTCGTAAGGTCATAAATCAGAATAAGTGAGCGCACGCGACCTTGTTTGAATTCGCCCATCTGGCAACTGTCCTCAAGTGCATATGTCACCGTAATTAAAGTTCTAGTCTAAAATCCACATAAAAAACAAGGAGCATGCGACCTACAACAAAGAGAGTAAAATAAAATAGATGAGGCCAGCCTCCTCCAAAAAGTTAGATAATCCAAAAGTCTGTGTTCACGAACCCATCTCGTGTACAAGGGATAAGGGGTAGCGATCCCGCTCCTTCCGGTACGAGGACAGATAATGTGCGCGAAAATCACCCAGACTGAGACATTCAACAAGAATGTGCCGAGCAGTCTGGGGGACAACGCAGTCGTCGCAATAATGTGTGGGCGAGCACTCCATCGAATGGCGGTGCGTCCCGCGCGTGTGTCCGATTCAGAGACGACAGAAAGTGACCTGAAGGTGTCGCGGCATTGAGGGGTAGGTCCATGGGAACAGTCGCGGCGCAATGACACGCAACCTTAAGCTCTCCTCGGCCGTCTCCCACCTTTCTTGACAAGCAGCCCGGGCTGCCCTGATTCCTGTAGTCGGTGTATTAAAGATGCTAACCCTGGTCCGGTTGCCCAGTCTCTGCGGCCTATGATAAGTACAACCGGACATTGACCATTCTCTCTCGTAATTAACCTAGTCATGGAAATGGTCTAGTAACAGTCAAGATTCCTGAAATCTTTGCCTGATTTAAGAAACTAAAAAATTCCAAAAAGTTGGGTAAAATCCTTTCACCCAATTTCAATGACAAACAAAAATAAATAATTCATTGCGCTGAGGAAGTTGTTGCAAATAATTATAACAAATCTCGGCAAAGAAGGGAAATGTCGATTTTAGAAATCCTAAATAAATTATTGCAAGAAAATCTAAGAGATGTGGTAAAATTTAGGGAGCGAAAATCTTGAGAAGTCGCTAAACTTAAAAACTCTGGATATCTAGCAATGGTCGGTTAAGGCTTTAGCTACCATCATACGGTGATACAAAATAACCCCATTCACACACAACGCCGTGGTAGCATGGCCAATATACTTATCTCGGTTCTTGTTTATCTTCTTCCAGACCATTGCAGGTAGATTCGAGGAAGATATAAGCATACATTGTTATACTACGCGGTTCAAATGGCTGGTCTCATAGATCTGGCGGACAGTCAGAGCCTAATCTTTGACAATTCAACTACACAGTATAAGATTTCAACGATACCGGCAATAGGCCAATTTATGATGTTACCACTTCCCTACATTCTCTGTTTCACCAGGCACAGAGAAGCCTTTAGGTAGAGTGAGGCGGGAGCGGGGAGGGGGGGGGCACGATTAATCGAATCATCAGTGTAAAACGAGTGCTAGAAATTACTACAATTAACCCTACGGAAATTTCGCTTGAGATGGCGAGAAAATTGTGGGCCTGGATTGATATTTGTTGAAAAAAAAATTCTTTTCTATCATGATTGGCAGGAACGGTCCAATAAAAGTAGGAATAACAATGAGAAAAGAGCAAGTATAAGTTACATCTAAAAAAATCCGATTGAGACTGGTAAAATCAAGAATATAAACACAAAAACAAATGATTTAAAAATAAAAGGGAGTAAAAATGAGATTTTTGCCACTACCGTTGAGGTGAGTCTAGTATGAAAGACGGGCTTTGAAATCACCTAATAATAAAAACCGATGGCGTAGTGGACCTAAACTTCAGACTTAGTCACTGCGATATCGAGAGAAAAGGATAAAGAAAGAATGTTAAAATAAACCCAAACTGATCTTGCCTGATCAGTAGTATAGTAGTTCCCTAACCTGGATTTATCCAAGCAGACTACCTCTGCCTGTTCAGTAGTTCGGGGGAGTGTAGAATAGCGAAATATCATTACCAAAATCGATTCTTAGACATGTGCTGAACCCACAACGAAGGTTGGGGAGTTAACAAGAGGGAAAGTCCGTCCAATGACCAGCGGCATTTTGTGATAAGATGATAAATGGTTATTGCATGGTTATCCCATGGTTCGAATCACTTACAAGTGTCTTTGAATAGCTAAATGTCTAAATTAGGCTTCTGCCACTAGATGGCGCCACCCAGCGCCAAATCCGATGGCAGATTTGAAATCTCCAGGGTGAATAACCATAAGTCCCATGGTCATATGGGCCATTTAATGGCTCTAAATGGGTACAAGTGAAGTTCACTTCTTTTTAAAAAAAACGACACCTAGACCTGACGCTTCGCCTCAGGTAAAAACAATAAATCGAAGAACCGAAGGAAAAGGGCGAAGTTTGAGTCTATTTTCTCCAAGACAAACAACAGAAAGTCGAATGTCGGTGAAAAGAACGCTAAGCTGTGCCAAACTGCGAAAACGTCATGGTTATTCCATTCTTTTAGATACCTTAGAATTACATGTGAGTGGAAATAACTGTTGGCGATTTCACTGGCTTCATGAAGGTAGCCATTGTAGACGATTAACATCGAAGTAGACTGAGTGGGTTAAAAAAAGACCTGCAACAACATACAAAATTAGAGGATGTTGCTGAAGTTGAAGAAGTCAAAGAGAAAGAAGAGGGAATTGAAGTTCAAACAATTAAACGGACGTGAGTTGAAGGAGATACAAAATTTGGAGGAAGAGGTAAGTCAAAAGCAGACCTCATTTCCACGGAATAGGAAGGGATATTCAAAGGATCAGCCTGAGTCCAAGGATGACTTGGCGGATCCAATTTGTTGGATAAAACATCCAGCCTCTAAGTACATGGGGTATAGGGTAATAGGATTGGATGGGATAACCGCAGTAAAAAGTAGGTACCGGGTCAACTCAGCAGAGATCTAAACGAGGAAATGGTCCCCTTCATGAGAACAGTATTTAATGTTGAAGTTGACACCCATTGTTCTGTCCACTTAACACCGGTTGTTATAAAGCAAAGAAAAGAAGGGCGCATCTTTCTCGTACTCCTGGTCTTGAGACGCCTGTTTCTTTAGCACGGCCATCAGCCAGTACAGACATCTCCATCAGGCTAGCATGAATTACATTCAGGGTATCCCCAGACTACATAAGCACCCGGTGCAAAATACTCTTAATGAGGCTGAGATCCATTCGGTGTTAATGCGAGGTGCTGTTCCTATTACGATTGAGAGTGGCAGAGATCACGAGAACGGAGTATGAGGGTGGAACAAATCTTAAGCGAGATTCGCCTTAGGTTAAGTCTAGTGTCACTGATAACCTCCGAGTAAAGACATCCAAATGGATAAAACCGACTTTAAGCCCGATGGTGGGACTCTTTAATGTCCAGGTGAAGCGAATCCCTCAACTTAAGAAGTACTTTATTAAACTTGACAAGTCTGTTCAGGTGAATAGTGAGAGCTACCGCTATTAGCGCCGTGGGGGACTTTGTCACGCGCAGGGTCATACTAGTGTCCATTCACAATGTTCATCTTGTCAATATTTCATCACATCACCGTTCTTTCAACCGTGCCATGTATTCACGATATTCCTCATGTCAAATCACTATTCCACCGTCCAGTTCCCGCTCACCTTCGGAGTAGGCATGGCGCATAGTTTGGAATTGAAGAAGCTTGCAATAATCGCATTTCTCTTTGATGAAGAGGATAAGTTCAAACCTTATAAGAAGAAACTTTGGATAAATAAATCCTTGATTAAAAGACAAGTTGAAAGTGAAAGCTGGACATTGTACGAGGAAATGGAAGATGGCGAAGTTAAATCTTTTCATTACTTCTCAATCTCAAAATTCAACTATTTTTTTTTTTTTTAAAGACGATCTCAAGAAAACCCCTACTTTTCTTCGAGTAAATTCCCCCTAAACAAAGAATGGCTGTGTGATTAAAGGGAATAGCAAACTAGGATAAAAGCATTATGCTAATACAAAAGTAGATATGTCTTTTTGTATATGTATTTGTGTACATGCTATAAAAAAATAAAGCACATCTTCCCTCGACGAGTGCTGATCAGTGATTGACCGTTAACGTGGCGCTGTCCACTCTATCAACAACCTCTCGGCTACGGTTCAGCTCAGTCCTTTGTGTTCAAATATTCCTTGAAAAAGAATCACACACGTTTCGGTGCCGTGATGTAACTGTTGCGTGAAGGTGACGAACCGTTTGGTGTGAACAAGTCAATTTGATTACATGATAGAAATTTTAACGGGATCCTGACATGATGAATAGAGCGAATTAGGCTTTAGGCGTAGGCACGATTAGTGTAGTACGTGAAGGTGGATACCTTTGACCTCCTGTATTGGCGCAATTTAAGCAACACCAGGGAAATTCATAGAAGACCTGGGATGCGAATAGACCTGGATTTTACACACCGTGTAAGTTTTGGGCGCTCATATGTCAGTATTATCGATGTAGGCTTCAAAGGAGTTAACTAGAAGAGTTAGTTACCCTTAAGGAGAAGCTGATCCTCCAGTTTGCGCTGAGAATAGAACAAGTCACGATCCTTTACCTCATTGAAACGAATTACACACTGAACCAGACTACTAATAGAACAAGGTAAACATACCTAAGTCGCGTGTTCTCAATTATTCTGACTTATGACCTTATGAACTTCAAAACTTTCAACCAGTGGGGTAATCCGACCCATAGTTAGTTTTCTTTTAATAATTCACTGACTAACCTTGGGATTACATTGAAAATTATATCATTCGAAAGAGAATGCAAAACAACATAAGGGTTTCAAATCTCGTTAAAATTGGTTGAATAGTTACGATGTTATTGACAAATAATTCTAGGACTAACTTTGGAAGGACTTTGGAAATTATATCATTCGAAAGATAACATTAAACAACATAAGGGTTTCAAATTTCGTTAAAATGAACCAAATAGTTATGATGTTATTGCCCTCGAACTCATGGAAAAGTTAAATGGTTTCCATCGGAACGGTCCAACTAGGGACCTTCATAGTAAGTTATAGAGTGGGGTGCACTCGACTAAAAAGATCCCCCTCTACCTAAAACCAGCTTCCTCTTGCATCTGTTATACTCTGGTGTCTCAGCCACTTTCTCAGTCAAAACTCATAATCCAAACTATCACAAGTTAACATCTTGATTAGAACTGTAACAATTTTCCCCTCTTTCCCCGCAGCTCTTTTCCCAATCTCTAAACACTGCTCCACTTTCAAACGCCTCACAACAAAATCATCAGACTCATTCAATAACTGTTGTCACCTCTTTTTAGCATCGACTATAACACGATCCATGTGCTCCAGCTGCTTAATATCATTTAGCCCTATCAATGATTAACAAATCCTTTACCTTCTTACCTCTTTCATACATTGATACATCTGTTAGTTTGCATCCTCGAAGCTCAAGGATTAACAAATCCTTTCCTTTCTTACCTCTTTCATACCTTGATACATCTGTTAGTTTGCATCCTCGAAGTTCAAGGATTAACAAATCCTTTTCCTTCTTACCTCTTTCATACTTTGATACATTTGCTAGCTTGCATCCTCGAAGTAAAGCATATTTACATTAATTATATCTTCCCTACCTAGATTATATTTTTAGGAGACATTTGTTTATACTCAGCGCTTTTTAAAATTATAGTAATTATTTTCCTATTAATAGTAAGCTTCTTTTTTTTCGCCCAATTTTGTTGTTACGAACTAAATGAAACGGTGTCACTACTTTGCATGGGGGATATCTCGTGATTATGTACTACTTGCTAAGAAGAGGAATTTTTAGGACTGGCGGTGAAGTTTCAGCATTATAGAGACGATGGCTGAGAGTAAAAGAGAGAAAATAATGTGTTAAAAGATTCCAAACCTTTAGAAACAAGATTTTGCTGTGGCTGATGGAACGTAGTTTTTTTTATTAGTGTAATTTAACCAAAGGTTCGTACGGATCATTTCTAAATTTGCTATCCCAAGTTCAGTGGAAGGGATCAATTGCCGCCTTCTAATATTTTACATATATAAAGATAGCCTTTAGATATTCCCCCAAATCCATCTTTAGTATTAATATTATAAAATTAACTGACATGAAAGTCTCCTTTTAAGAGGCGATAAAAGGTTTTCTTAAATTGGTGGTTAGCTAAAGCGTAGCAAAATGGATTAATTGGGCTATTTGCATAACATAAGAAATAAGAAAACATGTATAGATGTGCATTAGTACACAAGCAAAAAGACTCCATGATTGCAATGATATGGTACGGTGTCCAACACGCTACAAATGCGCCCATGATAACTGAAATTGTTCTTAAAGCTTTATTCGCCCTATTCTCAGATTTTGATTTTTTGTTCTTCTTTTTGCTTCTTTTCTTAGCCTCAAAGTTTGAAAACAATTTTCTTTCTTTCTTTAATCGATTAGATGTTTCTTGATTCAAGGTAAATTTCGTTTTATTTCGATCGACGCTACTCTCACGGCTCTGCGAACCCTCAGATGCGGAATCCCTACTGCGATCACGTGATACCGATCTCGAATTTTTCACTTTCGAAGTCTCACTTGTGTTTGTGTTTTCTTTAATGGAAGAGCTTTCCAACATGACCACACAAGCATCTGGCTTGATTGTGGCCATGTTATTTCCATTGCTTTCTCTAGCGTCCTCCTTGACACCCTTTATAGACGTTTGCGTTTTGTCAATCTTACTAGTAACGATGTTCTTCTCTATCTTTGATATTTCCTTGGAAGAAGATTGAGAATCGCGTAATGGAAGAGTATATTTACTGGGAATAAAAGTTTGCTCTTTCTCGCTGCTGCCTGAGAACGTAAATTTCACAACTGATTGCGTTACACTGCTTGAAATCTCCGATACATATTGAGATTTAGCGTTATGCGTTTCATCAGCCCTATTATTTTCAACAACGAATGTTCTCTCTCGATTAACATGTTTTGATACTGGTAAAGGATGATCAGCAAACATGGCTGGTGGGGCAATTGGATTTAGCATCAAATAGGAATTATTCATTAATGTGGAGAGTGCATTCGGTTGGTAAGATTGAAATGTATGTGTAGTTGGAAGAGGTGGCAAGATAATTGGGATATTTTCAGGTGAGGATTGTTGTTCCACAACTTTAGAGCGAATATGATTGATATAAAGGGTATATTCTATGACATTGGCGATCTTGGTTATACCATTGTTTTTCTCCTCATTTTGGAATTCCGAGGTGGAATTGAGAGCTTCTTCTTTCTCTCGTTCTAATGAACGTTCTCGTTTATTGAGGAGTTTAGTGTCATAAAAGCTATTCAGATCTGGCGTACTTGTTCTAACCTTGTCCTCGTCGGGTTGGCATCCAGAAAGGTTTTTTGACTCCTTTTTGGGAGAATACTGCTTATAACTTTCTCCTTCCCGACTCCTATCATCTAAACAAAGAAATTTTTCAGTACACAATAAAGTACTTTCCGTTTTGGACAGTGGAAGAGGTGGGGTTGCCTCTTTACCTACTAGTTTGTTCTCCGTGTCTGGTTCGCGTTTGGCTATAGTCTTTTTATGAACATTCGGTGCGGAACTTTTTTGATTTTCTTTGATTGCCGCTTTTTCTTTCATGGCAACTAAAGCTTGAGTCTTTTTTTTCTTGGCTCGAGATTTTTTGGACATTTCATAGGCCTTTTGATAAATGCCAGCGTATAAAGTAAAAAGTATGATGAGGGGTATCCAGTAATAGCCAACAATTAAAGACGTATTAAAAATCGGATCTTTGAGAAATTGCACTGCGCATTCTTTCGGACCCAGATCACGAAAACCTATAAAATGTTCCCACCCAAATATACTCACAAAAAATAAAAGCGCAGGAACTGTCCACGTAACTAATATTAAACAAATAACTTTTGTCTTAGTGCGCCATGCTCTATACTTAGCAGCTATTCTTACCGAACAAAACCTATCGATGGTTATTAAAAGAACAGTAAATTGCGAGACAAGACACACGGTATAATCAACCGACAACCACAAGTCGCAAAGAATCGGTCCCAAGTCCCAATATCCCAGAAGAACATAAACTGTATAAAATGGCATCGATACCGAGCCAATAAGTATATCAGTAATGGCTAATGAAGCTAAAAAATAATTTGAAGGTTGTCGGATGGCTCTTTCACAAATGAAA
Organism: Ceratothoa steindachneri; assembly: GCA_963969495.1. Classification (NCBI taxonomy): domain Eukaryota; kingdom Metazoa; phylum Arthropoda; class Malacostraca; order Isopoda; family Cymothoidae; genus Ceratothoa; species Ceratothoa steindachneri. The sequence continues at coordinate 58,971,223 of OZ018327.1, forward strand.
GCCATGAGGACCAGTAAGTTCCCAAATACAGTTAAGATTATACATAAAGAAAGACAAATGCCTATGAAAATTGTGGCAGAAAAGGTAAACGGCTGTATCAACCCATCTAAATCACTTTTTAAGACATCATCTGACGCATTGCACTTCACGCCGGTGAGGAAGGCACAGACTGAAGCGTTCCCAAGTGAATCATCGCTTTCTTCTTCCACTAATTTGAAAATCTCGTCGCCGATTCCGAGTTGTTCTTCATCTTCGGTTTTATTAGCTCCGTCTAGTTGGGATCCGTGCGTGTTTTGCTGCAGTTGTTTCCTGTAAAAATATGTGTGAATTAGAACTGATGAAATTATCTTTATTTTTTATGACGCATTGTAATTTCATTAAAGATTATTTTCATAAAATTTAAAACAAATATGGATATCTAGCTTTTAATCTTTGAATCCCATGCAAACAGCTCGTGCAGAAAGAGAGTAAAACCACATCAATGTTTTTAAATCATTCGAAGCGACGATATAGTGGAAACACTAATTTAAATTTTATTAAAAAAAGACGATGCAAGTAAAATAAATTTTGTTTTGAAAAAAAACATCATCACTAATAATGTTAATAAGGATCTAAATTTTAAATTTAAAACAATTAATAGAAGTTGAAAACCACATAAAAAAAAACTTTTCCGCTCCTGAAAACACGGAAAATTTGAGCATCTTCAAATCTGTATTTATAAAAAAATAGTGAATTAATATACAAAAAGGGGAACTCAACTGAATTTGAAAGTAAGTGTCTTTTAAGTATTTATAATTTTTTTTAAGTATTATTTAGGTCTTTTGGGTATTAACAAGGGTTTTTACGTAATAATAAGGTTTTTGAGTTTTTATCTGTATTTATAAAGAATAGTGAATTAATATACAAAAAGGGGAACTCAACTGAATTTGAAAGTAAGTGTCTTTTAAGTATTTATAATGTTTTTAAGTATTATTAAGGTCTTTGGGGTATTAACAAGGGTTTTTACGTAATAATAAGGTTTTTGAGTTTTTATTAAGCTCTTTTAGGTATTATTTAGGAATTAATGAGTTTTTAAAGTATTTATAAAGTTTTTAAGCTATTATTAAGGTCTTGTAGGCATTATTGAGATCTTTTACGTATAAATAAGGGTTTTGAGGTATTCTTAAGGTCGTTTGAGGATTAAAAAATGTTTTTACGTCTTTGAGTTATTATTAAGGTCTTATAGGTATCATTAAGACCTTTAAGGTATTAATAAGTTTTTATGGGATTTTAAAGTTTTTAAGGTGTCATCAAGGTCTTTTAGGAATTAATGAGTTTTTTAAAGTATTTATAAAGTTTTTAAGTTATTATTAAGGTCTTTTAGGTATTATTAAGGTTTTCTAGGTATAAATAAAGATGTTGAAGTATCATTAAGGACCTTCAGGTATTATTAAGGTTTTCTAGGTATATATAAGGTTTTTAAGGTATTATGAAAGTCTTTTAGGTATTATTAAGGTCTTTTAGGTATTTTAAGGTTTTCTAGGTATAAATAAGGTTTTTAAGTTATTATTAAGGTCTTTTAGGTATTATTAAGCTTTCTAGGTATAAATAAGGATTTTGAGGTATCATTAAGGTCTTTTAGGTATTATTAAGGTTTTCGAGGTATAAATAATGTTTTAAAGGTATTAATAAGGTCTTTTTAGGTACTATTAAGGTTTTATCGGTATAAATAAAGTTTTTAAGGTATCATTAAGGTCTTTTAGGTATTATTAAGGTTTATAGGTATAAATAAGGTTTTTAAGGTATCATTAAGATTTTTTAGGTATTATTAAGGTATTTTAGGTATTATTAAGGTTTTCTAGGTATAAACAAGGTTGGGGTCTTTAAGCCTTAATAAATTTCCTAAATAAGGGGACATTATTATAGTTCTAGAGGAATTGGAAGAGTTAGGTGAAGTTAATATGTGTATATGGTCACATCGATTGAAAATTTAGAGATAATTATTATTATTATATACAGAGACTAAAAAGCGAAAACTAACGAGGGCACTAGCACCAAAAATGAAGTGCTGAAGGAGGAGAGGACGAGTTGGGGGGCTGCGACCCAAGAGGGGGTGCAGAGCGTCAGCCTCTCGTCCCAATCGGGGCATTTAAGGCGGAACTCCCGGAGAAGGGGCAGCCGCAGAGGGGGCTTCATTGCACTAGGTCTCGGGAGAAGCGCAACTCTCCTGAGGATAAGCCACTAAATTTAAATCGAAATTTTCGGAAATTATCAGGAGATTAAATTTCTTGGTTCTCGCGCTTGAGTTTGTCGGTTGAGGTGGAAATTCAAGATGAAAACACGACTTGGGATTAATTGTAAGACCTTGAATGAGACCTCAAATGGAAGCAAAAAGGAGACCTTGACTTCGCGATGTAGGGAAATCGATGGTATTTTGAAAATAAACACCGTTTCCAAACTAATTTTTGTATCCACTTCCACGAGATTTTGAACGACCGTCGCAACTTGCTCCGAAAACCGAAGCCTTCGTTTGTGAACCGAGGCAAATGTCGCAGATGGCGACGCCGTCCTCCGTTCGTTCGACGCATGGCGCCCAAACGGGAGCGAGGCTAAGAGTTTATAGCAGCTGCTCAAGAGGAAGCGTTGTCGTAATAGTGTGTCAATTGTGTTTATGAGAGAGAGAGAGAGAGATGGGGGGGGGAGGAAGGGGCAGAGGTAGGGGCTGGGGCAGATGAAGGGACAGAGGTAGGGGCAGGGGAAGGCGCAAGGAAAGGGGCAGGGGAAGGGGCAGGGGAAGGGACAGGTGAAGGGGCAGAGGTAGGGGCAGGGGAAGGGGCAGGGGAAGGAGCAGGGGGAGGGGCAGGTGAAGGAGCAGGGGAAGGGGCAAGGGGAAGGGGCAAGGGAAGGGGCAGGATAAGGGAAAGAGGTAGGGGCAGAGGCAGAGGCAGGGACAGGTGCAGCGGCAAGGGCATGTGCTGAGGGAGGGGTAGAGTCAGAGGCATGGGCAGTGACAAGGGTAGGGGCAGAGGCAGGTGCAGAAAGAGATATTGAGGAAGAGGAAGATTGTGAGAGAAAAAGAAAATGAGACAGAGAGAGTGAGAGAATGAGGAAGAGAGAGGGAGAAAAAATGCGAAAGTTAGAGAGATAATGGAGATGGGTGAGACAGAGAGAAAGAGTGAGAAAACACACAAGGGGAGAAAAATTAAGAGTGTTTTGCTCTGTACGGCTACGTGTGACCACGAAAATAGTTGCCTCGTAGCGACCTTTACAATCGCCGCCCTGCTATTTAGCTTTGCCATTTACTTTTGCTATTTAGCTTTGCCATTTACTTTTGCTATTTAGCTTTGCCATTTACTTTTGCTATTTAGCTTTGCTATTTAGTTTTGCTATTTGACTTTGCTATTTAGTTTTGTTATTTAGCTTTGCTACTTAGCTTCACTATTTAGTTTTGTTATTTAGCTTTGCTATTTAATTTTTCTATTTTTATCTTTGCTATTTGGCTTTGCTATTTAGTTTTGTTATTTAGCTTTGCTATTTAGTTTTTCTATTTTATCTTTGCTATTTAGCTTTGATATTTAGTTTTGTTATTTTATATTGAGCATGGCCCCATTAGAGTGTTATTGATTGAGAAGACCACCCCACCCAGGAGCGTATCCAGGGGCAAGGCTAGGGGGCTGAAGCCGCTCCCAATTTCAGAAAATATACTTGTATTCTGCTATTCAGAAAGAGTTATGTAATAATATAGAATATATATGAAAAGTTTTTTTAAACCGTTGTGATCGAATGTATCTTATATGATACATGTCTAAAATATAGGTAAATCTCAGAAATAATATTATTAAATTCAGTATTATACCTTCACTGAAGTCCCAAAGTTACATTTCATAATTTTCTGAGGTTTAGAAATAAATTCGGATCTGAGATAGTTCGTGCTCACTTCTTTATGAGATGCTGTTATTTATTATCAATACTGTCTATTATAACCCTTATTAATCATCAATTCCCCTTTTTTAAACTATTAAGAGTGGGGAATTCAGGTTACCCCACCCCGCCCGCATTTTTATCCTGGGTCCGCCAGTGACCACTCCCCATCATCCCAAAGCTCTTGTTAACTTGGCATCAGATGGAACCAAGTGGCAGTCACCAAAATAATATATATCAAAGAAATCGAAGTGGGGAAATTGCGACCATAAACTGAAAAATATATGTAATTCCAATTTGATTATAACAAAAAATCGTTTTAAAATACAAATTAGGAATGTTTCCATAAATATAGCAATCGAATTTATCACAAAATTAATTAAACTGAAAATAAAGTCGTTGATTCCGGTGTGTTTATTTTCCTCGTTGGTTAATGTCTCAAAAGGAAAGAACCTCGTTATTACGAGTCGAATCTGGGCTTGTAAACATATCGTTGATATTTAACTATTTACCTAATGAGAATGAGAAAATGGGTGAGTTTGCTTCTTTGTGTTGGAGTAAACAACAATTCGAGTGAGTTAATTCTTTGTGCAAACAATAATGATATCTTTAAGGAAAATGAGAGACCAAAATTGCTGGCAAGAGCGAAATGGTAAGCTTTATCTTCTTGCATCGCTTCCCTTGCATTTCTAATAATGAAAAGGATGGTGCTTGGTTTCTGCTACCGGCCTTATTTGGTTTGTATGGTATATTAGGGTCACTAGATAAGAGCGAGCTTATCATACATAGAAACATGAGTAACGGTTTCGCCACTCCATAAAGAAAGAGCTTGCGCTTCGCAGGCCGATCTTTGGTCCGTGGCCTACGACCTATCAGACTTTAGCAACGGCCTTTGGGTCTTTTTTTTCTTTAAAAGCTTCCAATACATACGAGGGGCGGTCAATAAGTTTTGAGAATCGGTAGGGCAAAACAGAGGAAGGGGGATGGCTGTTTGTGGGTGTGTTGGGGCAAGTTATGACAAGCCAGGACCTGCAGCCGCATGCTCCTGCCTCGTCTATTTAAGAAGCAGTAGCTGATCGCAGATCATCAGTCACAAATTTTTCAACAATGGAGAAGGTTGAGCACCGCGCAGTGATCAAATTTTTGTCCAAGGAAGGCAAGAATGCAAAAGAGATCCATCAAGGCATGGTTGCAGTGTACACCGACACCGCCCCTTCCTATGCAACCATTGCTTGCTGGAATAGGGAGTTCCGCCATGGTCGTGAGTCCCTTGAAGATGGCCCCCATTGTCGTAGAATGGCACTTTTCGATCACTCCACACCAGACACCACTTTTATGTAGGAGAATGCTCCTTTTTCATTTCTCTGCACACAAACCGCTGTTGTAGTGGTTTTCTTTGTGATCGTGATATACTTCTTTGATGAAGTAGGCTTTGTTCTAAGAGTGCTAATATATTGTTATTTTAAAGAAGAGCCGTAGAAAACACGTAAGGAAATAGAGAAACGCACAAGAATTCCCTAAATAAACTTATATTTTAACTTTAACAATTTACTACACAAAAATTAACCATTAACCACAGAAATACTCCGAATATTAAAACACTCAATAATTAATTCAATTAGTTTGACCCTCTAAAATTTGTTAAATTCGATACGCACTTTAATATACAATATTTAGGCTTATTGACTCTACTGGAGTTTAAATACCTCAGGAATGTTATTGTCTCCACGACGCGTGCCGACCAGCCAGATGGAAGTGGTCGAGATCACGAGGTACTTTTGGCGAGGGTTGCAGATGGGGGTCCACACGGTATTCAAGGGGGGTTCTTCAAGGACGAGAACAATCACGGTGCTTTAGGTGGCACCAAGGTAGGTGTGGTCTTTCTGACGAGAGTGAGTAGAACTTGGTTCTTAAACCAAGTGAACTTAGAGTTCGGTGTGACCACCGAGTAACGAGCTCGAGGGGGAGCTTTTCTCCTTCGTTACTTAATTCCTCATGGGCGAGGACTGTACTCTGTACTCGGGGAGGGTCTTCTTCAAGGGCGAAGATAGAGGATGGGGGTTTCTCTGACTAGAATAAGTTGAACTTGGTTCCTCAATCAAGTTAACTTATGAATTTGGGGTGGCCACCGAGTAACGGGCTAGAGGGGAAGCCTTTTCCTTCTTCTTTTCGTAATTCCTCAAGGACGAGGAATACCCCTGGTGTTTAAGATGCACCAGGATATGAGGAGTCTCTCTGATGAGAGTAAGTTAAACTTGAATAAGCTAACTTAAAGGTCGGTTTGGTAACCAGGAACTAGCTCGAGGATGAGCTTCTTCTTAGTTCCAGCCTTCCTCAAGGGCGAGGATAACGGAGGGGGGTTTCTCTGACGAGAATAAGTTAAACTTGGTTCCTCAATCAAGTTAACTTATGAGTTTGGTGTAGCCACCGAGTAACGGGCTGGAGGGGGAGCCTTTGTCTTCTTCTTTTCCTAATTCCTCAAGGACGAGAAATACCCCTGGTATTTATGATGCACCAGGATATGAGGAGTCTCTCTGACGAGAGTAAGTTGAACTTGAACAAGTTAACTTAACGTTCGGTTTGATAACCAGGGACTAGCTCGAGGATGAGCTGCTTCTTAGCCCCTTAAGGTAGGTAGCCCTGCCTCTCTTGCAAGGTACTTCTTGGTCTGGCGAGCCAAGTAATCTGCATGTCCAGTCTCAGTAGGCCGATCTTAATCCGGGGACTTCGTCACCTGGAGACTGACGTATTCTACCTATCCAGTCTCGGTAGCCCGGGGTCTTAATCCGGGGACTTCGTCACCTGGAGACTGACGTATTCTACCTATCCAGTCTCGGTAGCCCGGGGTCTTAATCCGGGGACTTCGTCACCTGGAGACTGACGTATTCTACCAATCCAGTCTAGGTAGCCCGGTCTTAATCCGGGGACTTCGTCACCTGGAGACTGACGTATTCTACCTCGATTTTCCTCAGTGTTCCTTATTTATACCTCGTAACCCCACTGGGGGAGGGGTAAGAGGGGGGAGGGGCTTGAGGACGGGCCTAGGAGGGTTCTTATGCCAAACGGGTTTTCTCAACAAGTCTTACATCGGCTCCTCGTTAGCCTTCTAACTTGGGAGAAACGCGCCTCCAATGTCTTACTTGAGGTGAAATTGAATCTCACTCTCGTAGGAGAGATCTTGCATTTTAACCTTTAGGCCTTTCATAGCGACGAGTGGCGAGGCGCTGTGGTTATACGCTTGACCAGAGTTGCCTTGCCGGATGCTCTTGCGATTAACATCTCGGGTCCCCACTGATAGAGAACGGGGAAGTGAAGATTCTCCTACACCCATCCAAGACGCCCATCAGACGTGACCAACGAGGACAATGTGGCCCGTGTAGAGAGGATGATACTTGAAAATCGACGGATGAAGGTCGAAGAAATCGAGCGGGAACTTGGATTATCACATGGAAGTGTTATCAACATCATCCACGACAATTTGGCCATGAGCAAGGTCTCTGCCAGTTGGGTCCCTAGAAACCTCACGAAACCTCACGCCCTATGATCGACTTCAACGTCGTCAAAGTCCACAAGGCCAGAGTTTCAAAAGCTGCCCTGCGCGAGTGCGGATTCGACGAGCTCAACCATTTCTCTTACAGTCCAGATCTGGTCCCTAGCGACTACTTTTTATTCCGCCAGCTCAAGGCTGCACTGCGTGGACGCCGGTTTGGGGACGATGAAGATGTCCAGCTCGCCGTCCAGGAGTGGATTGAACAGCAGTCGGGAGATTTATGGTTGTCGGGAATTCGAAGCCTCAGGGACAAGTGGCGCAAGTGCATTGAAGTCGAGGGTAGTTATATGGAAAAATAATAAAACACTTTTCCTCATATCTCGTTTCCTTATATCCGAATTCCAAAACTTATTGACTGCCCGTCGTACATTCTAATAATTTACTCTTGGTCTATTTTTTTCACATCGATGCTCATTTCCTAGTTCTAAAAGCCAGCTAAAAACACTTTTGGAATTCTTTTCAAATACGGAAAAACAATCATCACCATTCCCTTTTATTTCTCCATCTAAATTTACTCTGATAATTTATTTTGTTTTATTCGTTTTTAGGGGCCAGTAGCTATTTCCCCCTGATAAATAAAACCCGTTTAATGAATTCCTTTCATGATTATCCGTTTGTTATCCGCATCTTCCTTTCTCTCTCATATTAAAATGCGGCTTACCTACCCTTCTCTGCAGAAAAGCCATCTCGATTCATCGTTTTGGGACATGCGGAGTGCGGCTCACTAGTAAAATTAATGTCCCTGAGAAGCGAGGAACGCTTTTAGAGGTCAAATATTGTTTCATTTTACTTCGAATATCTTCAAATTTCAGTATACCTTTTGTTCTTATTTAAACGTAACGTAAAATTTGGAAAAATATTATTGTCATTGGTTTACAGCAATATCGCTAATCACATACGTTGTTGCCCTGACATTCATCGAAAAATTAGCTTCATTTGAATACAGTTCTTTTAACCTGCTACAATAAAAAGATCGCCACAGGGTTTAAATCGAGTGATTTGGTTTACTGTGAGATTGGTTAACTTCTTCCTATCTCATAGTAATTCATTTGTGCAAACTTTGGAAAATATAATCAAATATTTTTTAACATTCACAAACCGTTCTTGACATTAAATGTGTAAGTTCAGTTTTCCTAACGTTTATTTTGAGTCCAGCTCGTTTGTAGGCCTCGCTGAGATTTAAGACTTGGTTTTGCAGTTGTCTTGGATGGTGAGTGACCATGGCAGCATCATCTACATACTGCAATCCATGAATTGATGTTAGTTCTTGCAGCAAACCTACGTATATTGAACAGCCCGTTATCGAACCTATACTTAATTGTGAGGCCATTTTCACTCCGACGTGCACAGTAGTCTGAATAATCGCCGTCTGATAGCACTCGAACTCACGTGTTTCCATGAAATTGGCGGATTATCTCTATAAATGTTGGTGGACATCCAAGTCTGCTGAGTATTCTTTATAATAGGTCCCGGTTTACTGTGTGGAAAGCTTTAGTTAGGTCGACAAAAGCTGCAGTGGGGGATTGTCGTTGCTCAAGTAATTTTTTGGTTAGTTGACGGCAGACGAAGATCATGTCGACAGTACTCCTGTCTGCTCGAAAGCCAGTTAGGGACTCGGAAAGAACTTTATTAACTATGAATGCCAATAGTCTTGAAAGGAGTATTTTTCCCAAGATTTTCCCAGCAAGATCCAAAAGTACCACACCTCTTGCTATTTCCGCAGACCGCCTTATCCCATTTTCTTTTGAATATCTTATCTTTACGCCATTGAGAGGGAATCTTAGAACTTGACTAGCAAGTCGTGAAAACATTATGAAGAACATTAATTAACGATTCCCCTCCATTTTTGTATATTTCTGAGAGGACACCATTAGACCCTACAGCCTTTGAGTTCTTCAGTTGTTTAAGTGCTTTTTCTACCTCGACCAGCAAAGGTGGTGCGTCTATTTCAAGTATCTGTGGGAGTCTGGGAATTTCTTCGGATTGACATATCACATTCATTTATGATGTTGAGTAGAACATTGAAATGCTCTACCCATCGTTGTAATATTCCCTGTTTGTCTTTTATGAGTGTGTTCCCGTCTGCAGACTGGACCGGAATCGTGGTGTTTTTTGATGATCCATACAGGCATTTAATTACATCATATAAATCGTGTGTTCTGTTTCCGTCTGCATAGCTTTGTATTTCTCTAACCTTTGCTATCTACCAGTCAATTTTTAGTTTGCTTAGCTTTCTTTGTGCCTCTGCTCGTTTCTCTTGCCATTTCTTCTTCTTAGTGATAGATGCAGAGTTGGCTAAATAAGCATCATGAACTTTATTCTTTTCCTTTAAAAGATCATTTATGGTTTCGTCTGATTCATCAAACCAGTCCCGGGTACATTTTTTAATGGTTCCAAGGTAATCTAAGGAACGTTGATACACCTCACTAATATGTTTGTCCCACATATAATCTATTTCCTCCTGTGATTGAGGCCCGGGTTCTATAACCATATCTTCGAGTCCATTTAATATTTGTTTCTGCTATTCCTCTCGTATCTCTGCGTTTGCAAGCTGTGCACAGTTAATGTGCTTCCAGGTGGTTTGTCTTCTTTGGGATCTCTTCAGAATGTTGAGGTTCATTTTAGATATTAGTAGACGGTGGTTTGTCCAGCACTCAGAACGTCTTTTTACTCTTGTAACTTCTTCTTTGATGTCTATGCGTCTTACTATGATAAAATCCAGCTGGTGCCAATGCTTGGACCTTGGGTGTATCCATGTTGTCTTAAATTTGTTTTTCATTTGAAAGATTATGCTGGTGACAGTCAATGAATTTTTTGCACAAAAAGATAGGAGTCGTAGCCCGTTGTTGTTCATTTTTCCTACTCAGTGCTTTCCTAGTGTACCTTCCCATACTTCAGAGTCTGAACTGACTCGAGAGTTAAAGTCGCCCAGTAAAATGATTTTGTCAGAGTTTGGAATATTTTCAATGATACTTTGCAGTTCATTATAAATTATGTCTTTGGTTGCTTCCTCGGAAACCAAGGTTGGTCCATAAGCACTTATAATTGTGGTAAAAGCACCTTTAGTTATAGGGATTATCAGAGACATAAAACTTTCATTGTGTTCTATAGGCGTTTCTCTGAAGACTTTCGCTATTTCATTTTTTTATGGCAAAACCCACTCCATGAATTCGTGGATCTTCTGTACTGAGCCCTTTCCAGAAGAATTTAAATTCTTAACTCTGTTCTGTAAAAGATCCTTCTAATTGTAATCTTGTTTTTTTGAGCGCAGCGATATCGATGTTATACCGTTGTAATTCCGCTGCTATAAGAGCAGTTCTTCGTTCGGGTCTTTCTTGAGTGTTGGAGTCCATCATGGTTTTGATATTCCAAGTAACAACTGTCATGTGCTTTCTCTGTTCGTTACGGCCGCCTTATGGATATTCCACTGGATGCGGTTGTCCAGTCAGGTATAAAAAGAACCAGCAGTTTTTAAGCCGCATTTTATTGGCCCCTCCTCCTTCTAGAGGTAGGCAGTGCTGACCCTAAAACAGGGCTGCCTATACTCAAAGGTAGGACGGAAGCAAGTGTTATTCCTTAGTTTCCACTTGCAGCGACCATCTTACCTGTGCCTCCCAGCGTGCAAAGTCCCGCATGTAGCCCTCTAGTTCACCAAAACTGCCCCCGTCAGCAGTAGCCCGTTGCCGCGGGTCTTCTGCAAAGACTGAGAGGTTTAATGGGAGAAACCTGCACGATGATTTGTTTAAGGTGGTGCTATGGATGTGCATTCCTTAGTCAGACAATCTTAGCCCATGACAGATATTTCCAGTGGCAAGCGGGGAACTTAAGGCGGCTGAGTTCAGTGTAGGGCTGCAGAGGATTGGTATAACCTCCTGAAGGAGAAAACGCCTCTTAGCCCATCCTCGTGGTTAAAAGCCCACATACTTCTAGCTGTAGGACCCACTTTCTTGGCTTGGCCCACCAGTCGAGATATTGTACCGGGGTGTGGCGCTTGGAGCCGTAAGTGAGAGTTGAGGAGTAAGTGACGACCAGTGTTCCATAGCCATCCCGAAGGATGTGACTGCTGTGAGAATAAAGGTAATACGCCTCCGGACATCCCCCCAAACCCACCAAGTAGTCAGGCTAAGGATGACTTGTCCGTCCCAGGAGCGACCTCGGGTGGATGGAGCAAAACCCTTACGAAAAACCAGAGGAATGATGTGAATGGATACGACGACTTTGGGGCACCTTATCGAAAGGATATTCGGGGTCTTCGAGCGCGCGAGCTTCAAACGCTTTAAGGATCATAGTTCGCTCTAATGATTGGAGCATTTTGTCAGTGTTAGCCATGTTACATGAACGGCAGGCATTATCAAGGATTTTCAGGAGTGAGGCGAAGGCTGCTGGTTTTTTGGACAGGACCCTTTAGGTGAATGTCATTGATTCTGCTCAGAAGGCTATAGCGAGTGTTCTTTGGAAGATTGCCTGTACAGGTGCCACGGCAATCGACAAACCAGGGAGCAGTGAAGGTCAAGCAGGTGATGAGAAAAGAGGGTTCGGCCTCGAAATACACCCTTGCATTCAAGTAATTCTCGCCATTACCGTGTAAATTCTACCATTGCCATCACTTCGGCCATTAGAATATACCATGTAGACGTGTTAGGTCGGGGCAACCCAAAATCTGCGTGAACTACTCAAGCGTATATGACAGAGCTATATTGTGTAATTCAAAGTGTGTGAATTACATTGTGACGCATCCTGCTTCCACGAAGCAACATGACTAGCGGTTGCAACTGATAAAAAATTACCGGTAATTTATCGATAAATAAAATTTAATTACCGCGTATTTACCGATACCTTTTTATTGGCAATTTAAGAAATGAATAAATTGAAATCAAAAGCTTCCGAATTCTTAGTTAAGTTATTTATTTTTAATGTAGAAAGTGAATTCGCTTTATACGAAACACTGAAAATGAGAACCGTAAATTTAGATCGATTATTCGATGCATTAAAGACCATTAAAGGTGCGAAGCCGAACGAGCATTTTCTTCAGGAGGATTTATCATAACATAGATTCGATCCAGTCTCTCTCCTGCCCCTATTAATGCCTTATGGTTCTTGAAATGGTACTTCTTAAATGAACATAATAAACAAAACTAAGCATCGCTGCCATATTCATAATTTTAAAAGATGTCATTTAAATTTTTTTACTAAGTTTTTGAAATTTTGCTTTTTAAGATAAGAATAAAATTAACGTCTTCTGTTTTTGAAAATTTATGCTTTCTATATTTTTTTTAATAAGAATGAAAAACAAAGGTAAATAATGTTTTATGTTTTCGAAATATATATTTTTTTAAATGAAAATATTACTGTCTTATGCTATACGTTTTAAATAAAGAGAAAACACTTTTATTTGTTATAAAAACTCATAATGGCAAAGGATCTCATTGAAAAGTTCTATATACATGCGATTTTTTTTGTATTTCTAATACAGTTAATTTAACTATAAATTTATCGGGAATTTACCGGTAATCAAAAATTATCTCGAGAATTTATCGATAAAAATATTGTCGGTAATTTGCGACCCCTAAACATGACTCGTATTTATTGAAGAAAGAGGTTCTGGACGTTCGAAGCAGCGGACCATCCTTTATTTACAGTGATCAAGAAATTTATTATGTCACGGCATTCGCGACCAGGGACTCCCTTCGACTCTTTTCTTGGCCCCTCGGCGCCAACGAGTAAGATAGTTCCTGCCCCTAATAGGAACCCTTTTATGAGTTCTACACCCCTCCTGCCTCCATAGTAAGTTAGGCGGAAATATAGGCTTGCTCCCCGCCCTTTCTAAAACGAAGCCACGTTCCATCCCACCAGACCCCTTCAAAAAACGTGAGGCGGCCGTGCGCTTCCACCGAGTCGTTAGACTTCCAGATGCCAAATCACCGGTGTTTCTTCAGTCCCCCCCCCCCAAAAAGGTTGTACATCAACAAAAGAGCATTTTCTTTCTTGCTCCTGTTCAAGTCAGGTGTGTCGCTTTGGAAATTTGGGCCACTCTAAAGGACAAAGTAACCCTCGTCCTCCAAAGGTTTAAGGTAGGAAGAGAAAATCCTAGTACGCCGAGCCAAGCCTCGGTAACTCCGTCTTCACACAGAGTAGTGCTATTCTCTACATTGAGGAGGGCGCCCGACTCTCAGTCAATCCGAGCCAGAAGAGCTTTTTCCTTGAATAGAATTACCAAGGACTCCGAGTTAACTGGATGGATTGGCCTAGAAGGGCATGTTTAACGCGTGACCCCTGCCCACTCTTCTGGGGTATATGTGTTTGGCAACGCTGCCACTACGAGATGGGAGTCGGACAGGTGGATGTGTAATTTACACCTGACACAAAGTCTCCGTTCAACTTCTTGCTTTAAATATCTCCTTTCAGGCAGTAGCATTGCGGTTATAACTAGATAAATATTATACAATTCTTTCAGTATATCTTTCTCCATCAGTTGAACTCGATGTCACTTCCACCACGTCGAGGGAACAGTTACCCAATCCCTTTCTACTCCTCAGGAATTTGAACGGTAAGCAACCCCTCTGGAGAGGGGGGGGGACTATGCGATCAATCCCTGAGGCCAGATTCCTGCTGACCTAATCGAAGAGCTGAAAATCAGTGTCACAAATGTGGATAAATTCATTTATTATTGTTCGAGAATCGTTTTATTTTCTTTTCTGTCTATCATTGTGCTCTCCTGATGCATAGCGTAGGGTTGGGGGGGCAATCGAGGAGCTTAGGTCGATTAATTACTTCGTTAATATTCTTCTCTAGCACCCTCATCGCCGTGGGCCTGAGTAACATCCTTAGAACGCCTTGTAATTTTGCACGCCGTCCGCTTCCTTGGTGGTCGACCGAGTGTGAGACAGCCCTTAGAGAGAATCGACATCCTTATATGCGCTGCTGCTCATCTTAGCGGGCATAATTGCTTTTATTTAACAGGGAAGAGCAGTGCCAAATATGTAACCAAAAATAAAAAAAACTATTTTCAGCTCTACAGACAATGACTGTAGCGTCACTTCATTTGCCAGGACCATCATTGGTATCACATCGTTACCATAGCAATTTTTGTAGCTACTTTCTATGAGATCAACTCTTTGCGCGTTAAGAGGTTATGAACCTTGTCTCTCTGCTCCCACTAAGTGTATCTTGTTTAGGTGTTTACGTGATAGCTTTACACCGTTTCCCTGTCCGTGTCTTTGATTATGCCTCACTTAAGAGACGCACATTCCCACATGCGGCCATGTGTATCAATGCAATGCAAATATTCCGACACATACCGTTCAATTGGGTAGAGACTCTAGGGTTACCCTCACAAGAATTCCTACGCTCTTTTGTCCTTTTATATTTAAACTACGGTAGCAATGTTAACTCTTCTTCTTCCAAATGTCTGCAACAGATAAGGGATAAGATTCATTACTTGCTCCCTTGTGACTGGGACTTTCAGCATTCTCACTTGAGTGGCTGCTGGCTTATGTCGTTCTATTTATGATGTACATAGTAAATGATTCGTTTGTACGACGATTCCCCCTCCTGCATTTTTCACCTATTTCTCTTGGAGTCAATCATAATGGTGTTTATGCCAAAGAAAGACGACCGTCATATCTAAATCATTTGGACCTATGCATAAATGGCGATGCTTTAAAGGCGAAGGTAAATCCTTTTGGTTTAGAATAGCGCTACAACCACCGAGGATACCATCAATTTACATTTTTCGTCATACAAATATTTGTGTGAAGATGGTTTATATGTATTAACAATGAAAGAGGCTGATAACATATCTCTGAGGAACGCCGCTAGTGACCAGGGCCGACGCTGAACTCTTTTCCAGACAGTCTTCAACCAATTTTAGTACGTTACCCCTTTTTCCTTGCATTTTAGCTTTATCAAGGGTTTTTATGGTAAAACGGTGCCAGGAGTGTTGTTTAAATCGAGATAATCTACCTCTACACCTTTATTTTGTCAAAATGTTGTAATCATTTTGTAAAAATAATTGAGTGAATTAGTTAAGCATTCGCATTCGCATCATTTATTGAGTTATTTACACTCAGAAACTCCACGATTCTCTCATTAACAATGGATTCCAAGAGTTTACCTAAGACCAAAGTGAGGAAAATGGGCCCAAAACTTCAAGACTTGTAGGAAAATTGGTGTTGAATTTGCCTCCTTCAACTTAAGAATTATTTTTTGTTGTTAGAAATAGAACGTACGAAAAAAGGCTGAGGCACTGCAATTTACTGTCACTGTGATATCAGCAAAATAATAAACGTGTTTACTAATATATATTATTACTCAATATTTGAGCTATATAACTGAGTGGCCAGTACAAATAATGGTCTCAAGCTAGTAAATAAAAGATTTAATACTTATTTGCTTAAATATAATTTCTTATAAAATAAAAACGTGGAATAAATTGCCAAGGAATATCGTCTAGAGCATTACACTAATATTTTGTAGATTGGAATCCACAAATATTAATTTTTGTTTTGTCCTGATGGAAATAAAGTTAACTAATTCTCTCTATCCATATCCTCTTTTCCTTTTATTTTAACCCCTAAACATCCCCTTTTTCCCTTCTTGAACTAGCCTCAAGTGGATCTCTGGGCTTTTGCTGGTTCAGGACTTTTTGAAAATCAAAAAAAAAAAAAAAACACCACCCCACTGAATTGTAGGACATTGTGGGAATCTGCGTAAACGAAGTCCCATATGTGGAGGCCAAAGAGCATCAGGACCTTAATGGGGTTTCTATAGCCAATCCACTCTCGAGACAATAATAAATGTTTACCAGAACACATCAAATCCCAATAGAAAGCAACATGACTGGTAAACAATATCCCCATTTCAAATTAATTTTATAATTAAAACCTGATCATCGGACTCAAGAAAGGAGTGAAGAAAGTCGTGGACCAGGATGATAAGGCTATGGCACTTATCCCCAAAATGGAAGGTCTATAAATTGAGGGGCACCGGAAACTCAAAGATTCCTCCAATAAATTAGAAAACTTAAACTGCTTCAGTAGCTGTTTGATTCTCTCTTAAATCGTGTAATTGGATTTAAAGATTAGTAATGCGATTATCTTTGACAGGTATAAAGTGACTTATGTGCGAACAGTTTAAAATAATATCATTGGGAGAAATGCGATCATATACACATTGAAATTGTGTCTTCTGGAAAATGTTTCTCATGTGTATGTCTTGAGAATTTTAGATGTGGTGCCACCTGTAGCCAAACTTCTTCATTTTATAGTTTAAGAACATAATTTCATGATTTATTGAATAAAGTTTATTGATGTGAAAGTGATTTATTATGGATAACTATGTACGTTAATTGAGTTAAGATTCTAGATATTCTGTTTACCGATTTTCCATTAAGAATATGTTTGAAATCGTATGGGCATGTAGGCTCATGTTATGTTTTTTTAAATTTCCATATTTAAGTGATTTAAACGAGAAAATGCAGATCAATGGCAACTATTTAATTAAATAAGGAAGTTTAAAATAAGCTATGGTTTCATAAATTCAGTGTTGACGATTAAAAGATTAAGTAAGATATATTTCCGATCCAAACAAGGTCTGCTGACCAAAAAGTAGCGTGCTCTCACTTATTCTCATTTATGACCTTACAACCTTTAAAGATTTCAATAATTTCTTGACTGACCTTGGGATGACCTTGGCAATTCTATCATTGGAAAGTGAATGTAAAACAACATAAAAGTTTCAAATTTCGTTAGAATCGGCCGAATAGTTACGATGGTATTGCCAAAACAAAATAATTCATAGGCTAACATTGGGAGAACTTCGGAAATTATATCATTCGAAAGAGAATGTAAAACAACATAAGGGGTTCAAATTCCGTTAGAATCAGCCGGTTAGTTATGATGTTATTACCAAAACAAATAATTCCCGGGTTAAACTCGTGAGGACCTTGGTAAATATATCATTCAAAGAGAATGCAAAAGAACATAAGGGTTTCAAATTTCGTTAGAATCGGCTGAATAGTTACAATGTTATTACAGAAACCCCCCCAAAACAAAACGAAGACCGACCGACTGACGTAGTGAGATGTAGAGTCACTCGCGACTAAAAACATACACCAATGATTATCAAAGTGACGAGAAAACAAAACATTCGTCTCTAAAGTCTGTTTGAAAATCATTGAATATTTAACTGCTTAATAGCTTCCTTCAAGATTTGGAAAACTCAGAGAAACTGAAATTAAAGATAAAGTTTCGGAAAATTGAAATATATGATTTTGTGATACATTCCATTGATTTTAAGAAGAGCCCAATTTTGACGGAGAGCCTCTATTAAGGCTAAAGCAGAATTGTAAATATTAAATTAAAACGTTTAGAAACGAAGCAAGGAAAACTGACACATATGAGACATTAAAGATTTAGAATCATATTCCTTTAGCTTTAGTCGTTATAAATTTTCAAACCGATATATGTTTATAACACTAGGTAACACTAGTTTTGTTTCTTTAAATATTTTTAGTGCTTTTAAAGTGATTTTACACCCTGAATCCAAAAATACCATTGGAGATTGCACAGCATCGATATTTTGGGAGATAATTGGAATTTTGTATATAAAAGTAACCATAAATAGCTGCGAAAGTTCACTTTATTTAGCATTTTCACATTGTCCATGAATAATAGCTGATAATATTTTGTCCTTTTATTCCTTATTAAACTAATGAGAAAATGTGATTTTTTTTTAGATAACCTACCTAAAGGGCCCTGAAGAAGGTGCTTTCTTACTGTGAGCTCTTTGAATTTTATGCACCAATGACCATATATAATCCCCCATCATAGCAGTGCTCCATCTTCCTTGGTATCTTTTCTCCATTACAACGATGTTTTGGTGGAACCGCTCACCATACTCCTCGCTCAGTTCTCCCAAATTTTCACGAACAAACTCCAAATGTGAATGCAAAAAGTGCACCTTTAGTGACATTCTACATCCTAAATTCTTATAAATTTCTAAAGGTTTTGCTACCAGTTGCTTGTAGTTTGGGTCTTTATTTTTACAAAAGAATGAATTAGCTATATTTCGAAATGCACACCACACCTCACTTTCGACATTGCTCATTGCATTCTCAAGTTGTACCGACTTCAACATTTTCCTTACTTACGGTCCAGTAAATATACCACGGTACCACCCTTTGGCCTCTGATAGCTTTGGAAAGAGTAGACAAATCTCTTGAAATGCTTCTCTACCATGATCTGATGCTTTTAAAAACTGTTTGATTAAACCAAGCTTTATATGAAGTAGAGGGAGAAAAACTTTGGCAGGTTCTACAAAAGGCTGTCTAATAAACTTTAGCTTTCCTGGCTGCAATTCATCTCGAGGGAGCTACTCAACCATCTGGTAATGTTCATGATCACCCCTACTTTCCCATAGGCTATGAATACTTTGTGTACCCACCCTGCAATCCGAGTAAGAAGGCAAGCATTTTAAAATCACGAAAACATCCCATTTAAACTTAGTATAGTTTACCTTCTCGAAGCTTTTTTACATTGTCATATTCTTCCTTCATCTGTACCGAGTATGCTATAGGCAGGGATGGAAACTGATTCCCATTATGTAGTAAAACAGCTTTGAGGATTTTTGTAGAACTATTTATGAGAAGTCACCATTCTTTAGGGTTGTGATCAATTCCAATAGCTGCAAACAAGCCAATAATATCTTTGCAGAAGCAGAGATCGTCACTTATATAAAACTATAGTTCGAATTCCTCATGGCGCTTCCTGTATACTGTTGATCTGCAGTCCTCCCCCAACAGATTTCATTCATTAAGTCTGGATGCCAAAAGGTACAGCTCTTGACTTAGTAAGACCCAAGTCCCTGATGAGATCATCTAGTTCACGTTGATTTGAAAAGGGTGGGCGGGTACACATTCTTGGCTTAACCGTTTCATCCATTTCTTCATTCCGACTCTCTTGAGATGCATTTAATAGCTGGAGCATAAATATGGATTGCATGTGTAATCACATTACAAGAAACCTTAGCTAGATGTTTTGAATATTTTAGTATTGATTCTGTTATAAAGAATATAACTTACAATTTGATAGGATTTATTTGCATTTTCTTGCGGTCGTGGAACCAATAAGGTATCATCATGTGGCACAGGTGCAATTAGAGGATGAAATGTTGGGATATGGAAGGGATTTTGTTCCCTTGCGAAAACAGCAATCATCGTGATGATTTTTTGGTTCTCGCCAAACTCGCAGCACAGAAAATAGCATTACTTTTCTTGCACCTCTCAGCCATGCATCTAAATTTGATCGACAACTTCCACATATCACATGAGGGGCCCATGGGTTTTCTTGGTCACCCATACTCATTCCAAAGTACAGTCTATAAGCAATCCAGTACTTTGCACGTTTCATAATTTAATGTGATACATGCTTAGGTCTAACATAGAAACCACACACAAAACAGAACGAATCTGGTGAATTTCTGCATTCTCTTGTAGCAATAATCAAGAAAGTCAATATTTATCAAATAAACCTGAAAAAATATAAATAACTTAGCGACAAATGTAAGTGTGCTTTATCTGTATCCCATACATTTATAAATATTAGCATAATTTGTTATATCTTTCAAACGGTCGATGGTAGAGAAAATGTAAAGACATATTTGTAATCAGCGCAAAATTAGTATTAAAAACAATCAAAGAAATAAGAGAAACAAAAGTTTTGGGAAAATTTGCTACTAATTGAAATTGGTCGTTCTACCTAAGTGATAAACGTTGGTTAATTTTATTTTAAGATTAGCCTAAAACTTAACTAATGATAAATTCTTTAGCTCTAAAAATTACAAAGTATTAGTTTGATATAAAACATACAAATATAATGAGGTTTGAACAAAAACTATGCCTCAAATTTCAATTCCTAGCTCAGCAAATAAGAGCTTATTTTTGTAGGAAATTTTCTTCAAGAACGGCTTAAATCAAATGCTAGAGATATAACACTAATCACTAATCTTGAGTGCAGCTGGATCGGATCTCAACTAATACCTGAATAAGGAAAACAGGTAATTAAAGTGTAAAATGGAATGTTTATCTTTCTTCAGATCTCCTTGCCATCCATTCTTGTCGACTCTATTTGCAGTCACGAGAGATACGGAGATTAAAGGGTAAAATGATGCATTTTCTAAAGAAATTAAACTCTTATAACAAAGTTAGATGTAATTCATTCTTTGAGCTTGATAACTCAAGTAGCACAATAAACAATGAATTCAAGCTACAAGTAAGCCATTGTGATGCCAACATAGCTCAAAATTATTTCACTTACAAGGTAAATAATGATTGGAATCACTTGCTTGAAAACATAATACATTGGTTACGCCAATGTGATTAACCATTCAATTCAAATGGCTAACTAAGGAAGTAAGTAGCCAAAGCTTAAGTCAGTCCTTCCTTTTTGTGCGCAGATTCCTGCAATCCAAAAGGAATATACCCTACTTACCTATTAGCTCGGAGGATTTTCGTGGAAGAGGTGCCTCGTAAGAGCTTTAAGGGATGTAGTCATCTCGAAGGCACTCAACCGTTGATACATACCAAATGCATCTAGGGCACTTAATGCATCAAGAATTCATAATAAAAGATGATGGTTCGAATGCGATTCCAATCTTTTTCTTACCTTGTATTCTATAGCAAGCTGGGTAAAAGATGATCAAACAAGTATAAGGGGCATTTTTCCCTTCTTATACAACACCTGTTTAAACTTGAGCCTCAGGTGATAGAGTTCCTTAGAATCTTACCACCACGTCTTAGAAGTTTGGTGTCGAATCCAGTCTTTAATCCTCCATTCTAAGTGGATTTCATTAGAATAACAGGCATTTGTTTCTGGGACCTCAGTGGCCTGAATAGGTCTAGCACTGAAGTCTGGTGGAAGGGTGATGAAGTTATCAAAAACCTATATGAAAGCAGGAGGACTTTGAAAGTGATAATAGTTTGAATTGTTAGGCAGCACAGTTAAGTCGCACTGGAGGCGAAAAAAAGAAACATCCCGAACATAGAAAATCACACGTTGCAAAGCCTTTTCAAGGTAAGAGTGTTGAATAGTCAAATCATGCGATCCAACAAGAAAAGAGCTACACTAATTAAGAACATAGGAATAGAAGGAGTCTTTAAAGTCTAATAATAGCCTATGCGAGGTGACAAAAGTGTGACTCGCAATCTAAAAAAAAATGGGATAAAAGTAGAAGCGAATGCAGATAAGATTAAGGAGAAAATTACGATTTAAGACCAAGGTAACGTGAACTTTGAGAGATAATGTCTATCAAAAGTCGTGTCCAGATTACTAAAATTATTAGTAAAGGAATCCGATGTTCAATATAGGATCACTAATTTTACAGCGAGCCACGCTCGATGGAATCGCCACCAATAGCCCTTCTGTTTGTCATTATTGTGATTGATAAAATTGTTCAAGAGCCACAGTCAATAATGCTTTTGTATTCAAGGGAATATTTCTAAGTTTCGACAAACGAGAGATAGATTTACATGACATCAGCATAGAAATGGAATGATAGACCAGGACGAAGCATGAGAATGCCAAGGGTAAGAAAGGGAATATTAAAGAAGAGCGAGAGTCCAACTTAAGGAACACTAAAACACACGTCTACTGTCTAGATATATTCCCCGATATGAATAGATTAAGTATGAGATGAAAGGTACGAGCGGGTCCAGTCAATAGGGGTGACAGAGAGAAAATGGAATTCAAGAAGCTCATGAAAGGGAAATTATTATTGACATTATCGAATGCAGTGAATAGATCGAAAAGTACTTGATTGGAAGGCAAACCAGCATCCGATGCGCAACGAAGGGGGTTAGGTATATGCAGAAGACGTTATTCAGTACTCTGTCCTGCCTTAGTGCGAGGCTGGATGATTTCATTGATGTTGGAGGAGGGTGCCTGACCTAGAAAAGGAATGGGCGTTTAGAGAGTGGGTGACATCCTAACCTGGACTTTGGGATTCAGACTAAGTTTATTAATTGAGTTAACATTGGCGTGTTTGAAATGAGATGGTACCCCAAAGGAGGAAAGAGAGGTGTTAAGAATACAAACGAGTTAGAGAGGACAGGGAGGAATTGAGGATATAAACCTTTAGGGAAAGAGTCAAGAGGAGATCAGGTATTTATTTTTTTTTTTAAAGAAGGGGGCACCTTATTTAATTCACCAGGGAGTGCATGAGTGAGAGGAAGGTGATAGGGCGGGGATATGGTGAAGTCAATGATGCCTGTCTAGGCCCGGTAAAGGGTGAAAGAGGGTGCGAAACGTTTTAAAAACAACAAAAAAGTAAAGACAATCATCGATTAATCAGCACAAAGTTCCGATAACGAGGACATAACTCCCTCAATTATCTAGGAAGATATATTTGTACAATAACTAGTAATTGTGTAATAATTAACTCACTGGTGTCCAGAAATCCCAAAAATACAGGGTTATCAACTGCAAGAGTTAGCAATAAACCGCAATCTTACTGAAGATCGAACGCGGATGCAACCAACCACGGTGAAGAAGTCGGTGCTACTTGCGGCTGTAGTAAGAAATGGAGCAAATGCGGGGACTAAAAACACACGTAGGTTGGAGATTCTGTGGTGGAAAGTTGGTTAAGATAGGAATTTACTTCACTCTAAGGGGATAATGATGGTAGTAGATAGATGGTAGATAATTAAGGGTTGTTATTCTGCCGTAGAAAAAGACTTGAGGAGACAATAACTGACTTTGGTAGACACGAAAAAGCAGAAAAGAGTCAATTCGAAACTTTGTCGTGGAGAGATTGACGGAGGACAAAGGGACGTCGACAAACCAGGGTAGTTAGAGGAGAGGAAATGGCCTGGGAGAAAAAAGAAAAACAAAACCTAGGACCGAAACACGTCAAAATTGTAACCTGACCAAAGAAATAGTCAAAAAGGGCGTTATGCCAAGATACCGAGGCGACGACTGGCCTGTCAGGAATAGTCTTATCTTGATACGCGAAATATCAAACTTAGAGATTTACTTGTGGTAATAAATTGCCACAAGTGGAGACTCAATATGGCGCAGTCGACACCCACCTCGGCAACTGTGATCTTTCATTATACGGTGAGGAAAAGATAATGGCAGATTTAAAAGTGGTGGAAAGGACGACCAGAGAGAGAGAGAGAGAGAGAGAGAGAGAGAGAGAGAGAGAGAGAGAGAGAGAGAGAGAGAGAGAGAGAGAGAGAGAGAGAGAGAGAGAGAGAGAGAGAGTGAACTAAGTGGCAGAGAGAGAGAGAGAGAGAGAGAGAGACCCAGGTTCTCTTGTGCAACTCAGTTAGGAAGAGGATACCACTCCTCCAGCTTTGTGGTAACGGACTTTACTCCTATTAAACCATCAATCATACCCCAGAGGTCAAAAAATGGTACAAGTCAGTCATGTGAATGGGTTTCTCTCAGCACTGGGAGACAAATATGTGAAGTGACGATGATAGACTTGTCATACACATCACATTTTAACCCATCATTCTATATTCGTGTAATTTTGGGTAATTATAAATAGTCTAGCTGTATTTTTTTGTCTGTATACATTCAAGGTCAACAGACCTAAGTCGCGTGCTCTCAATTATTCTGACTTATGACCTATGACCATATGACCTCACTACCTTCAAGAATTTCAACAAGTGGGGTAATCCGACAAATAGTTAGTTTTCTTTTAATAATTTTCGGACTAACCTTTGGAGGACTTTGGAAATGATATCATTCGAAAGATAACATAAAACAACATAAGGGTTTCAAATTTCGTTAGAATTGGCCGAATAGTTACGATGTTATTGACAAATAATTCCCGGACTAACTTTAAAAGGACTTTGGAAATTATATCATTCGAAAGATAACATAAAACAACATAAGGGGTTCAAATTTCGTTAAAATCGGCCTAATAATTACGATGTTATTGACAAATAATCCCCAGACTAACCTTGGGAGGAATTTGGAAATTATATCATTCGAAAGATAACATAAAACAACATAAGGGTTTCATATTTCGTTAGAATCTGCCGAATTTTTAGATGTTATTGCTAAATAATTCCAAGAATAACTTTGGGAGGACATTCGCAATTATATCATTCGGAAGATAACATACAACAACATAAAGGTTTAAAATTTCGTTAGAATCGGCTAAATAGTTACGATGATATCGCCCAAAAAACTCTTTGTAAAGTAAAATTGTTACCATCCGACCGACGACTTACGAACCAAAATAGTAACTTCTTAAGAGTCGTGTGCACACGACTAATAATCTTTTTCTTATGTATATGATTCTATAAAACTGTCATGTTTATTTATATACAGTATTCAAGCCTCATTACCATTCGCATTGCCGGTTTATATTGGGTTGACGCCTGTCTCTTATCGTATGTGGCTACGCGTAGGCAAAATTAATTCACTGTTTGACATATAATCGCCTTTTAACAAAATTATCTAATTTACCACTTTTTTAATATCCTCACATCACTCTTGCATATCATATAACGTGATCAAATAAGCTTGTAAACATTTTTAATATTAAAATGGCAGGAAGAAAAAAAATAATGTAGAAAAACAGGATAATCTCTTGTTTTGATTAATGAGGCGAGTTGGTACATTGTATGAGAGCTTCTTGATCAAAAAGTCAATTAATTAATTCACCCTGACTAAAAAGTAATTAACACTGTATGCTATCGGATCGATACACCTTGGACTCGCTGATATTGATGGCGTATAGAGTACCGTTCAAAAATATAGTTGTCTTTATTTGTATCACATCTTTCATAAATTCGGTCATAGTAAATCCAAAAATTTCTAAATTGCTGTATTATATTATACAGGCAGTGGCGGTGACACTAGAGCGACATTTATTAGTTAGACCTGTTTTATGGCGCCTAATTGTGTTCATTAATTTAATTTATCCAGTAATGGCTATTCTATACGAACCCTCCACCCCATCCTCACTCCCCGACGACCACATGAAGAGAAAGTTCATTAGCTTTCTACCCTTCCTTTGCATCTTCCCGTATCTATTTTCTCTCGTCGCGTCCGACTAAAACACGGACTCATCGAGGTCCCTCCTTTTCTGCCTGAATCGTTCCTTTAGGAATTGTTTCCTCTCGATGAATCGTTCCTTTCGGAATTCATTTCCCACAGTATCGTTCCTTTCAAAATTCATTTCTTCCGTTGAATCGTTCCTTTCGGAATTCGTTTCTCCTGTGGAATCTTTCCTTTCGGAATCCATTTCCTGTGGAATCGTTCTTTTCAAAAATCCTTTCTTACGTTGAATCGTTCCTTTCGAAATTCATTTCCCACAGTATCGTTCTTTTCAAAATTCATTTCTTCCGTTGAATCATTCCTTTCGGAATTCGTTTCTCCCGTGGAATCCTTCCTTTCTAAACTCATTTCCTGTGGAATCGTTCCTTTCTTCAGTTTAATCACTCCTTCCTCTCGTTGAATCCTTCCTTTCGGAATTAATTTCTTGTTAAATTATTCCTTTCAAAATTCCTTTGTTCCGTTGAATCGTTCCTTTCGGAATTCGTTTCTCCCGTGGAATCGTACCTTAGGGAATTAATTTCCTCTGTAATCATTCCTTTCCAATTCCTTTCTCACGTGAAATCCTTCCTTTCCTAATTCATTTCCTGTGGAATCGTTCCTTTCAAAATTCCTTTCTGTAGTTGAATCGTTCCTTCCGGAATTCCTTCCTCCCGTGGAATCCTTCTTTTCTAAACTCATTTCCTATGGAATCGTTCCTTTCAAAATTCCTTTCTTCCGTTGAATCGTTCCTTTCGGAATTCGTTTTTCCCGCATAATCCTTCCTTTTTGAATTCATTTCCTGCGGAGTCGCTCCTTTCAAAATTCCTTTGTTCCGTTGAATCCTTCCTTTCGGAATTCATTTCCTTAGGAATCGTCCATTTAAAAATTCCTTTCTTCCGTTGAATCGTTCCTTCGGAATTCATTTCCCACAGTATCGTTCCTTTCAAAATTCATTTCTTCCGTTGAATCGTTCCTTTCGGAATTCGTTTCTCCTGTGGAATCTTTCCTTTCGGAATCCATTTCCTGTGGAATCGTTCTTTTCAAAAATCCTTTCTTACGTTGAATCGTTCCTTTCGGAATTCATTTCCCACAGTATCGTTCTTTTCAAAATTCATTCCTCCGTTGAATCATTCCTTTCGGAATTCGTTTCTCCCGTGGAATCCTTCCTTTCTAAACTCATTTCCTGTGGAATCGTTCCTTTCTTCAGTTTAATCACTCCTTCCTCTCGTTGAATCCTTCCTTTCGGAATTAATTTCTTGTTAAATTATTCCTTTCAAAATTCCTTTGTTCCGTTGAATCGTTCCTTTCGGAATTCGTTTCTCCCGTGGAATCGTACCTTAGGGAATTAATTTCCTCTGTAATCATTCCTTTCCAATTCCTTTCTCACGTGAAATCCTTCCTTTCCTAATTCATTTCCTGTGGAATCGTTCCTTTCAAAATTCCTTTCTGTAGTTGAATCGTTCCTTCCGGAATTCCTTCCTCCCGTGGAATCCTTCTTTTCTAAACTCATTTCCTATGGAATCGTTCCTTTCAAAATTCCTTTCTTCCGTTGAATCGTTCCTTTCGGAATTCGTTTTTCCCGCATAATCCTTCCTTTCTGAATTCATTTCCTGCGGAGTCGCTCCTTTCAAAATTCCTTTGTTCCGTTGAATCCTTCCTTTCGGAATTCATTTCCTTAGGAATCGTCCATTTAAAAATTCCTTTCTTCCGTTGAATCGTTCCTTCGGAATTCCTTCCTCTCGTTAAGTCCTTCCTTTCGGAATTCACTTCCTGTTAAATCGTTCCTTTTAAAATTCCTTTCTTCCGTTGAATCGTTCCTTTCGGAATTTGT
Organism: Ceratothoa steindachneri; assembly: GCA_963969495.1. Classification (NCBI taxonomy): domain Eukaryota; kingdom Metazoa; phylum Arthropoda; class Malacostraca; order Isopoda; family Cymothoidae; genus Ceratothoa; species Ceratothoa steindachneri. The sequence goes on from OZ018327.1 coordinate 58,998,551, forward strand.
TTCTCCCGTAGAATACTTCCTTTCTGAATTCATTTCCTGTTGAAGCGCTCCTTTCAAAATTGCTTTCTTCCATTGAATCGTTCCTTTCGGAATTCGTATATCTCGTGCAATCCTTTCTTTCGGAATTCATTTCCTGTGGAATCGTTCCTTTCAAAATTCCTTTCTTCCGTTGAATCGTTCTTTTCGGAATTTGTTTCCCCCGTAGAATCCTTCCTTTCAGAATTCATTTCCAGTGGAATCGCTTCTTTCAAAATTCCTTTCTTCCGTTGAATCGTTCCTTTCGGAATTTGTATCTCACGTGGAATCTTTCCTTTCGGAATTCATTTCCTGTGGAATCGTTCTTTTCAAAAATCTTTTCTCCCGTAGAATCCTTCCTTTCGAAATTCCTTTCCTGTGGAATCGTTCCTTTCAAAATTACTTTCTTCCGTTGAATCGTTCCTTTCAGAATTCGTTTCTCCCGTGGATTCCTTCCTTTCGAAACCCATTTCCTGTGGAATCATTCCTTTTAAAATTCATTTCCTGTGGAATCGTTTCTTTTGTAATTGATTTCCTGTGGAATCGTTCTTTCTAAAATTCCTTTCTTTCGTTGAATCGTTCTTTTCGGAATTCGTATCTCCCATGGAATCCTTCCTTTCTGAATTCATTTCCTATGGAATCGTTCCTTTCAAAATTCCTTTCTTGCGTTGAATCGTTCCTTTCGGAATTCGTTTCTCCCGTGGAATCCTTCCTTAGGGAATTCATTTCCTGTGGAATCGTTCCTTTCAAAATTCTTTTCTTCCGTTAAATCGTTCCTTTCGGAATTCATTTTTGCCGTTGAATCGCAGCTGGAATTTCAACCAACAGTAAAACCATTCCTAAAAATGGTAATCAAATTGATTATCTCATTAAAGGCGCGCTACTTTTTCATCTAGATGTAAAAAACGAAAAGAAATTTAGAATTTCTTATTCTTTTTATATTCTTTTTTACTCTTTTTTACTCGTTTTTACTCATTTTTCTTTTTCCCCGGATTTTTTCTACTTTTCCAGGATTCGTTTAATATGTCTACATTTTCATTTAGTCCAAATATTTTTTTCTTTAGCCTAAAACGTTATTAAAATCTTAAACTACTAATTAATTATATTCTTTCCTTCGTGTTTTAAGCGCAATAACAACGAGGCCGCATCTCGGCAGGGAGTTTGGAAGGAAAGATCGGTAAAGGGAAAATGCTTGGAAGATACGAGTATATAGAAGAAGATTCTCTTGCGCTTATTGGGGCCAGGAGGGCAAGCTGTGGGTTTTAGGAACGGGAGGGTAAACTGCGGGTGTTGGAGAAAGCAAGGCACGCAACCTTCTAGATGTCAGCTACACCAAGATGTCCCATGCCACACCTGACAGCCCCTTGCGTGGGGATATATGGGTAAATGGGGTAGTAGAACGAGAAAAGTGGGGTAGGAAAAGGGGGGAAGGCATATTAAAAACCACAAACCCAAACCAGATCCAAGAGGGAATCCCCCACACCCAACCTTATCTCATTCCGCCCCCCCCAAACAGGGATAAATGACGAAAGCTAGTAGGCGACTAGCCTACTGAATTAGCCTCCACCCAAGAAATAGGTGAGAAGAAAGCTACCAAGAGAGCCTAGGTAGTCTAAATCTAGTTAAGATGGGTCGGAAGGGCTTAGCGCTCCTCTAGATAACCGGTGTAGCAGTTTACACGGAGCACCCCTTTGGAAGTTAATTGGAAGACGAAGGATTGATTAACAAGTGTTCGAACTAGTCCTTTTATAATCCTGGTCGAGGTTCCCCCCCCCCCTCGAAAAAATGAGAATCGCATAAAGATTAGAATTACAATCGTTGGCAATTCCATGGTATTTGAGTATGTGATTCACTTTGGGCACAGTTGAATTAATAGAAAACCCCCACTAAAAAGCACTGTTTTTTTCCTGGCCCTAATTTTTTTAATTAACTATTTTTATGCCATTTTCAAAGGCATTTCAAGTGGAACAAACTAATCAATTATTACTACTAATTAGTAATTATTGGTATTGATAGTAATAATTGACTTTGGGTCACCGAGAGGAATTAAATCGTTATGATACTCATCTCACCGCCTAAGCTTGCCAACTGACATCTGCAGAATGGGCGTCACCCATTTTCTAAGCCCAACAGGTTGATTAGTGTCTATATATCTTACAAAACATTTTCACTTCGTCCATTTTCACAGCCATTACATATCTTTCCTTACGTGCGGTATGTTTTACGGTCTCACTGGTGGAAAAGTTCCTGATAGTTTCGAAATTTTTAACAAAACTTGGATTGCTTTTGAGTGATTTCCAAATTCGTCACTCAACCTCGCTTCTAACATCGATGGAGGGCGGGTCTTTGAGCGTCTCATATTTAGCAATTCCACTCTTATATTTTGTAAGGTAGGCTAAGGTAAGGTTAGATAAGGCAAGGTATAGTAATAAAATGCAAACGAAGGAGGGAATAAGGTAAGGAACTTGAGTCTGTCTTCCTCTAGTAATATAAGGCAATGCAAGGTAAGGTAACATAAGGTAAGGTCAGGTAAGGTAAATTAATGTGAGGTCAGGTAAAGTAAAGTAAGGTAACGTAATAATGCAAAGTGACGTAATAAGGTAAGGTAATTATCTAATATTAGGTGAGTTAAGGTAATAATTAGTTTGAAGGGCGACATGATGTGATTTGAAAATTTCCTCCGGATGGCTCGTTCGACACTTCGAACAAATATTGATTATTATTTTTCCCTTTTTCCGATGAGGGAGTTTATGTGTGGGGGAATTCTTAGTAGTTCCTTTCTAACTCCCTCTTGTTTCTTCCCTTCTGGTTTATTTAAGGAGGGGGCGAATATTATATGAGTTAAATTTCCCCCTAGCACTTAAGCTTTTGTAGAGGGAAAAATATATTCCCTCTTTTCTCTCCGACCAAAATTTAACCAAACACTCTTACTATGGAACTTGATGTTCTAGACCAGGAGAGAGGGACCTGCCGCCTTTAGGCTGAAAAGCCTTCTAGGCCAATTAACTACGGTCTTCTAAATGAATTAAAAATTTTGAGATCAAATCATTTTATTATTTTCATAAAAGAAATGATCGCAAGTCCTTAAAAAGTTATTTAAGTTTAGAATTGATTTTTTTATGAATATTATATATAGTCATATTATTTAATTATTTAGAAAATAATTTGCGACTTGCAGCGATTCACTTTGGGCACAGTTGAATTGATAGAAAAACAATAAAAAGAATGTTTTTTTCTTGGCCCTGATTTTTTTTAATTAACTATTTTTATGCCATTTTCAAAGGTATTTCAGGTAGAAAATTTAAGTAAATCACACCCCAGCCCTCTAGACTTTTTTATATCCTATTTATAACTAAACTATGAGTGAATGTTTTCAAAAGGACAATATGAAAATGGCATAGTTACGAAAAAATAGCGTATGCTCACACTGTTTACATGACCTAGACTCGTAGTACTCGAGTCTGTCTTCCTCTAGGATGGAATAAAGCCTGAGTTAATGACATCTGTACGCAAGATATTGGGCCAGCCCGCAGATGCTGGCAACCTCGAGATGGCAACACCTGGCAATCTCACGCCATTCGCGCCTATTTAGTGGCCTGGGGAGAGATGTAAATCCTATGAAGGCAGCAGAATTTCATTTCAAAAGTCGACGCTGAGAAGATCTCATTTTTGGTAAAGGAGGAAAAGTCAGAGGCAAGGGAGGCTCAAAACGCCAAGTTTTTGTTGCCTCATCAACCTTACGGGGAGAATTCATTTAGGAATTTTATACCGGCACTAAGAAGATTTGATGTCGTGCTAACCCCCCCCCCCCCCCTCCCACTACGGAGTCGCGAAGCTGAAATGAACTGATCTGCCACTCATCTAGTCTCGCCACAACTATGTCGGTCCACTTTGATAGACATAATTGGGGACGTAAAGGAAAGCAGGTTTGAGGATTAGCCCACTGTGGAACTCTACGGAAGAGACCGCCCGGTTACGAGGCGATGCTGAAAGCTTTGGGGAAGAGTTCGCTCTAATCTCTAAGGGTAGCTTCCGGCCAAGACCACAGGGGGACACACAACTGTCCCTGTGTAAGTTGGAAACAGCATCGATATCCAAACCCCAGATGGGGCGGCCCCCCGGTTGGTGGTAGTTGATTCTAACACCACCCATCATCAAGTCCGCCACTCATCACCCATCTGAGGGGCCTCGCCCGGGTCCACCCTCCATCATTCATCCCCCCCATTTGGTAGTTCAGTTCACGTAAGCTTAGTGATGAAGTGGTGGGAGACTCCAACTACCCCAATAAATAATCCGAGAAGAGAAGGAGCACCAATCTGAGGAAATTCCAATCACCCACATCGAGAGCGGACGGAGACAATCAATTATCTGGACTGAAGGGCCACTCTTGTGAAGAGATGGCCCAGGACCACACGACCAGGATTCCTCTGCGGGTTGTCGACGGACAGCCCAAGCCCAGCAGAGAGTCCACTTTTGAGGCCGTGTACGGAGCTCTGGGCATAGCCATGGTTAGGCTGCTAGATATCCCCTCCGGTTATATCGCCATCTGCGAGAAGGAAAAGGATATCGAGGAAATAACCAAGGAAAGGGCAGTGGAAGCGCTACGTGCCATTGGACTGCAGCCAACAGTACCCCCCCCCCCCCAGATTCTGGCCCATAGGAGCGTGGTATGTCGTCGGATCGACCCGTGGATTGGCCAGCATACCGCGGAGGAGATCCGCGAAGAGATAGAGTTACGGCAAGCCTGGGCTAAGGTAGCCGAGGTAATCAAGTTTTTGAACAGAAGGGACGGAGGTGAATGCACACATGTGTTCAAGGTGGTCTTCGCGGAGACTACCATGGCACATAAGGCCAAGGAACAAGGACTGCTAATGTTCAATGCTAAGATCAGCGGCGAACAGGTGGAAAAGGGAGAGTACACCCCAGTCCAATTCTGCTTTAAGTGCTTTCAGATGGAATCTCATGCCACCAAAGACTGCAGGGAGCCTCAAGAATCTTGCTCCAAATGCAGCCTGAAGGGCCACAATTGGCGCAACTGTGACAACAACACAGTGAAGTGTATAAGCTGTGGGCAAGGTCATAGGACTATGGCCATGTCATGCCCCGCCAAAAAGGAGATAATGAGAAAAAAGCAGGAAGCAAAGAAGAACGAGGAGACACGTAGGGCGAACACGTCCTACGCACAGGCAGCTAAGGCGGCAATCTCTGAGGTAGACGCCAAGAAGACGTATCTAAAAATCGAAAACGAGGGCTCCACCAAAATAATGACGTGCATCCTTCATGCACACGTCATGAACTTGGCTCGCCCGGGCACATTTGCAACGGTTCTGAACCAAATGTTAGCAAAGAATGGTATGGAACAAATGTGGTTCCCGGACAACCCCCCCTCAGGGGACGTACTGCATCTGCAGATGACCCCGAAGGAGCAGAATTCTGCAATTACAACACTCACAGATACAGTCAAGAAACCAAACAAGAAAGCACGGAAAGTAGCAGTCGAGGCGACAACTCCTGCTCCCACCCATGGTAAACAAAAATCGGCTAAAAATAACAACTCTGATAATAGCAGTTCTTCGGAATCCTCAGATTCCTCAGACACTGATACACCCAAACCCCAGGATTAGAAAGAACAGAAGAAGAGAGTGAAGAAGATAAGGGCGAACTATATTAACCTAAGGATATACGCCTGTGAGCAATTCCACTTCCCGGAGGAGATGGAAACCAGGAGCGTATTCCAGGGCATAAGGTCTAAGATCTACAAATGGGAATATGACTCAGAGGTAGATCCCGAAACAGTGGAGGAGGCCCTGCTCACGCAAAATGTGATTCTACATCACAGCACATGCGAGCAGATCTCAAACGCTGAGTTTAGGAAGAAGAGAAACGGGAGAAAAAAGAACATCACCCAGAAGCACTAAGTGACAAATAGATGGAGAGAGTAAGCAACAGAATGAGGATTCTGACACTCAACGTGAATGGATGGGAGGAGAAAGCCACGGCATATGGTAACATTTTCCGTGTGCACGACCCCGACATCATTCTCATCACAGAGCACAGTATCAACACTACAGCTGGTCACATTAAAATACCGGGCTACAGAGTGATCATGAAGAACCATTCCCAGGAAAGGTTTGATGGTGCTGCAATAGCTGTCAAGAGGAACATCTCCTTCAAACAACTACCAGAACTCGATGAGTCCTTTGTGGCAATCGAGGTACACACCCTGGTCGGAGACCTCGTGATAGCTGCAGCATATCAACCCCCTCGACGAGCATATCTCCCGTTATGCAACTTTTACACACTGTTCGGGCACCGCAGAATGGCATTCTTAGGGGGAGACCTCAATGCCAGATGCCGTGCGGCAGGCTATAGTAGCACCAACGATAGAGGCCGAAACTTGGAATTGATTATGGGAAGAAAGAACATTCAAAGGATAGGGCCGGATTTTCCGACCTATATCACTTCCCGGTCAGCAACTAAGCCTGACATAATCTTAACAAGTGAAGGCTTTCCTTTCAACTACCATAGTGAGCCAGGCCCGGCAGTCCCTAGTGATCACATAGCGATTCTCACTACAATATCTCTCGCACCAATCCAGCTCCCAGCCCCTCTCCGGAAAAATTACGCCATGGCCAACTGGGATCGTTACAAGCAACGACTCAGTGACTATGCGCCAGCTGACCTCAGCACGGCGTCGTTAGAGGAGATCGACAGGGAGTTGGAGAGGATAACAACGTCCATACTAAACGCGGACCGCGAGAGCATACCCGTTACAGGGTATAAAACACCTCCTCAGCCCAGATGGACAGAGGAGATGAGAGATATCTCTCGCGTTCACAGGGAAGTGTTCGAAGAAGTACGACGGGAGGGTCCCAGCCGGGAAAGGAGCTTGCTGCTCCGACGCCTAAGCTCAGAGCTTAGAGAGGCTATCAACCTCCAACAGGGGGAAATATGGAACAACTTGATAGCCAAAGTCAACAGCGAACTTAGCCCGGCCAAGTTCTGGCGCCAAGTCAGGAATTTAAAGGGACTTACACCAAGACCCAAGACTCGGATAAAGGAGAACGGAGACTACATTGAGAACCCGTTGGTTCTCGAGGATATGTTCAGGAACTTCTGGAAAAACGTTTTCAGGATTACACCCGAGGAAAACGTTGAGTTCGACCAGGAATTCGAAGGCCAACTGATTGAACAACTTAATCAGGTAACGCATCGCACACACCCACTACAGCAAGTCAACGAAGGCAGGGAGATGGCGGGTCACGGACGTCCTATAACATCAGAGGACGTCAAGGCCACTGTAAAAGCCTTTCGACAAAAGGCACCAGGCTGGACGGGTATTACCAGAAACAACTTGGTTAACGCCCCACAGCAGATCATTCAGGGAATCGTTAATATCTACAACGCTTCCCTGAACACGGGCTACTTCCCGGAGGGTTTCAAGATTGCGAAGGTGATCTTCATACCCAAGGGAGGTAAGCCCCCTGATCAACTGGTAAACTACAGGCCAATCGCCCTGCTGGAGTTCATTGCAAAAGTCTACGAGAGACTCCTAGCTGACAGGCTTCAACAACAACTTGCCGAGCTAGGAGCCCACAACCCTCAGCAGCACGGGTTCCGCAAGGGTCGAGGAACGGAAACAGCCCTCGCCCTTCTTGCGGAGAAACTCGCTTGCAGTAAAGCTGAGAGGCGGTACGTAGACGTGGTGCTGCCTGATGTTAAGAAGGCCTTCGATAAGGTTTGGCTGAGAGGATTACAGTACAAGATCCTCAACCTCCAGCTTAACCCACTCCTGGAAAGGATCCTTTGCAATTACATCTCCGATAGGAGAGCCCGAATTTCAATCGAGGGCTGCAAAGGACCCGAATTCGAACTAGAAGCGGGAGTTCCACAAGGCAGCTGTCTCAGCCCTCTGCTGTACCTCGTGTACACAATAGACCTGCCTGCTCCAGTGAGGTACGATTCGATGTATCTGCAATATGCAGACGACATCACCCAAATCGTCCTGAGTCCATTCAGGAACTCTGGAAGCCAGGCGAGGGCGACAGCTGTCGAAATTGAAAATATCAATAGATATGAAAGAAAGTGGAAAATAAAGACCAACCGCCAGAAGTTCACGATCATTCCAATGAACCGCCGAAAAATTGATGACGTTGTCGTCAATAATGAACACTATCCGTACTCCAACGAGGGTAATGTCCTGGGCTTACGACTCTTTAAATCTGGATATAAGACCCACATGAATACCAGAGTCTCCCTAGCCAAACGAGAGCTGAAGAAACTTTACCGCTTCCGAGGCCTCAGCGAGCCTAACATCAAAAAGCTGTATATGGCCCTGGTACGCTCAGTCCTGGTGTACCCGGCCGTGATCACGCAGATGGCAAGCTGTACCTCTCTCAGAATGATGCAGAGAGTGCAGAATAAACCACGCTGCTGATTACAGGCACGCGAAGGATCGACCGTACTCGGCAATCGACTCTTCACCAGAGAATCGGTCTAAAGCCCATCAATACGGAGATCCAAAGGCTAGGGAGAAAGACATGGGACAAGATAGATCAAACTATACTCCCGAATTTGAACCTAAATTTAAACATTCGTGCAAACCGGAGACGCGCTATAGGTAGAACTGCTTTGTTCCCAAGCAGTAGAACCTGCGCGAGAGAAGTGGTACTACCTATATTTACGTAGTATTAGTCCACTTCTCTAAAATTATGTGACTCTAAGATTCCAAGACTCAAAAGTTTGACGATTAGACAACCAAGTTGACAATTTTAAGAAACATATTGAAAAAAGAGGCGTAGTGCCCACGTTAAAGTCCCCTCCCCCCCCCAAATATAAATATAGTAAAAAATTAATAAAATTAAAACTAAATTTAAATAAAAAAGAGGCGAAGTGCCCAAACCTAATAATAATCAAAAGTCAAGAATAAAAAGAGGCGAAGTGCCCAACTCCCAATACCCAACTGATAATAAGTAAACTAAAAGTCAACAAAATTCAAACTAAGAAAAGAGGCTAAATGCCCATATTAAGAGACTACAAAGTAATCAACACTGAGATTCATTCAGCAAGAAAGACAACCTTGAAAGGCTTGAATGCTTCGAAGGTGGAAATACCTAAAAGAAATATATATATTATAACGGAGGAAACTGGCTGTCAATGACAGTCAGCTACTTTTTGACGGAGGAATTAAAATTTTTTAAATACACAACATGAAGAATGCTAGTGATGCCCTAACACCAGGGCAAACTAGAAAACATATTCCCACCTTTATATACCTACCACACAATTTCACCACTTTAACCTAATTTGTAATTTGTAATTTGTAAATCCTATTGTATTGTCATCGCCTCGCCATTCACTCAACCCACTCGTTCGCTCAACACCAAGTGCCAACCCTCACACGTTAACCTCTAAAGCTCTCCATTCACGTGAGCTGCAGTCAGTCACTTGACTTGAGCAATATTAGACTTCTACTCCCAACTTTTAATTCAATGAACTTTTTTTTGTCAGTAAATAAATAAATAAAGCAGTACACATAACATTATTGTACATTTTTTCACATTAAATTATCGTTACACAACACTATTTGTACTCATTTTGCATGATTTCGACTGTGAGCTGCATGGCCTTGTGCTCCTCTTTTTTCGAAGCAACCACAATCTCCATTCTAGCGCCCACCTAGCCCAGGATGCATTTTTGGATACCCCCAAGAACTGGTTTTGATACCTACTAGGGGTATTGAGGCACTACTTTAAGAACATATGTTCGAAGTAAATATAATACATGATTGGAGTGTTTGTATAACTAACGGCTCCATATACTCAGACTTGATCTTAGCAATCTAGAAGCGAAAGAGCTGGACTGACAATTTAGGCATGTTTCCGGGAGACATAATCGAGTTTGTCTGATAATGTAATAGATAGTAGACACACATGGACTGATAATGTAATAAATAGTGGACACACATGGACTGATAATGTAATAGATAGTGTACACACATGGACTGATAATGTAATGGATAGCGGGCACACATGAACTGATAATGTAATAGATAGTGGACACACATGGACTGATAATGTAATAGATAGTGGACACACATGGACTGATAATGTAATGGATAGTGGACACACATGGACTGACAATGTAATAGATAGGGGAGACACATGGACTGATAATGTAATGGATAGTGGACACACATGAATATTCCCCCCTCGGTTTATAGTAAATGACCTTCGTGGTTAACATGTACCTTGAAATGAATAAATCATCTTATTTGGTTTGTATTAGACGGTACAAATACATGTACACCCTTCTTTGTTAGGAATGACGCTCACATGTATGTACAAGTTTGGTTGCAGCAAAAAGATTTTTATGGACCTGTATTCGCTTTCGTTTTGCAAAAAGAATATATATAAGAATGGAGGAAGGAGAGTCGTAGCAATGTATAGTGCCCTACTCACCCCAAATTAAGATTGTGGGGCCCCCATAACAATATATAATACATTTACAAGTAGTGCCAGGCACGGCAAATACCATTCTTAGCAGTGCCAAAGTTGCGGAATACTTACAGAAAATGTATATTCGAAAATTTTATATTTTCATTAATAAAATAAAAATTGGGGGCCATAGCGGGACCCCTTCAAGAGCACCCGGCCCGGCGAGGGGTCAGGGGCGGTTGCTACGGCTCTGGGAGAGAGGAAAAGCTCAATTTCATCTTCATTATAGGAGTTGATGTGAAGAGACCTCAAGTTATCCTAACTCGTATATCGCGGGCCGTTTGTTGATTAATGGAAACAGAAAGACAATTCACTTCGGTATTTACATAATATTTAGGGCCTTGCTTCGAAAATATTACCCTAACCCGAGATGTTACCTGCTTATCGTAAAATAGGATCCATATCAATCCGTCGTTTCCGTAAGGAGGTTTTAGTTGCATGCACACGACTCTCAAGGTCCTCCCAAGGTTAGTCCGGGAATTATTTGGCAAAACATCCTACCTCTTCGCCCGATTCTAACGGAATTTGAAACCCTAATGTTGTTTTACATGCGCTTTCGAATGATAAAATTGTCAAGGTCCTCCCAATGTTAGTCCGGGAATTATTTTGCAATATCATCGTAACTATTCGGCCGATTCTAACGAAATTTGAAACCCTTTATGTTCTTTTACATTCTCTTTCGAATGATAAAAATGTTAAGGTCTTCCCGAGGTTAGTCCTGGTATTATTTGGCAATATCATCGTAACTATTCAGCTGATTCTAATGAAATTTAAATCCTTTATGTTGTTTTTAATTATCTTTCGAATGATAAAATTACCAATGTCCTCCCAAAGTTAGCTCTAAAATTATTGAAAGTTTTGAAGGTCATATGGTCATAAGGTCATAAGTCAGAATAATTGATAGCACGCGACTTAGGTCTGGTGACCTTATTCTCTCATCAGCAAAAGGCCAAACTTCGACTTGCAGGAGAGAGAGAATTATGAAGATGCAGTAAGCAATCAAGAGTATCATGAGTCTATTAACGAATCCCTCTCAACTTTGAAATTACACTTCCAGAGGTGCGCACACTTAATCGTTAATCCGTTACTTCGCTAAAATGATGATACAGTTAATTGTTAATCGGTTTCTTCTTTAAAAATGTGGACACATTTAGTTGTTAATCCGTCCCTTCATTAGAAATGTGCACACGGTTAATCATTATTCAATTACTCCATTAAAATGAGCATACAGTTTATTGTTAATCCGTTACTTCGTCAAAATTGGACATACTGTGAATCGTTAATCGTTTACTTTGTTAAAATGTTTACACAGTTAATCGTTAATCCGTTACTTCGCTAAAATGATGATACAGTTAATTGTTAATCGGTTTCTTCTTTAAAAATGTGGACACATTCAATTGTTAATCCGTCCCTTCATTAGAAATGTGCACACGGTTAATCATTATTCAATTACTCCATTAAAATGAGCATACAGTTTATTGTTAATCCGTTACTTCGTCAAAATTGGACATACTGTGAATCGTTAATCGTTTACTTTGTTAAAATGTTTACACAGTTAATCGTTAATCCGTTACTTCGCTAAAATGATGATACAGTTAATTGTTAATCGGTTTCTTCTTTAAAAATGTAGACACATTTAATTGTTAATCCGTCCCTTCATTAGAAATGTGCACACGGTTAATCATTATTCAATTACTCCATTAAAATGAGCATACAGTTTATTGTTAATCCGTTACTTCGTCAAAATTGGACATACTGTGAATCGTTAATGGTTTACTTTGTTAAAATGTTTACACAGTTAATCGTTAATCCGTTACTTCGCTAAAATGATGATACAGTTAATTGTTAATCGGTTTCTTCTATAAAAATGTGGACACATTCAATTGTTAATCCGTCCCTTCATTAGAAATGTGCACACGGTTAATCATTATTCAATTACTCCATTAAAATGAGCATACAGTTTATTGTTAATCCGTTACTTCGTCAAAATTGGACATACTGTGAATCGTTAATCGTTTACTTTGTTAAAATGTTTACACAGTTAATCGTTAAACCGTCACTTAGTTAAAATGATGATACAGTTAATTGTTAATCGGTTTGTCTTTAAAAATGTGGACACATTTAATTGTTAATCCGTCCCTTCATTATAAATGTGTACACGGTTAATCATTACTCCATTACTCCATTAAAATGAGGATACAGTTTATTGTTAATATGCACACGGTTAATCATTATTCAATTACTCCATTAAATGAGGATACAGTTTATTGTTAATCCGTTACTTCGTCAAAATTGGACATACTGTCAATCGTTAATCGTTTACTTTGTTAAAATGTTTACACAGTTAACCGTTAATCCGTTACTTCGCTAAAATAATGATACAGTTAATTGTTAATCGGTTTCTTCTTTAAAAATGTGGACACATTTAATTGTTAATCCGTCCCTTCATTAGAAATGTGTACACGGTTAATCATTACTCCATTAAAATGAGGATACAGTTTATTGTTAATCCGCTACTTCGTTAAAATTGGACACACTGTGAATCATTAATCGTTTACTTTGTTAAAATGTTTACACACTTAATCGTTAATCCGCTACTTCGTTAAATGTTTAACGGAATTTAACGTTAACGTGTTAACGTTAATTATTATTTTATCATTATAAAACAAATCAAACTGTTGGATGATACCGCACGCTACTATAAATTTTGCGAAAGGATTAGTTTATGCAAGAGAACTCTTAAGAGTACTTCTCTTTCAAAGACCCATAAGAGCTGACCGACGAAAGAGTGGCCAAGGTCGAACGCATTATGAAGAAACAGGGTACGGGAAACGAGATCCACTCCTTCATTTTTCCTCAAGTTCGATCAACATATTCTCAGAGGTCAGGAACTTGTCGACCTGATCGAAGAGTTGGATGTAAGTGTCTTGAATATGGATGAGTTTAAGCATCGCTTTCTGAGAACCACTTCATTTTCTTGACTATCCCGGTTGCTCTCCGGATGCACACTGTGAGTTGGGTAAACAACTTAGACAACTTTTCGATCACATCCATGGTATGGAGAAATTAGGAGATGTTAGACTAGCGGTTTTTTTGGACAGCGAAGGCAGCTGTTTTCTACACAATGCGGCTTCCGTAAGTTCCTCTTCACATCTCATGGAATGCTTAGCTTGGAAAATGTTATCTTCGAGGCATTCTTTCGTAGACAGCATTTCGCTACAGTGTTTTGCATTTAGAGAAGGCTTATGATACCACATGGCGATATAGTATGATTTATACCTTACACATCATGGGCGCGAGGGGGCGTCTTTAATCTTCATATTTGAGTTTTACGAGGTATTTAGTTTGTGGTACAATTGGCGTGAGCGCTTTACGGCCCAATTAGGCATGAAAAAGCCGCCCAGTGGTGAAGTTTCCTCCTCAGCGTCATACTCTTTGCCTTGAATATCATCGCCATTAGCTCACTGCGGACAGAAGATGTTCTCGCAACGGTCAACGTAGACAACTTTTCGATCTCTTTTGATGCAGCCCAGATGACAACTCTGGAGGGTCAGCTTTATCAGGCTTTGAAGCGCACAAAGGACGCTTTACATCTTCACCTACCTCTACACTTCTTTCGTTTGAGTTCGTGTAGATGGAGCAAAGGAGTCTTTAAAATCTTAATGTATAATGGTCTTTCGAACTTTTCAGGCATATTCACAAGAAAAACTTAATACTGAAGAACGAGAAAGAGCATACGGTTGTAATTAACCGCCTTAAACGTATTCAACTCGAAACAGCGCCTCTCACGTGCAGGGAATCCCACGCCACAAGAAATGAAAGACCCTTTAGACCCGACTATTCAAAAAGACTTGCCCACACTCATAAGAGAATACCAGGTTGACCATGGAATCCTACGACTAAGCTAGCTTCTGCCGGATCCTATGGAGTAGAAATGAGATAGATACGAACCTTATCTGCCTTTCATGGATAAGGTTCGTGCTATCTCCATTTGGTTTACGAAGAAAGCATTCTGCTAGGAAACTCAATTCTTCTTAAAGTAGGGGACAAAACACCACCAATTCGGGAAGGACTACAACTAGTTTGTCGAGAGGAAATAAAGTTCAGTCAGACTAGTCAAGCCAAATTTCCGCACAAGCCGAAAGTACTAAACGTTTCTCTTACATAATTATAAGAAGCTTCTATCTTTCGCTAGTATCCATGGTAGCGGTTCTTTTTTCTACTCCCCTCATTTCAAGGTCAAAGGTCATCATTTTTCTTCGTCATCGAGCGATTTCTAGTATGAAAAGGGAAGCGAATAAATTTAGTGTAATATTACCCTCCCCCTCCCCTTTCCCCCCTCCCCTCTTCTTTTTATATTTAATATTCATTCTATCACAAACACTTAAACAGATTTCAGGTGAAATCTAGGGGGTTTATGTACCCTCCCTGCCCCAACACTTCTAGCTTGCCCTGGCCCTAATGCATACAGGATGACCCGTTGCTATAGATCTTCCCCATATTTTCATTTACTCAACTTCACCCTTTTCTTTACAGCCCTGGTTACGAACTTTCTGCCTTATATGGCCTCGTTGCTATTGCGCTTTAAATTCGAGAACCCCCGCCCCACACCCACACCCACACTCCTTACGTATATCAAACCTTAATTCGCTCATCTTTTGCCATCTTTCACGCTTTACTAACAACAGAAACAACACACTATCACACAGTTTACCAGAGCTCTTGGTAGCCGTGAGGGTACTGGCGTTGGTCTGCTAACCTTTATGTCGATTTCATTATCAGGTCGGGATCCGCCTGGATAAAGGTAGGTTGGCGAACTACTAGTACTACTTACTACATAGCTTACCAACCATTCTCTTGCATTATAAGAACCTGTCATATCATTTACTTATCGACACGCCATACATTCTGACCAACACCATAAACACAGCGTAAACCATCATTTTCCATATTTTTTTCCATTATTTTCGAGTAAATCCATTTCCAAAATTGGTGTACAGGGTGGTCCGAAAGTTTTGTCTTCCCCTGTAAATATTTTTTTAATTCTCTATTTCAGCTGACCAGTACAGGTGTTTGATATTATTATATTGTTATTCTATTGCTCTTCTATTGTTCTTATTACTTATCAGTAGGGAGTGACGGGACTTTCAGATCACCCTGTACAATGACCTATAGGTATAAATTACCTATGTATGAAGTGTAGAGGAATTATAACATACCCCCGTCACCCCCGAGGGCCAAGCGGACATATATATTAAAGTCCCTCTTCGGAGAGAGCGAGAGAAACGTACCAGAAGATGAGGGGCGTGAGAACGTTAGTCTGACTAACAGTCCAACTGCCGAAGGGCTCTGATCTCCCCGCCGAATGGGTAGTCGAGTCGAGCTGCAAGGCCAAGGTAGCCGCAAAAGGCCATTAAGCAGCTCTCAAAAGATCCGATTACCTACGAGGTCAGGAGGTTCGCGGTCAGAGCTCCAAAAAGCGGTGTCAGATCAAATTAACCACCGAGGAAAAATAATGTGACGGTTGTCGGTGCCTCTCATTAAGAAGCAGACTTAAGCTCCGCAGTGCCCCCCCCCCGCCTCCTCACTTCTCGTGCTTCCCTCAGTAGCATTACCACGTCCCACTTAGGTGGGGCTGTCGCCGGTCTATAAATAAGCCCCGTGAGGAAGGAAAAGAGATTATTGATTATTATTCTGATAGAGACAATAGAGGACTAGATCAATGTGATCAGTCCCTCGCCCAGTTCTGAAATCGACTTCTAAGACTTAGAAGTTTGTCGCTTTTTCTTATCGGTGCCATGCCGATTTAGCCTTCAACAGACTTAGCAAGAGGTCTGGCTGGATCACAATTCCTAAGTGCCAAACAGGAATTTCGGGATCAAGACAAAAGAAGATCCGCTCACCTTCGAGGGACTCTTAAATTGCAATCTCAGTAATTGTGAGAAAAGAAGAATTAATCTTCAAGGAAGATCCATTTGAGTACTTGCGGAATCACCTCGTAACCTAAAACCTAGTTGGGAAACCTGGCGAAGTACACGAGGATACTAGAAAAACTCAAGAGCTACCAAGAAAAGTACTCCTTGAGCCAGAGAGCACAACTCCTGTCTCCGTCTTTTAGACTTATAACCGGATAGATAAAGTTACAAGAAGAATTAAACATCGTTTCTGACCGTCTCTGGGACAACCACCATCCGCTCTCAGTAACGCAAAGAATCGTGAAAAATCCAACATAGCGACATCCGTCAACCCCTGTTCCTTTCAAGGTTATGTAAGTTCAAATGACTATATATATATATATATATATATATATATATATATATATATATATATGTTTTGATTGAGTAGGATTTTAATGCTGTACCCAAGCTAACTAAAGGAGAGATAATATTTAGTGAATCCTGTCATATTTTTTAGTTAGATTAGTGGAACGTAAATCGTGGCTAAACGCTGTACTAAAAGGTCTCCATAAATTAACTATCTGGCAATTGGTTTACTTACGTGGAGCCTACTTTGCTTTGATCCGGACTCGCATCAGGAATAGGCCCTTATTCAATTCTAACGAACCATGTTAAACTTTTAGAATTTAGTGTAAATATTTGAGTTAATTGATAAATTAAAAAGATATATATTTTTGGTTAATTCTTGGTGTTTCACTGTATCCTTACGTGTTGACCGGCTCTTTCCTTAAAACTGATTAAACGCTGTGGTACTCTCATAATACAGTAATTAAAGAATCCACTCAGCCAATAAAGGAATTGTTTTCCTTCATAAGTAGTAGTGTCATACTGGCGCTCTAAAGTCATTTAATATATAATTTTCTGGCAAAAAGAGGGACACAACAATACCTCGACATGAAGGTTATGCAAATTTTGGATGAATATAACCAAATTTATCAACAATTTGCTAGTTAGTGTCCAAAATGATAGCAAACGTTTAGGATTCTGAGGGAGAGAATCGGCGTTGTTTACATACTAACTTCCATTAACCGCTGCCATGGTCATTCTCAAGCCCGGCGAACAAGTGGGAAAGGTTACCAGAGGGCTGCAGGTACCCCAATCATAACACTAACATAGGTGTAAATAATCATTATGGGTGAACAAAAAATGATCAAAAAGTTTTCAGTTGAATCTCGTGGAATTTGTCATTCTCTTGCCAACTGTCGCCGAGGTAACACGCTAAAGAAATCTCTCACGATGATGATAAACGAAGTCCAATCGCTTAAATAGAGGGTGGTCTGAAAGTATTGTCAATGCGTAAATATTGTTTTAATTTTCTATTTCAAACATTGTTATTTACTAACTCTATAATTTAAGAAGGAATTTTTGGGGAGTATTTGAATAATAATTTCATCTTAGTTTGGTTATGATTTGTTTTTATCAAAGTTATTTCTAATAATTTTTTTATAATATCAAAAAACAAAATGGTGAAGTTCAGAAATAAATATAAGTATCGAAATTTTGTGAAATTTTCAAAACCAAAAGAATTACAAATGGTGAAGTTCAGAAAATTTATTTTTTATATATCTTCTTCTATAAAACTATATTTTAGCAACGTGATATTTTGAAAGTATCAAAAAAAGGGGGCACATGTAAAGTGAATAGCTCCTTTACACCCTAAAAGAAATATAAATAATCCTGGTTTTAAAAATATTACCAAAACAGAACATAAATAAAAAAGAAACAGTGAAAAAAAATATAAATTGTAGACGTTAAAATGAATCCAATTTCTCATTAAAAAAATGTTTCCTAATAAACTTGTGTTGCAAATTTACAAATTACTCAAATAATAAATGTATACAAATACTTATAACTTTGCTATATAATTCCTCGTAATTGCATGGCGAGAGATCAATACACAATTCAATTTAGAGGACACAAACAAATATTAGAAAACGGACTTTGACAAATTAGTTATCCCTAAATACATCCAAGAATAGAATTATGAATTAAGCATTTCTGACCGGCTTGAAGGATATTTGGAGAGCTATTTCACGCTAATTAACGAATTATCGCTATTATTATTATATATATATATATATATATATATATATATATATATATATATATATATATATATATATATATATATATATATATATATAGTACAAGAGAAATAAGAATTGGACGCGAATGAGCAAATGAGACAAGAAACCGGAGGGTTTTAAAGGCAAGAGAGAGGAATATTAGAAGAATCCAAAATCAAAGGGAGCAGAGGGCGGCACAGTGAAGGAGATCCTTTACCGAGAAGACAGAAATAACGCCAGGGGGAAAAAGGTTTGAATTCCTGGCCGCGCCTCGAACCCGGGTCTGCTGATTGCCGGTCAGATGCTTTACCGCTAAGCTACCAGGCACAGTAACTATATCTCGCCCAAAGCGTTACCCCATCAGACCCAGTATCTCCCTAAGCTAGGAACCTCCAATAAATTTTTATACCACAAGGTTTCTGCATCTTTCTTTCTGTCTTCAAATTTTATTTGAAAGACAGAAAATAAAAATGGCGTATCCCTGTGGTGGTTGTATAATGACCTGCAGATCCTGTAGTTGCTCCTTCTTTGTATATATATATATATATATATATATATATATATATATATATATATATATATATATAATTTAAAGGGACGAAGCTGTATTCTAAATTAAACTGGAAAGCACTTAGAGAGCATAATACCTCCAGTGACGCCATTGCTATTAAATTCGAATAATCAGGAAATACTGTCAAGACGAGACAAAAGCTTTTAAGGGAAATTATAATTTCCCTTGATGGCGGAATGAATAGAGATTTCGACTCCGGATTAACCATAATCAAATATAGGAGGTAGACTATAATTCCTCAGCCCTGGAAACCTACCCATCTCATTAGAAATTATGAGTTTATTTTCACTAGTTTGTGAAGGATAAAAAGAAAGCTGATTTTTCACAATTGCATATCCGGATTTCCTATTCGTCCAAATAAGGCAGATCCAGATCTTGTATTCGTCTAGACATGGCATATTATAATCTCATATTCGTCCAGGTATGGCAGATCTGGATTTCGTTTTTGTTCGGATGCGTAAGTTCCGGATTTCGTATTCGCCCAGATGTGGCAAATCCGGATCCCACATTTATAAAGATGTGACACGGCAAGATCTCGTTTTCGTCGATATATGGCAAATAGGCATCTCGTATTTGTTAAAATATGGCAGATCCAGATCTCATATTAATCCACATATGGTAGGTCCAGATATCGCATTTGTCCGGTTATGGCAGATCCGGATCTCATATTCGTCCGGATATGGTAGATGCGGATATCGCATTTATCCAGTTATGGAAGATTCGGATTTCGTATTTATCCGCATATGGCAGATCTGTATCTCGTATTTGCCTAGCTATGGCAGATCCGGATCTCATATTCGTCCACATATGGCAGATGCGGATCTCGTATTTGCCTACATATAACTTTTTACCTTCAACATATGCACATAATCTATCTGCCGTATTCTAAATTTATCTTATTTCATCTACCTCGTGGTGGAAATCGTCCCTTCCTCTACCAGCCTCGATAACTGTACTGTTATTCAGTGAAGATCTTTCTTTCTTTAAATATATATTTTGCTGTCACAGCTCCGATTCCTGAACTAGATTCGGATCAATATGTGTATGTGAGACGTCACTAGTTGTTTTTTTTTTTCAATTTAACTAGACCATTATTTGGTATGACATTGCCAAAAATGTCAGAAAACCCCCTACTCGCACCGTTAATGAAATATGTGATCCAGAAGCCGCAACCCGTTTTGGATCCATCCAAAAGTCTAGCCAATTTTTGTTTGTCCCTAACCTAACCTCTCCATAAGGTTTCATTAAAAATACCCCAATAAACCTTTGGGATATAAGGAGGACCTTGGTAGTTATATCATTCGAAGTAGAATGTGAAACAAAATAAGGGTTTCAAATTTCCTTAGAATCAACTGAATAGTTACGATGTTATTGCCCCCCCCCCCAAACTCATTGAAAAGTAGAATGTTTACCATCCGACCGACCGACCTACGGACCGACATAGTACCTTATAGAGTCACGTGCACGTAACTAATAACAGAGTATCGTGTCCCTGTAAAAGGATGCTCGATGGCAGTTCATCTTGACTGCTAAACACGCTCTGTAGGTCTTTTTCTCAAAACGCAAACATTTGCTCGAGGTACCTTATACCCACTCTAAACCTTTCCTGCTCATCGACTATCATTCCTTTTCAATCGATTTCGATTTAAAATAAGTATAATAAAGCAAGAGGAAACAGGATATATAAGATAAAATAGGGCCACATTAACTGATATACATACGGAGTTTAAAATCGAGTATGGCTCCAAACAAGCTAATCCGGACCATCTTTCAGTCTAGTCAATTGACTATTTATTCAGCGCTTTCTTAGGATTATACCGATGTAGACACTTACATGAATCCTGAAAACTTCTTGATACATGTAATGTGTAATTCTGATTAGATTCATATTGGGGAAGGCTTAAAAAATATGCATGTAGGCTATGAGACTGTACCAAAGGAACAAACTCTTATAATCATTCATTCCTTTCTCAGGGCAAACAACTACCTAGGCAGTTATAATACAGCATCTGTAACATAACTCGAAGTGATAGAAAGTGGCGATGATTTGGAATTTTAGAGAAAGGACGAGACTGTAAATAAATTAGAAACAAAAGGTCTAAAAGAGTGAGTTGGGATTCGTAATACTCTCCTGGGTACCTGTATCGTTTTAGCGCGGTATGTATGTAAAGCGAACATAGACACGTCCAAAAATTAAGCATCATTTCATTTAAGTAAATTACTTCCAGTGTACCGTGCCGATAAGTGCAAGCGAGCCGCTTAAAAGACTTGCTTGAATAAGGCACTTTTGGAGACACATACTGGCGCAGTCGATACACCGCTCACCAACGGGGATCCAGTGACGCATGAATCTGTTCCCAGCTCATTTCACACTACTCTCCTCCTTTATATTTTAATCGTCCTTTTCCTACACCCTTTTATCTACACCAGCATGGTATCTCAAAATTATTGATACTATAATATTAATTTAATTATCTGTTAGTAAATCGCTGTATTAAGCATCTAAATAAAAAGATACGTGTTATTAATTCGAACTTTAAGATTTTAATTTTGAATTAGATTCGATTAAGCTTATATTAAAACAGGTCAGATTTCATTATTTTTTAACCGATATAAATGATAAATGAAGGAATTAATCTCGACTTCTTATTGGTAATTACTGATAAATGGCTGCAAATAATGACAATCGTTTTGACCTAAAAGGTTAACATATAAACAATTGGTAAATAGAACTTAACAAAGGCGAAAACTAGCACAAAGTAAATGCTAAGTCTCTTCCCCAAATCACTTAAATACCTGAAATAAATAACAACTAAAATATTATTATAATGACCAGGCAATGGCTTCGCCACTCCCCCGCTACGGGGGAACCTTGCGCTTCGCTACTAAGATTAAAATTAAAAATCTTAAAAAAAGCGGCTATGGTTAATTTTTTATAAATTTTCTGTACTTCGTGAATTGTAATTCTTTGGGGTTTCAAAAAAATTCACAAAATTTCGTTATTTATATTTATTTCTGAACTTCACCATTTTGTTTTTAGATATTATAAAAGAATTATTAGAAATAACTTTGATAAAAAACAAGTCATAACCAAAATAAGATGAAATTATT
Source organism: Ceratothoa steindachneri (assembly GCA_963969495.1). Taxonomy (NCBI): domain Eukaryota; kingdom Metazoa; phylum Arthropoda; class Malacostraca; order Isopoda; family Cymothoidae; genus Ceratothoa; species Ceratothoa steindachneri. The sequence continues at coordinate 59,020,767 of OZ018327.1, forward strand.
ATTCAAATACTCAAAAAAATCCCCTTCTTAAATTATAGAGTGAGTGATGATATTATGGGGGGCTCTTGAAGGTCGTCCCTAATTATGGGGGAACCTTGAAGGTAATCGTGAGGACAACCCAAGATTACCGAGTTATCGCGTGACCTTTTGGCAAGGACTCCGGTTGATACAGATACCCCGGTTGGTTTGCGTTGCCTTTCCTTATTTCCCACGAGTTATTTTGTTGATTGCTATGGGAAGCCCTAAGCCGATGGGAGGTCTTATTCTAGCGATGGAGTCAAATAGCCCGGAGGATGGGGATAAACCACATCAGGGTAGAACACCGGTATTTCGGGAGTTATGTAATCGCGAGGAATTGCGATTAACGAGGAGAATGCACAACGGCTGTTTTCCCGATTAATAAGGCCTTGAAGCAGGAAGATTGAGGAACGTCAAGATATTGAAGTCACCAAAACAAAATAGAATTATTATGGAACTAAATCTTATTGCATTTACAAAAGTTCTTTAATTAAGTTTTAAGTTCTAAGTTCTGACGTAAATTAAGTTCGAGGTAAAGTGCGGGCAAGGTCTAAAAGAGGCCGGACGAATAGAGCCTTTAAGAGTTATAGCTTAATCTCTGCGTTATGTACACGACAATTTACAAAGATGAATTACGGGAATCCGAGAGATCGGACTGAGCAATATATAACGCGATATATTGCTATATAAAACAGTAATCTAATTATTCTCTTTGTTCTGGCTTCACACATTTATATATTCATTTAAGCCACGCCCTACAAGTTCCTCGTCCAACTAAGCCACGCCCTACAAGTTCCTCGTCCAACTAAGCCACACCCCCCTCTTATGTACAAGCCTGTTGATTTGTGGGTATTAACATAACTCGACCTTTGATTAGCTACTGCCGAACATATTGATAAGGAAGGCACTCCGACTATTGGGTAAAATTCTCTGTGGGTGGTGGCATGTTGCCATGGAGACAGCTTCCTAATCTGGTTTCTATTTGTTTAATAGTGATAGCTATCCAGTTTATTCTGGATTCTGCCTTGATTATAATGTTTGCCTAAGATTGCCTCGACCAACTCTAACAGAGATAACTGTGCTCCGTTTACTACCGTGTGACATTCTCGTAACCGGCGCTAAGTTTACTTTTCTCTCTCTCTCTCTCTCTCTACTTTATGTGTGTAGCGACTCTCGCGTGTGTCCTATTTTGGACGTACACACCGGTTGCTACAATATATAGAAAATCTAAAACAAAAGAAACTAGTTGATAAGAAAATTTTTATATGAGTGAAGAAAAAAAATGCAATCTAACCTGGCCTACACATCATAATTTCGTTCAAGGTTCAGATATTCTGTCTACATCCTAGCAGCACATAATAGGTGTTTTGATCATAACACTGATGTAATAGAATTTCAATTGCAATAGATTTTACAATATTAAGGAAAACCGCAATGTATGCAGTGATGGTATGCTTTGTATAGCCATGATTAATCACCTTCACACTGCCTCGGGTACACCTAGAAGACTCCACCTCATAAACCAAAATAATTAACAGTCCTAAGATGAACTGTATCAATTGGATATTTATAACCCTCACTGTTGCCTTGCACAGTACAGCCAATTGCTACAGTTCTTAAGGCTCTTAGATTTGTCTATTGGATACAGTCACTCGCTTGGCGTGAATGAGGGGGAAGGGGGCGTTTTCCAGGTGTAGCCGATGCAGATTTTAATACTATAGATTTCTATTAGATAGAATTGAATATGAATTTTGATGGAGCTTTTGATTAAAAACAACAAAAAATGTACATGTTTTACATAAAAATAAGAACTGATCTCCTTTTTGTCCTCTACGTTGACGATTCTTTTCCATCCTATAAAGTAGTTAATATTCCAGTGATCACCTCTTTTTAACCAGGGCAAACAAGTACTGTGTACTGGATTGTTCCTATAATTGTAGGCTAGAATGCAATGGAGCAAATGATACAAAGTGAAGTGTTTGTTTTTTATATGGGTTGAGTCCTAACGAAATATGTAGTTCATTCCAATATGTCTTGCGTTGGAAACTTACTCTCCCATAACATTTGATTGTTTTCTGAAAAGTAGTATTCACATTAAAACCTAAATATGAATTTAAATGATACAACCATACAAGGGCACAACTACTATAAAAAAAGGATTTTTTAAAGGTTGACATATGAATAATCATCAAAACTAATTTAAGTAAACCTAATTTTTAGGGATGGAATTCAAACAGTAAATATGATCTTAAAGAGAATTAAGATTATAAACTTTTAAAGTTTCCAAGTTATAAATAGCGTTTGGGTGTTTAAATTTATGGAATTAAGTTAAAATTGTTAGGATGCAATATATAAAAAATGATTTTTATGTAAGAACCAACAAAGTACAGGTAGAAACATTTCATTCAATTCAGAACTGAGAAAGTAAAATGGCTGGTTTCGAGCGATAGGGTAGTAGGCAATAATGGGCGATCTATAGGTGTGTCAGCGAAGAAAAAAAGAGTGCCAAAAGTCCAAGATGGGCTTACCGTTAAAAACCTCAACTTCAGCTTCACCTTCATTTGGATTTTGGAAATTAAAGTAGCACTGGTCTCTTCTTTGGCGGCATAATCCCGGCCATATCTTGTGAGTACACCGAAAGAAAAACCAATCAAGCTATCTTCCTAAAATTTTACGATTTACTTATACGGATTTGTTCATTAACTGTACAAGAAGCATTTTTGTCTTCTTTAACTTTTTTCTATCACGGGTGTTCATTTTGCTTTAAGAACAAACAAATCATCCACATATTTGCTAAATTAACCCTTAGATTTTGTTTAGCCCCAAAATATGGTCAAGAAAATGGACTATACTCAAATCAATTTTATAGGATTTTTCCTAAAAAAATGACGGGAAATGCAATGACAATTTACTTATAATGATCTGCTCAATGGCTGTACAGGAAGCATTTTAGTTCTCCTTAACTTTATTCCATCGTAAGTGTTCATTTTGCTCCGAAAACGAACAAATCATCCACACATTTATTTGCTAACTTAACGCTTAGATTTATTCAACCAAAAAGTATGGTCAATAAAATGGATCAACCTCAGGTCAATTCTATGGAATTGTTCCTACAAAAGTGGCGGAGAATACAATGAAAATTTACTTATAGTGATATACTCAGGGACTGTACAAGAAGCAGTTTAGTTCTCTTTAACTCTATATTATCACGGGAGTTAATTTCGCTCTGAAAACAAACGTATCATCCATATATTTGCCAACTTAACGCTTATATTTATTTAACCAAACAGTATGGTCTAGAAAATGGGCCAAACTCAGATAAATTATATGGTAGATAGGAGAAGAATCACGTGTATTTTGTAATGAGGTAGACTTGTGAACAAGTAGTGTTTGGACCTTTCAAATGATAGTTTACCTTAACGTCTTCGATATCAATAGATATTTATGAAATCCACTTACCTGAAAACAGAGAAAAATAGGAAGTTAGTTATATTGCTCCAAAATATATTGATGACTTAATTAATATAATTTTAATGATAGTTGAAATACTATAATGATAGGAATGCTGGCATTGTGGGGGAGAAAAAGTTAGTGCAGTGCCACAGGGAGGAGGCGTTGCCAAAACTATAGTAGTGCATGCATTAATAGCAAATAAATGATGAAGGTAACTACACTAAATTTAAATATAAAAGAAATTGAACGAAACAATTTAAGAAGGCTCAAATAAATACAACTTCATTAAACAACAATAATAAATTACTTTTTATAAAAGGGCGGAGTTGATCATAAAGCAGTTGTTTTTTTTTTATATTATCTTAGCCTATTAATCACGTTCGCGGTTCATGATGGATATATCCGTCATTTGGTAGTTTACTAACAGGTTCTTGGTGTCAGCCTACTATCAGATGCCCCAAGCAAATTTGGTACTCTTAAAACTGGCAACAGAGTTGACGTACGATAATCTCTGTAAGTCTACTCATAGGCCCAAGCTTCAAAGTTATCAATAAAACAAATGGAATAAAATACGGTGATTTCAGTCATGGGCCACAAATTGCCTCCCTATAATTGATGGACAATTCTGTCATGGCCCTACAGATAGAGAAGGCAGTTGGCGATTGGGCCGCAAACTGGCAACAGAGCCAGACGTACGATAATCTCTGTAAGTCTACTCATAGGCCCAAGCTTCAAAATTATCATTAAAACAAATGGAAAAAATGACGGTGATTTCAGTCATGGGCCACAAATTGCCTCCCTATAATTGATGGACAATTCTGTCATGGCCCTACAGATAGAGAAGGCAGTTGGCGATTGGGCCGCAAACGTGTTAACAATTAAAGCCTGTAAAATTAGACAATGGATAAACTATACACAAATACTAAATCTTCCAGAGAAATACAATTCCATAATAAACAGGTCTTTTAGTTTCTATCTTATATTTTCGGTCATGTTTCTGGAAACGCAACATGGTTTTAGAAAAAAACAAGTCATGTCGAACCAACTTATTAGAGTTCTATCATAAAAAATATCAATGAGTACAATTCGAATAGAAATATCGACGTGATATTTTTTGATTTTCAAAAAGCATTTGATAAAGTGCTGCACAAACGTTGAGTAAAAGTAATGGCTGATCACGGCATTGGTAGTCAGGTATTAGAATGGTTAAGAGCATGGCTAAGTTGAGGAAAACAGCCAACAGTCATCAACCGATTACATTCAGAGTGGCGATGCACTACTAGTGGTGTACCACAGGGTTCTGTGCGAGTTCTGATGTTGTTCCTATTATATATCATTGTCATAGAGACTTGTTTTGAAAGATATGTCTCAAAGTTTGCCGATGACACGAAGTTGAGGGGAAAAGTCACTACTCCCCCAGACAGGCTCAATATTCAAATGGACGAGAACGCTGTTGCCAAATGGTCCGAAAAGTCTCAGTTGTAATTTAATGTTGAAAAATGCAAAGGATTACATATCGGTCCAAGGTTTGAGGATGTCAGCTACACAATGATCGTAAGAAAATTCAATACACTAACCACTGAAAAGGATCTTGGCATGATCGTATGCAACGACTTAGAAGTTGGTAAACAATGCCTTCAAGCTTTCAAAGAAGCTAACAGGTTCCTCGGAATTATATTCAGAAAGTTCACATATAATTTGGAAGATATTGTAATCACAATCTACAAATATTTGGTTCGGCTTCATCTCGAATATGCAGTGCAGTTTTGATGCCCGTATTTGCGGAAAGACATAGAAATGTTGGAAATGGTGAAAAGACGTGCAACCAAGATGAGTCCAAAGCTACACAATAATAAACCGTACAAAGAGCGTTTAAAAGCTCTAAATCTTCAGTCACTTGAGACAAGAAGATTAAGAAAAGAGAAAGAACCAGAAGTCACGGTTATAAATTGAAGAAGAGGAGATTTGAGACAAATATAGCTTGTAATTACTTTACGCATAAAGTGATTAATTTCTGGAATCGTTTGCCAATTAACATCGTCAAGTTATCAACTAAAATAGATATTTAAAAATCTCTTCGCTCTCATTCTAAATGCATAGGAATATTCTGAAGAGACCACAGTGTCCTTTGCTGCCTTCGTTCTCTTATAACCTTATAAAAAAATATTAATTTAAATACAAAGTGGAACCCTTAATTTCCTTTAGGCTGCAGATATTATCATACATCTGGTAAATATCAAGAGTTAAGGTGTGGTGTGAGAACCATGTTATAAAATCGAATAAGACGCAAAAGTACCTAAAAAATCAGCATTCTGTAGTTTTATAAAATTTTATAATAGGTTCACACGTTGAACCATAAAAAAAGCATTCGACAAAGGGGAATCTGAAGAGTGGTCTCAAAAGAGCGCTGGTCCCCTGAGGTTTCCCTATCTCTCTTGTAAAAGTCCTAAAAAGGACATCGGGTCGTAAGAAGAAATTTTTGTCCATAGGACGGTTCGTCTTTTAAGAGACTTGAATTTTGTGTCTAACCGGTGAGACCTGGGCAAGCATTAAAATATACAAGTCTAAAACAAACGCTCAAAATAATACTGCCAAGATCGCTTAAATATTCGAGGAGGGCTCAGGCTTAATTTCAGCTAATGCTAAAAATCATTACTTCATAATTTTTTTTTTTTAGGGAAAAAGGTGTGTAAGGAGAGATAGAGATAGATCGCCATTCCCTTCCCTCCCCAGTCCAGTCATCCTGAGATGACAAGAGGGGAAAGGAAGGGAACCAGGACCCACAGGCTTCCTCTCTCCCATCCAGAGTCCTATCAGAATTACCGGATGGGCTAGAGGGAGACTAGGATAAAGAGCAAAGTTAGAGATAGTAAAGTTTGAAATAGCGAAGTAGACTTGAAGGTGACCTAGTTGGTTAGGAGACCTACAGCTTTACGTAGAATCTCGAACCACGGTGTGTAACATATCCTTTACCTATTCATTCTTTCTATAGTGCATCTGTCCCATGTTTACTGTGTTAATCCCTTTAGGCGTGAAGGATAGGGTAAAGTAGAAGGAAGAAGTAGTGTGCAATTGAATGCTAGGGTAAATGGAGGTCATTCACCCTATTGATAGTTTAGGTTGCAATTGCCTGAGTATCAGGTTTATCCTTCAATGTTGTTATATGATATGTATTTTGATTCTTTGAATTGTTGTTAGGCGTTCAAACCGTTGTTGTTAATGTTGTTTTTATATTTGGTAAAGTTCTCCTTTCTACTTTATTTGATTTTATTTAATTCAGTTTCTACGTCTGATGCAAAACTATATTTGTTTACTTACTATCTCTTTGCTTTCCAAATTAACTCGCGAATAATTCTTCCTCTTCTTGATCGATCCTTGATGTGTAAGTAGAGAAGAGTCTATGTGACCCCCCCTTCTCTCTCTGATTGATCAAGTCCATGATTTCTTCTGCATTTTCTACGTGCATGATTTGAATCAGTTTCTTGGCTCTTTTCTCTATAATCTTGTTGAGTGGACCCATCTTCGCTGCTGATGTAGATCTTGTCTTCTTCTGACCCTTCTTCTTGTGTTTGTGATTACTGAAACTGCTTTGTTTTGTATATGCTGCAGTTCAGTAATATTACTATTTGAAATTGTGTACATGCGGATAACTGGATATACCATTGCCGATTGAATTATTGCTTGGTATATTTTATTTTTATTTTTTCGGTTAAGGGACCTGAGCCTGTAAAGTAGCCCCAGTCCCCTTTTTTTCTTTTTCGCTCTTTCTTTCACGCGCTTTGAGTATCCTGTCTTTGTAATTTTTAGTCCTAGAACTTTAGTTTCGTTTGTGTATTCGTATCTCTCTCCTTGAATTAGAATGTCACTGAGTCTCCTCCTGTAAATTGGCACGATCTTAATTTTTTTTCCTGTTAGTACTAATATTCCATTGTTTCTCGTAAACGTTGATTCTTCTTATTTCTTCTGCCGTTAGTCTTGCCTGCATGTCCGGTTTCCTGTATGGGCAGACTACGATTTGTGTGACGTCGTCTGCGAAGTATACACAGAGTATAACATCGGGCTCAGCCACCCTCCTTGCGGAAGGCCTGTCTCCATCTTAAATTTATCTCCGTGGTGGTTCTTCATTTCGATATATGCGTATCGCTGCGTGACGTAGTTACAGATTAGCCTTTCTAGCTTGCTGTTTATGCGTAAATGTAATATTTTATATTGCATTCCTTAAATCTGTACTCTGCCGTATGCTTTTGGAACGTCCCTGCAGACGATATCAACGCTGGCCTTTTCCTTTTTAGCTTTAGTTATTTTTTATGTAATGACATCGAAGGTCATTTCCGTACTCCTTTTCTTCCTTAATCCGAATTGAAATTTGTTTAGAAGGTTATTCTCTTCCAGGTGCTCACTTAACCAAAGGTTTTTTATTTTCTCAAACATCTTCCCGCTTAAGACGAGTTGAGATATTGATCTATAATTCTCTACTCGTGTTGTAGATTTACCCGCTTTGGGGATAAAGATAATTTTTGCTACTTTCAATTCTTTCGGGAAATAGCCGGTGTTAAGATGTAGGCGTTGAATACAAATCGTGATTCCATGCAGTATTTTATCAAGCACTTCTTCATAGTGAGTTCCGATCTTCCTGGTCCCTTCTGTTGGAATAGCGAAATTGTGTTTTTGATCTCTTGCACGGTAATTCTTGCGTCATTACCGTTGAGGGCGTCTTTTATAGCGTCCACAGTTGGATATGAAACTATTCTCTCCGTTTCCTCGTTGAGTTCTCTTAAGATATTCCGTTCGAAGTCGATGTCGAATTCTTCGTTGTCCTCTTCACTTATGTTAAATATGTTTTTCCAGTGTCCCTAAATATCCGTTCTATACTGTCCTCATTCTCTATGGAGTTTTCATGATTGTCTTTCAGCGTCAGTTTTCTAGCTCCCGGTTTGCCTTTCATTAAGTTGACTTTCTTCCAAAATTCTCTTACGGGTGCATCAATATTCTGGATTGTTTCATTCCAGTGTTCTTTCTGTTTTTCTATTATTTCCGTGTTTAGTTGTCTTTTTATCCTCCTCATTTCGTGGTGTAGCTCCCTTGTTGGTCCTTTTCTTCTTATTTCTTCTGCAACTTATCTTAGTCGTCGGTGCTTCCGTATCATCTCTGGAGTCCAAATAAATGTTTTGATTGTCGTGTATCGGCTTCTTGGAATGGCTATTTTGTCAGCTACCTGCATCGAGTTTCTTACATTTTCCAATTTTTCATCTATTTCTTCTAAAGTCGATCCTTCTAGTTGTTTTGGTTGGTATCAATTTAGTTCCTTCCTATATCTTTCCCAGACTGCTCTGTGTAAGGCTTTTATTACCTTTCCTGGGATTTGTATGAGTCTTTGGTTGAGGAGAGCAGAGTTGTACTGTGGTTTGCACAGGGTATATCTTCCGGCCTCATATAATAGTTGTATGGGTGATGGTTGTTGCCCAGACAGATATCAGGCTTTGTGGCTGTGGGTCCAGTCACAAAGGTTGGGTACTCGGGGCCTAATCTGTGGCAGATACCTCTTGCGTGCAGTGCTTCGAGGTTTCTTCCAATTCCGTTATTTCTTCTATATCCGCTCGCTTGGCAGTGGGCGTTAAGGTCACCCATAAATAGTACCGGGATTGTGTTATTAAATATCTTGATAAAGTTATTAATAGGCAATTGGTATCTCTTTGGCGGTCGATACCCTGTAGCAATTATGATGTTCGTCAATTCCATCTCTATTTCAATTGCAATGTAAGACTCGTCTAGTTCATCACGAGTTCTAAAGGGGATGCCTTTCTTAATTGCTATAGCAGCTCCGTCGTGTGATTGGCCTGTCGGGTTTAGGGTTAAAACGTAATAATTAAAATCATAACTGATTCCAATTTTGTAAAAATGTTTGCGTATATTTTTCTCTTATTTCTCCATCCGTTTATATTCAACTGTAGTATGCTTAATGCCAAACCGAGAGTGTAACTAATTAAAAATTAACCAAGTAAATACCGTCAGGGTAAAATCTAGATATCTGCTAATGTTACATAATTTAAACGGTAGTTAAAATATTTTAAATTTTTCTCATTTTACTTAACAAAGTTACGCTTTAGACGAGTAACTAAATAAATTTTTATTAATTAACACAAAGGAACCTTAAAAATGAACTTTAAAAATACACGAAATATACCTCCTCGTGTATGTGCGAAGAACTACTTCCGAGGTCTTTGAGGAAGATTGGGTTTGCCAAAAATAGCCCTTTAACTGCATAATTATGATTGCGTTACTGCAATAATTTTCTCCTTCTTTTCTTATGTTCTTATGTTCTTATATATATATATATATATATATATATATATATATATATATATATATATATATATAAGGTAACACTTCAATTTCAGGTCGCACGGTAGGTGGCGCTGTTTATAGGCTACAATATATGTCTTATGACGTCAGACGGTAGCGTCAGATGCGAACAATTACGGCGTTATATTTTTTTGTATATGAGTATATACTAAGGGGCTGCACCCCCCCCCCCCCCCCCATAATTGATTGAAACTCAGGATCATCGCAAGGTGGTCCTCCCGCAGTGATATGTCCCCTTGAATTTACCGCTTTTTACTCGCAGAAAAACCTAACCTAATAACAAACAATACTTACTTTTATAGGTTTCTTGATTAGTTCATGCGCCTCTAGATAATATAAAAGTTTTTCGCGATTATACAAACTAAAGCCGAATTCAGATAACGAAGAAGCACAAAAACGCCATAACAAAACAAAACAAAAACATTTGCAAAACGGGTCCTATTTATAAGCTACGACGTTGCCAGTAAGAAGCTGTTATCGTTCGCAGCAAACAAAAAATACGAAAACAAAACAAAAAAACAATAAAAGACATCAAGAAACCTTACCTCACTTAGAAAAAACTATAAACGAGCAGAGGCACAGATATTTAGTAAATAATACAGACTAAAAGTTAAAAATCCCCAAAACAACAAAAAAATATAACCCCGTGATTGATCACATCTGAAGCTACCATCTGACGTCATAAGAGATATATTGTAGCCCAAAATTGTAGCCTACTAACAGCGCCACCTACCGTGCACCCCGAATCTGAAGTATTACCATATATAATTCATGTAAAAGTCTATAGGTCATACTTTCAATCTTATTTCCTTAATATATTTAATATAAATCGAGTTGAATTGACGATAAAATTGAATGTGTTCTTGAGCTTTTGGAAATAGGACAAATTGGTATATCTGCCAACTATACAGCGGGGACTTAAATGAAATAATCCAAAGATATGTCTGTAAGATCAGATCCCCGATTAAAATAGAAACAATTTTACTATGACTATGCAATGGATTTATTTTGCTATTGTAATAGCAAAACAATGGGCAAAGATTCGTTTTAACACATTTTCGCAAATGAATTTAAAAATGTGTTTATCTATTCAGTTTCATGAGTACTTTTCAGATCTGACACTGGCCTTTTCCGGAAATGCATACTTCTCCCCTAATCGACGGAAGTCCAGCGCAAACGAGTTTCAGACCCGAAAACTACACATAAAACTGCATAAGAAAAACACTTTATCAAAATCATTTAAAAGACCTAGAACCAGACCGGACCTAACCTCGTAATTTAAGACGATAGCGCCGCCTACTTTAAGCTATTTCTGCTAAAAGTTAACATTTTTTTAGAGGAGTTTTCGGGGCGATGATACGGGTCTACATGCTATTCAGAGAGCAAAGATAATACAATGTCTACTAGACGAAAACCCCAATGTTCTTTGTAGACAGAAGAGAGCCTTAAGTATCTTTTTATGTATGAATACATTATACGTTTTAAAGGAAGAAGTACTTTCCAGTGATATAAATACATGAAGACTATAAATAGTGTCTTACTAATAATAATAGCTACACATTCAAGTTTAGAATAAAATACAGGCCAAATATAAGAGAATAATTTAGAGATTATGAAATAATTGTGTTTGGGAGTAGATGTATGAATAAAAAGGTTAATTTTTTAATATATTTTTGACAATATAGCAAAACTATATTTTATTTGCTAATAGTTATAATGCAAACGCTTGAGAGATGTTAAGAGGCATTGTACACATTTTTAGAGAAAAAATAAACATTTTTATGCTGTTTTTTAATAACTTTTTCACACTTAAATTCTTGGACTAGTTTTTTATAGAAACTACAGTTTTTAAATACTCAACTTAAAGTTTGGGACTAGTTTTTAGATACTCAACATAAAGTTTGGAACTGGTTTTAATAGAAACTACAGTTTTTAGATAACCAACTTAAAGTTTTGGACTAGTTTTTTGATATAAACTACAGTTTTAGATGCTCAACTTAAAGTTTTGGAATAGTTTTTATAGAAACTAAAGTGTTTAGGTACTCAACCTAAAGTTTGGGACTAGTTTTTAAACAAACTACAGTTTTTAGATACTCAACCTAAAGTTTGGGACTAGTTTTTAAAGAAATTACAGTTCTTAGATAAACCTAAAGTTTTGGACTTGTTTTTATAGAAACTACAGTTTTTAGATACTCAACCTAAAGTTTGGGACTAGTTTTTAAACAAACTACAGTTTTTCGATACTCAACCTAAAGTTTGGGACTAGTTTTTAAAGAAATTACAGTTCTTAGATAAACCTAAAGTTTTGGACTTGTTTTTTTATATTAACTACAGTTTTTAGATACTCAACTTGAAGTTTTGGATTGTTTTGTATAGAAACTACAGTTTTTAGATACTTCAATTAAAGTTTGGGACTAGTTTTTATAGAAACTACAGTTTTTAGACACTCAACTTAAAGTTTTGGACTAGTTTTTTTAGAAATTACATTTTTTAGATACTTAACTTAAAGTTTTGACAGAATATGCAGTAGCATAGATGGAAAACCTTTCTTTCTCCGACGGGTGATTTTCCGGCAGGATGCTGCACAACATCATTGGAGAGAGAGTGGATACGGCGTTTGTCTTGTCACGTCGCGATACCAGGTTCGAACCCATCCTGAGCAGACACAAACGTCAGCCTACGTTGAGATCTGGCTACCAATTGGTGGACGTTTTGCTCGTAACTCCCCCCCCCCCTTTGCACTAGGGAGGGGGGGATCTTGCACTTATCATCATACACATACACAATTACAACAATACTTTTTTTCCTCTTCCGTCTTCGCAGCACAACACACACTCTCTGTTCCAAGGAATCCTGCCGTTGGGTATCTATATCCACATACCTTTGACGAATAACATATCCCCCTGCATCAGGGTGAAGAAGGTTCACTCTGAACGCTGTATAGAGTCAAAACATAACACTTCTTGACACCACTCCCCACGGAGGATCGACCCCTGATGGCCACGGACTCACCAGTGATTGCCATACTGACCAATATGTATATTTCATTATCCGCTTAGGATATGCCATGGACAAGGTAGTATGGCGAAATATTTCTACTATGTCCTCATTAAGGACTTCACGTTTAAGAATCTCTAAGTCAAACTTAATCAATTCAATGGATTTGAGGGCACGATCAAATTTCTTGACCAGTCATAGATGAAACTCGACAGTGGGGAGAAAATTAACGAAGAAACTGAGGACCAATCAAATACCCCTGGGAAAAATACATTCCAAACAATCCGCAAGAGCCATAAAAGAAATAAAAATCAGGTGATATATTTAGTAATGGCACAAAAAAGACTAATGATAGAAATCCTATTTCTTACCTTTGTAAACATAAGGAGTCCAAGAAGAAGACCTTGTAGTAGATAAGGAGATGAAATTCACTCATTGGGAGTTACTTGAAAAACAATTGTGGTGGAGAATTTTCAGCGAATTCTTTATTGGGGTCGAGTTTGCCTAGCCTTAGGATGGGCATTGGGCATCATCTACACTCTTCATTATCTTTTGCCCTATGCGTTGTCAACAAGGTTTACGGCAGAATCTCATCGCTTAATTTTCTGTTGTAGTTCTCTCTTCTTCGGTGACCGCGCCTTTGTTTTCTGCGGTAATCAAGGTATTTTCTGCTTCCTGCCCGCTGGGATATTCAAGCGCTGTCTGCTCTATGTTTGTTGCTCTCAGCGAGCACTCTGTCTGCTACTGTCACAAAGCTTTCTGTCTGCTGAGTTATCAAGCATTCTCTCTGTCTCTATGCCTTCTGATATTTTCAAGCTCTCTGACTGCAGCTGTAATCAAGTTATTTGTATGCTGCTATTTTCAAGCTCTTTGTTTGCTATTATTTTCAAGCTTTTTGTCTGCAACTGTAATCAAGCTGTCTGTTTGCTGCTATTTCAAGCTATTTGTCTGCTGCTATTCTCAAGTTCTTTGCCTGCTGTTATTTTCAAGCTTTCTGTCTGCAGCTATAATCCAGCTCTCTGTCTGCTGCTATTTTCGACCTCTTCGTCTGCTGCTATTTTCAAGCTCTTTGTCTGCTATTATTTTCAAGCTTTCTGTCTGCATCTGTAATCAAGCTTTTTGTCTGATGTGGTCATCAAATTCTTTGTATATTATCGGTTTGCTGCTGCCATCAAGCTATATATCTGCAGCTGCCATCAAGATCTCTGTTGCAGCTGTTATCAATCTGTCTTTTGCTATCATCTGTCTGTTGACTGTTTACTGCTGTCTTCAAATTGTATATCCACCGCTGTTATTAAGCTTCCTGTCTGCTTTTCTCATCAAACTCTCTGCCACCACTCTTTTTGTGGCCGCCATCCAGCTCTCTATTTGCTGCTGCATTCCAGGTACTCTCTTTCTGCCTCTCTGTCTGCTGCTATCTGCAAGTTCTATATCTGTCCTTTGTTTGCTGCCTTCTGCACATTCATCAAGATCCCCTCCCCCCGTCCGTTGTGGTTTTCAAGGTTTCTGTCTGCTGGGGTGATCAAGATTTATGTTCGCTTCGGTCATCAAGATTTTGTCTACTGCGGTCTGAAGATTTTTGTCTGTGCGGTCATCAAGATTTATGTCTGTTTTCTCTCTCCTGCGGTCATCAAGTTCTCTGTTGCAATCAAGCTTTCTGCAATGTTTCAGTTTGTTGCTCTCATCAAACGCTTTTTCTGGTTTGTGTTTATTTTATCGTATTCCACTGAGAAGCAGCAATCCATATTCCCTAGTTGGTCCCTTCTTTTTACACGTTGGTAATACTTCAATATTGTAAGAACCACACACGATCTAATTTAGATCTACAGTAAGAGGTATAAAATAAATTAATTCAATTAAGATTAGCGGATTATAAATGAATCGCTCCATGCCGCAATGGAGGAGGTTGAATGTAATATCTATATATATATATATATATATATATATATATATATATATATAAGTAAAAGGTCTCAATGGCGAGTTGTAATACAAGTATATGATAGTGAAACTACTTTATAACAGCTAAGAGTTAAATTTACGAGACTATTTTCAGTATGTAGTATATCATACCCTCTTCAGTCGTATACTGAGAATGCGATTGTTACAAAAGTCTATAAATAGCGTACAGATCAGAAAAAAAGAACAAACCACAAAGAAAAAAAAAACAGGAAAAAAGGTCATTAATCAGGGGCTGCGAGTCTAAGATCGTTAACTATGCTGTTTACGATGAGGTTACGGGAATGGGGGCTGCATTTCAATTGCCCATCTGACACATTAAAATTAGGAAGTTTTCCTATTAATATAGATACTGCTATTTTTCTTTTACGAAAATCTTAACAATTATATATGATTTGTGCCTTTGAATAGTCAATTTGGTGGTTGAACTTGCTAATATGATTAAAAATACTGGATGTGGTACTGCCTCGTGTGACATCACCTTTATGTGTATAAATTCGTTTTTTTAAGGTTCTTCCAATCTCTCCTATGTAGAATGAGGGACAGTTTATAGAGCCACACGGGATTAAATATACACCTGCTTCATTTGTTTGATCCACGAGCTAGGTCAAAGGGAAAGATTTAAGGATACAAAAAGGGTATTTAAATGTGGTTAGGCCTGGGAAAATAACTTTGTTCACTCCTTTAAGGAGGAGAGAAAAAAAGAGGGATAGACACTTCGTATTACTAACTTTGTTTTTATCCTTGGGATGGTAATGAGTGGATTTTGCTTTAGATAAACTTTCATTGATCACGTAGAGAGGGGATAATTTAATTCATTGAAACTGCAGGTTATATATGTACTCTCGTCTTCTAGAAAGCAAGGGTCACATATCCTAAGTGCTCTCAAAAACATATTTGATGCAACGGCTTGCTTAATGTTAATATCATGACGAGAAAAGAAATGGATATAAGAGTTAGAGTGGGTTGGTTTTCGGTACACAGGGAAGCTAATTTTGTCAATGACTAACAATTTTTAAATCAAGAAAGGATATACAATTATCTTTTTTCCACTCTACTTTAAAATTGATAGTGGGATGGAGGTCGTTAAGATTTTTAAGGAAATTATAAAATAAGTAAGTATTTATAGGCCAAATCGATATGACATCATCTACATACCTATACCATACAAATGTTGATGGGAAATCACAGAAGGGAGTAATGATCCTTCGAAATGCTCCATAAAATGGTACGCGATTTAAAGACTTTTGTAACAATTGCATTCTCAGTATACGGCTGAAGAGGGTATGTTTAACTACATACTGAAATTAGTCTCGTAAATTAAACTTTTGGCTCCTATACAGTGGTTTCACTATCATATATATATATATATATATATATATATATATATATATATATATATATATATATATATGATGAAAATTAATGCAATATCGCAAGAAAAGATGAGGAATTAAACCACATTCTCCGAAGACAATTTAATTCAGAACAGTTTCGGTGTATCTCACACCCTTTTTCAACTGAGTACTGCAAAATGGGCAGACGATATGAACCAATCGGAGTAATACAAATTAGAAAAAATGGTCCTGTCATTATCAGGACCATTTTTTCTAATTTGTATTACCCCGATTGGTTCATATTTTCTGCCTATTTTGCAGCTAGGAAAACATTCTATGGTAATAAGCCTTCCCGCACTAATGACTTCAACAAATGTATAACATTGCCATTTAATAATATATTAAATAGTTTAAAGGACATATTTGGAAAAGCAGGTATTAATCTAGCCTTTAAATATAATAATTCCTTAAACCAATTGATGATGGCCAGGAAACCCAAAGAACATCATAACATAGGAGTATATGCAGTACCATGCAACGATTGCCATAAAGTTTATATAGGGAAAACGGGGAGAAATCTAGACAAGAGATTGTACGAACACAAAAGAGATATTAGAGTGGGCAGCGAAAGCAGTGGAATATTTTGCCATGTTAGAGACAAGAATCATACGATCGATTTCAATGGAAGTAAAATGTTATTTAAATCGGCTAACTATGTTAAGAGAAGAATCGTAGAATCGAGCTTGATATCATCAGTTCCTAATTTAAATCTATCTGAGGGTCAATTTTCTTTTAATCCTGTAATAAGATCGCAAATAAATAAAATAGTAAAATGTCAGCCCTTCAATATGTTTAGGCCTAACCCTTCCCCCCCCCCCCGATTAGCCACAAGTAGGGGATTGAGAGAAAAAGAGGGGATCTTGTGTTATGCTTATATGCATTTCTCTTATATTTTTCTGCCCAGTGTCAGTTGAAAAAGGGTGTGAGATACACCGAAACTGTTCTAAATTAAATTGTCTTCGGAGAATGTGGTTTAATTCCTCATATATATATATATATATATATATATATATATATATATATATATATATATATATATATATATATTTCCTTTCTGCTATCGAGACTTCCTGCAAGGGAGCACACTGGCTTAAGCGTCCTTACACCGAGTCGGGAGCATTTGGTTCACGAGATGCGTTAGCTGTAAGAATGTGTGTGAAAAGTATAAAAAAGAAGCAAAGGTGTAGCTATCGTGCGAAATAGAATGTGTTGTTGATTACGGAAGATTGCGTGCAGTCTGGGTCAATAATGTTGAAAAGGTGAGAGAGATAAAGCGAAAGCTGCTTAGAAGAAAGACAGGAAAAGCCTTTGAAGAGAGCGAAAGAAGGTTATCGTGAAAAGGAAATGGGAGGTCGAAGAGACCCGAAGCGCTCGAAAGAGAAGCCAAGTTCAGGTAGAGTTTCATCGCGGTCTCCATTCGCGGTGCGAAGGAGGCGACTCTGGTTCCGCAAACAGCCGGACAAACGCGGGTAAACATCCGGATACATTTTGTGTAAGGATCTGAATGAGCCTGGCCAAGGTTTCAAAAGAAATTGAGCTCCGTTAATCGCTGCACTGTGTATCCTCGCAGCTTCTTTGTGCTCAACCCTCTCTACGTCCCCCTCCTTAAGAGGTTGTGCACTTTCCTAAAGAGTTGCAAGACCCTTCTCTCTTCCGATCATGTTCGCCACAAGTACAGCATCATCTCTTTAGAAAACTCTAACTCATATCCCTTTCACATATATGTTCATCTATTTATTTAAGAACACTTCCCCAGAGGTAAGAGTTGGGATGCCCTTGTTGGTTTTTGTTTCGAGGTTTTAGCTCATCACTAAATGATTGAGCTGTTGATTTATCTTTTCCCCTTCTGCTTCCCCTTGTTTGCTTTTCCACTTAAGACTTTTACGCAAATTTCATTATCCATAACTTAATTCATTTTCTTCATCAATCCTTTTTTAATTTAAATAAAGAGAATAAAATTATTTCCTTTCTTTGAAAAGACTCGTAGTTCTCGACACATTAAAATACGTTTCTTTTATTTGGTTTTCAATCGCGATGAAAATCCTATCGGAGAGTCTTTGCTCTCGGTGCTTATATCTTCCTGGAGGTCAAAGTGTTTCTACGACGATTCCTTTCCTCTGTCTCCTCACTGACCAATCTCCGATTTCCAAACAAATGGGAAATCTGAGTAAAGGGAAGATTCATCTGTTTTTTATAGAAGTTAAAAACGGGAAAGTTAGTTCCTATTACGATGTACTACACCTCTCAATCTGTCTATTTATACCATATCTATTTATATACCACTAAAACCATGAGATTGCTCGTTTTGTTATGGTGTCTCAAATTTATAATAGCGAAAACGCCACACAAAAGCCCAAGATTTTCGGGAAAAAAGCTGCCGCTGAGATGAAGAAAGAAACAACAGACTTATCAAGTTCCCTTAAAATCGTGCTAAGGGTTATCGAGTTAGCCTCATTTTAGGAGTGAGGGACACTTTTAAGCGGAATGAGAATAAACTATAATTTTCTACACCTTTTAATTTGAATTTTGTCTGGTTTTTATAACTTTAAAATTCTTTAATTATAAAAACTTTTTTACATTATATCACAGATACAGATTTACATGAAATTCTAAGAGAATTTTTAAGAATTGGAAAAGAAATATAATTTAAGGAAAGAAAAAATGAAATGGTCTTTCTTTTTATTTCAGATCAATAAACAAATATTTTTTTCTTGAATTACAAACACAAATGGAGTAAAAAATGGCATTTAAAATGATCTCACAATAAATCTTCATTTCACGGTGTAATGTTGAAATTAGTACGAATTCTTCCTAATCTCTGATTAACGAGCGACACCCGCCCCATCATTTGTCTAATTTCAAATAGCAAATTAAGGCTTGTGCAATTATGCCCTGAAGTTCGCTTGAAACATTTGTTGCATGCAAATTGAGAAGTTTTCAAATGAGGTCTAACTGAAGCTTTAATTCATGGCATAAGTCAAC
Source organism: Ceratothoa steindachneri (assembly GCA_963969495.1). Lineage (NCBI taxonomy): Eukaryota > Metazoa > Arthropoda > Malacostraca > Isopoda > Cymothoidae > Ceratothoa > Ceratothoa steindachneri. The sequence goes on from OZ018327.1 coordinate 59,039,936, forward strand.
CAAATGGCAAAACGGATGATTTCAGTTTTGAACTTTTCTCTAGTTTATTTTACGTTTGAGGGTGGTATTTTATATATATATATATATATATATATATATATATATATATATATATATATATATATATATATATATATATATATATATATATATATATATATATATATATATATATATATATATATATATATATATATATATATATATATATATATATATGCAGGAAAGAAACCACAGTGATAGGATCAATTTTTTCACGAAACCAAGTTTCGACGGAAACCTCCGTTATCGTCAATCGCTGGAAGACTAATGAAATACACAAGAGATGCAAAACTTCCGGACACACAGATTTACAAGTCGGAATCTGATTAGGGGGGGGGCGGTATGAGGAGGCAGTGATATTTTTGAGTAAAGGAAATATAAACTTCTTAGTTATCGAGGGATTAGTGTTGAATTGGCATCGGAAGTATTAAAGTTCAGAATTTCCTTTTTAAGCGCTGATTCAATTAGACGTCTATGTATATAAATGTGAGAATTATCAATTACTTTTGCATTATCAATGTCAATTGAATGGTTTTCATTTGACTACTGAGACGTGGAATGAACCCGAGTACTCATACGTGGAATATACCCGAGTACTCAGACAAGGAATAAACTCGAGTACTCAGACAAGGAATAAACCCGAGTACTCAGATATGGAAAGAACCCGAGCGCTCAAGCGTTGAGTGAAAACGAGTACTCAGACGGGAATGAACCTGAGTACTCAGACGTGGAATGCACATAATTACTCAAATGTTGAGTGAACCCGAATACCCAGACGCGGAATGAATCCATGAACCCGAGTATTCAAACGTGAAATTAACCTGAGTACTCAGACGTAGAATGAACTCGAGTACTCAGACAGGGAATGCATCCAAGTAATCAGATGTGGAAAGAACCTGAATACTCAAACATTGAATGAACCCGAGTACTCAGACGTAAAATGAACAGAAGTACTCAGACGTGGAATGAACTCGAGTACTCAGACGTGGAAATAACCCGAGTACTCAAACGTTTATTGAACCCGAGTACCCAGACGTGGAATGAACCCGATTACTCAGACGGAGAATGCATCCAAGTAATCAGATGTGGAAAGAACCTGAATACTTAAACATTGAGTGAACCCAAGTACTCAGACGCAGAATGAACAAAAGTCTTCAGACGTGGAATAAACCCGAGTACTCAGACGTGAAATGAACCCGAGTACTCAGAAGTTGAATGAATCAGAGTAGTCAGACTTGAAAAGAACCCAAGTAATCAGACGTCTTAGGAACCAGAGTACTCAACCGTGGAATTAACGCGAGTACTCAGAAGTGAAATGACTCTGAGCACTCGGACGTGGAATAAGCTCAAGTACTCAGACGTGGAATGAACCCGAGTACTCAGACCTGGAATGAACCCGAGTAATCAGCTTGTAATGAACATGAGTACTCTAACGTTGAATGAACAGAAGTACTTAGACGTGGAATGAACCCAAGTACTCAGACGTGGAATAATCCTGAGTACTCAGACGTTGAGTGAATCAAAGTAGTCAGACTTGGAATGAACCCAAGTAATCAGACATCGAATGAATCAGAGTACTCAAACGTGGAATTAACGCTAGTACTCAGAAGTTAAATGAACACGAATACTCAGATGTGAAATGAACCTGAATACTCAGAAGTGAAATGAATCTGAGTACTCAGACTTGGAATGAACCAGAGTACTCAAACATGGAATTAATCCGAGTACTCAGACGAGGAATGCATCCAAATAATCAGATGGGGAAAGAACCTGAATACCTAAACATTGAGTGAACCCGAGTAATCAGCTTGGAATGAACACGAGTACTCAGACGTTGAATGAACCCGAGTACTCAGGCGTGAAATGAACCCAAGGACTCAGACTTGGAAGGAACCCAAGTACTCAGACGTGAAAGGAACCCGAATACTAAAATGTGGAGTGAACTCGAGTATTCAGATGTGGAATAATTCCAAGTACTCGAACGTTGACTGAACCCGAGTACTCAGCTGTTGAATGAATCGAAGTTCTCAAACGGTGAGTGAATACGAGTACTTAGATGTGGAATGATCCCGAGTACTCAAACCTGAATTGAATCGGATTACTCAGACGTAGAATAAATCCGAGTACTCAAACCTTAATTGAATCGGAGTACTCAGATATAGAATGAATCTGAACACTTAAACGTTTAACGAACGAACCTGAGTACTCAAACGAGGAATAAATCCGAATAATCATCCGTGGAATTAATCGAAGTACTAAAGTTTGAATGAACCCGAGTACTCAGACGCAAAATGAATCAAGTACTCTAATGAGCAATAACCACGAGTACTTACAGGAGAAATGATCCCTATTATTAAGCCGTGGAATGAATTTTGACGTGGAATGAACCCGAGTACTCCTTCAAAAGCATTTTTTGAATGTTTGTACAATTGAGGTAGTACTTTTTCTCGGGTTTGTTTGTGCCTTTAAGGCTGAACTTTGAAAATGGAGAAAGAAAAAGGAGCAAAATTACAAATGTACAATATCAACCACTGCAAAATATTGCCACCAATACAAAAAAAAGGGAAACCAGGATATTTGGGGTTTCTTTTGAATATTCGAAAAGTTTGAAAAGAATTTGTCAATCCGAGGATTTGAACATTTTCGGCGACTGCCAGACACAAGGCGTCAGCCGGTGGTGGCTTCAAGAATTTCAATAAAATGAGGCCAAAATTGCATTTTGGATGCCTTTTTTTTCTTTTTTTTAAATATTTTTTCAGCACAGTCCTTACTTAGGCCTAGTGTGTTAAAAGAAAGAAGGAGAAGTGGCTAAGTTGGGGCCTGGACGAAGCGCTGAGTCCCGTCAGCACGGCGGCTAGGAAGGCAAATCGCCGCGCCCCTTACGGGGATTTTGGAGACCTCTGTATTGTTTGATGTTTAGAAGTCTCTGTTTCGCTTGAGGTTTTGAGACCCTTAGATGCTTTTCTGTCATGGCCTTCCTGAGGATTGGTGAAGACGTGACATAGTTATACTTGCGGGGCTGGGGGAGAAATTGGAGGACCTGAAGAATGCGATCCGCGTTTGAGGGAACCTTGTCGGGATAGGTGAGGAAGAAAGTAAATCTATGGTTAGGGTCGCGTGATGAAAAGGTCTTTGGGAGTATAAAAATATGAAAGATGCACTAGGGAGGAGAAAAGCGTTTGGAGGTGGTGTACAAGAAAAAGGGTGGCGAGGTAGGAAGGGGGTAAGGTTGTTGCAAGTACAATTGCTTAATTGACGTGAATTCCCGGGATTACCTTTTTTAGGCTTTACGGATGCCGGGAGTGCTGTTAGGACCAAATGCTTTCTGCTCCCATTCCATTGTTAATCGATGTGGAGAAGATGTGTTTGAGTCAAACAAGGTCAACAGACTTAAGTCGTGTGCTCTCAATTATTCTGACTTAGGATCTTATGACCATATGACCTTACGACCTTCAAAACTTTCAATAATTCCAGAAATAACCTTGGGTGGACCTTTGGCAATTATATCATTCGAAAGAAAATGCAAAAGAACATATGGGTTTCAAATTTCGTTAGAATCGACCGAATAGTTACGATGTTATTGCCAAAAAACTCATTGAAAACTAAAATGGTTACCATCCGACCCACTGACCTACGGACCCTCATAGTAACTTATAAGTCGTGTGCATGCGACTAAGAACGAGATTACATACGTTCAATGTTATCGCAGCCTAAAATAATGAGGATGAACTACAATCCTCTTTCACATACAACAGAGCGATGCTAAGTCACAATAACCACTATTAATATAGGTAGAGGGTTATTCAAAATGAATGAACTGATTTCATGAGCAATTGCTTAATTTTTCAAGCATCGTCATGGAAGGAGTCAGTGACTATTTGAAAGAGGAGTTTTCTAAGTTTTGATTGGCTGCCACAGGGGCGTTGTAGTCGCGTCGTTCCTCCGGCAACGTTCAGTTGTTTGCTTATCCTTGGAATGGCGAAGCCTCTTTAAAAGGGCCTATGATGATACTCAAGGAGCCAGCACTGTCTTCATCAGTTTGATGCAATGGTGACCAAAATATTAATAGTTAATCACATTGATCCGTAACCACACGGTTACCATTAGAAAGATGTGACAACAGTTTAGCTTAAGGTTGGTCCCAAATAAATGCTGGGGTTTTATAAAGAATGTCAGCAGAGTGATGTGGAACGAGCGATGGAGTAGTGTATTGAATCGGCAGATACCTACTGAAGAGTGGGAAGGTTTGGGGGGATCTCTTGAAGGCTGTGATATCAATAGCTCGTGAGGGGCTGGTTGGCAATTAGGCCAGAGAGTTCGAATTCTCTCTGGCTCCTGGTCAGCCCCATGGAGTCTTTACTGACTTTCGACTGTCTCAATTTACAGACGCCTAAATGCAACCTGATTCAGATCGTTAGCTTCTTTCTTATCTTGAAATTCGATGGGCAACCTCATGAACGCATCGTCTCATTTGTTAAGAATTTGAACCAACTTCATTGCATCACTTAAATATAAATCTATATACCTACATGGGACAAAAAGGGGCGATTATAAGAGCACACCGCGTTATTTACAAGTCAAAATGGAAAAAAAACATTTGGAAATTGGTGAAAAAAATGAATATCATGTGAATTTAAGTAGTGAGTAACATGTAACATGACAGATGAAGTAAATTTTCTTAACCAAAATTACAGGTATCGGAGTTTAAACTTGAGCTTAATATACTCTATTCCTCATTCTTAGCCTGAAGATACTTTTTTTATCCTACTCCTTATTCTCAGTCTGTAGATACTTTTTTATCCCTAAGATACGGGGTTTCATTCGCCTTCAGGGCCCATAGTGTGGTCATAAGCTGTCGAAATGGATATTGACCTAAATGTCGAGATATAATTGCCACAGGAAAACAAATGAGGTAAGGTTTCGTAGTTTTTTTGCAACTATTTTCAACTATGTATCTGATAAGAAACACCCTAGAAAGGTCAACGTCTTAACCAAAGACGGATCCGCGCAAGATAGAGGAGTGGAATGAAGCTTATTGCAAAAGTTCATTACAGAGCCCCACTCTAGAATTAAGGTCCAGTCGGTGGTTTTTAGCGACCGTCTGATAAGCGAATTTTCTAAAAATATTTCGAAAATGTCTCAAGAATAGTCGAATTAATCGTATGCCCAAAAGTTAAGATTTCCGTACATAAAGATTGCTAATTACGTTCTGGGGTATAATTGTTCAGTTAACGGACTGGATACGAGTTAAGCGTAGGTGTCGCTATGGCTAACTAATTATGCCCTCACTCCCATACATAGCAATGGCCATAGATTTAAAACTCAGGAGAGCTGTGATATAACCATTTGGCCATGAAGCCACATTGAAAGACTAAAAATTAGGTGGGAAGTCTCACGAAAGCTGACAAGGAAGATGACAGACGGTATAAAATTACTGAAGTAAGACTCTACCGCAAATAGGTCAACAGAAGATAGGACCATAACGTTGCCAGATGCGAGACGAAAGACAAAATTGAATCCACTCGAACGTACCACTTGGAAATCCTTGAGGGAATAAAAACAAGCATGGTCACCAGTCTAGTAGAAATCATTAATGGTCGATGGTAGAACAGGGAACTGGGCTGTTAATGGTCATCGATTAACGGGTTTAGGCTCAAAGTCAGGTAGTCTGGGGGCTTGAAATACATTGCTTACGTTTTTCTCGCTCTCTTTTTTGCTCTCTTCAGTAGATAATTGAGATTCATAAGACTTGGCTTTATAACGGAAAGCAAATTATAATTATTCCAATATTAGTGTAGAGTTCCCTACCTTTGTTCGATAGAGCAGCGATCTTCTCGAAAACGCCTACCTCGCTGGTAGAGTGCTATTCTCATGGGTAGATGACAGCAATGCACACTTCGTACCAGGAAATGTGCAGTAGCGCAGTCGCTGGGACACAACTGTATTTCAAACATTCGACTCGTTTTATTTATACATTCTACCATCGATACACTATTCGTAGTGGTATAAATTCGGTGCAATAGTCACTCCTTACACTCAGGTCAAATTCTTAAATAAACTTTAGATTGGGAAATAGAATAGAGAAATTTCACATAATTCCAATAGACTTTGAATATCGATTTACACCTGAAGTGTCACTCGAGACTTCATTTTGGGGGAAATGAAAGACTAAATGGTAACAGAAAGGTTTAAAATCGCTCTTTCTTGGGTAATATATAAGCATTTTGATGGAATGTTTGTTTTCTAGGAGCAAAAACTGATCATTATCGCAAGAGAAAGAGTTAAGTACTCCAATCATGGGGGATGAAAGAAGACAGCTCATCTGGGGGATGAAAGGAGACAACTCGTTTGAGGGATGAAAGAAGACAGCTCGTCTGAGAGATGAAAGAAGAAGGCTCGTCTGGGGGATGGAAGAAGACTTCTTGTCTGGGGGATGAAAGGAGGCGGCTCGTCTTGGGGATGAAAGTTGGCGGCTCGTCTGGGAGATGATAAGGCAACGACTTTGCTAGAAATAAGTCTTATTTGTCAGTGCGAAACAGAAAGTGTTCTTATCAGGGTAATGATAGTACAGGGATCGTTCGGAAAAATTTAGAGGAGAGAGGAAGAGTTGAAAGGTCAGTGGCAAGACACCGATGTTCGGTGTTATTGTGTGTGTAAGGTAGTGGCATTTGGTAAGCCAATGGTAGCAGAAGTATTATGGTTGGGAGGAGAGACATGTGATTATAAAAGCTCATGCTAGCCGAGTGGATACGGCGTTGGCATCCCAACATCGCGGTACTGGGTTCGATCCCGGCAAGAGCGGACACAAACGTCAGCGCACGAAGAGATCTGGCTACCGATTGGTGGAGGCGCGGTGCTCACCCCTGTATTCGAGTGGAAGGGGGTAGATCTTACACCTCTCACCTCACACATAGCCAATCACAACACTGCTTTCTTTCCTCTTCCGAATTCACAGCACAACACACACTCTGTTAAAAGGAATTCTTCCGATGGGTATCTATATCCACATACCTCTGACGTGGAACAGCTCCCTCTGCCCCGAGGTGACGAAGGCTTCCACCTGAACGCTGTTTGGTGTCAAAAAGAAAATACTTCCTGGTACCTTTCCCCAAAAGAGGACCGGCCCCTGGGGCCGTCGGGCCGACCAGCGATTGTCATACTGATCTTATATAAATTTCATTATCCGGTCGGGGATCCTCCCAGTACCATGAAAGGATTGCCACTGACTAACTAATACGTGATTATGTGTGGATAAGTGTTGGTTGAGTGTGGTCTAGGGCTGCGAGGTATCTTAAAGCCATGGCAGCGAATTTTCTTTCGTGTAAATGCATGTATGTGAGGTCTCTTGTGAGTTTCCCGTACTGTTGTGTTAAACGGGTGCAGGTGTAAGTGTTAAGTGGTATTCGTTTGTTGTTTACATGTAGTGTGGCTATTTGTCTGTACATAAGAGGGAGACATGTGCGCTTCAGAGCAGAGTTCTGAATGTGTTTTGCTTTCCTCTGCCATATTTGACTCGCAGCTACGAGTGTGATTGGAGAGTATGTGAGGAGTGGTCTGAAAGGTGTTATATAAAAGAGTATTTATAATTTTCAGCTGGCAGTATAGAACCTGAACAGCTTCTTTTTCAATTTTTTTTTGCCCTTGTCTGTATGATTTTTTGGTGTGTGTGGAATTTTTGGAACTTTTTAAATGTTCCTCCTAAAATTTTGTAAGGTGTGTATGTAAGTCTTGTTTGGTCTGATGGTTTGGGTCTGGTGTGTGTATATTTGTATGTTGTTCATGTAGTCACACAGTCCAATTGATTCTTAAGTGGCGTCATCTTACTCTGCTAATTGCTTATGAAAACAAAATTAATCTCTGTCTCCTTAAGAAAATCAAAAATCTTTATACTGAAAATGTGATACCTACGTCTTTAATTACAATGTTTAAAAGTTAATTTATGATTTACCATTTGTTAATAATAAACATTCCTTACTCTATACGGAATTTCTTTACCAAAAATCCTCTTTGTTTTGAAAGAAGTGAAAGGACAAGAACATGCCCTTATCTCTAAATCTTTTCCCGACAATGGCTTAATGTCGTTGATATTTAAATCTTTAGTACGATTAGAGTTTAAGCGTGAACATTAAAATTTAAAATGTATTATAAATAAACCAAGCTCATCTTTATACTAGTATTTGCTATGACAGCATCGCTACACCCATCTTCTCAACAATCAAAACACTACTCTGGATTCCATATTAGGTTTTTCATTTCTTTCTTCATCTCATAACCAAACAAATACCCCAAATCCCAAACACAACAAACTTAGTAATGGCCACAGTGTGAACTTTAGTGACCTCAAAGGTTGCCCTTCCTTTTTCGTCTTTACCCATATATTTTAATTATCCCTTGCTTTATCGTTGGGCCTTAGCATCTCCTCGCAGACTCTACTGTTTTCTCTTCCCATTAATAAAGCCCTGACAGAACAAACCCTCCTCATATGGTCTTTCTGATCAATCCAGGAAGTCTTATTTAATAATACTTCGTTCACTTCTTAAAAGTTATTCAGAATTATCATAAAATTACCCCGGTTCCATTATTAGCCTATTAGTAAAGTCGTGTAAAGACATCCATTGTAACTTAGATCCCAAATGCCTTTTTTTACATTCTCGTCTGTTGCTTTGTTTTGGACAAGAACAAAGTTAACTTCATTCGTTACAATAATGATATTATCTCCGTCAACTTCGACGCCTCATTTCTCTGTTTACTGGACTCTTAATGAACTCTTTTCTCTTCTTCGAGATAAATTAATCCACTCAGAACTCCAAGTACGCCCAAATATTGTTAGGGTCTCTATGCCTTTATGGACGAAAAGTTGCGTTAGGGATTAATGATGACGGGAGGAAAATTGTACTTGTAAAAATGTTCTTTAGCTGTGTAATAATAGGCGAAGATATTTTTTTACCAGTCTTATTTTATGTTTAAGCAGTTTTGCTAGCCTAATTTTACAATGTCCATTATTTTCTCTTAAAACTGAACTGATCTTTTTCTTTTCCTGTAATAAATTTAATTTTAAACTAGAAAACAATAAATACTTTCCTTTTGGGGACTTATTAATATATATAACCTTGTCTATTTTGACAAATTCCATAAAATATACTCGTACATATTTAGTTTTATCGGATTTTTGGCCCTTCTTCTTCTGGTATTGTGGTCAGTCCCGCATTCTTAGATGGTTAATTCTCAAGTTGATCGTAAACTCCCGTTAGCATTTTAAATTCCTTGAAACTACTTTATTTTGGTAAAAAAACAAAAACAAGCATTTAACAAAAATTATATAAGAGTACTCCATATATTCCATAATATTAATGCTCATGATTTGCCTTCTCTAAGTCCTTTTCTTGTATCTCCTATTTCTCAATCTCGCTGTTGTTTATGTAATCAATATTTAGCTTAAACCATTTTCCTCAAGGTTGGAATTACGCACATTAACTGATACGTTCGCAGGAATAATAATTTCGAGTGTGCGTTTATCTAAGTCCAACGCATCCTGTCCACGATCATTCTCGTTTTAACTAGGAGCCGTTAAGACCGCACGAGTATTTTCAGTAGCCTCTTCAAGCAACTCTGATCCCTCAATGAATAAATTAATTATGAAAGAAAATTGAAGAGGCTTTTTTAAAATAAACTTTTCTTGTCCCCAAAGTTGAGAATAATATATTAAACATGTGGTGCTTAATTTAATACTAATATTGTGTTTTATAAATACATTCTGTTTTCTCATTTTGTCTTTTCTATTTTTGACAATAATTATATTTTATAGTTTTGGCAGTTTTGAATTAGTTTAAAAGCACAAGTTTTCTGTATTGTTTTATAGTAATATTATAATAATTAACGTTAACTACCGTTAAATTTTGAATGAATTAACGGACTAACTGTGCCTGCTTCGGTTTAAGGGCTATCCTTAATCTGCATTAGTTAAACTGTATAGATAACTACTAGAAGAATTTTTTTTTATTTTAGGACCCTATCTGGCGACTACACACTTGGGCATAAGACGCCGTACTACTAGAAGAAGCAAATTTACTAGTAGAAGCAAATTTAATAGTTTCCCTTATATGCTAGGCCATAGTATGGATTTTACCGTTTAAAGTTTTAATATATGTGTGTATTTATATGTTCATATACATATTATAGAGGTATATATTGTGTGCGTATAAGTATTGAAATGTGTATGTAACTCGCTTGGTTACACCAATCAATTAGCAATAGACAAGAAAACGACGGAAGATGCGTACCTCACAAAACTAGCTACCATTAATTTAGTTCCAGTATCATACCATGGAAAATAAATAAATTAAGTCCAGCTAAACGACCTTTGGAGGAAAGAAATCCGAGAGAAATCCGAGATTCAGAGACAGAAGCAAACCACGTCCGCTACAAGGCAATCCAGTATGTCTGCGGTATAAAAAGAAGTGTACAGCTTCATTGCTATGCAAAAAGAAAATATCAAAGACACCCCATACACCCAAATAACCTCCCCCACCACACCCCATTCCTACAAAAAACAGCAACAATACAAGGCGTTCTGAAATGATATCTAGAGCTCTTCAAGTCCATTTAGGTTGTCCATCTTGTGGCACCAGAATTCATCAAGCGATACTAAGTTTAGTTAAGCCATGCAAAGCTACAGACACAAAAGCTGTTTAATAAGGAAAGCACCGCATTCCGGACGAGCTATCTACAATTTCGCATCTAAATTGGAACATGGCGAGTAGGAAAAAATGCGATAAGCAACTTCATTTTATATATCATCATAGTTTCGTTAATCCAACTGTTGCCAAAGCAAAGGGGGGCAAAATCACTCCATATCAAACCACGGGTGGCGCTCCATACTGTCTGATCGTATGTACCGTCCATTCTCGTCAAGTTTCGTCGCAAGCTACAAGTACTGATACCGGAGGAATTACCTGTAGGCAAAGAGTAGCAAATTCGCCGAGGTCCCTAGCAAGGAGCGAGGTCACTGTCATATATACTGCGTTGTCATTCATGATTCATTTTTTGCCTAGATCTCTCGACAGTATTCCAAATACACTCACGTTCGTCTTCGCTGCCAGCTCTAAGAAGTAGGCTCGTTTCCCTCTTTGTCTAGAGCTGCTGCCACACAATGACCACAGTTAAAGGCGAAGGTTAACCCGATTATGTAATACCGAACTGACAGTGTCATTTCCTCCCGAAATGGACGTCACTCGCTTGTCATTTCTTGACTCCCCTGACTATCTTCCCACAACGAGGTGACGAACTACTATTCTTCATCGGCAGAGCGCCGCCGTCGTCAACAGTTCTTAATAAAGTTACTCTCTCTTTCTCTCTCTCTCTTTACTACGTCTCTTCGTTATTCATTTACCATCCGTCCTCTCCTTTAGTATGTGTGTATGTAAGTTTTACTTGCCAATGTTGGTCTTAATCAAACAACATCCAGACAAGTAGCACCAACTCCATTGGTACTGTAGGTAGCACAAACTTCGTTGCTACTGTAATTAGCGTTGGATTGTAATCTTATTTCTCTCGTGATTCTGTTTATTGCAGCTGAAAAAATTGATTGGTAATCTGAAAATATGGAAAGGGCCTTTCAACAAGGACGCTCGAGCTTTGTCAGGCGATAGTGGCCATGTTCTTAAAGCCGCATCTGGCAACCTCACTGTAAACTGTTTACTAGTACTTGGCAAGTCACGATGGAAGGTTATAGCGTTGAACAGCGTATGAAAATCTTTAAATGTTATTATCAAAATCAGTGCTCCGTTCAACAAACGTTCCGCGCATTACGTGATTTCTATCCTCGCACAATCGTCCTGCCGAGTCCACTGTTCGACGCTTGGTAGCCAAATTCGAGGCAAAAGGGTCGATCAACAATCAGCCAACACCCGTACTTCGCCGAAACGCAAGGTCTGCTGAAAACATCGTTGCCGTAAATGAGAGTGTACGGGAAAATCCGAGGCAGTCAATTTCTCGTCGTTCACAAGAACTTGGCCTTTCTGCGACTTCAGTTTGGTGAATTATGCCTAGAGACTTGGGTCTGCACCCAGACAAAATCCAACTTACCCAGGAACTTAAGGTAAACGACCATAGACAACGCCGTGTGTTTGCTGATTGGGCTCTAGAGCAGTTGAAAGTTGCCCCAAATATAAAAAAATATCATCTTCTGCGACGCGGCCCATTTTTGGATGAATGGATTTGTGAACGAGCAAAATTGTCGAATTTGGGACGAAAACAATCCATATGATATACACCAGCACCAATTTCATCCCAACATAGTCACTGTTTGGTGCGGATTTTCGTCTAACGGAATCATCGGTCCGTATTTTGTTGCGAACGAAGATGGGATTGCCATAATCGTCAACGGCGAGACCTACAAATCCATGATAAGCAACTTCTTGTGGCCTCAACTGGATTATATGCCTGATATGGATACTGACGAAATGTTGTTCCAACAGGACGGCGCTACGTGCCATACTGCGCACGCCACTATAGACATTTTGCACCAGCGATTTCAGGGCAGGGTCATCTCGCGCGGCGGTGACGTCAACTGGCCACCGAGATCATGCGATTTAACGCCATTAGACTACTTTCTTTGGGGCTACCTCAAATCGCAGGTCTATGCGAATAATCCGCAAACAGTTGATGTCCTCAAAGTTAACATAACGAACACCATCCAGCAAATTCAGCCATATTTATGTGACAAAGTCATCGAAAATTGGGCCTCCCAAATACATTCCACCAAGCGAAGCCGCGGCAGACATTTGGACGACGTCATATTCCACACTTAATGCCATAAAATTTACTTTTAAATTTAAAATAAATTGAGTGCAAATATTACACACTACTTGTTTTATTTACATTTAAAAATCGAGCGACCTTATTGAAAGACCCTCTATTTGTGGCATTCAATATTTTCTGTAGAATTTAGGATTTCTTTACAGCAACCTACACCATTGTGTTCCTTCTTTTTTATTATTATTTTCTTGTATTCACTTTTATTTTATATACATACACATAAATAATATTGTACTCTATGCGTCATTGAAAATGACTTGGTATTCCATTTACCTGAGAGAGAGAGAGAGAGCAATTAGTTTCTTTTATTGGCATCTTCCTTTAACCGTTTCACTGTTTTGAAACTCACGTATCCTGTTTTTCCTGTAACAATCATACACTGTTAAATTTATATTTTTCATTATACAGGAAAACATGTGTGAAGATACTTGTAATTTGCCTTAGAAAGTGAAACAGGTAATGGAACAGATTTGACTCGTTTATCATAGCTGTTTTTAGATTCAACGACCATTCCCATAGCCCACTAAGAACACAAACATCCATGCGGGCGGGCATCATTGATTAAATTCTTTCTTATCAGATTGCCAAAGTGGACTATTCAAATTAGAGAGGAATGAAACTATTAATACCCCACTAAATTAAAAACCGTCATGTTTATTGGATAGTGTCCTCAAAGATCTATAGGTATGAGAGCCACAACTGGTAATTTATCTCTTAGATCTCTATAATACAGGGTGTCATTAAAGTCTGGACACATTGGTGAAATATATATTTACAATAAAAAGTGAACTACATTGTAGTTTAGTTGAAATACTTTTTATTTGATTAAGCTATTAATAAATAACATTTTCAATTTGATTTACACTATTTGTGGTGCAAAGTTTGATACGCTTTGGGAGAATCATTTGATGAGCTCCATGCATTAATTGAAATTTCCATCGATTTGAGCACATTTATTTATGAGGAGTTGTTGCTTCGTGTCCCTCTTATCTTTTATTTCCATTAGGTATACTTTCTTTTTTATCAATCTTCAGGAAAAGAATCAAAGAGGAATAAAGTCTGGTCAACGATGGGACCATTGTGATATTTTTTATGTCTCCAGACGTTAGGGAATACCATGTATATGTTGGTATTTAGAAAATACCAGGAAACTGGCGGCCGCTAAATTGATATCATTTTACAAGGGAAATGTGGATGGTCCATCTGTGAGAATACCAAATTATCTCGTTGCTGACCATTGTTATGGTGATTTCAAGGATCTTTTCTCTTATTATGGCGCAACTTCGTCTCCTCAGCCAGATGGCTGAACGGTCGGCTGAGGACATTGAACTGCATTTCTCATGCGCCGGAATTGAGAGATGGGATAATTTCTAAGTGATATTTATTTTGTACGGGTTTGGGGGGTGAGTAGAGCGAATAAGAAGAAGGGAAACAAAAAATAAAGTTGTTGCACAATACATAATCGAAAATATTATATTCTTTACCCTTCTAACCAGCTAATGCTTTTCATTCCAGATTTGCTTCTACACCCCTATTTGTGACAGCACCATACAGGTAGGCAATGGAACAAGGGAAATTTCACGCTGTGTCCATTTTTGCAAGTTCTCTGTTGATGTACAACCGAAGAACTCCTTGGGATTCTCCTTGCAGAGTCTCGCCGCTCGGAGTTCCTAAGCGTACTGAGGAACTCCGAGTGGCGAGACTCTGCAAGGAGAATCCCAAGGAGTTCTTCAGCTATGTAAATAGCCGTAAACCAATCCATCGTAGGATTAGGCCCTTAGTAGACGAGGAGGGTGCATTAACTCACTCAGATGCAGAAAATGCTAACCTGCTCAATGACTACTTCTCTTCAGTGTCTACTGAAGAGTGTGGTCCCATCCCCCAGCCAACGAGTTCCTACTCGGGAAGAAAGCTGGAGGATATGGACTTCACCGAAGGAGAAATAAAGAAAAAGATCACTGACCTAAATACAAATAAGTCCCCTGGACCGGACGGGTTTCTATCCAAGGTGTTGAAGGAAGTGTGCGATGAAGTATCACGACATCTGTGCGCTATCTTTAACATGTCAATCCGGACCGGATGCGTTCCTAGACACTGGCGTGAGGCGGAAGTGACTCCGATCTTCAAGAAAGGAGACCCCAGCCATCCGTCAAACTACCGACCCATCAGTTTGACTTCGATAGTCGGTAAACTCATGGAAAGCATGATAGTGGACAAGATAACGTCCTATTTAGAGTCAAACTTGCTACTGAAGAGTTCCCAGCAGAGCTTCCAAAGGCAACGGTCATACCTGACGAACCTTGTGGAATTCTTCCACTTCGTGTTCAATGAGCATGATCCGAATAAAGCGGTGGATGTTGTGTACCTTGACTTCCAAAAGGCCTTTGATAAGGTACCACACCGCCGCCTTCTCAGGAAAGTGCGTGCACAGGGCATAGACGGCAAGGTAGCAGGTTGGATAGAGAGCTGGCTGGGTGACAGATGGCAACGAGTAGTGGTGAATGGACGGGCCTCTGAATGGGCCCTCGTATTTAGCGGTGTCCATCAAAGTTCCGTCCTGGGACCACTACTGTTTATTATCTATGTCAACGACATGGACGGAGACATGGTTGCCAAAATCTCCAAATTTGCCGACGACGCCAAGCTTGGTATCAATGTGGCAAATTAGGGGAACACTGCCCGCCTCCAAGAGGACCTTCAAAGGATTAGGGAGTTGTTGGACACGTGGCAAATGCCTTTCAACGTGAGGAAATGCAAAGTAATGCATATCGGCCACCGAAACTCCAAATCTCAGTACATCCTTAAGGGCACTGCTCTTGAATCGAGTGAAACTGAGAAAGACTTGGGTGTTACTATCACTAGCGACCTCAAGTTCTCGAAACAGTGCATCGAGGCAGAGAAGAAAGCCCAAAGGATGTTAGGCTACATAAAGCTCCAGTTTGGATACCGTAACAAGGAGATAGTACTTTGTCTGTACAACTGCCTCGTTCGGGCGCACCTGGAGTATCTTGTATAATTTTGGAGTCCTTAGTTTCGAAAGGACATCGCAAGGTTGGAACGCGTACAAGCTAGGGCAACTAAACTGATTCCCTCTATCCGACATAAAAGTTATGAGGATAGACTAAGGGAATTAGATTTGTTCTCGCTGGAAACCCGTAGACTGCGTGGTCAGCTCATTGAAGTTTTCGAAATACTTTGAGGGTTCGACAATGTTGACTACCGGGATATTTTTACACTCAGTGAGAACAGAACTAGCAATCACGGTAAGTGGAACGCACTTCCAGTGGAAGTTGTCAACAGTGAATCTGTTGACCAGTTTAAGTAAAGACTAGACAAAGTCTTGAAAAGTGGCCGTTTAGGGACGCAAAACAATTGAGCAGCCATGTGCCCGCTCGATTGCTAATCCAAAGGTACCCTCTTTGAATGGGCCGTAAGGTCTCCTAGGGTACTTTCTTTCCTTGTAACTCCTTTTAACCTCTTTCTTGCAAATAATTAAATGCTTGTTCGATATTTTCCACCTCCCTGCCAAGTTCGAGTGAAAACAATATTTATGCTTATAAACAAACCAAAGCATATGGTACCACTAAAAATGTCACTCGAGTAAACGGGCATTCAAGAAAAAATATCTGAATAGCTATTCACTCGAGTAACAGGCATGTTCAGGCATCTGGCTGAGAAGACGAAACTGCGCCATAATAAGAGAAAGGATCCGATCTCAATGTTGCCATAGAGATAAGGAGGGAAAACTTTATGTCTCAGAGGGACGCTTTTCAAATTTCCTAATTATCACCAGCTATCCGAAACTCTGCTTCATAAAATTTATCAAAGCGAATAGTTTCATAAAATTCACCAATGGGAACACTTTCATAAAATTCATCACTAATACCAGTTTCGAACTATTATCACTGTTCCACATCACTTTTAAGTGTAAAGCTGTTGTTGTTGGATTGCTCCACACGATCAGATGCCATCAACTCTAACCGGCTGCTTTGGAGATAAATGGAAAATCCTTTAATCTTACAGCCTCTGCTTTGTAGGTCCTTTCAACGTTAACACAATTAAGTGCAAAGGGAGGCTGCTGCATATTGCGGAAATTTTCTAGTACCCCGCTGTGCTATCGGTTCATGCAACAGCTATGAAGTGGAACTTGAATTGCAACTTAATCTTATGCCAGATACATCTAAGTGGGATGGTCCCACTCCAAGAATGACTAACCACTCTACAACTCCTTTTCTCTTACCCTACTCTATGGCTGGCTAGAGTTTAAACTAGAGAGACATGCACTAGTGGACCTGCGACAAAAGCAATCGCATTTGAAATCATAAACAACATATACCCTTTCTGACATTGATTTGACCTTTATATCTCTAAAAATGGCCGATTTAGCACCTCTAGCCACTAGGTGGCGCCACCTGGTGCTCAACTTATATCATATTTGAACTCAGTGACCTCAATTACCTTTGGTAGCATTTGTTTTAGCTGGCTACAGTGAGCCAGCGACTCGTTGCGAACATAGAATGAACACAACACGAAATTTTCATGACCTATAGACCTGCTTCGCCGCAGGTAAAAACACACTCTTGCCTGTTAAGCGATCTGCCATTAGCAGTACATCCTCGTCGACAACAAAGTAGAAAGAAATGATTTGTTAGGACACGAAAATCAATTTATATCAATGAAAAGCGAGTAAATCGTCTAGATAACTCGATATACGAATCCTCCAAGTGGAAGCAATAGTTTATCACGTTTTGAGATGAAACCTCAAACTATTGAATGCAAAGTTTTAAAGTTCACAAGTTGCTTACTCTTCATTTGTCGAGTAAAAAGCAATTATTCAGTCATAATTGCCTTGACCTTCTAATTTCGAAAAGATGTCGCAGAAATAAGATACGTTGTAGATAGCTTAGAGTAGGAAAGGGGCGCAAAGAAAAATAAATAAAGAAAAGTAGCGAAACAAGTTTCGAAGCCTCTTCCCGCGTCGCCTGACAGCCACTAACGAGAGGCTTAAACCACTCGGCCATCCTGAGTCCCCCCAAAAAGACTCATTCAAGCAAGCAAAGCATTTAAACCACTCGCCTGAACTTCTCGCACGCTACAGCCTCAACAGTAAATAAAGATCTGCAATCTAATTGATATTCTTTAACTGGTAGACGTCTTCTTGTTTTTGCTTCCTTTCTTAAAACAACTCATTCCTGACTCGAAGTTACCAAATTATTTTCAAAACATTACTCAAACTACCATGCAATTGAATTAAACATAACTTCGGAGTTTTCGTACTTAAGTTCTATCGAGAAGTTTATAAACCTTCAATGGTTCAATGCTGTTGCTCTAATAAAATTGATTAATTCAATGAAAGGCTTAACTACATTGTCTATTTTGGAAACTTTTTTACACCGAACTTGGTAAAACACAATTAAATACAAAATAATTCCCCTGGATTTATTTTATCTACTTTATCTAAAGTTCTTTATAATAACCATTTATTTTTACCCGTTAGATTTGGGGCATCCCTTAGTAGTCATATAACTTAGTTTGGTCCAGCATAATTCTAACTTTTGCTAGACATTCCTTGACTTCTTTCAGTAAATCTTTTGTTGACGGGGTTTTCAATAGCTACATAGCGGTTTTGGAGACGGCGTATCACATTCTACCCATTGATAGCCGCCCATTAGTGCCATTTCTGTGTTGGGGTCAGTGTTGGCCGTCACGGGCAAGGGGTGGCGAATCTTTTTCCTAAGGCTATAGATAATCATAATTTATCAATCCACGCAATCAAACAAAAAGAAGAATCACCCCCCTCCAAAAAAAAGATTGAAGAAGGAAAAATAAACCACCTCAAATAATTATTCGTATCGGTTTACTGGTCACGGTACATAACAATCAAAATAACAACAAACGACCAGGGTTGATTGGAAAAAATCTCTTGACCCTTTTACCCATTTTTTCCCGGGTAAAACTGAGTAAAACTGGGAAAAACTAAGTAGAACTGGGAAAAACAAGAACAAACATACAAATAAAATTTCAGCTAAATATAATATTAACATAAGATTAGATAAATAACATTCAAATACATTATAAATTATATTTTATTGACAGGATTATCACAACAACCTGTCAGACTGTGGTACGGCTTGGCTTAATCTATTCGCAGATAGCAACATCAATGAAGAAATAAGAACTGAAATAAAGAGAATGTTCAATGAAGTTGTAACTCCACAACACCTCCTTGCTTATTTAATTGATCCCCGAAGACGAGATGCCATTGAAAAAATGGAAAAATGGATTGCTAACAGCAAGAAACTGGCGAAGTCTTATGGTCGTTACGCCGAAGTAATAGAAAACAAAGGTTTCATCACCTCAGATTAAGTGTTTTAAGTTTCGTTTTCAAATTTTGCTTTTTTTCTCGTAAATTTGCTTGCTAAGCAATTCTGTGAATTATCGTTCTCTTATTTTGCACGTGTCACTATTTTATTTTGTTAGTTTATTTAGTATAATTTCTTGGATAAACGATTTATCATATGAAATATTCTTACAATATATTAAATCTATGCGTTTATGTACCATGGAAATTTCATTTATCTACTCATCACATTTGGAAAAATATTTTTGCTCTGCAATATATATATATATATATATATATATATATATATATATATATATATATATATTTACCAGACAATGGATTCGCCACTCCCTCTTATGGGGGGAGCTTGCGCTTCGCTACTAAGATTAAAATCTTAAAAAAGCAGCCATGGTTAAATTTTTATAAATTTTCTGAACTTCGCCAATTATAATAATTTTGAAATGAACTTTAAACTAAATTTCCCCCCCCTTTCAAAATATCACATTGCTAAAATATAGTTATAGAAGAAGATATATAAAAATAAATTTTCTGAACTTCACCTTCTGTAATTTTGTGTGGTTTTATAAAATTCACAAAATTTCGATACATATTTATTTCTGAACTCCACCAATTTATTTTTTGATATTATAAAAGAATTATTAGAAATATCTTTGATAAAAAATAACATAAGTCATAACCAAACTAAGATGAAATTATTATTCAAATACTTAAAAAAAAACCTTCTTAAATTATAGTTAGTGATGATATATATCTAAATTTAAAGAACTCACAACTGGCACGTGAGTCAAAATTATGATAAATAACACACACAAGGAAAATGGAAAAACGATTCCGAGCGCTTTCCATAATGAGGTCTTTAAGAATAAAGACGAAACCTCTTGAAATCGTTTTTCCATTTTCCTTGTGGCGTTTATTTATCCTATATTTAAATATATATTCAAATCTCTTTTGCCCATTCAGTGTCCTTTCTTCTCTGTTATTTGCTATTTAAAAGAGAGTAAATTGTTTTATATAAAAGCTGACCACAGCATCAACGTGAGACACGAAAGAACCTAGGAATTTCCTTATCCTTTTCCCTATGTTACCTTGACCAAATATCGTACCAAGAAAAAGGAGACAATATCCTACACTCACATAAGTATGAAATCCTCTGCTGAAACATGTAAATCACATATAAGTTCTAAACTTCGTCAGGACACCAAAATATAGCCAGTTTTTACCACTAAAGGCCGGCTATTTATAGCTTTTATTAATCAGTGATTCAATTATTATGATTATTCAGTGGCAATTCATCATATCTGATTATCCGCTCGTCTATTACTACCCTCTCTATGAAACTCCACTTATACTCACTTTAATTTCATTCAAGTTTCATTTTATTTCATGTCTGTATTCCCCCCCGCGATGAGCAATTATTTGCTTATTCTTCTCCCATGAAAGAAATTATATTTGCATTAAACAAAGTTAACATACCTAAGTCGCGTGCTCTGAATTATTCTGAATGATGACCTTATGACCTTCAAAACTTTCAACTAGTGGGTCAATCCGACCCATAGTTAGTTTTCTTCTAATAATTCCAGGACTAACCTTGGAAGGACCTTGGCAACTATATCATTCGAATGATAATATAAAACAACATAAGCGTTTAAAAATTCGTTAGAATCGGCCGAATAGTTACGATGTTATTGCCAAATAATTCCCAGACTAACCTTGGGAGGACCGTGGAATCAAAGGAAAAGCTACGTTATTGCCATATAATTCCCGGACTAACATTGGAATGACCTTGGCAACTATGTCATTCGAAAGAGAATGTAGAACAACATAAGGGTTTCAGATTTCGTTAGAATCGGCCGAATAGTTACGATGTTATTGCCAAATAATTCCCGGACTAACCTTGTGAGGACCGTGACAATTATATCATTCGAAAGACAATGTAAAACAACATAAGGATTTCAAATTTCGTTAGAATCGGCCGAATAGTTACGATGTTATTGCCAAATAATTCCCGGACTAACCTTGGGAGGACCGTGGCAATTATATCATTCGAAAGAGAATGTACCCATCATTATTGTATTCAGCCAAAAAATCACTCTCCACAGTCATTTCCAAGTGAAATATCCTCATATAATACAGCGTCAGTTTATGACTTAGACATATTTGGTTTTCTTTTAAAGGAAAAATTTGAATATTTGCTGATGATCCTAAGTTAGCAGCCAGTGTAGTAGAAATACAGGCATATTTCACGATTCAAAGTGATTTAAATAGGCTAGCTTCATGGTCTCAGAATGACACATGATATTCAACCTTCCAAAATGCCAAGTTATTCACATTGGTAACTATTAATAGGGAATCTAGTTATAGCAAGAGGGAAAGTTCCTCCGAAGACCAGCGGCGTTTTGTGATAAGATAATAAATGGTTATTGCATCGATGGTTCGAATCACTGACAAGTGCCTTTGAATGGCTAAATGAGGATGCTGCCACTAGATGCCGCCACTCAACGCCAAATCTAATGGCAGATTTGAAATCTCCAGGGGGAATAACCAGATGTCTCATGGTTATATGGGTCATTTCATGGCTCTAAATGGATACAATTAAACTTTACTCCTTATTTTTCAAAAGCGACGCCTAGACCTGGCGCTTCGCCGCAGGTAAAAAGGAATCATGTTGAAGGACTCCGGTGAAAATGAGCGGGATTTAGGAATAGTAATAGATCGCTCATTGAGTTTCTCTAAGCAATGTTTACCGGCTTGAAATAAGGAAAATAGGGTAGTCGACTTTATCAATAGAAATGTTAGTTATAGAATTAAGGCAGGTATGTTCGAGCTATATTTGTTAGGCCACGTTTAGAATATTATATTCAGGCTTCGCCACATCACAAGGAGAATATTAACATTCTGGAGGCAGCACAGAGAAGAGCAAGAACGAGGTCTGCTAACCAAAAATCGCGTGCCCTCACTTATTCTGATTTATGACCCTACCTAACATAACATAGCCAAGCGTATCATATTATACCTTAGCCTATTATATCCTAGACTAGTATAGCATACCATACCTTAGACTAGAATAACCTTGCATAGCTTAGCCTATTTATTATAGCCTTGGTTAGCTAGCCTATTGTAGCCTAGCATAGTATTACCTAGCATAGCCTAGCATAGACTATTATACTTTAGACTACGCTAGCATAGCATAGTATTGCTCTATCTAGCCAAGTATGGCTTAGCATAGTTTACCATAGCCTAGCATAGTATAACCAAGCTTAGCATTAACTATCCTAGACAAGTATAGCCTATACTATCCTATTCTACCCTAGGCAAGTATAGCTTAGTATTGTCTAGTCTAACATACTATCTGCTATCTTAGCATAGCATTTTATAGCCTAAATTAGCATAGTATATCTTACCCTTATACATTATATCTTAACATAGGCTATTATAGCCTAGCCTATAATAACCTAGCATAGTATAGCCTATTCTAGGCTTGCCTAGCAGATTATAGCATATTATATAGCCTAATCTAGTCTAGCAGAGTATCGGCCGAAAAGTTATGATCTTATTGCCAAAAAACAAAACGAAAAAAAAGCAAAACGGGGACCGACCGACCGACGACCGACGATCGACACAGTGAGATGTAGACTCGCACGCGACTAAAAATGATGCCTTCTTTGAGACACCTTGATTATATGGTTAGGTGTACAGTACTTAATACGTTTTGATTTTAGAGGAAGTGCTTAATGGGTGGTATGATTCAGGTCTTTAGTCACGTGCACGCGACTGTATAAGTTACTATACTCGTATCTGTCCATAAGTCGGTGGGATTGTAACCATTTTACTTTTCAAGAGGTTTTGGGCAATGACATCGTAACTATTCGGCCGATTCTAACGGAATTTGAAACCCTTATTTTGTTTTACATTCTCTTCGAATGATATAATTGCTAAGGCCCTCCCAAGGTTAGTCCTGGAATTATTAAAATTAAATTTACTATGGGTCGGATTCTCCCACTTTGAAAGTCGTAAGGTCATAAGTAAGAATAATTGAGAGCACGCGACTTAGGTCTGTTGACCTTGTTGATTTCCAAGGAAGAGCTTAAGAGGTGATATGATCTAGCTTTTTAAAATACCAGGCAATGGCTTCGCTACTCCCACTATAAGAGGAGCTTGCGCTTCGCTGCTAAGATTAAAATTTAAAATCTAAAAAAAGCAGCCATGGTTAGATTTTTATAAATTTTCAGAACTTCGCCAATTATAATCATTTTAAAAAGGAACTTTAAACTAAATTTTCTCCCTTTCAAAATATCACGTTGCTAAAATATAGTTATAGAAGAAGATATATAAAAATAAATTTTCTGAACTTCACCATTTGTAATTCTTTGGGTTTTAAAAAATTCACAAAATTTCGATACTTATATTTATTTCTGAACTTCACCATTTTGTTTTTTGATATTAAAAAAGAATTATTAGAAATAACTGTGATAAAAAAAGTCATAACCAAACTAAGATGAAATTATTATTCAAATACTCAAAAAAATCCCTTTCTTAAATTATAGAGTTAGTGATGATTAAATTTGAGATTGATAAATTCAAAATACGGAAGTTTTTCGAGCTGTAGACTGATGATTAGAGACCGGTCACTGTTTCATTTTTTTTTTTAAATCTCTATTCAGGCTCGATTTGAGGAATGAATTTTGATAGGCCCTAATTGTTATTCTCGTTCTTTATATTATGGTATTTGGAAGACCTTTCACCACTAACACTTACCATCATAGCCTTGTTTAGTTTTATAAATAAATATATTTGATACCGATCAATCATTTTTATGAAAGATATAAGTATGAATAGAACAGAATATCAAAATAAACCCGAAACAATAAAATAATTAATGTTAAATCTTAAATTTAATTAAATAAATTTAAATACTGAATATACTATTATACACTCTCTGTTTTTAATGATTCATAAAGAAAAATAGGTCTGCTTTCAGTGAGTCATTTGACTTTATAATTATCGCAATTTATTCAAATTAACTCAGTCTTGAATACTAATTATTTTAATTTAGCTGGGACCGAACGAGTTAAAATTCAAGGCATTTTATTTCCATCGGTCGTGGGCCATATTTTGAGCATCAGCGGGCGATATCTGGCCCGCGGGCCGTACTTTGTCCTTTATGAGTCCAAATCGGAGTAATCTTGACATTATATCTGTTTGCGGGAAGTTCTTGAAAGACAGTAGGGAACAGTATGGACAATTCAGTTTAGCTTTCGTTGACCTAAAAATGACCGTTGTCGCATAACTTCTCTCTAGAATCCTTCCAAAATTTAGTTGTTATTTTTAAGTTTGGAGGGAGGCCACTCCATTTCGCGGGGAGGTTGCCGGTGGAGACTTTTTTAAGGTCTTTCCCCACATGTTTAGTGTTAGAAATATATGTGTTCTCGTCCAGTTCTAATCCCCATCTTTCCCGCTTGGGTGAATTTTGTTTTATGAAAGGGCGTAACTCATCGTGACATTTGTTTGTTGTTTCTTCGATTATTTTATCGAAGATTCAAAATCAAACAAAAGCCTCTGTTAGAATTTAATATGTAGACGATGCTAAAAAGGCACAGAACACCATCAAGAAGACATTTAGTTTTAGATAGCTTTAACATCTTTCGACCTCTCTAAAACAAAACATTATATAAAATTTAACAAAGCTTCTACAGTGCCGGAAGTATTGTATTCGAACTTCTTGGAGCACGTCGCATGCACGTTGGTGAAGTTCCAGTGTATATGGATGGTGCAAGTTCGATGCGTTGCTCGACCTTCACTAATTGCGCTCCCTTCTTTGAAGCCGGCCGGGCTCTGTCGGGCGCTGCGTTTGTCTTCGCGGCCGAGGTACACGGCTCGTTACTGGAGATTACGCTTCGTGCCCGGTTCGGTAACCGAGTTGGGATTTCTAGTGACTCAGAGAGCGCCCAACGCCCTTCGTGCCCTCAAGGCTTTGGAATCTCGGCACTATACCCTTCTCCACCAATGAGAAAAGCGGCCAGCATAAAGAAGACGCCTTATAATCCCCGAAAAATGGATTTTCGGTTCAGAAATTTACTTTTTTTTAATGTAAATTATAGAAAGGCAATAGCAATCAATTATATAATCAAAAAACATTAACTCATGGAGGAAAAAGTCATGGTTTGCCTTTTTGTACACTCGTCCACAAAAAAAGCTAAGGCTTAAAATTGCTTCCTATTGATTTATTATTCGCATTAAAAAATAGGCGATAGTTTAAGCACCAAAATTATCGACCGCATTTCAAGATGGCAGTACCAATTAGCGCCAAATTAAAGTCCTATCGCCTTTTCACCCGTTGGTAGTGGAAAAAAATATTTTTAAAAAGCGAAAACGACTATTTTTAACTATGCACCAATGATTTTTTTTAGCATATAATTACTCTCTATTGCTTTTTTATTAATTTTGATTAAAAAATGTAAATTAATCACTCTGGAGCTAATACAGGCAATTAATAAACTTGATTACCTTGAGAGAGCGTAATTTTTGCCTGAGGGATATTGAACCCGAATTAATAAAGGAGGCAAACAATTTTAGATTCCTGGAAACGAAGCAGTTTTACAGTCAGAGGGCAACTGAAATGTGTTGAATACCAAAATAAGCCTCATGTTAAGTTTTTGGCCATTAACAATATAATTTAGCGCATTTTGCGCCCCTAAATAACTAAGGATAGGCCTCTTTCTTACTCAGGTTTATGACCTTCTAGTGCTGGGGTTCCCAATCTGGGGTACATGTACCCCCAGTGGTACATTTGTACTCTTCAGGGGGTACATTGTATCCGAGAGAATAAGCGCTACTGTAGAATAATTGATGTACTCTCCATCCAGATTGCACAACGTATTAGTCCGCTCTCTGTTTCTGACGTTTATATTATGGCGCGAGTTGGCAACCCTCTGTTTTTATCCCTTTATAAGCAGACGCCTACAAGAAAGTTACTACCTCACTGAACGGAGTTGCCACATAAAATACAACAATACCCTCTCACGACCCTTTACACCACGCTCAGGCGTTCCCCAAGGAAGCGTACTGGCACCCACACTATATATTATGTTCACAAATGACACCCCACGCCCACCCGAAAACTGCTGTCACACATACACAGTGGCCTACGCCGATGACGAGACCATTCTCGTCAGCGGCCGAGGTCCAGAAGAAATCGCGCTCCACGCACAAACAATATTAGACGATAAGACAGATTACGAGGATAAATGGCTGATTGCCACGAATCCTCAGAAGACACAGATGACACTCTCCGGCGCTAGAGATCACTTCATGCACAACCTACAAATCTTCTCACACACACCAGACATGAACCACCTAAACCCAACAAGGCTCGAATACACTCAATGTACAAAAATTCTTGTAACTTTCGACAAGACCCTCTGGTTCAATATACACCAAAACATAACACAAGCAAGAGCCTCACGAACAAACACATCGCTGTGCAGGTTCTACTCTGCGAGCAAAAGACTAAAGCTACACTTCTACAAAGCACTCGTGCGACCTATTCTCACGTACGCCCCACTGTCACTCGTAGCCGCGAGTGACACGTGGAAGCGGAAAGCTCAGCGCATTCAGAACTCTGCCCTGAAGCGCGCTTGCCGCTCTCCGTTGTACTCGAGAATGGCCGCACTACACAACAACAACAAATTAGCACCCCTCAACACATACCCTCACACCAGACTCACAAAACAACTCGGGGAACTCACCAGAGACCCATTATACACTGCACTACACGTAAGAAGGTATGTGATGGCACCGCGATACCCCGTGGCCTATGACCACCTGCCACCCATACCGTTCTTCGCATGACCAAACGGCATCATGAATAACACGTTTCCGACTGAGCAGACAGCCTCGCCCTCCTGACTTGCCTCCAACCGTCATCCAGTCAAAAACCACGAGACCAACGTATCTACACCAACACCACGCATCGGTGTCTAGCCACCGACCTATCAACTCTTGCTATCTTTTCTTAAGTGATTTCCGCAACCTTCCTCCGTGACTATCTGATCGCCTGTGTTACACACAGCGATCCCTCTCTGTCCTTTCTATAGACAAAAGTAGAGTAAGTAGAAAGAGGGGCATTCGGTAGCTTCCTCGTGCGGGTGGAGTCAAGGTGAGTATGTTTAAATGCCTTTCTTTTTAAACATCTCTTTAATAATAATTTAAATGAATTAATAATTGTTTTATGTATTTTAATTGTTAATAGGCATTTATTTAACAAATGTAATGATTTTAATGATGTGCTATGCAAAATTGTTTTATTCTAAATTTTATTTAAGGACTAAAGTTGATTGAAAAGAGTAAGTACGTAATAATTGCTTAGAATTTAGATTTTAGAACGATTGTGCATTCCTTATTATTTTGATAACAAAATAATATGTATTTGTATATGTATAAGGAAAGACCTCTTCCTCTATATGAGAAATCTAAAATAGTGGCCTGAATAGTTTATTACACAAAAACAAAATAAATGAAAAAAATAAGAATATCCAAAATTTATATAAAGAAATATATATTATATTTTTTGGTAACATAACAATATCACACACACGCTCTTACCGCTCACACACATACATTTTTAATTTAGATTTTTTTTTTATTATTATTCATTTATCTTTTTCCTTTCTAGCCCTCATGAAGTTAACAATGACGAGCAAAAGAAGGAAATACTCAGAGACCTACTTACGGTTCGGGTTTATATCAACAGTAAACAATGGCTTGGATATTCCACTGTGTGTTCTTTGTCAAAAAACACTGGGCAATGATTCATTGAAGCCAAACCTTCTCACTCGTCATATGGACAAAGCTCATCCGAAATTCAAAGACAAAGATCTCGCCTTTTTCAAGCGTAGAGAAGCAATGTTTAAGAAACAACGACTGGATCCAAGCGGTAGATTTTTCCAACAAACCAGTGCAGCAGTGATGGCATCTTATGAAGTTTCACTTCTGATTGCCAAACAAAAGAAAGCTCATACCATCGAAAAATACCTTCTTCTTCTAACTGCAAAAGAAATGGTACATTGTGTCCTTGGAGATGAATCTGCAAAAAAGCTTAACTCTATCTCTATGTATAGTAATATAGTTCAACGACGAATTGCAGAAATGTCAGTAAATATTTTTAAGTAATTGATTAGGTAGATTTCTATGTCTGAAACTTGGGTTTCAATTCAACTTGACAAATCCACAGATGTGACTAATTGTTCTCAGTTAATAATATTTGCTCGGTATGTGGGTACTGAAGACATTAAAGAAGAGTTCTTGATAAATGTGGGACTAGAAGCAACAACAAAAGTAGATGATATGTTCCAAATTGTAGATTCATTTTTCAAGAAACATAGTTTGAAGTGGGAAAATCTGAAAGGATGCACAACTGATTTGGCACCAGCTATGTTAGGACGAAGGTCTGGTTTTAGATCTCGTGTCATGGAAGTGGCTCCTCGTGTGACATTTATGCATTGCATGATCCATCGGTTTGCTTTGTCTTGCAAGGTCCTTCCTGTTGATCTATCCAGTGTGTTATCTGGGGTGGTCAAGATGGTTAACCATGTAAAAGGGAGTGCTCTTAACAGTCGGTTATTCAAACTTTTATTAGCTTCATATATAATTTCTGGGACTTTTTCAACATTGCCACAACTGCGAAAGTTTTGTTTCTTCCTTAAAAGATCATTCCTTCGTTCTGAAACCTGCTTACCTAGTTGATATATATGATGCTCTGAATATGGTAAACCATAGTCTCCAAGGAAAAGACAACAGTTTGTAGGTTTATAGCTAAGCTCAAAGCACTTTGTGCAAAACTTCGGCTGTAGAGGGAAAATATCCAGTCTGATGCCTTGTCTATGTTTAGTACTGTAACAAAATTTCTAGATCAAAATCCACAATATGAGACCAACAACATCACAAAATTAGCAACTAAATATCTAATGAAGCTAGAGGAAGAAACTGATGGCTATTTTCCAGGCCTTGGTGAAGATGAAGTTGTGTATCTTAGGAATCCTTTTACAGCAAATGCTCAGGTGCTGCAGCTGGGACAAGTATGCAAGAGGAACTGGTAGAGCTCCAACATGATGATTCTGCGTGTGATTTGTACTCTGATTTTTGGTTGTCGATGCGAAATTCATACACACAGATTACTAAACATGCTATTCGAGCATTATTGTTATTCCATCAACATGGCTTTGTGAGTCAGCATTTTCAGAAATCAAATAAAAATACAGATTACAACTCAAAATTCCTGAGAAGGATATTCGTTGTGCTCTTGCTAAACTTTTCCTTCGAATAAATGAGCTTGGTACAAAAACCAAGCCCATCCATCTGATTAATATTGCCTAGTTTTGGTTATCGGTAGATAGTTTTGTATGTTTTTCCTTAGTAATGATCATTATGGATAATTATTATATATAAAGGATCATACTATTTTATAAATGACCTGAGTTTAATTCATTGTTGTTATGAGTAATTATAAGAAAGATATTCATGTGATGCATCAAAACCTTTTGTATATTACGTGAATTTAGTCTATTGATGCTATGGATACTGATAATGTATGTGATGCATCATATTTTATAAATTATGTGAGGCTCGGGAGCTTCATTTATTGATGTTATGGATAATCATAAAAAATATATATGTACAGTGCAGTTTACCAAAATAGATTTCAGAATAAAATATAAAAATTTCAATTTCATTGTTTTTCTTTTTCATCCTTAATTTTTTAAGGTACACATTGATTTCTTATAATGCCAAGGGGTACAGAAGAACAAAAAGATTGGGAACCTCTGCTCTCGTCCATAAACTATTTTGTCCTCCCTTAATTAAATTCCCACTACTGCTATACCATAAAAAAAACAGCATAAAATCTTCATATTTAAATGACTCATGAGTATCCTAAAAAAAACAACGAATGATTACTATCTTTCTCTAGTAAAATAGAAACCTTGAATTTAAATTCTAATTCAGGTTTATGGTCCTCAACGAGGAAGATCATTCGAAGAACCTAAAGAGTTCTATCAATATCTCCATAATGTTAAGAACAAATTCTGTTTCAAAAATACATTACGCTACGTATAAATGGACACATCGAGCAAGATCGGCGGGGAATTGAGAACCTGATTGGAACACGCAGTGTAAGAGAGAGGAAGTTTGAAGGAGAAAAGCTAATTGAGCGAAATTACCTGAGTGGGATAAACGTTTTCAACCAACATAGAAAGAGAGAGTACCATAAATATACCTGGTATCGATGCAAAATTGAAACAATCTCAAATATAGTGGTTCTAGCCTAATTTTTTGGTGCTGATTTCAGATACGAAGCCAGTTTTTACTCATTACTTCTAGTTTTTGAGGTTCCATGTATTAGAAACTTGCGGAATTGTGTTCTTTCAAACCTTTGCCCTACCAATGAGAAAATACATCTCAGAAGTTTTTTAAAAATACCTGTGGGCAGAATTCAGCTTAAATTAGTTTATATTTTGATCCCAATGGTAGTTCTAATGTATTAGAGTATTATTGAATATCTGTCAACTCTCTATTAATCTTCCGTTGTTTTTGATAACCAGTGAAGTGAACATGTGCTGAAAGCTTAGCATTTGTTTTATTATTTTTTTGAGAATTAATTGTTTAATTAGTTCTCAGGTATATTATAAAATATATATTATATATATTAGAAAATGAAAAAAGCTCACAAAGTGCACGTGAGTCAATGTTATGCAGATATACCCACAAAGAAAAAGTGAAAAACGATAGAATATGTTTTTAAAATAGGGATAAATTTGTGCTACCCTTTGTTCTTTCTCGACCATTGCTATAAGTCCACCAAGCGTTCTGTAAAGGGTGTGCCCTCGAATTCCCATATTTTCCTTTTCTCCTCATACCTGAAGGTGTTTATCGGAGGTCGACCCGCTTCGAAGCTAAATTTTAAATTTTCCGTCACTTACCTTGACGTTGTTAATTTTTTGGAGACCCGTACTGGATTCCTTCATGTAGCGAAGATTTTAAGCCATTGATTCCTGCCAGCGTTGTCGCTGCTACTCTGTCGGCTGCATCAAATTATGCTCTTCCAGTTACGTTTGCAAGTGTTCTCCTTTGGGAAACCGTTCACACTGGGCACGTGAAAGCTCTCCCCCAGTCACCTCGCTATCTCCTCTTTGGGGAATTCTGTCATCTAGAATTCCTTCTCTCGGATCGTTAGGCCTTCGAATCATCGTTCCCCGTGGTCTCCACGCCTTTCGCCACGATATCGCTGCCTGTAGGTTTCTCCTCGCCGAAGCCCGTCATCTCATTTACCCCTGTGGACTTGGGTCGAATTCCCTCATCCTCGCTTAGCCTCTTCGCTTGGGTTTCCGACGTGGGTTATTGCTGCACTGCTCTGGTATCAGGTATTTTGGAGGATTTCTTTCTTCTTACGTCCCCTTTAAATTAATTTAGTGTTATAAGTGTTATTCATGTAACTTTGGGCCTTGAGGTAAGGGACGTAAGACAAGGAGGTTATTCCGGGAACACCTGCCACTAGAGTAGCGAAGCCTATTTCATCTTCAACGGCGCGTGTCAATTCGGCTTTAAACAACTTATTCATAGAACCCAATTTTGTATGCGCGAATATCTTTTTGGTTAAAACCACTTGCGGTCGTTCGATGGTGATAAGCATTTGTGACTTTTCTTATTGTATGATGACCCTCGTATAATTTGTTAACAGTCAATTTATTTCATTTTAATTTTGTTGAAAATAATACTGTAAATACTTTTTATGTGTGTATTTATTCAACCCATTGCGGATACCTCCTAATTTAGCACCATCCTGATTAATTCTGGTGAATTTCTGGTAGGCCTTTAGATTCCTGGTCTTCCATAAATTTTATGTGTGTATTGACGTTTGGGCCGTGTGAACCGGGTTCCGCGATAGCCTTTACACGCTACAATTATCAAACTAATGTTAATATCCCTAAGTTTCAGGCCAAAAACTTATTAGTTTTACCCTCTAACCATATTTTCATTAAATTACCTCGTTTACTTAGGCCTCTGAACATAAATGTTATTTTTAGGTACGAGACTACAATTTATCGCATCCTTGTCAAAAATCCTCCCGCCCCCCCGACCTGGCATTGTTTATTCGATAGGCTGCAACAACTGCTAAAAATGATATTATTGACAAATCGAGAAAGAATTAGATGTCCGGGTTAAGCAACATCAAGCCAATGACCTGCGCTTTTTCTACATATGTACAATCTTAATCATAGCATTAACTGGAACAGTGGCAAACCAGTCATAAAATGCAGTTATTATATTTCGATAAATATATTAGAATGTACCTCCATTGACGCGTTCCCAAATTTCAACCTTACCCCTGGTTTGTTCATGCTAGACCCCATTATCACTACATATATAAAATCTCAAATAAAGTTGCTTCAGGATTTTGTACCCCCTAATTAAGGTTCAGAGATGGGTAGTCTAAGCCCCCCTTCCACTATTTAACGCAATGTATGTCCTGCCTCTTGTTCATTCAACTGTCTGTTGTACTATGATTTGTGTATATTTTATTATCCAAGTAATTTAGTTCCATTAATGTTCTGTATCTATGCTGTTTTTTTCTCTAATATACCTTTGTAACAGATGAAATAAACACATTATATTTTTAATTTATATGCAGTATAATAAAAATGGGGTATGTGAAAGCAAAAAAAATAGAGGTGATAGAGAAAAACTGTTCAGAAATTTTAATTCACCACAACAAGATTAGTAAAAAACGCCTATTCACATCCTTTGCTATTTAGCTACTTTCTTTCTCAGAACCAGCATTTAAATATAACCTAAAAATTTGTTTAAGCTTCAGAGCATAATAATAACTACGTCAATGTTTCTCTGACATTTTGTTGCTTTTTCCTAGATTCTGCCTACCAGGCAAAGCTGCCAGATGCAAGCAGATGCAATTTGCTTCCTTTTCCGTATAAAAATAGGCTATTTTTTATTTAATTCTAACACGGCGTTGAAATATCTAGATAAAAATCATAAAACTCTAATGACTGTATATTATTGCTAAGAGAAGCATAAAATCTTTTAAACTAATCATTCCAAAGCACCAAAAAGCAGAACTATTATTGAAATTTAGAGAAAAAAAAGTAGAAATGTCGACGAAAAGGATGCATTTATTCAATTGCAGTCAGGCTCATCAAGTTCTAGCGCCAATTCGATTGAAAGTGAACGATACCGTAAGGGTCCCCGACTCACTGTCGGGCCGGGGACGGGGTCGCCACCACCACCTGTATGGCGTATACAAGTATAGGCAAGCATAAATGTGAGAATAAAATTTATTTTGTTGTCATATTAATCGTTGTGGTGTAATTTATTTTTCTTTTCTTCTTAAATAGGGGAGCATTGTTTCCATTGCAGGCCACTTGAAGGCTGTCCTTAGTGTTTGCATGGTTTCTCTCGCTAGCCGTGGTGTCGCCCCATCCTGAAGAAAGCACATATCCAAATCTTGCAGTTCAGGCAATAAATAATCTTGTCATTTATCTGTAAGTGTCCCCTGTTACTGTCACTGTTTTTTCGTCAGCATCCTCGAAGAACTAGGGACCAGTGATTCTCGAACTGGTTATACCGCACCAGAGCGTAACATTATGTGAATGAAGAGGCTGCTCGTGAATAATTATCATGGGGTTTTCAGCACACCAAAATCTGTAATTTTGTTTATTGACGTATCCAGTAATGTGAAAATGGGCTTCATCTCACATAATTAGGTGCGAGCAACCTCTTCATGCACAGAGGTGTTACAACGAGAAGTGATAGAACGTCAAGAAAACTTGAAAAAATAAATGAAATAGTTTTGAGTCAAGAGTGACTACCAGAAAATTGCAAAAGTAGAAGCTTGTGAAGGAGATCGGGATTTCAAGTTTGCATCGAATGTAGAATGTATTGCGAAAGTTTGGGTTAAATGAGGCTGTAAAAATTATGTTTATGAGAAGCGATTTACGTTCAAAATAGCACCAAATTTCCTAAAATCCCTAAAATGATCGTGGTAGTACAGTAGTAGCAACAGAAACCATTTAGTAATAAGCCCAAACGACTATTGCGTTGAAACAAATTGGTTAAACGAAAATTGGGCTTTTATATTTATTCCTTGGAACTTTTAGTCGCGGGTGACTCTATATCTCACTATGTTGGTCTGTCGGTCTGTCGGTCCCTCATTCCCCGTTTTGCTTTTTCTTGTTTTGGTAATAACATTGTAACTATTAGACCGATTCGAACAAAATTTGAAACTCTATGGTTGTTTTACATTTTCTTTTGAATAATATAATTGCCAAGGTCCGCCTAATGTTAGCGCGGGAATTATTTGGTAATAACATCATAACTATTCGGCCGATTCTAATGAAATTTAAAACCCTTATGTTGTTTTAGATTCCCCTTTGAATGATATAATTGCCAAGGTACTCCCAAGGTTAGTCCAGGAATTAGAATAAGTGAGAGCAGTCGACTTTGGTCAGCGGACCTTGTTTTCCGAAATTTACGCTCTTTGAACAAAGTTTTGAAGTTTCTAGTTAACTTAATTTTTTCCTAAGTGGCTCACTCTGTTCTACATTATGGTGAACAACAACCTTGTAATTATGGTCAACCACAGCCTGTAATTTTGCCCTCCATTTTGAAATTACCACTTGACAAGTTTGATAATTGTTTCCCTTGAAGCGTCACTTGAGAAAAAAAATCTTGCATTTATATTAAAAAAGAGGTTGAAATTATTTTAATTAACTACAGTAATGATGCTTTATTTCCAATGTTGTCAGAGATCTAGAAGACGGAACTCCATTTGGCCTTACCGCAAAGATCAGTGTTCATCCCACAAAACCAATGAAAAAATAGCATTTCTCAATTGTTGTCCTGGTTTTATTAAACCAGATTCCATGGCGCCTAAATTTAAATCCCATGAACTAATTTGTGTGGGTGTTTAAAAGAAAGAAATCTACCATGGTCTGAAATATTCGCTATGTAAACTATCTTCGTGATCGAGTTGAGTAAACATAGGTAAATCTCTCACAAGTGACGCTTTCAAAGGCAATTTCAAGGTAGAGGACAAAATTACAGTCCGTGGTTGACTATAATTACAACTTGTGGTCAACCATAATGTAGAACAGATGGAACCAATTATTTAAAAAAATAGATATAATGGTCCTTGAGATATCACTTTATATATATATATATATATATATATATATATATATATATATATATATATATATATATATATATATATATATATATATATGGAAAAATGGCCAAGAAAATTGGTGCAATTAAGGTAATGGCATTATTAGACAACTGCTCTGCTTCAGGTCCAGCGAGAGATTCTATCCTCCTCGAACTGGAAGACTACATTTATAGGTTAGCTCATCCGCTGTTAATATATTAATAATAACAGTTTTCTGTGACAGTAAAAGAGGCGAAATAAATGGGTAACTTTGAAACCAGTATTTTTTGGACTGGCGGATGAGCTATCCTATAAATGTAGTCTTCAAGTTCGAGCAGGATAGGATCTCCCGCTGGACCTGAAGCAGAGCAGTTGTCCAATAAAGCCATTACCCTAACCGCACCATATATATATATATATATATATATATATATATATATATATATATATATATATATCAAAGCCAGAACCAGTATTCGGAACATGTATAATTTAGAACGTTTCGAACATTAGCTATGTTCATTTTCAACCTATAATGGAGCGAAACAATATGATTGACAAACAAGCAAGCTTAGAATGTATAAAGAAATATATATGTATTAATGAATGATAACAAGTTTAAAGTTTGGTAAATTTGAGAGAAAATGATGCGACAATGTATTAATAAATAAATTTAGAGTTTAGTAAATTTTAGATCAAATAATGCAAAAATTACAGAGAGAACAATGCAAAAATTACAAATATAACACAGCAATAATTATTAAAAAACCGAGAAACTAAAGCAACAAATTATAAAAATAAATGAACGAACACTTACTTACTTGAGAGAAGGAGAGGAACCGAATGATTTAAAAGGTGGAAAGTTTAAACAGAGCAAAACATGGTAGTAATTTAATATAACTGAAATTATGGGCAAACAACTAATAGAATATTTTAACTATCGGGTCATTGAATGGATTGTTAATAAATTTTAGGTACAAATTAATTATAAATCAAACTAAAATTAAAATATTTGAATTAAGAAATTTAAATTGGTGTGGAAGACTGCCTATAATTTAATTCTGGATTTAACATTTAGATAAATATTGATTCAAAAATTTTGAAATCGATGGAATTATCCGCAGAACCCCAAACTTTGAAATTTGAAGGGGACAATGACGAGGTGTAAGAATCCAAATGATTCCTTATTGAAGAGAATTCTGGTTTGGCAATGGGTCTGTCTTTATATTGAGAATCCCCTTATGCTTGCAGATCCTCAGCTTTAATTGTAGTGTAGTTTTACCTACGTAGCGAGTTTGGCAACATTCACACATAACCTAAAGCAAGCGAGGACCCTAGTAGCAAGGGTAGTCTCTCCTTTTGAGACAAAAAGGTTTTAACAGAGATGGTGTTAATTGGAATACGGTAGAATTTGATTTGTGGATAAATTTTAGATAATAATTGTTGTAAGTCTAAGATGAGTTTGTTGGTCAGCGAGCCTATGTAGGGTATTTTGAGATACATTTTCTGTTTTGATACATTAGATTTGACGAGAGGAATCACGTGTATTTTATTTAGGAAACTTTTAATCAATTTGTCGAGAAATGATGCTGGGAATAAATCAAATTTAAAAAATTGATTGAGATAAGACATCTCTTTTTGAAAATAGTTCCAGTCAGAGCATATTCTGAAATCACGGTTTATTCTGCAGCTTACAGATGATATTTTGAAGCAGTTTAGTAAACACGAGAAATAATTAGTTACAAGCAGAGTGTATGTGGGTTTTCTATATACTAAAGTTGAAATTTTGTTGTCTGACCAGGTGATCTTAATGCACAAAAATGAAAGAGAGTTGTTAGTTTCATTCTCCAGTATAGATTTGATGTTCTGATGCTGGGAATTTATGTAGTTTTGAAATTGGAAGGCATAACTCTTATTTAAAAAAAAAACCCCGAAACAATCGTTGATGTATCTTTTATAAAGTATAGGTTTGAACTGTTGTGGGCATTTGGCTTTGATCTACATACATTTACCTACATTTATTTTTACACAAAGTCGGACAGCAAATTCTTCTTTAGTTTCCGCTGCAAACATTTTCTAATTGTGTTATTATGTTTAAAGTCCATTTGTATGCCATTCCTGGAAGCAAATTTAATTAATTTTGATATAAAGATATTGTAATAATTAGCAAACTTTTGTTGCACTTATTTTTGTCATCATTAGAAATATCATAAATATAATATGATGTGGTATGACACATTTTAATATGCGAAAGTAGATTTAGTTAAATTTGAAAGTTAGAATTTGATTTTGTTTGGCCTAAGTTAAAGAAAATGCACTATTAGATAAAATCTAATAACTTTAAAAAAGACGCATCATCAAATTAATACTCATTAAATAAATAAAAATTATATAATGCCAGATGGAAAATTTCAATTTAATATTTTTGAGCTAAATTTCTTAGGTTTCAAATTAGCATTCAAAATTTTGAGAAATGTATTTAAACCTTAATATATCTATTTCATTTTATTAATTTTATCTTGATATTTTTTTGTAGTTTGCTTTTATCATTCCTTATAACCCCTTTTTTCTATAATAGAGTTTTGTTCATTCTGAGAGAAAATACTAGAATATACAAAGTTTCGCCTGAGAGTTCAATTGTGACCATGTCATTTGTAAGAGATTCACTGAGATGCTAAAAGACACAGACAGGTGGAAGATGTAAATATCGAAAATAGTAAAATGAAGTTGGGAATGAGCGATTGGAGTAGGTAGAAGTGATTTGAATAGAAGGGACGAACGCGTGATTTTAAGAGTTTAAATTTGATCGGATGTTCATTGCCAGTCTGCTTCCACCAACGGCAATTTCCTGCTTTCAGAAACTTTAAGCCTTCTCTATGATCCTCAAAAACAAACTTTGAATTAATTCCAGGATTTTGAATCCTTTTCAATACATCGTTTTAGTGGAAATAAAAATATGGTAAAAACTCATTATTGCATTTATATTACCGTTGCATTCTGGCTATTTTTGTAAATGATATTATAATGTAAACTTTGTCATCCTTAGTTTTTATTATTTTCATTTATATTATTTGATATTGTTCCTTCTTTTTCTCCCTCCTACACCATTATTTCTTATCTGAATTATTATTATAATTTAAAAACGGGAAAATAATTGGAGTGTGCGTCGCTAGCATAAAGTTTTTGAATCAATGTCACCGGAGGATGGAGAAATGAAGGAGAAATTAAAATGAATGAATTTTAGTGGATTATTGAGTAGAAATGAACACGTTGGTTGACCACTTTCTTTTATGGATTTAAGAAATAATGTTGTCAGGTGGCATGCACTTTTCTTTGCATACATAACTGATATTATTATCAGCGCAAAGGATGACTAGAACGAGGTGCGGCTCATCGGTACACAATCAGTGCAGAAATTCCCGCGCTCCTTTCCCGCCAAATTCAAATGAGACGCGGGAAATCAGGCGACTGATGGCCATAATTTTTTAACTTTCGTATTCTGGCCGCTAAATCCGGACTGCTCTTGACTCACTGGGTCTCTCCGTCCCCAGAAAGGGTTTTGCCCTCTCCATGGATGGCTGAAAGAGCAGAAAAATAAAATAAAAAGAATAGAAATCTAAAACAATAGCCAGAGTTTGACAAGGACTTCTGCCAAAAACATCGGTAGCAAGAAAGGCTGGAGGCGGGAGAGCTGGATTCATGCCTCACTAGGAGGAGCTTGCCTAAAGACTTAAGAGAAACAAAGATACGAGCCCCCCCTCCCCCCCACCACCACCCATTTCCCTTCGCGTGGTTGCTACTTCCAAGAAATCAATAATTCGGGTGTGAACGGAATTGCTAAAACAAGATTGGTGGAAGGTAATTACATAAATTTGTGCAGGAATTTGCCCGCGAAATGTGAATGAAGTGAGCCGTAAGACCCGCTCGCTAAAAGGAGGTGGATCGGAATTTGAGAGCGCCTGCGGAAGTTCTTCGACACATATTAATTCAAATTCTAAAATACCATAGAACGACCAGAAATTTAAACCAAACATAACTCAAGAGGGTTATAATGATTAGGGGGGAAAATAATTGATAGGTCACTTAATAACATCCCAAACCCTGCGTTTGAAATGAATTTAGACAGTTTTGAAACTTCGAGTTGACAGCAAAAGTCTTTTGAAATATTGACGACAGATCAACGAAATGAACCTCAGAAACATCTAATTGGACGAGGACATCAATTGAGTTGTCTGGGCGAATATAAAAAATAATTTAGCTGCGCTTAAATCTAGGCAGGGAAAATGATAATAATTATATTTCGCATGAACTTTTTTGGTCAGTTACAGTTATCAAATATTTGTTAGAGGTTTTTATGAACTTGCAACATTTGCACTAGAAGTTTTGCTTTATTCATTTTACAGTACATCCAAAAACACATCTTTATTCGTTGTGTTTCTTCTTTTTTTCTATGGCATTCACGCACGGGCTTGGTAAAGGCCATTTTAAAACAGCAATTTTGTAAATTCAAATCATAACTTTTCTTGAGAGTCGTATATCTTGTATCATCTTTTAGGAAGTATAAACACGAATGCAACTTGGGTTTTACTGTTGTTGGGAGAAGATTTCTTTCAAAACTGACAAAATAAATTTTATTTCTCATTCTTGCATTGATTTTAACGAGCATTCCTGTATACCTAAATGCTTACTCCACAGTGCATTACAGTTGGTGTCATGTTTTGTTGAAGAAGTACTGCGCCAGCTTTCCGCAAAACGCGTCTCCATTTTTGCCAAATCGTTATATTTTCGTTTCGTTGCTGCATAATAATTTCTTCCAGAATGTTCATTGATGATTAGCGTGCTCATTTGCAAACGTGGCTTTGCGATAATCTGAGGTTTACGAAAATAAGGCTTATTTGTATCCCAGTGGGTAGGGATATTATTTTAGTGTAGGAATTTCTTTGCGCTCGTCTCTGAAAGATTACCTCCAGGAGCTGACTCTCTTCCACATGGTTAAGTCAAGAAGTATTACAATTAGTCTTTCATTTCTTACATTTACATGCCTCACCCAAATACAACAGGTATAAAGATTCTCTGGCACCGGTAGAAGCTAACATGTTTACTGTGGTCCTGCCCTAAATAGAACAAAGACCGGAAAGTGGTTCAAGCTTAAGAAATAGAGAAAATGAAGCTGGCGTCCAGAAAATCTTGGTTCTTTTTGAAAGGAAGAAAACGTTTTTAGAACCCATCTTGAAATCACCTTTTTTTTCATATTTAAGAAAGTGATCGTGCAAAATATGATTGCTGTTTAACAAATATCAATCAATACTTTCTGTCATTTTTTCTGCCATAAGACGACGTTTACGACTCGCTTTTTCCTTGAGGGCAAGTTTTTTTTAGTGGATATAAACTTAGTTGAATGTCTTTGACGTATATCATATTTAAAGTGTTGACTGTTTTGATATATTTATTTCATATACGTTTCTATGATTCTTTAGGAATAATTTCTAGCATATATATATATATATATATATATATATATATATATATATATATATATATATATATATATATATATATATATATCTTAATGATAGAATTCGATGGTATCGTTTTTGGAAAGAACAATCTCGCTTTAAATTTATTGAGTCGGAGCCATTAAAGATGAGCCGCCGTACCGGCTTCGATAATTGCATGGCCATTTACTTCTTTATGTCTCCATTTTAACACATTTCATCACTTTAATAAGGCAAGAAGAGAAAATCTCCGATCTCTTTCTCACTTACACTTCTTCCATTTGATTCGTATAGGCGTAAATATATATATATTGGTGAGAACGTGGTTTATAGATTTCGTCCCTTATTACCTCCCAGTGTTATTTTCGTGGGTTTTTAGGCGCGTGCAGGCGATTCTAAAAGTTACTATGTCGGTCCGTAGGTAGGGCGATCGGATGGTAACTATTTTACTTTTCAATGAATTTCAGGGTAATGACAACGTAACTATTCGGCCGATTCTAACGAAATTTGAAGCCCTTATGTTGTTTTAAATTCTCTTTCGAATAATATAATTGCGAATGTCCTCTCAAGGTTAGTCCATGAATTATTTGGCAATAGCATCGTAACTATTCGGCCGATTCTAACGAAATTTGAAACCCCTATGTTTTTTTATTATCTTTTAAATGATAGAATTTACAAGGTCCTCCCGAGGTTAGTCCGGAAATTATTGAAAGTTTTGAAGGTTCTAAGCTTATATGGGCATAAAGGTGATAAGTCAGAATAATTTAGAGCAAGTGACTTAGGTAGTTGACCTTCTTCAACCTTAAATAGTCCGCGATCACAGCTAAATAGGGTGAAAGAATGAAAGATAATTGAAAGTGTTTCATCTCATCCGAGTGAGTCAGCAGATGTTCAATGCCAAGATAAATTGCAATGTACCCAGTGATGATATACGGTTTCTATAGCAACCAGTACCCATATTCACACCGCATTAGGTACACCTGAACCCCATCCCCACCCCCATCTACTCCAAGCGAATGACTGTACCCATTAAACCAATCTAACAACCCTAAAAATAACTGTATTAAGTGAGAGTTTTAACCTTCACCTTTGCCGCGGTAGTACACGGGATCGTTTTTACCTACCCGCTGGAGCAGACTATATATTACAATAGTATGGAAAAGGTTAGGTTAGGTTAGGTTAGGTTAGGTTAGGCTAGGTTAGGTAAGGTTAGGCTAGGTTAGGTTAGGTTAGTTTAGGTTAGGTTAGGTCAGGTTAAGCTAGGTTAGGTTAGATTAGGTTAATTTAACTTCCCTTTGGCATGCGTTTATACCTGCCTCCCAAACTTGCATCAAATCCCATTGTTTCCTTTATTTAACATCTTGATTAATGCTTTTTTTCTATTTCTATTTCTATTACTCAGTTGTAGACTTTAGGGTAGAATATTTTGGTCAAGAATGTGGATTTTCTTATGTATTATTCCATTATTTTCATTATTTTTTTCCCATTTTTCTACATTCAACCTTTCGGATTTTCGATTCCTCTTCCCATTTATGACACATCCTTACGCAACCTCTACACTACCAGTTCCTTACATTTGTTTCGCATTTTCTCTAGTTCCATGCTCTCTTTTACTCTCTTTTACTCTCAAGTATTCCATATACTCTCCTCTTTATCTCAGATTCTTTAACCTTTCACATCTTTTC
Source organism: Ceratothoa steindachneri (assembly GCA_963969495.1). NCBI lineage: Eukaryota > Metazoa > Arthropoda > Malacostraca > Isopoda > Cymothoidae > Ceratothoa > Ceratothoa steindachneri. Next base: position 59,082,548 of record OZ018327.1, read on the forward strand.
CACAATCCTCACGTTTTTTTCGTCCATACATCGACCAATTTAACCCTACACATCACAATCATATCATTAGATATTTTCATACCAATACTTCTTACAGCTTTCACATATTCTCCCCTACTAGGCAAAGATCAATCATACTCTTTCACCCTCCACCTCTCTCCTTTGCCCAATACATGTGTATTTATGCACATACTTTGCTGAGTGTGTGTGCTACACAAGGTTCTTTCATACAGATGCTTACCACCCTCTACTTTCATTCTCTTATCTCTTACAATCATCATTCTCAATTCCATTCAACACTCGTCTCATGTCATTCAATAATCTCCCTTTTCTCAGCTTCACTTCTAACGTTATAAGGTTCATACACTGCAATCATGCTCAGTTTGCCACTTGCAAATCTCAACTTCAAAATAATGATTCTCGATCTCACATATATCATTTCATCATGACATTTTGCGCTTAACAAAACTGTCTCATCTTCTTTATTCTTAATACTCTAATCGCAATCCATTTCTACCATAACACACAACCACTTCATTCCCTTTCTTGTTTGTCTTTCATAGAGCAAGCATCTGCAAGCTCCATGTTTACTTTATTTATTTGAAAATGACTGAAAATGAGGATATTTTAGTTCTCCCCATAAATGAAGTATTTTTTTCATGTTAATTATTATTTTTTGGCTAGAAATATTCCAAACTAGGTTTGCTCATCTCTCCTACCCGGACTAATAAATAGCCCAGTTTCAGTAAGAGTGTTGCAGGATACGGAAATTGTGTTATGTACAATAATATTAAACTTTTTTGATGAAGGATGAGCAATATTTTTATACCGTGGGCCACATTGAAGCTTATGTAAAGCTTTGCGGGCCGCACTTAAAAACAGTTAGATGCAAATTTCGAATACATATAAGTTAATTGCAATTACTTTTGTGAATTTCTCTGCACGCACTACATAGTCATAGATACAGCTACACATTAATAACTAAGGGTAATTTTTTGCATTTATTTGCCACCCATTTTAAACTGTTTGCAGGCACATCAGAGTGGAGGCTTACAATTTAACGTGGAATCCGTACCATGATTTACACTTCTGCATTATGTGATCGTGTGATTTCATGTGATCATGAGATCATGTGATCTCATATCCAAGTACTAACCACAGTCGACGTAGCTTAACTTCCGCGAGCGAAAGAGAGCGTGTTATAAGCGTAATGAGAATAGAATAAGTATTTATAAAGTATCGTAATTTTAATCAAATTTCATCTAAGAATGAAATATATTTAAAAGGATTTAATAATATTTGTACTTAAATAAAAATAATAATGCGATGATATTTTGGCACACTGTTTAATAATTAATTTTCCATATTTTGTCGAATTCTGAAATGAAACGCGGGTCACATGAAAAGCTTTCGCGGGCCGCATGGGGCACGCGGGCCGCATGGGGCACGCGGGCCGCAGTTTACCCACCTCTGTCCTAGACAATAGATTAGTCCTGGGAAACAGGAGCCTCACCCACATTGTCTTTAGTGCGTTTGTTGGAATATAAATAATATAATTAATTTTTAGGTTCCTTAACCAAATCAGACTCTACATATAAGAAGGTTTACTGTACTCAGTTGGAGCGTTTACATGCAGCACTTGAAGAAAAAAGAAGGGGGCCAGGATTAAGGGGATACCACATTTATTTTTTCAACTTTGTACTACGTTAGAGTATCATATATGAAATTAAAGCTCATTAAAAGCCCTTTCATTCCTGCCAAAACTTTAATAACCTACGGCGCTGTTTATGAGATACAGGGAGTCTTTCATAAACCCCTCCTTGAAACCTGGTATCATATAAATGGCTATAGAGTTACTAAGAATTAAGCAAACAAACTCAAATCACAAGCAAGTGATGCACATATGATTTAGTTATTATTTGTAATCAGTTTTCTTTAGTTCCATGTAAATTTGCGTTAATGGTGGACTATAACATATATTTTGGGGACAAGGGCAACTATAGGTTTTGTTCTCAGTTGCAAAGAGGGGTGTTAGGCGAATAGTAGTGGTGTTCTGAATTCTCTGGAATTTAGTTCAATCTATATTCGAATGATGCTAAAAATATAAATTAGTTCTCAGGGGCCTTTTCTTTAGCAAATATTTAAAATCCCATGGTGAAGTTTGGTGTTTTGTTCAGAAATTCGCTTTAAAAATCTACGGACAATTTCCAAGACTGTATACAATTTTGCATTATCCTAATTTTCACTATGTTCTAGCCATGTTGCTAAAAAATAATTTTCCCCCAAAATAGTGCATAAAGTTTGCAATAAAATGATATACAAAAAAAATTGCGACTTTTGAACGAAACAACGTGAAACGTAACTCAAGAAGAAATGTATTATCCCCTTAATCAATAAAAGAGTGTTCCCTTGGTCAAAACAACGCGAGACTTCTATACTCACTCGACCTATTCCCATCAGATTACTATATTTTTAGAATTTAACGGATCACCCGAAGTGAATGAAGATGCTAATATCACAGGAAGTCAAAATACCAGCAAAGAACGTTTATAAATCAAAATCAAACGATTTTACAAAGATGGTATTGAAAAGTTAGTAGAGAGATCGAGATTAGTGGTAGAAATTACATTGCCCATCAAATTTATAAATATATAAATAACATTAAAGAGTTGCTTGAAATCTATCTAAAAAATAATGATAAACATGAAAAAAAATGCCGTATTATTTATGGGAAGAGCTAATTAATTCATTCTGTATTTTAAGCAAAATTTATATAGACCTTTCGTGTAAACAATAATTATACCTTAGTGTAAAACATGGAGGTGATTAAGTTAATTAATTATAAGAGATTGCGATGAGAGAGATTTTCAACTGCATTGAAAATTTCCTTCATTTATTAATTTGAAAATGACCCCAAATGAGAATTTTTCCGAAGGAAAGTGAAGACCAGATTTTCTACTGAAGAAAATTGAAATTCAGAAATATTTTTTAGAAAACATTCTTTTTAATTACCAAGTTTTGTTCACCCGTAGAAAAATATTCTGGAATATAAGATATTCCCCTGAAAACTTGATTAATTAGAAAACTTAATAAATTGACGGGTTTTATCGTGGTTTTATTAGTTACATTAACGTTCTCAAGAAGTTTATAGTGTCATGAAAGAATCTTCCGTTTATTTAGATCGATAAAGTGTTTGGATGAATTTTAAAATATTATACAATTAGTCTGATTTCCAGGCACTTTGCATCACGAATCTATTAATTTTTTCACATTTCAACACTATTTTCTCCATTTCTCATCAATACTAACTTCATCACTTATACCTTGATCTTGATTAAGGGGACCCGCAGAGGGACGCTCATGAGCAGCATATTATGCGAGGGTTGTGCGGGGGGAAAGGATAAAGGATTAGGACTAGGGAGCAGGACGTGGGTCAAGAGTGATAGAATGATTTGTGATCCTATTCCTAAATGTGTCAATACGAATTCCTTAGCGTTCGTTTCTGGTTGCTCCAGAGGGGCCCCCGAAAAAGGAAAGAAAACAGAATTTTATTTCCTTAAATTTTAGTGTTCGTCTAGCGACCATCCCTCGGTATCAAGGGGCGTTGCCTCCGACGATTTTTTCTGATTCTTAGACAACAAAAATAATATGGTCGAAGCATTGATGAATAGGTCTAAGGGCTAGAGTCCACGGACATAGTCAGGCCGCGATGGCAGGCGACTTAAAATTCCTATACGCCATCTCCCATCTCCTTTGCCATTCATAGAGAAAGGCTGCTCTGGTCGCTGCGTTGTATTCACTGGCGAAAATGCTAAAAACCGGCTCCGTAGCCCAGTATTAGCAAACAGTCTGACACCCGCATGATTCTGGTCGTTCCCAGCATCCCTTACAGGGCAATGGGAACAACTGAAGAAAATCTTGACATCATCCACTCTCGCACAAGCCATGACGTCAACGGCTATTAAGAGCAGGGCCGGTTTAAGGAGCTGCGGGGCCCGTAGCACAAGGAACAGCAGGAGCCCCCACCCGTATAGGTATATATATATATTGTTTCTCCCCCCCCCCTTCTATTTTCCTTTGCAGAGAGGGAAACAATTATCTGAGGAAATTAAAAGAACTGCTCGTATGGCTGGGAGGACTCGGCTGAAAAAAAGAGAGTTTTATCTTGTGCACTTTTTATTCCTTTTTAAAGAACAAACAACACCAGGCATACCAGTAGCTTATTTATGTTGCCTTGGAGAATCTTGGAACCATTTGCTAAACCGAGTGCACACCAACTAGTTACGTGGCTCACATGAAGCACTTACGATACTTAGCAACAGAAAGCTCCTCAATTATCCTTTGACGTGTTAATTTCCCTCAGTAACTCGCGCTCAATACTCATTAGAGAGAGAGAGAGAGAGAGAGAGAGAGAGAGAGAGAGAGAGAGAGAGAGAGAGAGAGAGAGAGAGAGAGAGAGCGACGGTTCAATCTTGTTTGACCCATACTGATTCTCACTCCGGATTTGGCCATCGGGCCGCACTACTATAACATAATGGCAGTTATTATACTATGCAGTATACTCTAGTGAAATTATCTATATTTTTCTTATATATAGTAATATCGTATATAATAATAATAATATAAAAAATCAGGAAAAGAAATAATTATTTGGCCTTCTGTGCCTAACGGTAAAAACTTAAATATTACTAATTTATTACATCTCCGTGTGGCCCCCTGAAGCGCGGGGCCCGTAGCACGTGCTACATGTGCTACTAGGCTAAACTAGTACTGATTAAGAGGGGATGTTAAAATAAAAAAAGACACAAGGACAGAACACGCTCTGTGACAATCCTTGCATTGGAAAATGGACTCCAAATCGGGAATGATGCATAAACTCCCGTACAAAGAGATAAATTACCCCCAGCTTGGCCGTGAAGACAGAATCAGTGGTCCGAGCACCCGCCGGCTTCAAACAAGAGCGGCTAACATATACGTACACGGGCACGGCGCTCCAGTATGCCCCTATATATGACGCAAGAAATCTAACTGCAATACTCCTGTAGATATGAAAGCTTTGAAAATAAAGGAGTGACGATAAACGTCCAGAAGTGATATCTTTTATTAGCGCTTGGGTATGAGTAGATTATTCGGCGCCTTCTGTCAAAGAGTAAGCCTACCCTCAAAGGCGTTTTCTAGCCCTGAACTAGTAAGTTTAATAGCATGAATTTTGTCTCTTGTCAGTATAGGCACCATCAAGATCGGTCGTTCACCAAATGAGAGTCATTAGCGATTTGGGAAGAGGCTGAATCCGTGCATTTAAGTAGTGTGCTTTAGGTACTTCGTAAAGCGATTGTCATCTCCACCACGTTGATTCGAAGCCTCTGGAGGACGTGCGGAATGCAAAAAAAAAATGTGAAGGAAAAAAAATGCTAATTTTTATTGAATTTTAGTTCAGACATTTTCACTACTACTCTCCAAATTAAAAACTTTCCAAAATCCAAGTTATCCATCCCAGAATAAACTTTAAAGAATTCAATTATATCCGCTCTCTCACACCTTTCAAATGAGACCATATTTAATACTTTCAGGTTTCTCTACATATTTAGAAGTGTGATTGTGAGAATGAATTAGAGAGAGGATGGGGAGTAGGGTATTAGATATGACTTTAGATAGGAGTGATAATGATGAGGGAGAGAGTGATAGACAGTGGAAGGTAGCAATGAATGATGGAATGAATCTTAAGTTTGTTAGAGGCTAGAGGAGAGGCCTAGGTTTATTTCAGGAGTGAAAGATAAAGATGATGGTGAAAGCATGTTAGATGTGTCAGACAGATGGATACAGGGCCTATTAGCTTGAATAATAGATTCATTTCCTTAAGAAAGGAATTTATTGTGAGACGCAATCTTGTGGCTGCAGTTTATGGGGCGCTGTTAACCTGAATGATCTCTGATAGGCCCTTGTGGCTTTTGTCATCCGTTGAATTATGTTATGTTAATGATTATCCGACTATTTCTTGTCACGTTTCTCGACGTATCGTCATGGTAACCATTTAGGATACAAAAAGTAAGATCTCCTAAAAGGATGTGTTTAACATATCCATGATCCTTTAATGGAAAAAAGTGTACTCTAAATTCAAATTAATATCTAATAATCGGTGACCCGGCAATTACCTTCTAATGGGACAAAATGAGCATTGGAATTATTACTGCTGGTGGATAATTGTTTCCAATCTCTTCACGAAGCGGGTGTGACACGTGATGAATTTTAATTAGAGGCGTCACGTCCACCCATTCACGTCACATTAGCAGTGAATCTGGAGCTCGTTTATATATGAGCCTAATTCTGAAGCAATCGTGGTTTCATATTTGCTGTTATTCGCTTACCTTTTCCCCATGACGACTAGTGTGGATAGGGGGATTAATCTTCCCCTGGGGGAACATCCAGAGGTGGAACGGGGGAATATCGAGACAAATCGACACCGATAAAGAACTTGTCTAACTGTACAAAGGATAGACCCTGGTATTTGTTTACGAGGACATCGATGTGGCATTTAGTGGGGCCTATCTAAACAAGGCCATCGTTGCCAAACCACCCAGGATCCATCCAGCCTTTGGACACAGGACCATGTTTCTATCTGTCCATTTTTCACAAGGTCCGTGTCCTTACCTAATCCACTTTTTTAGTCAGGCGCAAGTGACTCTATAAATAACTATGTCGGTCTGTAGGTCAGTCGATCGGATGGTAGCCATTTGACTTTCATTGAGCTCTTTTCCAATAAAATAGTAACTATTATGCCGATTCTAACTAAATTTGAAACCCTTATGTTGTTTTACATTCTATTTTGAATTATATAATTGCTAAGGTCCTCCCAAGGTTAGTCCGAGAATTATTGAAAGGAAAATAACCATGGGGTGGATTGCTCGACTTGTTAAAAGCTTTGAAGGTAGTAAGGTCATAAGTCAAAATAATTGAGAGCACGTGACTTAGGCCTGTTGGCCTTAATTGTTACTACCTTTGAGTTAGAAATTGATTGACCCCTTTAATAGTTTCTAATTACCATTCGTTGTTGGGTAAAAGTGAACAGTTCAACCTTTACATTTTAGCCAAATCTTAAGGTTATTATGTATTAATATTTACACTTCTCGTGACCTTATTGACAGGAGTAACCTAACAGTGATTATACAGGAGGTCCTACTAATTGTCTTGCATCCATGCGCAAGAATGGCAAGGGAAGAGTAAATCGAGCTAGAAGCATCTTCTAGCTAGCAAATTTAGTTTATTTACCATAGAAACTTCATAATTAGTTGCTCTTATCAAGAAGTGTTTTATTTCCTGTGCTTTATTCCCATAATAGTCTTACATCCATGCGAAAGAATGGCAAGGAATTAGTAAATCGAACTAGAAGCATCTTCTAGCTAGCAAATTTAGTTTATTTACCATAGAAACTTCATAATTGGTTGTTCCTATCAAGAAGTGTTTTATTTCCTGTGCTTTATCACCCATAATAGTCTTACATCCATGCGCAAGAATGGCAAGGAATTAGTAAATCGAACTAGAAGAATCTTTCAGCTACCAAATTTAGTTTATTTACCATAGAAACTTCATAACTGGTTGTTCCTATCAAGAAGTGTTTTATTTTCTGTGCTTTATCACCCATAATTGTCTTGCTCCATGCGAGAGAATGGCAAGGAATGAGTAAATCGAGCGAGAAGCATCTTCTAGCTAGCAAATTTAGTTTATTTACCATAGAAACTTCATAATTGGTTGTTCCTATCAAGAAGTGTTTTATTTTCTGTGCTTTATCACCCATAATTGTCTTTCATCCATGCGCAAGAATGTCAATCGATCTAAAAGTATCTTCTAGCTAGCAAATTGTAAGTACACACAGAGGAAGTCATGCCCCCGTTTGTTACAACCTATCAAATATATGAGGTATGCACTCATATATCTGTCCATTTCGGCTTGATTCTCTCAATTCAATGACTCTTCGCACTCCTTGATTTCTTTCCCCGCTTTTACTAATCTTCTTAGCTATCTTGAGTCTAATCCAGAGTAATTGACTTGTTGCGCCACCATACATACACAGTTGCAACAAGTTGAAACCTTTCCAAACTTCCACACCGAGAATCGAGCGACCGCTTCCAGCTGGCCCAAACGCAAGAATGATGTCACGAACGCAGACATCGGGGAGGAGATGTTCCATAATCCAACCATTTTCCTCGCTCTTTCTCTCTTCTCACTTCTTATCTTACGGCACCTGTTTTTACAATCTTTTTGTTCGTATGTCTATCAACATATGTTCCTCTTACTCTCTTCTACTTTCTTTCTCATACAGTGAGTGAACCGTTTCCTATACTAAGCTCTTTACAAAATCTACTTCCTCGAATAATTTGAATGCAATAAAAGGTCGCTATTCCATAGCGTTATGTTATAAATCATTCCATTAGCTTATAATTATCTTGATTAGGCTATTCCTTGAAATATCTAATGAAAATCTGAACCTCCAAACTTCGCTCTCCACCCACCTTTCTGTTGGAACAGTCCAAATGGCATAAATTTCTTTGGAATTCTGAAAGCATTCTATTATTACCTTAATCATGCAGAGGCTTCGCCACTGCCCCCTACGGATGGAGCTTGCGCTTCGCTACTAAGATTAATATCTAAAAAAAAGCAGCCATGGTTAAATTTTTAGTAATTTTCTGAACTTCGCCAATTATAATCATTTTAAAAAGGAACTCTAAACTAAATTTCCCCCCTTTAAAAATATCACGTTGCTAAAATCTAGTTATAGAAGAAGATATATAAAAATAAATTTTCTGAACTTCACCATTTGTAATTCTTTGGGTTTTAAAAAAATCACAAAATTTCGATACTTATATTTATTTCTGAACTTCACCATTTTTTTTTATATTATAAAAGAATTATTAGAAATAACTTTGATAAAAAAGCATTAGTCATAACCAAACTAAGATAAAATTATTATTCAAATACTCAGAAATATCCCCTTCTTAAATTATATAGTTAGTGATGATGATGATGATGATCAAAAACCATAAAATTGAATCAACTGAGCATATTCCTTGGTAATTAACGGAGTCAAGGTGAAAACCTCCAAAGGTTGAATAGCTTACCTTATGGTGAAAGGCTTAGGAAACTAAATCTTCAAATACGTTAGAAAAGAGAAGGGTTCGAAGGGATTTGATTAAAGTCTCCAAATGGGTAAAAGGTTATAATAGGATAGAAAAACGTAAAGTTCCGATTTTTAGTCAACATGATACGACACGTAGCAATGGATTTAAGCTGGACAAGTTTGGGTTTAGGTAAGAAATTGGTAGAAATTGGTTTACAAATCGAATGGTAGATGAATGGAATAGGTTCACTCGTGATACAAGAATCCTTCATACGGAGTTTTAAGAATAGATTGGATAGATTTATGGATAAGGATGCTGGGTGGGACTGAAATGGGTGAGGGACAACGGGAGATACCTCGTATAAACTTTTGATTAGCTTTATACAGACTTTTATTTTATCTTTGTACTCCTCTTTCCGAATCTTATTCTTATCTTTGTACTGCTCTTTCCGAATCTTAGTCTTATCTTTGTACTTCTCTTTCCGAATCTTATTCTTATATTTGTACTTCTCTTTCCGAATCTTATTTTTATCTTTGTACTCCTCTTTCCGAATCCTATTCTTATCTTTGTACTGCTCTTTCCGAATCTTAGTCTTATCTTTGTACTTCTCTTTCCGAATCTTATTCTTATATTTGTACTTCTCCTTCCGAATCTTATTATTATCTGTTTACTTCTCTTTCTGAATCTTAGTCCTATCTTTGTACTCGTCCTTCCGAATCTTATTCTTATCTTTGTACTCCTCTTTCCGTAACTTATTCTTATCCTTCTACTTCTCTTTCCGAATCTTATTCTTATATTTGTACTGCTCTTTCCGAATCCTATTCTTATATTTGTACTCGTCTTTCCGAATCTTATTCTTATTTTTGTACTCGTCTTTCCGAATCTTATTCTTATTTTCTGTACTCTTCTTTCGGAATCTTATTCTTATCTTTGTACTTCTCTTTCCGAATCTTCTTCTTATCATTGTACTCGTCCTTCCGAATCTTATTCTTATCTTTGTACTCTTCTTTCCGAATCTTATTCTTATCTTTGTACTTCTCTTTCCGAAATTTATTCTTCTCTTTGTACTTCTCTTTCCGAATCTTAGTCTTATCTTCGTACTTCTCTTTTCGAATCTTATTCTTATATTTGTACTTCTCTTTCCGAATCTTATTCTGATCTTTGTACTTCTCTTTCCGAATCTTATTCTTATATTTGTAATTCTCTTTCCGAATCTTATTCTTATCTGTTTACTTCTCTTTCTGAATTTTATTCTTATCTTTGCACTCGTCCTTCCGAATCTTATTCTTATCTTTGTACTCCTCTTTCCGAATCTTATTCTTATCTTTCTACTTCTCTTTCCGAATCTTATTCTTATATTTGACTGCTCTTTCCGAATCTTATTCTTATCTTTGTACTTTTCTTTCCGAATCGTATTCTTATTTTTGTACTCCTCTTCCGAATCTTTTTCTTATATTTGTACTCCTCTTTCCAAATTTTATTCTTATATTTGTACTTCTCTTTCCGAATCTTATTCTTATCTTTGTACTTCTCTTTTCGAATCTTATTCTTATCTTTGTACTTCTCTTTCTGAATCTTATTCTTATCTTTGTACTTCTCTTTCCGAATCTTATTCTTATCTTTGTACTCCTCTTTGTGAATCTTATTCTTATCTTTGTACTTCTCCATCGAATCTTATTCTTATATTTGAATTTTTCTTTCCGATTCTTACTCTTATCTTTTCACACCTCTTTCCGAATCTTATTCTTATCTTTGTACTTCTCTTTCTGAATCTTATTCTTATCTTTGTACTTCTCTTTCCGAATCTTATTCTTATCTTTGTACTCCTCTTTGTGAATCTTATTCTTATCTTTGTACTTCTCTTTCCGAATCTTATTTTTATCTTTGTACTCCTCTTTCTGAATCTTATTCATATATTTGTACTTCTCTTTCCGAATCTTATTCTTATCTTTTTACTTCTCTTTCCGAATCTTATTCTTATCTTGTACTTCTCTTTTCGAATTTTATTCTTATATTTGTTTTTCTCTTTCCGAATCTTATTCTTATCTTTGTACTTCTCCATCGAATCTTATTCTTATATTTGAATTTTTCTTTCCGATTCTTACTCTTATCTTTTCACACCTCTTTCCGAATCTTATTCTTATCTTTGTACTTCTCTTTCTGAATCTTATTCTTATCTTTGTACTTCTCTTTCCGAATCTTATTGTTATCTTTATACTCCTCTTTGCGAATCTTATTCTTATCTTTGTACTTCTCTTTCCGAATCTTATTTTTATCTTTGTACTCCTCTTTCTGAATCTTATTCTTATATTTGTACTTCTGTTTCCGAATCTTATTCTTATCTTTTTACTTCTCTTTCCGAATCTTTTTCTTATCTTTGTACTTCTCTTTTCGAATCTTATTCTTATATTTGTTTTTCTCTTTCCGAATTTTATTCTTATCTTTCTACTTCTCCATCGAATCTTATTCTTATATTTGAATTTTTCTTTCCGATTCTTACTCTTATCTTTTCACACCTCTTTCCGAATCTTATTCTTATCTTTGTACTTCTCTTTCTGAATCTTATTCTTATCTTTGTACTTCTCTTTCCGAATCTTATTTTTATCTTTGTACTCCTCTTTCTGAATCTTATTCTTATATTTGTACTTCTCTTTCCGAATCTTATTCTTATCTTTTTACTTCTCTTTCCGAATCTTTTTCTTATCTTTGTACTTCTCTTTTCGAATCTTATTCTTATATTTGTTTTTCTCTTTCCGAATCTTATTCTTATCTTTGTACTTCTCCATCGAATCTTATTCTTATATTTGAATTTTTCTTTCCGATTCTTACTCTTATCTTTGTACTTCTCTTTCCGAATCTTATTCTTATCTTTGTACTTCTCTTTCTGAATCTTATTCTTATCTTTGTACTTCTCTTTCCGAATCTTATTTTTATCTTTGTACTCCTCTTTCTGAATCTTATTCTTATATTTGTACTTCTCTTTCCAAATCTTATTCTTATCTTTTTACTTCTCTTTCCGAATCTTTTTCTTATCTTTGTACTTCTCTTTTCGAATCTTATTCTTATATTTGTTTTTCTCTTTCCGAATCTTATTCTTATCTTTGTACTTCTCCATCGAATCTTATTCTTATATTTGAATTTTTCTTTTCGATTCTTACTCTTATCTTTTCACACCTCTTTCCGAATCTTATTCTTATCTTTGTACTTCTCTTTCTGAATCTTATTTTTATCTTTGTACTTCTCTTTCCGAATCTTATTCTTATCTTTGTACTCCTCTTTGCGAATCTTATTCTTATCTTTGTACTTCTCCACCGAATCTTATTTTTATCTTTTTACTTCTCTTTCCAAATATTATTCTTATCTTTGTACTTCTCTTTTCGAATCTTATTCTTATATTTGTTTTTCTCTTTCCGAATCTTATTCTTATCTTTGTACTTCTCCATCGAATCTTATTCTTATATTTTAATTTTTCTTTCCGATTCTTACTCTTATCTTTTCACACCTCTTTCCGAATCTTATTCTTATCTTTGTACTTCTCTTTCTGAATCTTATTCTTATCTTTGTACTTCTCTTTCCGAATCTTATTCTTATCTTTGTACTCCTCTTTGTGAATCTTATTCTTATCCTTGTACTTCTCTTTCCGAATCTTATTCTTATCTTTGTACTCCTCTTTGCGAATCTTATTCTTATCTTTGTACTTCTCCACCGAATCTTATTCCTCTCTTTGTACTTCTCTTTGCGAATCTTATTCTTCTGCTAAATCTCGATTTATTTTCACGCTCCACATTGGCGCCTGCTTAGTAGTTTTCAAAAGTGTGTCAATTAGGGATACTTGACTAATTTACCAAAGATAATTTAGTTAAGATTTCTTTTATGTAATATCGTCGTCACTTTTGCTGTTCTGCTAAGACGACCTTTGCACTGAAGAATTTATCGAGTGGTAATTCTGGTATCTTTTTTATGGTTCTTTCATGTTCACGGATATATCATATCAGGTTCCAGAGATTTCTGGCGCTACACAATACTTATGTAAGGACTAATTGCGTTATTCAGGTAGTTTTACTCACAGAGTGGCAGTTGTCTGAATGGTGTTACAGCTGCTAGTGGTAAACGTAGTGTCGAAAAGATTGTTAATTTTGCCTACCTCACTTTGGGGGCTGGTTGCATAAAGCCGTGGTTAAACAAGGTCTGCTGACCAAAGTCGCGTACTCTCACTTATACAGATTAATGACCTTACGACCTTCAAAACTTTAACTAATTCCAGGACTAACCTTTGGGGGACCTTAACGATTATATCATTTGAAAGAGAATGTAAAGCAACATAAGACTTTCAAATTTTGTTACAATGGGCCCAATAGTTACAATGTTATTACCAAAACAAAAGAAAAAGAAATGCGGGAACCGACCGACCGACATAGTGAGATATAGAGTCGCACGTGACTAAAGAGTGAGCAAATTGATCATTTTAAAAGATTTCTATACTTTAAAGCTAAAAAAAAAGATAATATTTTTCAAGTTAATTAATTATAAAATAATTAAATATCAAAATTTACGAAAGATATCTACGTTAATTAGTTTAGTTAATGACGCCACACGTCACATTTTGATCGTGACAAGAAGATCCCTGAAAATAAAAGTGACATAAAGATTCGAAATTTGAATGGCAACACCTGGTAAGGTAGATAGATGGTAATACGGTCTATCGACATGGATAGAGAAGGTGTATATGTAGTAATGTTTTGCTATCAATGAACCATCAGGAAGCCCTTTATAGCCCTGGTTCTGATATATATATATATATATATATATATATATATATATATATATATATATATATATATATATATATATATATATATATATATATATATATATATATATGAAATGAATAACTCACAAAGTAGCACGTGAGGTTCGCAATGAATGCAATGTCCCGCAGGAAAAATGAAAAGGTGCTTCCAAGTACTTTCGAACATTATTCATTTCAGAGAGGACGGATGTTTTTGAAAATTTTATAAATTCAACTAACAAGGTAGTGGACCATTTAACAAATTAAATAACTACCTACTAGTATGTAGTATCTAGTCAAAGACTCATTGGACAAAAATGAAATATTAAAATTAAATAATGTGCAGCTGGTGTTGGGGCTGAGTAATAGATATTTCAAAAACGTCCGTCCTCTCTGCTTCCCCCTGCATATATATATATATATATATATATATATATATATATATATATATATATATATATATATATATATATATATATATATATAAATATATATATACCGGATGTATAAAAAAAATTGATAGCATTTTGCAATCTAATAACTTTGCCAGTTCCCGTTCAAATGACTTCAAATTATAATACCATGTGTAGAAACAGGTCAAGAGTTAAATGTTTTATTTTTGATGTTTTTATCTTTAGAGGTATAGAAATGCCATTCACTGAGAGTGAAAAGGTGTTTTGAAGAAGACGAATTCAAGGAACGTCTTGTTTCAATGATGAGGCCACATTTCATACAAATGGCCAAGTCAATAAGCATAATATTCACATTTGGGGCAAAGAAAATCCACATGTCACAGTTGAGCACGTGAGGGACTCACCGAAATCTGCGCCATCTCCAAGAACCATCTTCATGGCCCATTTTTCTTTGAGCGAAATGTGAGCGGCCATGTTTATCTGCAGATACTTCAGAACTGGCTAATTAATGGATGAGCTCATTGCAAATGAGCAAGAAGACTTCATTTTTCAACGGGACGGGGCTCCACCTCACGGGAAGCTCACTGTGCGGGCTTATCTCGATCACAATCTGCGAGGGAGATGGATCGGGCGTGCTGGGGATGAAGACAATGTGCTGTTGAAATGGCCGCCACGTTCACCCGACCTGACACCTTGCGATTATTTTTCTCTAGGGCTATGTGAAGGGACTAGTCTTTCCCCCCCCCCCATCCCTCTTCCTTCAAACCTTGAGGAACTCAAACACAGAATCAGTACCGCACTGGAGACTGTTACCAAAGACATGCTGCCGCGGGTTTGGGAGGAGCTGGACTTGAAGTGTGCCGTCTCTCAGGCGGTGCGCATATTGAACATTTGTGAAATCGTTCATGGAATCCACATACCTTTGACTTTCTCATTCAAATCTGGAGGAATAAATCTTATGTTGCTTAACATTAAACCTGTTGAGTTTAATTTGCCTTGACTATGTAGTTTATGTGATATTTACATCTCAAATGATATAAAAAAAATTAAAACACCCGGTATATATATATATATATATATATATATATATATATATATATATATATATATATATATATATATATATATATATATATACGAGGGGCGGTCAATAAGTTTTGCGAATCGGTAGGGCAAAACAGAGGAAGGGGGATGGCTGTTTGTGGGGGTGTTAGGGCAAGTTATGACAAGTCAGGAGGACCTGCAGCCGCACGCTCCTGCCTCGTCTATTTAAAAAGCAGTAGCTGATCGCAGATCGTCACTCACAAATTTTTCAACAATGGAGAAGGTTGAGCACCGCGCAGTGATCAAATCTTTGAGCAAGGAAGGCAAGAATACAAAAGAGATCCATGAACGCATGGTTGTAGTGTACATCGACACCGCCCCTTCCTATGCAACCATTGCTCGCTGGAATAGGAAGTTCCGCCATGGTTGTGAGTCTCTTGAAGATGATCCTGGTCCAGGACGCCCGTCAGACGTGACCAACAAGGACAATGTGGCCCGTGTGGAGAGGATCAGCCTCGAAAATCGACGGGTGAAGGTCAAAGAAATCGAGCGAGAACATGGAATATCACATGGAAGTGTTATCAACAAAATCATCCACGACAATTTGGCCATGACCAAGGTCTCTGCCCGTTGGGTCCCTAGAAACCTCACGCCCCATGATCGACTTCAACGTCGTCAAAATCCACAAGGCCAGAGTTGCACAAGCTGCCTTGCGCGAGTGCGGATTCGAGGAGCTCAACCATCCCCCCTACAGTCCAGATCTGCAGATCTGTCCCCTAGCGACTACTTTTTATTCCGCCAACTCAAGGCTGCACTGCGTGGACGCCGGTTTGGGGACGATGAAGATGTCCAGCTCGCCGTCCAGGAGTGGGTTGAACAGCAGTCGGCAGATTTCTGGTTGTCGGAAATTCGAAGCCTCAGGGACAAGTGGCGCAAGTGCATTGAAGTCGAGGGTAGTTATATTGAAAAATAATAAAACACTTTTCCTCATATCTCGTTTCCTTATATCCGAATTCCAAAACTTATTGACCACCCCCTCGTATATATATATATATATATATATATATATATATATATATATATATATATATATATATATATATATATATACACGAGCTTAAAGATACTAAACTAGATACTACGGCTAAATAGAAAAAAATATCTTAGTAACCTGGAACAGTTACCAAAAGAAGGGTCAAATGGTAGGGAAATGGAAGATATAATTCAAATTGGACAATGGTAAAGTAAAATAATATATCTCCAAACAGATGACAATTTGTGTTAATTAATAAAGTTTTAAATACAGTTTTAAACACTTTCAAGAAGAAATAAGGTTCTAGTTTCTATAGGTAGACATTTTGCCTTGAAATTAAAAACTTTTATTCTTCTCATACATAAATCGCTTGTAAGACATCACCTTGAGTATGCGGTGCAATTCTAGTCTCCATCTATACGAAAAGACATTGCAATATCGAAACGTGGCCAGCTACGAAATTAATTCCTAGGGTAAGAAATCGATCGTATGAAGATACTGAGGCATCTCAATCTACTCTTACTGGAAGATTGACATCGGCTAGACCAACGTATTGCTCTTTAGTTTAGGTTTAGGAAATACATTGGTAGAAAATGGTTTACAAATCGATGGTATGATGATTGGAATAAGCTCAGTAGTCATACGATAGAAGCGTCCAACCTGCAGAGTTTTAAGAATAGATTTAGGGATGGAGATACTAGGTGGGACTGAACTTGGGCATAGATTTAGAGATCATGATACTAGGTGGCACTTATCTTTGTGATGAGAACAGGAGTTGCCTCGTATAGGTTATTGATTGCCCATTCGCAGTCACCTTCTTTTCTTATGTTTTATGATTTTAAAATGTTAAACACGTTTGCTAATATAAATTAGTCCCTAATGTTATCAGCTATATAACCAAGCGGGCGCTAGATTTAACGGGTTTAAGCTAATAAGCAAATATTTTAACACTACGACAGTAAAAAAAAATATTTTCTTATAAAATAACACAAATTCAGAATACTTGCCTCGGAATGTCTTTGGAAGCACTAGAGTAGACATGTTTAGGAAGAGAATTGTTAAACATTACCTTGCAATATAATTTACAGAAACTAAGTTGTGAAATTAATTCTTTATTCATATCCACCTATCCTTTGACCCTCGCTTCACGTCTGAAATCCCTCCCTTTAATTTTCTTTTTAAACGAATTTCGAGTCGATTTTAGTTTCTTTGTTCTTTCTTACATATATAATTCTGTTTGTGAAGTTAGTGCCCATATACGTAACTGAGATAAGGTCCGTAATTCCGGTATTAATTTTATTGATCTTATGCCATAGTGCCATCTAAAATAAGCAAATTTTCATTGCCATAAAAAGGCAAGACATTCTATATCTTGATTTTAATGGCATATTTGGCTATTTGATCCGTGGAAATTTTCTTCTTGATTTTGTTTGTTTTTCTTGTGTTTGTGGCATTGACTTTGTTTTTGTTGTTTTATTTGTTTTTTTATGTTACCTATGATTAGGATGAAAAGTAATTACGATGACTTGTGCTCTTAGTGGTACTTTACAGATGGACGCCTTAGAGAAAAAAAAACCTGCCTCAATAATAAAACAATTTGATTCGGAATTTCACGGTTTAGATGCACTTTCGAAGCTAAGTCCTTATATTATTTTGGCTCACCTAAACCTTTTATCAACGTTATTACAACTTTTAAATAGCACAATACTACATGGTCTTTTCACATTGACTGTAAGGTAACTATTTTTTTAAAATTTGTTTTAAAGCATCTAGGTCAGACCCGGGCAACCCTTGGCACGCGTGCCAAACGTGGCACGCCAACTTCGTACCGGCACGCGAAGCCAAATCTTACCTGAAAAATTTATAACAAATGTATCTCCAACTTCTTTTATAAGGCAAATAAATATGATGGTAAATAAATAAAAGGCTCATAGCTTTTCTTGTTTTAGTTTAGATTTGTTGTTTTTCATCATTATTATCATCGCTTCACTAACTCTATAATTTAAGAAGGGGATTTCTTCTGAGGATTTGAAAAAAAAATTCATCTTAGTTTGGTTATGACTTATGTTTTTTTAATCAAAGTTATTTCTAATAATTCTTTTATAATATAAAGAAAAAAATGGTGAAGTTCAGAAATAAATATAAGTATCGAAATTTTGTGAATTTTTTAAAACCCAAAGAATTACAAATGGTGAAGTTCAGAAAATTTATTTTTATATATCTTCTTCTATAACTATATTTTAGCAACGTGATATTTTGAAAGGGGAGAAATTTAGTTTAGAGTTCCTTGTTTTTAAATTTTGATCTTAATAGCGAAGCGCAAGCCCCCCCCCCCCCGTAGAGGGTAGTGGCGAACCCATTTCTTGGTCTACTAATAATTCGATTCTGTTTGATATAATATGAAGTTTTGTATATAAAATAACTATCTATTTTCTTTGATATTCTTCTGTATCATTCATAAGGGATTAATAATTAATCATTAAAGAATATCTTTAATTTTATATCGTTTAATTGTATTTCAGTCAAGTTAAATGATTAAGAGATTGGGTAGTGAAATGTACTGGCACGAGAGAAAATTTCGTATCAAAAATCTGCCCAATTTTGGCATCCACAACTTCAAATGGTTGTATACTCTTGAATTCGATGGTTCCTAATCCGAATGGTTGGCACCGACGAACTAAAAAAAGGACCCCAAAAATAAACCCAAATATGAACCAACCACACAGCAAACACAAAGTATAAATGATTAATATGGGCATTTTATTTCTAATAATCACATCGCAACATAAAATATGATGAAAATAATTAATGAATCTATTGTTTATTTCATTCTGAAAGTATAACTTTGCTCAGTGATCATTTGCTATTTTTCTTGCCACGTTTCTATTAAAATAGAAAATAATTTTTTTTTTTAAGAAAACATTCTTTTCTTCTTTGGATTTCAGGTTTTGGGGCTCGGAATGGAAATACCATTTCCTCTCACTTTGTCTATTATTTTTGAGAATAAATAAAAACGATCGCAAACTTTTCACCTTTCGTTGTAAAAAGCCGAGAGTCACTTTTATCCCCCCCCCCCTCGCCCTTCCAAGGCACCAAATGGGGTATAACTCTGATATTTTTTTATAAAAAAGCACAGAGTCCCAGCTTCGTAGGCGAGGGGCGTCGACAGTGGGGTGGGGGGGGTAATATAAAGATTAGTAAGAGGTATCTTGATGGATCAAGTTCTTTCACCTTTCAAGTTGGGGACATAAACTCCATTTAAACCTACATTAACGTTTCTACATAATGTAGAATGAAATAAATTGTGCTCACTCAGTCGAGGTAATCATCAATATAAATATTATTAAGGAAAATCTACATGAAATAACTTAACTACAGTTAAATGAATTTTGTGACTTCTTTTGAGATAAGAAAATATCTATTCCATGACTTCCTCTATCCCAACCAAGGTGAGCTTTCATTTATAGTTGCGTCACTTAAACCAAGTAATCCCATACAGTTTCTGAACTTGTGCGATACATGATAAGTCCTCCTATCTTATCTTCACTTTTTTTAGTCGCGTGCGAGTCTAGTCGCGAGCGACGCTACATCTTACTATGTCGGTCAGTCGGTCGGTTGGTTTTTTGTTTTGGGAATAACATTGTAACTATCAGGCCGATTCTAACAAAATTTGAAACCTTTATGTTGTTTTACATTTCCTTTGGAATTCTATAATTCTTAAAGTCCCACAAGGTTATCCCGGGAATTAGTTTCTTTTGGCAATAACATCATAACTTTTCGCCCGATATTTTGTTAGACTAGACTAGGTTATAATATGCTATACTCTGCTAGGCAAACCTAGAATAGGCTATACTATGCTAGGCTACTATAGGCTAGGTTATATTATGCTATGCTAAGATATAATGTACAAGGGTAAGATATATTATGCTAAATTTGGCTATAATATGCCCTGCTCGGATAGTGTAGAGGGATACACTAAAATAGTAGTATTTCCCCACCTCCTAAGATATTACTCCGGGAGAGAAAGCGAGCCGTTACTCTCCCACCTCCCCTCCGACTTCACCCTTTTTGGACTTGCCACAAGGTCACTGAGAAATTCAGACCGAGGAATGACGCTGAAATTGAAGGCTACCTCTACGCCGTCTCAATCTTCCCCCGCCCCTTTCCAGGGTCGGGAGATTACTCATCTATTTTATAGGTTTGCCTCGAACAACTTTATTGCTCCAGCCACTGATTGTTCCGTCAGACCCACTGATCCCGGTCTCTTATAATTTCCCGTAAGGAAACGCTCGGTTGTCCCGGCCGATAATAAGGGTTCGAGAAGGCCCCTCTCTCTCCCTCCCTGTTTTGGAGAAATCAGGGTATATATGCACCCTCCCAAGGATTACCCACAGATTCGGTTAGACGACGCTTCCCGAACAGAGTTCGATTCAACGACGCTCTCTCCCGAGAAGTGTTTAGTGACGGTCGCAGGCCACGGAAAAGCTGGATATCACACTTGTATATTCAGGTCAGGGAGATGAGTCTCTTGAGGCAACGTCAGCCTTTCTCAACCGCCTTCGGATCAAGGATTGGAGAAGCCGTCCTCCGAAGTTCTTGTGGCGACCTCTTGAGGACAATAGGCCCATAGCTCGCTCAATCCGAGTTTGGAGAAAGTAGCATTACCCTCTTCGAGTTCCAGGCTACACCCGTGAGTAACCAAGGTCCCTAAGACCCCCCGCCCCCCAAGTTCGCCCCGCTTTACTCTCGAGGTTCAAAGAAACTAAACCCCTCACTACCCTAAATCTCCCATTATAACTACTTAATAACCCTGGTTATCCAATTAGTATTCGGAACCTAATTCCGTCTTATTCATGTACCTATATATATCCATATTTATTTTGTGCCTTTTATTTACTGTGTATTAAAATCTATTTTCGTCGTTGTGTTTTGAATATTCTTTGGTCACGCAGCTGTAGCTATCTATTCAAATCGCACTCTTAGAACAATAACATTTGTTCCCTTGCTTAGCCTACCTTAGAGCCCGTGTGCGTATATTCCCGTACACTGGGCCATACTTCGACAGATAGCATATAGTATGTTAGGTTAGACAATAATAAGCTATACTTGACTAGGGTATGATAGGATAGTATTGGCTATACTTGTCTAGGATAGATAATGCTAGGCTAGGCCATACTATGCTAGACTAGGCTAAGCTATACTAGGCTATGCAGGGCATGAAAAGCTATAGTAGGTTAGGCTATGATAAACTAAGCTATGCTACACTAGGCTTTGCTATACCAGGTTAGGATAAGCGAGACTTTGCTAGGGTAGGCTAGACTATGTTATGCATGCTATGCAAGCCTAGAGTAAGATCTAATAGTCTAGTCTAAGCTATGATACACTATGCTATACTAACTAGGCTAGGATAAGATAGAATATACTAGGCTCGGCTCCAGTGAACTAGGCTAAGCTAGGCTATACTAAGATAGGCTATACTAAACTAGGGTAAACTAAGTTAGACTAGACTAAGTTTTAATATACAATTCTAGGCTGCGCTAAGCTAGCTAGGTTACTCTGCTAGGCAGGATAGGCTAAATTATACTATGCCTGGCTAGGCTACATGTAAGTCAGAATAAATAGTTACCTTCGTTTTGATTAAATAGGAATTTTAATACTGTACCCAAGCTAACTAAAGAAGAAATAATATTTAGTAATACCGGTCATATAGTTAGTTAAGAATTGGGGAACGTATATTGTGGATAAATACTGTACAATAAGGTCTACCTAAATAACTAACTGGCAAGTGGTTTATTTACGTGGAGCCTACCTTCTTTGCATTTAGAAGGAATCACATAAGATAAAGGCCCTCGTTCAAAGCTAGATAACTATATTAACCCTTTTGAATCTAGTGTAAATATTGGTAAATTTAAAATATATATTTATTTTCGGATAATTCCGGGTGTTTCACTAGATCCTTACGTGTTTGACTGGCTCTTTTCTTAAAACAGATTAAACGCTGTGGCACTCTCAATAATAAGGTAATTAAAAAGTCCACTCAGCTAGCCTTGGTATTGTTCCCCTGCCTATTATTAGTGACGGACAGGCGCGCTGAAGACATTGAATATATGGCTCTCTGACAAAGAAAATAGTAGGGAACTCAACAACTTCAATACCAAGACACCCTATTACAACAAATCTTTAGCAGATAACAAACATGTCTCATACACGACTATTTAAACAAACCTTCACCCTACTGTACATATTCTATGACCTATTACAACAAATCTTTAGCAGATAACAAACATGTATCATACACGACTATTTCAACGAACCTTCATCCTACAGTACAAATTCCTAAATAGGATGCCCTTTTTTCATATTTCGCAAGTATTTCAATGTACCTTAAGATGAAATTCTTCAGGTTTCCTTCGCTCTTCCTTTATCGACTCACCGTTAAATGGCTTCGGAGCTTCGAGAGGAAGTGGTGATATGTTGGATCGAGGCGAGAAAGATAGGAGAATGTGAGGCATTGAAAGATGCGTTGAAAGAAGGAAAGGATGAGATAAAATGAAAGGGGATTAATATCGAAGAAATGTTTTTATTTCCCTCAATGAAATGGTTAAAAATTGCTTACAGATTTTTTTTCTGTTATTTGACCGAGTTTGGATTATCTTATTGTGTTTTCATTCATCACATAAATATTTTATACTCATCCTCGTGTTTATTTTAATCCCTCGTCTTTTTATTTGGATGCACACGCCTCTATAAGTGACTAAGCCAATCCATAGGTCTTGTTGGGGTGATGGTCACCAGTTTACGTTGGTATTTGAGAAATCGAAGCTCCAAACGATGTGAGACAAGTCCTGATAGTGAAAGAGCCCGATTTTGACCTCAGACGAAAATGTCATTACCAATACCCCTAAAAAGTACTTAACCCTCTTCCCTACCCCTAAAAATTACTGAACCCTCTTCCCTAACCCTAAAAAGTACTCAATCCTCTTCCCTACCCCTAAGAAGTACTCAACCCTCTTCCCTACGCGTAAAAGTACCCAGCCCTCTTCCCTACCCCTAAAAAGTACTCAACCCTCTTCCCTACCCCTAAAAATTACTCAACCCTCTTCCCTAACCCTAAAAAGTACTCAATCCTCTTCCCTACCCCTAAGAAGTACTCAACCCTCTTCCCTACCCGTAAAAGTACCCAGCCCTCTTCCCTACCCCTAAAAAGTACTCAACCCTCTTCCCTACCCTTAGAAAGCACTCAACCCTCTTCCCTACCCCTAAAAAGCACTCAACCCTCTTCCCTAACCCTAAAAAGTACTCAACCCTCTTCCCTACCCCTAAAAAGCACTCAACCCTCTTCCCTAACCCTAAAAAGTACTCAACCCTCTTTTCTACCCCTAAAAAGTACTCAACCCGCTTTCCTAACCCTAAAAAAGACTCAACCCTCTTCCCTACCCCTAAAAAGTACTTAACCCTCTTCCCTACCCCTAAAAAGCCCTCAACCCTCTTCCCTACCCCTAAAAAGTACTCAACCCGCTTTCCTAACCCTAAAATATACTCAACCCTCTTCCCTACCCCTAAAAAGTACTCAACCCTCTTCCCTACCCCTAAAAAGCACTCAACCCTCTTCCCTAACCCTAAAAAGTACTCAACCCTCTTTTCTACCCCTAAAAAGTACTCAACCCGCTTTCCTAACCCTAAAATATACTCAACCCTCTTCCCTACCCATAAAAAGTACTTAACCCTCTTCCCTACCCCTAAAAAGCCCTCAACCCTCTTCCCTACCCCTAAAAAGTACTCAACCCGCTTTCCTAACCCTAAAATATACTCAACCCTCTTTCCTACCCCTAAAAAGTACTCAACCCTCTTCCCTACGCTTAAAAAGCACTCAACCCTCTTCCCTCCCCCTAAAAAGCACTCAACCCTCTTCCCTAACTCTAAAAAGTACTCAACCCTCTTCCCTACCCCTAAAAAGTACTCAACCCGCTTTCCTAACCCTAAAATATACTCAACCCTCTTCCCTACCCCTAAAAAGTACTCAACCCTCTTCCCTACCCCTAAAAAGCACTCAACCCTCTTCCCTAACCCTAAAAAGTACTCAACCCTCTTTTCTACCCCTAAAAAGTACTCAACCCGCTTTCCTAGCCCTAAAATATACTCAACCCTCTGCCCTACCCCTAAAAAGTACTTAACCCTCTTCCCTACCCCTAAAAAGTACTCAACCCTCTTCCCTACCCCTAAAAAGTACTCAACCCGCTTTCCTAACCCTAAAATATACTCAACCCTCTTTCCTACCCCTAAAAAGTACTTAACCCTCTTCCCTACCCTTAAAAAGCACTCAACCCTCTTCCCTCCCCCTAAAAAGCACTCAACCCTCTTCCCTAACCCTAAAAAGTACTCAACCCTCTTCCCTACCCCTAAAAAGCACTCAACCCGCTCTTCTAACCCTAAAATATACTCAACCCTCTTTCCTAACGCTAAAAAGTACTCAACCCTCTTCCCTACCCCTAAAAAGCACTCAACCCTCTTCCCTAACCCTAAAATATACTCAACCCTCTTCCCTACCCCTAAAAAGTACTCAACCCTCTTCCCTACCCCTAAAAAGTACTCAACCCGCTTTCCTAACCCTAAAATATACTCAACCCTCTTCCCTACCCCTAAAAAGCACTCAACCCTCTTCCCTAACCCTAAAAAGTACTCAACCCTCTTCCCTACCCCTAAAAAGTACTCAACCCGCTTTCCTAACCCTAAAATATACTCAACCCTCTTTCCTACCCCTAAAAAGTACTCAACCCTCTTCCCTACCCCTAAAAAGCACTCAACCCTCTTCCCTAACCCTAAAATATACTCAACCCTCTTCTCTACCCCTAAAAAGTACTCAACCCGCTTTCCTAACCCTAAAATATACTCAACCCTCTTCCCTACCCCTAAAAAGCACTCAACCCTATTCCCTGCCCCCTAAAAAGTATTCAACCATCTTTTCCTCTTTACACCAATATCAAGGTGTAATAACATAATTATTAAGATGGAAAGGGAATTAGCCTACAAAACAGAGGGTGTTATTAGTGAAGTAACAAATGTGAAGGTTATAAAGAGATGAGGCAAAAAAAGGTGGATAAATAAAAAAGAGAAGCAGAGTGAAAGAATAAATAAAGCTATTATCGCCCCTCAATTGCTATAGGTAGGAGTCCTTATCTAGTAAGCATAGATGAACATTTTCAGAACACCTGAACGTAAGACCACCCACTTGAACCATTTGACTTGTGGTTTGTCACAAACAACATATTTTTTAGTAATAAATAAAAAAATAATAAGTTTTAGCTGAATTGGTTTTTAGTAGAATGAAATAAATTGTGATTCGTGGTTGTGTGGGGTCATCCCCCCCCCCTCCCTCCAAATTACTCTGATCGCAGCCTTCTTCATCCTTTCTATGGATCATCAAAATGAAAGTTGATCTCGTGGTCCTTCTTTTGGCTTCCATTCAACATCGCAACGTCTCTTTAATCAACGAAATCAGATCCAAATTGAATAGGATTATTTGACCAATTGGTCAAAATGGCTCCAAAAGGAAACAGTAGATGTAATCGAATGGACAGAATGGTTAGATATATTTCAATTGAATGAACTTTCAATACACGTAAGACCCGAATTATTAATATACTCGTGGGGTTTATTTACTGAATGTATAAGCGAACGGGAAAAAAGATTATAAATATACAGGGTGTACCTGAAGTCTGAGAACATAGGAAATGTCCCAAGGGTCTCCTTGTACACCAGGCTGTTACCCCTTCCCCCTTGACTTCTTTTTCTGGGGTATCAAAGGAGAAGGTGACCTCGATGAAAATTAAAGGTACGAGAGACCCGAGCGAATAGCGATTCATAAATGAATGTGCTCCGATTGACGGGATTATGGAGTTAATGCATCGGATTTATGCGAATCTCGCCCTGATCTTTTATACAGGGTGTTCCTAAAGTCTGGACAGAGGAAATACCACAATGGTCTCCTCGTTTACGAGACCTTACTGACTTCTTTTTCTCAGGAACGCATTTACGAGACACCTGAATGAACGCATCATATAAGACACCTGGGGGAACACATCATTCGAGACACCTGAGGGAACGCATCATATAAGACACCTGGGGGAACACATCATTCGAGACACCTGAGGGAACGCATCATATGAGACACCTGAGAGAAGGCATCATATAAGACACCTGGGGAAACACATCATTCGAGACACCTGAGAGAAGACATCATATGAGACACCTGGGGGAACACATCATTCGAGACACCTGAGAGAAGGCATCATATGAGACACCTGGGGGAACACATCATTCGAGACACTTGAGAGAAGGCATCATATGAGACACCTGGGGGAACACATCATTCGAGACACCTGAGAGAAGGCATCATATGAGACACCTGGGGGAACACATCATTCGAGACACTTGAAAGAAGGCATCATATGAGACACCTGAACGAACGCATTTACGAGACACCTGAATGAACGCATCATATAAGACACCTGGGGGAACACATCATTCGAGACACCTGAGGGAACGCATCATATGAGACACCTGGGGGAACACATCATTCGAGACACCTGAGAGAAGGCATCATATGAGACACCTGGGGGAACACATGATTCGAGACACTTGAGAGAAGGCATCATATGAGACACCTGGGGGAACACATCATTCGAGACACCTGAGAGAAGGCATCATATGAGACACCTGGGGGAACACATCATTCGAGACACTTGAAAGAAGGCATCATATAAGACACCTGGGGGAACACATCATTCGAGACACCTGAGGGAACGCATCATATGAGACACCTGGGGGAACACATCATTCGAGACACCTGAGAGAAGGCATCATATGAGACACCTGGGGGAACACATCATTCGAGACACTTGAGAGAAGGCATCATATGAGACACCTGGGGGAACACATCATTCGAGACACCTGAGAGAAGGCATCATATGAGACACCTGGGGGAACACATCATTCGAGACACTTGAAAGAAGGCATCATATGAGACACCTGAACGAACGCATTTACGAGACACCTGAATGAACGCATCATATAAGACACCTGGGGGAACACATCATTCGAGACACCTGAGGGAACGCATCATATGAGACACCTGGGGGAACACATCATTCGAGACACCTGAGGGAACGCATCATATGAGACACCTGGGGGAACACATCATTCGAGACACCTGAGAGAAGGCATCATATGAGACACCTGGGAGAACACATCATTTGAGACACCTGAGAGAAGGCATCATATGAGACACTTGAACGAACGCATTTACGAGACACCTGAATGAACGCATCATATAAGACACCTGGGGGAACACATCATTCGAGACACCTGAGGGAACGCATCATATGAGACACCTGGGGGAACACATCATTCGAGACACCTGAGAGAAGGCATCATATGAGACACCTGGGGGAACACATCATTCGAGACACCTGAGAGAAGGCATCATATGAGACACCTGGGGGAACACATCATTCGAGACACCTGAGAGAAGGCATCATATGAGACACCTGGGGGAACACATCATTGGATTTTTTTTTTTTTTTTTTTTTTATAGAGCCCATCTGGCAACTACCCACTTGGGCATAAGTCGCCGAAAAACACGACAGCCTAGAATTAGGCTACTTTAAAGTTAAAATATGAAAACTTAACAATCAATATAAATTTGAAAAACTTAACAATCGAAGCAATCTCCGGCAGCGGGGGGAGGTCCCCCTCACCCCGGTGCAGGAGAGTGCAATCTAAAACAAAACAATAACAAAAAAAGGAACCTTAAATAAAGGGGAGAAGGCCGGCCTCCCCCAAAAAGTCAATAAGTCCACCAGTCATGGTGCACGCACTCGTCCCGAGTACAAGGGACAGGCGGTAGCGACCCCGCCCATCCCGGTACCGAGACAGGTATCGTGCGCGAAGATCACCCAGACTGGGACATTCGACAAGAATATGCCGAACAGTCTGGGGGACGACGCAGTCGTTGCAATAGGGCACATGCGAGCGCTCCACCAAGTAACGATGCGTCACACGAGTGTGTCCGATTCGAAGACGACAGAAAGCAACCTGAAGCCGCCGCGGCATTGGGGGATAGGTCCATGGGAACAGTCGCGGCGCAATGGCACGCAACTTTAAGTTCCCCTCGACCGTCTCCCATCTTCTTTGCCAAGCAGTCCGAAGAGCTGCCCGTATTCCTGCCATGTAGTCGGTGTGAGGAAGAGCGAAACGCTGGTCCGGTCGCAGAGTCCTCGCGGACTCTTTGGCGCCCTCATCGGCGCGCTCATTCCCCGCAATTCCTACATGTCCAGGAACCCAGCAGAAGATAATCTCGACATCTGCCCGGCTCGCCAAAACCATGGCGTCACGGATTTCGCGAACCAGGGGATGCGGAGATTCCAATACCCCGAGAGCACTCAGGGCGCTTTGTGAGTCGCTATAAATCACAATCCGGTCTCCGAACCGGGCACGTCGCGTAATCTCCCATACCGAGTGGTGTATTGCCACCAGCTCGGCCGTGAAGACAGACGCAGCGCCTGGTAGAGCCCCGCTGACTTCAAACAGAGGGGATACGGCGTGGAAGCCGACCCCCTCTTGGGACTTGGAGCCATCCGTATACACTGGCACGGTACCAGCGTGACACGATGTGTGCTCCAAAAAGATCGAACGCAATACTCCCGGCGCAGTACAAGCTTTGGGAGCAGAGGCGTGGCGACAAATAGCCAAATGTGGTACCCTCGGGGGTGGCGTCCTGGGCAGAACCAGGGGCGCCACCGGCCCGAGAGCTATATCTACCTTACGAAGGAGTTTCCTGGCCCTAAACCCAAAGGGCTTAGGGTATGACTGGCGTCTCTCGGCGGCATAGGCACCATCGAGATCAGCTGCGGATGCAGTGAGAGCTGTTGGCGACTGGGGGAGGCGCCGGGCTCGCGCGTACAGGCGAGTGATGCACTGCACGCGGCGCAGAGCGAGTGGCATCTCCCCAGCATCGACCAACAGGCTCTCAATGGGGGAAGTGCGGAAGGCACCGGTCGCAAGGCGAAGGCCGGTGTGGTGGATCGAATCCACCTTCCGCAATAAACGCTCGGCTGCGGATGCATAAAACTCGCATCCGTAGTCGAGCTTCGAGCGAACAAAGGATCGATAAAAAAGTAAGGCGGTAGCCCTATCAGCGCCCCAAGCGCTGAACGTCACGGAACGGAGAATGTCCATGGCGCGGGTACAAGAGACCCTAAGGCTGCGAATGTGAGCCTCCCAGGTGAGGCGTCGGTCGAATACAAGACCAAGGAAACGGTGCGACTCAACCACATCCAGGCGCACCCCATTAAGAAACAAATCTGGGTCGGGGTGAAGCCGTGGATGGCGGCAGAAGTGCACCACCTTAGTCTTGGCCAAAGAAAACCGAAACCTGTGCGCTTTGGCATAGCGAGAGACGCGGTTCAATGCCTGTTGGAGTCGGCGCTCCAGAGTTGGCATCTGGGCCGCACCAAAAGAGATCGAAAGGTCGTCCACGTAGAGCGTAGCGAGAACATCTTCCGGCAGCACCGAGGTGATGCCGTTGATGCTCAGGGCAAAGAGTGTGACACTGAGGACACTTCCCTGCAGGACACCCTCTTCCTGCTCCTTTGGGCCGGAGAGGGCTCCCCCCACCCGTACGTGGAATCGACGATCTCGCAAAAATTCAGATATAAACATTGGGAGGCGTCCCCTCGCCCCCATCGTGTAGAGAGTCTCCATGATACCGTATCGCCATGCGGTATCATAGGCTTTCTCCAGATCAAAAAACACCGTGGCGTAGTGCTGTCTACGAAGGAAAGCCTCGCAGACGGCATTTTCCAGTCGGAGCAGAGCATCCGACGTGGAGTGGAACTTACGGAAGCCGCACTGTGCAGAAGACAGATGGCCTCCGCTGTCCAGGAAATAGGCTAATCTAACATTTACCAATTTCTCCATCAACTTGCATACGCAAGAGGTTAGAGAGATTGGGCGGAAACCGGTCAGAGTAGAGTGATCTCTCCCCGGCTTGCGAAAGGCGAGCACAGTAGCGATTCGCCAGGAGTCTGGGAGGAGACCTTCCACCCAGATCCTGTGGAACAAATCTAATAGAAAGGCCATGCCTCGCTCACCCAGGTGTCGAAGCATGGCGTACGGGACATCGTCCGGACCATGGGCGGTGTCCGCGCACGAAGCGAGAGCGGAACGCAACTCACTCACAGTAAACTTGTCGTTGAAGGGTTCTCCGCCTCTGGAGGTAAAGTCCAGCCGGCGGCCTTCCGCGACATCACGACGTGCATTGAATGCTGGCGGAGCAGCATCACGGCTAGAGAATGCGGAAAAAGCGGTCGCTAAGGATTCCGCCACGGACGCGGGGTCCGAGATTGCGGTCCCATTCTCCTGGAGAACGGGAGGGGGGTCCTGCGAGAACTTGCCCCGAATCCTTTTGACTCGCTTCCACACCTCAGCTAAAGGGGTCTTCCCGTTAAGTGAAGACACGTATGCCCGCCAAGAAGAGCGGCGGGCGTGCTTCGAAATATACCGGAACCTAGCCCTAGCCCGACGAAATTCAGCGACGGTGAAATCGTTCGGGCGGCGCTTATAGCGCATGTAGGCATAACGCTTCTGTTTGAGGGCCGTCTCACACTCGGCCGACCACCATGGGAGTGGTCGGCGTGCAAAACGGCCAGACGTCCTAGGAATAGTAGTCAGGCCCACGGCGATGAGGTTGCCGGAGAAGAACTCGACGGCCTCATCTACCGACCTAAACTCCTTGACTGAGATAGAGAATTCAGTCATTTCCTGAAATGCAGGCCACCGCGCCCGCGCCAAGCACCACCGAGGTGGTCTCTCAGGCGGCAGTTGCCCTGAAAATGATATTTGAATGGGAAAGTGATCACTACCATGGAGGTCATCGACCACCCCCCAATCAAAATCAGGCTGTGCATCCGAAGAGCACAAAGATAGGTCAAGGCAAGAAAATGAAGCGGTTCTCGGACAGTGATGCGTAAACTCATCCACGTTTAGGACACCCATCTCAAGCTCTTCGATCAGATCGGCAAGGACTTGTCCCCTGGGATTTATGGTGTAATCTCCCCAGAGAGGATGCCTGCCGTTCAGATCTCCAAGCAAGAGATAGGGCCTCGGCAACCGTGCCACGACGCGGCGAAAGTCCCCCGCGTCGAAGTCAGCTGACGGTGGAATGTACGCAGAAATGATAGTATACCTCCTATCCAGGTGCAGCTGCACAGCCACTGCCTGAAAGGAGGTATCTAAAGAGAAAGGAAGAACGGAGACATCATGCCGGGTGTAAACCGCGCATCCCCCAGCCCGGCCGTCCCGCGGTGGTTGGGTCGCAAGACCCTTATACCCCGGGAGGGCAGGCAGGGGGCACGCGCCTAGCATGGTCTCCTGCAAAAAAATAGCTAACGGGGAACGGGATGAGGCGAGCCTCCGCAGCTCCTCCCAGTTGGCCCGGAGTCCACGGCAATTCCATTGAAGGAATATGCCCTCTAGGCCTAGCTCGGAGGAGACGCGGGGGCCCTCCTCGAATTGAAGACCCTCACGGGAATGGCCGTACGCTTCCCGGGGGCAGAACCCCGGGCGCTGTTGGCCGGACAAAGCGCTGAAGGCGCTGTCGCCTTCGAGGACTTATTGGGGGAGGTTGGGCTCGCCATGCGAGTCTTTTCCTCCCTCCGCCTCGAAACTTTAGGCGGGCGTTGCGGCTTCGGAGGCGGGGGGCCCTCTTTTCGAGGAACCACCGTCTCCGAGCCACTCGCTCCACCTCGGGGCGTGGGCAAAGGGGCCGAAGCTCCTTTGTTGCTGTCCTCCTTTCGGGGAACAGCTTTAGGAACCCCGGAAGATGGCCTAGCGACCATCTTCAGGGGTGTTGCCTCCTGTGAGTCTAACGACTCGGTGGAGGCGCGTGGCCGTTTCGCTTTACGCGAAACGGTCACGCTGGGGGAAGAGGGGGGAGCCCTGGTTTTAGCCGGGGCAGGGTATGAACCCTTTTTGCCGCCAGCTTTACCAGGGGAGCGCCCAGGTTGGGTAAAGCCCACAGAAGGGCTCCGAATGGGCGCGGAAACAACCGTGCTCGTTGGCCTGGATGGGCCAGGAGCAGAGGGTGCCTTTCTAACTATTGAGGCATATGACGTCCCAGGCAGAGCCGGGCGCGCCAGGACCAAGTCCTTTGCCTCGCGGAATGAGAGTCTATCCTGGGCCTGAATGGCCAGGATTTCTTTCTCAAGGAGATATGCACCACATTGCTTCGAAGAAGCAGGGTGCGGCTCTCCGCAATTGACACACTTGGCCACACACGATTTGGACTTATCGTGTGCGACCTTGGAGCAATTTACACAGACTTCGGGTGACCCCGATTTTGCACGTCTACATGATCGATTCGTATGGCCGAAGCGGTGGCAGTAATAGCACCGCCGCGGCAGTGGCACGAATGCCTTCACGCGGTAGCGGTACCAACCGGCACGCACCGACTCAGGGAGCTTGTCACAGTCGAACGTGACGAAGAGTGTAGGGGTGGGTCTCGAGGCCCCTCCCTGTTTTCTCATCACACGTTCGACCTTGACCGCCCCATGGTCGGCCAGCTCTAGGGTGATGTCCTCAATGGAGTAGTCAACGAGTTCCCTCGCATAAACTACTCCTTTCACAAAGTTCATGGTAGAGTGCGGCGTCACACTCACCGGGGTGCCATGAAGTGTCCGAAGAGCACTTATCTTGGCCGCCTCGGCGGGATTCGCCGCATTCGCCAGAAGGCTCCCGTCCGAGAAACGGGTTACCTTCGGCTCTCTACCAATTGCACTAGCTAATCCTCTCCTCTGATGGATCATGTTGCCCTTGGACAACATGGTGCCATCAGTGGAGCGAATAACGAGGAAGCGTTTGAAGCCAGCGGGCTCGAAAACGCCAGGTAACCTCTGAATCAGGGGCCCCGATGTCATCGAGGCTCCGCCCTGTGCATTCTTGGTCTTAGTCGTAGTCATGGGCTCCGCACACGAGGGGGTAGAGGGGCCGGATGTGCCGATCTTGGCTTGGTCGCCTACCAAAGTGGTAGCAGACCCATCCGTCCCCGCAGCCCCCGCGGATGGAGAGGAGCCCCGAGTCTTCTTCGTCTTTTGAGTCTTTTTAGTCTTTTTCTTTTTAGGAGAGGAGGGCGGGGAATGAACCCGCTTTTCACCTCCGCCGGCAGAAGTCCCCAGGCCAGATGGACCGGCCTCAGCCAGGTCCCTCTCCGAAATGGAGAAGGTCCTGGTTGTCGTAGGGGCACCTGTCGGAGGAGATCCCTCCCCTCCTTCTACTGCCTCGGAGCCCTCAGCCATTTGAGGAGGACCTTGCATAGGGGCGGATTCGGGTTCGGTGCTTGGCGCCGAGCCCGAATTCCCCCCCATGGAAGGCCCTACCGTCTGGGGCTGGGTCTCCTCAAGGACCATGTCTATCACAGGAGGGGCCTCCTGTTGGCCATCCCCTCCCAGGACATCGCAGGTCCCCTTGGCAGTATTGTCACTAGTCAGGTGGTGTGGGGAGGCACAGGCCTTGACCCCAGCAAGGTTCAAAATTCTTGCCAGCAGGTCTTTTGAGGGAAGCGACCGAAGGGGCCTGGCTTCCCTCTCCCCCCTAAGGGGGTTTGCCCTACCGAGCCGCTTGCACGAGGGGCGGTCGGCAATGGGCTGCCTGCTGGCTTTCTTGGCAGTCCCCTTAGAAAGCAAAGGAGGGACTGCCGCTGGAGATAGGGAGGTGCCCGAAAGCACCTCCAGAGAAGGGGGTGAGGGGGAGTCCCCTACACCCGTAGGCGTAGGAGAGGAGTAAGCCTCCTCTCCGGTTAAAGAATTATGGAGGGTCCCTTGCGCAAGCACAAGGGGGGGGACCTCCATTTTCTCGGTGGAGCTGCCCGAGGGCGGCTCCGTAGATGTTTTTGGGGAAGTTGGGGGTTGGGGTTTTTGTTTTTTTTCATACATGGGCATGGTGACCCTCTTTTGATTACGGGACGCAATAGCTCATCACCTCTCGCAGTTGCCCGCACTGCGAGAGGTGCTTACAAGCCCGGCAGAGCCAGGCGCCGCCATTCGGGACCACCCCTCCCGCCTGGTGGCCTGGCAGTCCTTCGGCATGGCGGCTCCATCTTGGACACGGCGTAAAAAATATAGGTTGTGAAGAGGAGAGGAAAAGGGATGTGAGGAAGATGTGGGTGGGGATGAAGCAGGTTGTTAAAAAAACCCCATCCCGAACCGGAGCTGAGGGGTTAGGGAACAATGTCCCCTCCCCCCCTCAGCCCCGATCCGGGGTGGTTGGCTTGAGAAGAAGGTCAGCATTCTACCCTGTGAAATTAGAGGCTGACCAGAGAAAGTTGTGGGAGAGGTTGTATGAAAAGCGACGAGGTAGGGGAGAAATCGGGCTATCTGAAGGAAGGAAGAGAGGCTAAGCTGGGGCCGGACGGAGCACACATCATTGGAGACACCTGAGAGAAGGCATCATATGAGACACCTGGGGGAACACATCATTCGAGACACCTGAGAGAAGGCATCATATGAGACACCTAAACGAACGCATTTACGAGACACCTGAATGAACGCATCATATAAGACACCTGGGGGAACACATCATTCGAGACACCTGAGGGAACGCATCATATGAGACACCTGGGGGAACACATCATTCGAGACACCTGAGAGAAGGCATCATATGAGACACCTGGGGGAACACATCATTCGAGACACCTGAGAGAAGGCATCATATGAGACACCTGGGGAAACACATCATTCGAGACACCTGAGAGAAGGCATCATATGAGACACCTGGGGGAACACATCATTCGAGACACCTGAGAGAAGGCATCATATGAGACACCTGGGGGAACACATCATTCGAGACACCTGAGAGAAGGCATCATATGAGACACCTGGGGGAACACATCATTCGAGACACCTGAGAGAAGGCATCATATGAGACACCTGGGGGAACACATCATTCGAGACACTTGAGAGAAGGCATCATATGAGACACCTGAACGAACGCATTTACGAGACACCTGAATGAACGCATCATATAAGACACCTGGGGGAACACATCATTCGAGACACCTGAGGGAACGCATCATATGAGACACCTGGGGGAACACATCATTCGAGACACCTGAGAGAAGGCATCATATGAGACACCTGAACGAACGCATTTACGAGACACCTGAATGAACGCATCATATAAGACACCTGGGGGAACACATCATTCGAGACACCTGAGAGAAGGCATCATATGAGACACCTGGGGGAACACATCATTCGAGACACTTGAGAGAAGGCATTATATGAGACATCTGAACGAACGCATTTACGAGACACCTGAATGAACGCATCATATAAGACACCTGGGGGAACACATCATTCGAGACACCTGAGAGAAGGCATCATATGAGACACCTGGGGGAACACATCATTCGAGACACCTGAGAGAAGGCATCATATGAGACACCTGGGGGAACACATCATTCGAGACACCTGAGAGAAGGCATCATATGAGACACCTGGGGGAACACATCATTCGAGACACCTGAGAGAAGGCATCATATGAGACACCTGGGGAAACACATCATTCGAGACACCTGAGAGAAGGCATCATATGAGACACCTGGGGGAACACATCATTCGAGACACTTGAGAGAAGGCATCATATGAGACACCTGAACGAACGCATTTACGAGACACCTGAATGAACGCATCATATAAGACACCTGGGGGAACACATCATTCGAGACACCTGAGGGAACGCATCATATGAGACACCTGGGGGAACACATCATTCGAGACACCTGAGAGAAGGCATCATATGAGACACCTGAACGAACGCATTTACGAGACACCTGAATGAACGCATCATATAAGACACCTGGGGGAACATATCATTCGAGACACCTGAGGGAACGCATCATATGAGACACCTGGGGGAACACATCATTCGAGACACCTGAGAGAAGGCATCATATGAGACACCTGGGGGAACACATCATTCGAGACACCTGAGAGAAGGCATCATATGAGACACCTGGGGGAACACATCATTTGAGACACCTGAGAGAAGGCATCATATGAGACACCTGGGGGAACACATCATTCGAGACACCTGAGAGAAGGCATCATATGAGACACCTGAACGAACGCATTTACGAGACACCTGAATGAACGCATCATATAAGACACCTGGGGGAACACATCATTCGAGACACCTGAGAGAAGGCATCATATGAGACACCTGGGGGAACACATCATTCGAGACACCTGAGAGAAGGCATCATATGAGACACCTGGGGGAACACATCATTCGAGACACCTGAGAGAAGGCATCATATGAGACACCTGGGGGAACACATCATTCGAGACACCTGAGAGAAGGCATCATATGAGACACCTGGGGGAACACATCATTCGATACACCTGAGGGAAGGCATCATACTCGATCCCCGAGGGAAGAGAGCATGAAAATGAATGTGCTCAAATTGACCGAAATTTGGAATCAATCCCTCGGGTTCATTTTATATCTCTAATCGCGCAGAGAACTTTGCTTCACAATTGTGGAAATCCTATTCAACATATGTTATTTATTATTATTTCAAAACAATAAAATGTAGATCAATTTTTATTATGTGCATTTTGTCTGTTCCAGACTTTAAGGACAAACTGTAGAAAAACAAAGCGACACCTTACTAAACAACTGTAATTTTGTTAATATTATTAAAAGAGACAACGGGAATATTATTTATGTACTAACATAGTTCATTCAGATACAACCACTTAACTACCATATTGTTAGCGAGGTGGTAACTACCACTTTCAATGAAATGTACAACTTTGGCCTTAAGGTGTAATAAGGCAAAACTTAGTAGTACACTACCGAGGAAAATATGAGAACGATTTGTCCTTTATCAAAATATTTTCAAAATGACCATGAGTAGGTAAATGAAAGTTCTATGGTACATAAAAGCATGCATCTAATATATTTTATGAAGATTTCATATGATACAATCGTCTATTAAAAAACTATACTAAATAAACTAAAAAAATATTGACAAGTGCACAAATAAAGAACGATCATTCACAGAATTGCTTAGCACGTAAATACACCAAAAAAAGGAGCAAAATTTGACAACGATGATACTTAAAACACAATATTATTTTTAACTCTTTGTTTTTATTAGTTCGGCGCAACGGTGACCACAGAACCTCACTAATTTCTTGTATAATTCTGGTGTTATTTTGTTCCATTCTTGCTCAATTTTCATCCATATATCCGTCGAAGTTTAAGGCTGCTGGTCTCGAACCAAAAAGAACTTCAAGGTCTTTTTGGTCAAAATTGTATTTTTACTCCCTTTGCAGTATGGCATGGCGCGTTACCTTGCATAAATACTGCTGACTGATTCAGAGATGCTCGGGCTGAAGGTATAACATGTTGTTGTACGAGGTTTAGGTATACATTCGCATTTACCATTCCAATTATTCGAACTTGCGGACCAACTCCTTGGGACGAAAACATCCCCTATAACATGATCCTGCCTCCAAAATGCATGGCAGACTTTTTAAAACATTTAAGGTTAAGTCTGTAAAATGCATCACGTCTAATAAAGTGTCTGTCATCAGATCCAACGAAATTAAATTTACTCTCGTCGTTTTAAATGAACTCTTTCCCAATCTTCATCCCTCCAAACATGAGCTTCAGCATAGTCGAGTCTTGCCTTCTAGTTCTTCTTACTGATGATTGGTTTGATTGCTGAATAACGAGATTTTAAACCAGATTCATTGAAGCGTCGGGATACTGTGAAATGGCTTAGTCCTTTGCTAATATTGTTCTTAAATTTTCCAGAAATTCTTGCTACAGTCTCGAAGGGAGCCTTTATAGAGAAGTGCCTAATAGATTTGTCTTCTCGCAGGGTAGTTATACGGAGTCGACAGACTTTTGCAGGAGATTTCTAGGTTTTGTTTTCATTGTATAACTTCCGAACGCTCGAACGCTGGTTCTTTTGAATTCACAGAGTCCTCTCCGAAGTCTTCAAACGACCATTTCTCTGACGAAGCTTAGTAGTCCCTTTCACATGTGGTGGCATCTATGCAGAGTGAGTAAGACCACAAAGGTGGTTGTATAGTTCTTAATTACTAAACAAAATCTTGCCAGGTGATTTCAAGAATCTTCTAAAATGTTCATAGAAAATAGTTCTCTTATTTGGCACGTGTCAATGGTTTATTTTATTACTTTTTTTCGCATAATCTCTTGAATATGCGATTCTATCATATAAAATCTTCATAAAATATAATAAATTGATGCCTTTATCTACCATAGAAGTTTAATTTACCTACTGATGATATTCTTGGAAATATTTTAATAAAAAAACACGTTCTTTCATTTGGCCCGGTAGTGAAGATGATATAGAATAGTATAGAAACTGAAATATGTTTAGAAATGTGTGAAGGATAGTGATTAGCGTACCATAGTTTCAAACAGGCTTGATTATTCTTTCCCTTATTCGATTTCCTTTCTCTCTTCTTTCTCTTTTTTAGCCTCTAGCCACTCTTTATTTTATATACTCCTTCATCCTTTCCTTGGTTCATTTAATGCCTTTGTATTGATATTATTATCTCCTCTTGTTAACAATGGCCATCCGCAAGGATACTGGTACCATCACCATTACTTCGTTCTAAGGTGGTCTCTGGTGTACCGAAGTTGATGTGAGGACTATTTCGGTTTTGAGAACCATCTGGTGGATCGCTAGGACGTCCAAGAAGAGAGCTACAAGTGCGCCGAGGAGGTTCCTAAGACTTCCAAAGGTAGCCATTATTTTTTTACAAATTGAATTTACGACGAGAACCAATGAGTTTTAACGTACTCCTAAACTTGTTTTTTTTTTGTCGCGTGCACACCCGACTCTTATAAGTTACTATGTGGATCCTAGGCCTGGTCGGTGTGATGGTAAGCATTTTAATTTTAACTATTCGGCCGATTCAAACGAAATTTAAAACCCTTATATTGTTTTGCATTTTCTTTCGATTGATATAATTGCCAAGGTCCTCCCAAGGTTAGTCCTGGAATTATTAAAATAAAACTTACTATAGGCCGGATTACCCCACTTGTTGAAAGTTTTGAACGTCGTAAGGTCATATGGTCAAAATAATTGAGAGCACGTGACTTAGATCTGTTAACCTTGTTTTGGGTTCAGCTTCTCACTAAAGAAAGGGGTAAAGATGGATTGGGTTGAAGATATATTGCCGCAAATCTTCCTGAGGTCGGGCGAGCACTCAATCCTCCAGATATGGCTGCACTGTAACCACTAAGTGTCTACATGTGCACAGTCTACTTAGAAATCGTATCCGATAGTTTTGAACTTATTCCAGACTGGTAATAGGAATGTGTGATTGCATATGCTCTTTCGGTGACACACAGACGTTTGGACAACGTCTATGTGATATAAATACCAACAAAGAAGTCACTATTCCCCCCAAAAAAAAAATTATGAGGACACGCGGACATTCTGAAAATAGTCCAAGATTTGGAAGAGGTGAGACTGGAAAAATGGTATTGTGTCAAATTAAGCCACGGAGAATAAAAGAGAACGCTACAATGAGCTTTGCATTGTGCCCAAAGCGAAGCATTCCTAGATCAACCACGTATAGGATTCGTTTTCATTCAAGATAGTTCATTTCATAGTTCTTTCCCACAAACCTTTATGAACAGAAAATAGTATCAGAATGTCCACCGAGAGTGCCTCTGCTTCTTAGGTTGATATCCAACATGCAGAATGATTCTCAGAAGTTAGAAAGATGAAGAACCAACACATTGAATAATTAGTTTATGAATAAACGATTTAGTGTATTAAATTGTCTAAACTTCCACATTTCAATTTGGCTGTCCACTTTGCTACCATACAATCATCTATATAGTATAGGTTAATAATTTGAAACGGTGATGTTTACCGACCATAACCTTTCTCTATGCCCAAACCATTAACATATCTACAGTACAGACGATATTCATTAACCAGCCTTTTAAAAGATATGTTTAAACCTTCACTATCAGAATTATTTATTGTGTTCATTATCTTCAGAATATGACACAAAGTTTTGGATTAGATTTAAATCAAAATTCTACCATACTCTCAAAAAATGTTTCAGATCGTTGCCTGGTTTGAACATTATAAACTTTATAGTATTTTGCTGTTATTGATATAAAACTGCTATTGTGTATTCTTTGATAACATTAGTCAACATAGTTTTATTTTTTCTCAAAGTTTCGGTCCAACTTTTCTTGTCTTATTTTTTAGGCCGATATCAAATTTACCGGCCGTTTTACCATAATAGATTTCATTTTTCTCGAGTTAGCTAATTTTTCAGTTCAACTTTAGAGCTACATGATGAATGGGTGATGGGTATATGTTCAGATTAATATAAGTTTAAAACTGGATTTTTAGTAATTATAATTGAATAAAACTGCAGAAAGTAAAGAAATACTAATTCCTTGGTATACATGGAAATCCGAAAGGACGAGTTGGAAACGTTGAACAAATTTTTCCAGTCTTTCCAACCAGAGTGTGTTAAGCATTGTCCCCCCCCCCCATCCATAGTGCTACATAGGTCATATATTGAGCCCTGTATAATATATAATACTAATCTACAAGAATTCCTTCACTTCAGTAACTTTGGAATCTTTGCTCTACCGTTAGATATAAATTGAGGAACTGCACCTTGAGGGACATCCTTCATCCCATAACAATACTGAAATTCAGGTCTTTGTACGTCGCCTTTCAAAATCAATAAATCTTTAGTTTCTCCAAGAAATTTCCACATAACCAACAGATAGAGTTACAGGCATCCAGCTTCAAGTAAGCAAATTGTGTCCTGAAGTTGTCGATTTTCAAGAGTTCACAGAACCAACAGTAACAGTTCAAGGCATCCAGTTTCAAGTCCTTTACTTGTCTCCTGAAGTTGTGGGTATTCAAGAGTTCTTTTATTTGCAAGACGACAAAGACGCCTCATTTTAACTTAGCCTCAATGAACGTTTAAACTGTTAGAACACATACTCGAATCTTTTACAGTTTCTCTTGGGTAGTGTTTTCACAAGTTGCCTCATAAGACCAAACATTATGTGGAGCTGAGGAGGAGAAACATTTTTAGAATCAATAAGAGGATTATTCTAAACGTTCCAAATCCTTAGTTAATATGATCTCTGAGTCGATTTCACCTCATAATAATTCTTGAAGGTTGCTCAATCAAGGTAGTAGTTTAGAAAACAGCAGTATGCCGTTTATTCTCACTGTATTCATATTAGCACACGGAGTACTTTTAAGTTTCAACACATTTTCCAGTTATAATGTTTCTATTTTATGCTGTTTAAGAGTCCACGCATGTTCTCAATATTCTTTCATGTTTGCAGATGACCAAATAGTAATGGCAGATTTTTTTTTTCCAATATGCATCAGCTCAACTTTCAAATTACTCGTAGATGAGCGAATAAAGAAGAGCAATTAATAGGAAAAGTGCTCCTCAAATAAGTAGTGGAATAATTCCTCAATGTTACGAAAGCAAGGCGGTTAGTTCAAAGATAAATAATAAATAAGAATCTGATGCTTTCCCTAAAATGAGTTATGTCAAAGTCCTTCTTAAACAGACGTTTTCCTTATAGGAAAAGAAATTGCAAAATATAGAATAAAACAATATATTTCTACTAGACAAAATGTTGTGGGTTGCTTCCTTTTCGAGTACAAAATCTGGAACTGTTAACGATTCTTCTATATAAGCATCCGCTCCATCATCAGACTCATCTTCATGGTTAAAATTGCCAATACCATCCTCCGATAGCATTGGAATATCATCTTTGCAACTGCCAATACCATCCTCCGATAGCATTAGAATGTCATCGTTGCAACTGTCAATACCATCCTCCGATAGCATTGGAATGTCATCGTTGAAACTGCCAAAACCATCCTCCGATAGCATTAGAATGTCATCGTTGCATTTGCCAATACCATCCTCCAAGAGCATTATAATTTCATCGTTGCCACTGCCAATACTATCCTCCGATAGCTTTGGAATGTCATCTTTGCAAC
Organism: Ceratothoa steindachneri; assembly: GCA_963969495.1. Classification (NCBI taxonomy): domain Eukaryota; kingdom Metazoa; phylum Arthropoda; class Malacostraca; order Isopoda; family Cymothoidae; genus Ceratothoa; species Ceratothoa steindachneri. The sequence continues at coordinate 59,125,050 of OZ018327.1, forward strand.
TGCCAATACCATCCTCCGATAGTATTAGAATGTCATCGTTACAACTGCCAATACCATCCCCCGATAGCAGTGGAATGTCATCGTTGCAACTGCCAATACCATCCTCCGATAGCATTGAAATGTCATCGTTGCCGCTACCTATACCATCCTCCGATAGAATAAAAAGTTATTGTTGCAACTGCCAATACCATCCTCCGATAGCATTGGAATGTCATCGTTGCAACTACCAATACCATCCTGCGATAGCATTAGAATGTTATCGTTGAAACTGAAAATACCATCATCCGATAGCATTAGAATGTCATCGTTGCAACTACCAATACCATCCTCCGATAGCATTGGAATGTCATCGTTGAAACTGAATACCATCATCCGTAGCATTAGAATGTCATCGTTGCAACTGTCAATAGCATCCTCCGATAGCATTTGAAAGTCATCGATGCAGCTGCCAATACCATCCTCTGATAGCATTGGAATGTCATCGTTGCAACTACCAATACCATCATCCGATAGCATTGGAATGTCATCGTGGAAAATGCCAATACCATCCTCCGATAGCATTAGAATGTCATCGTTGCAACTGCCAATACCATCCTGCGATAGCATTAGAATGTTATCGTCGCAACTGCCAATACCATCCTCCAATAGCATTTGAATGTCAGTGTGGTAACTTCCAATACCATCCTCCGATAGCATTAGAATGTCATCGTTGCAACTGTCAATAACATCCTCCGATAGCATTTGAATGTCATCGATGCAGCTGCCAATACCAGTCCTCTAATAGCATTGGAATGTCATTGTTGCAACTGTCAATAGCATCATCCGATAGCATTTAAATGTCAGTGTGGCAACTGCCAATACCATCCTCCAATAGCATTAGAATGTCATCGTTGCAACTGCCAATACCATCCTCCGATAGCATTGGAATGTCATCTTTGCAACTGCCAATACCATCCTCAAATAGCATTAGAATGTCATCGTTGCAACTGCCAATACCATCCTCCGATAGCATTGGAATTTCATCGTGGCCACTGCCAATACCATCCTCCGGTAGCATTGGAATGTCATCGTTGCAACTGTCAATACCATCATCCGAAAGCATTAAAATGTCATAGTTGCAACGGCCAATACCATCCTCCGATAGCATTAAATGTCATCGTTGCCACTGCCAATACTATCCTCCGATAGCTTTGGAATGTCATTTTTGCAACTGACAATACCATCCTCCGATAGCATTAGAATGCCCTCGTTGCAACTACCAATACCATCTTCCGATAGCAATAGAAAGTTATTGTTGCAACTGCCAATACCATCCTCCAATAGCATTGGAATGTCATCGTAGCAACTGCCAATACCATCCTCCAATAGCATTGGAATGTCATCGTTGCAACTGCCAATACCATCCTGCGATAGCATTAGGATGTCATCGTTGAAACTGACAATACCATGATCCGATAGCATTAGAATGTCATCGTTGGAACTGCCAATACCATCCTCCGATAGCATTGGAATTCCATCGTTGAAACTGACAATACCATCATCCGATAGCATTAGAATGTCATCGCTGCAACTGTCAATAGCATCCTCCGATAGGATTTGAATTTCATCGATGCAGCTGCCAATACCATCCTCTGATAGCTTCGGAATGTCATGGTTACAACTGCCAATACCATCATCCGATAGCATTGGAATGTCATCGTGGCAACTGCCAATACATCCTCCGATAGCATTAGAATGTCATCATTGCAACTGCCAATACCATCCTCCGATAGCATTAGAATGTCATCGTTGCAACTGCCAATACCCTATTCCGACAGGATTGGAATGTCATCGTTGCAACTGCCAATACCATCCTCCGATAGCATTGAAATAACATCATTGAAACTGCTAATACCATCCTCCGATAGCATTGGAATGTCATCGTAGCAACTGCCAATACCACCCTCCGATAGCATTGGAATGTCATCGTTGCAACTGACAATACCATTCTCCGATAGCATTGGAATGTCATCGTTACAACTGTCAATATCATCCTCCGATAGCATTGGAATGTCATCTTGGCAAATGCCAATACCATCCTCCGATAGCATTAGAATGTTATCGTTGCAACTGCCAATACCATCCTGCGATAGCATTAGAATGTTATCGTCGCAACTGCCAATACCATCCTCCGATAGCATTGGAATGTCATCGTTGCAACTACCAATACCATCCTCCAATAGCATTTGAATGTCAGTGTGGTAACTGCTAATACCATCCTCCGATAGCATTAGAATGTCATCGTTGCAACTGTCAATAACATCCTCCAATAGCATTGGAATGTCATCGATGCAGCTGCCAATACCATCCTCTAATAGCATTGGAAAGTCATTGTTGCAACTGTCAATAGCATCATCCGATAGCATTTAAATGTCAGTGTGGCAACTGCCAATACCATCCTCCAATAGCATTAGAATGTCATCGTTGCAACTGCCAATACCATCCTCCGATAGCATTGGAATGTCATCGTGGCAAATGCCAATACCATCCTCCGATAGCATTAGAATGTTATCGTTGCAACTGCCAATACCATCCTGCGATAGCATTAGAATGTTATCGTCGCAACTGCCAATACCATCCTCCGATAGCATTGGAATGTCATCGTTGCAACTACCAATACCATCCTCCAATAGCATTTGAATATCAGTGTGGTAACTGCCAATACCATCCTCCGATAGCATTAGAATGTCATCGTTGCAACTGTCAATAACATCCTCCAATAGCATTTGAATGTCATCGATGCAGCTGCCAATACCATCCTCTAATAGCATTGGAAAGTCATTGTTGCAACTGTCAATAGCATCATCCGATAGCATTTAAATGTCAGTGTGGCAACTGCCAATACCATCCTCCAATAGCATTAGAATGTCATCGTTGCAACTGCCAATACCATCCTCCGATAGCATTGGAATGTCATCTTTGCAACTGCCAATACCATCCTCGAATAGCATTAGAATGTCATCTTTTCAACTTCCAATACCATCCTCCGATAGCATTGGAATTTCATCGTGGCGACTGCCAATACCATCCTCCGGTAGCATTGGAATGTCATCTTTGCAACTGCCAATACCATCCTTCGAAAGCATTAAAATGTCATAGTTGCAACGGCCAATACCATCCTCCGATAGCATTAGAATGTCATCGTTGCCACTGCCAATACTATCCTCCGATAGCTTTGGAATGTCATTTTTGCAACTGACAATACCATCCTCCGATAGCATTAGAATGCCCTCGTTGTAACTACCAATACCATCTTCCGATAGCAATATAAAGTTATTGTTGCAACTGCCAATACCCTCCTCCAATAGCATTGGAATGTCATCGTAGCAACTGCCAATACCACCCTCCGATAGCATTGGAATGTCATCGTTGCAACTGCCAATACCATCCTCCGATAGCATTAGAATGTTATCGTTGCAACTGCCAATACCATTCGGCGATAGCATTGGAATGTCATCGTTGCAACTGCCAATACCATCCTCCGATAGCATTAGAATGTCATCGTTGCAACTGACAATAGCATCCTCCGATAGCATTAGAATGTAAATCGTTGCAACTGCCAATACTATCCTCCGATACTATTGGAATGGGAAGGTTGTAATTCTTATATGGCACTGGTTGTATTGTGGAGTCCAGGCTAGGCAGACAATCTCGGCGATTTATTTTAGCAGAAGCCCCATTAACCTTCACACTGCAAAACTAACATTGCAACTGTCAATAGCATCATCCGATAGCATTTAAATGTCAGTGTGGCAACTGCCAATACCATCCTCCAATAGCATTAGAATGTCATCGTTGCAACTGCCAATACCATCCTCCGATAGCATTGGAATGTCATCTTTGCAACTGCCAATACCATCCTCCGATAGCATTGGAATGTCATCTTTGCAACTGCCAACACCATCCTCGAATAGCATTAGAATGTCATCGTTGCAACTGCCAATACCATCCTCCGATAGCATTGGAATTTCATCGTGGCCACTGCCAATACCATCCTCCGGTAGCATTGGAATGTCATCGTTAAAACTGCCAATACCATCCTCCGTTAGTATTAGAATGTCATCGTTGCAACTGCCAATACCATCCCCTGATAGCATTGGAGTGTCATCGTTGCAACTACCAATACCATCCTCCGATAGCATTGGAATGTCATCGTTGCAACTGCCAATACCATCCTCCGATATCATTAGAATGTTATCGTTGCAACTGCCAATACCATTCTGCGATAGCATTGGAATGTCATCGTTACAACTGCCAATACCATTCTCCAATAGCATTAGAATGTCATCGTTGCAACTGCCAATACCATCCTCCGATAGCATTGGAATGTCATCGTTACAACTGCCAATACGATCCTCCGATAGTATTAGAATATCATCGTTGCAACTGCCAATACCATCCTCTGATAGCATTGGAGTGTCATCGTTGCAACTACCAATACCATCCTCCGATAGCATTGGAATGTCATCGTTGCAACTACCAATACCATCCTCCGATAGCATTGGAATGTCATCGTTGCAACTGCCAATACCATCCCCTGATAGCATTGGAGTGTCATCGTTGCAACTGCTAATACCATCATCCGATAGCATTAGAATGTCATCGTTGCAACTGCCAATACGATCCTCCGATAGCATTGGAATGTCATCGTTGCAACTGCCAATACCATCCTCCGATAGCATTGGAATGTCATCTTTGCAACTGCCAATACCATCCTCCGATAGCATTAGAATGTTATTGTTGCAACTGCCAATACCATCCTGCGATAGCATTGGAATGTGATCGTTACCACTGCCAATACCATCCTCCGATAGCATTAGAATGTCATCGTTGCAACTTCAAATATTATCCTCCGATAGCATTGGAATGTCATCGTTACAACTGCCAATACCATTCTCTGATAGCATTAGAATGTCATCGTTGCAACTGCCAATACCATCCTCCGATAGCATTGGAATGTCATCGTTACAACTGCCAATACCATCCTCCGATAGTATTAGAATGTCATCGTTGCAACTGCCAATACCATCCCCTGATAGCATTGGAGTGTCATCGTTGCAACTACCAATACCATCCTCCGATAGCATTGGAATGTCATCGTTGCAACTACCAATACCATCCTCCGATAGCATTGGAATGTCATCGTTGCAACTGCCAATACCATCCTTCGATAGCATTAGAATGTTATCGTTGCAACTGCCAATACCATTCCGCGATAGCATTGGAATGTCATCGTTGCAACTGCCAATACCATCCTCCGATAGCATTAGAATGTCATCGTTGCAACTGACAATAGCATCCTCCGATAGCATTAGAATGTAAATCGTTGCAACTGCCATTACTATCCTCCGATACCATTGGAATGGGAAGGTTGTAATTCTTATATGGCACTGGTTGTATTGTGGAGTCCAGGCTAGGCAGACAATCTCGGCGATTTATTTTAGCAGAAGCCCCATTAACCTTCACACTGCAAAACTAACATCTCCTCTATGCATATCATACAAAATGAAAATTGCATTGGGTATTTAGTTTCTCTAACCAGCTTCGTGGACCATTTTAGCAAGATTATAGATGAAATACAAGGCCCATTTTTGGTCCTAATGAGCCGTGAACACTGAAATTACAAATGGCTGGCCTCCATTTGTTTTATGGTGGTATTTTACCCAAATCTGAGGGTGAACATACCGCAGACTTAATGAATTCAAGCTAGTTTTGTACTACCTAGACCAGAGGTTCCCTACTCTTTTTGTTCTTCTGTACCCCTTGATATTATATGAAATCAATGTGTAACCTTAAAAATTAAGGATGAAAAAGAAAAACAATGAAATTGAAATTTCCATATTTTATTATGAAATCTGTTTGACTAAACTGCACTGTACATATATATTTTTTATAATTATCCATAACAAATAAATGAAGCTCACGAGTCTTACATAATACTGGGGAACAATGTATTTGGTGAATTGCCCGAAGTACATTTTCCTACCTAATTCGAGCATACAGAATTCAAATCTGAAATCAGATTCTCTCTAAATGCTACAGATTTTTCGTAATGTCAATAACTAATATTATACAATAATTTCCATTTTATCAGGCCTATCATCATGCCCTGAAGTAATTTGGAATCATCCTTTTGCGTTATTTATAGTAAAGCAGGTTTTTTTGCACAAACATTTTATTGCAAATGAGAAGAAACTTGAATTACACATTACGATTACAAATACTGTAATCAAATAGATGTTAATTTATTAATGACCGTACATCAAGCTGGAGGACCTCTTCTTGATTTCCATCGGGCAAATATTTGCGTTTGTAACTCCTATCTCTTATAAGTCTTCTCTGGCTGATCTCTTCTAATCGTCCAGCAGTAGTTCACCATCATGTGTCTATCCCGGTGACCTTGGTAGCTCTCTTCCATCGTCATCAAATCCTGGTGGAAGCGTTTTCCTTGCTCGTCGCTCACGGTTCCCAGATTCTCTGGGAATCGGTTGAGGTGACTATTTAGGAAATGCAGCTTCACACTCATGTTGCATCCCAGATCACGATATCTTAAAAGCATATTAGTAACCAGATCCTCGTAGTTATGCGCTTTTCTATTTCCTAAGAAGTTACGAACAACGGCAGAAAATGGGAGCCTGGCTGCCTTCTCTTTTTCATTCATGGTGTTCACGAATCTAGAATCACTCAGAAGTCTTCGGATTTGGGGACCATCAAATACTCTTGCTTTTATTTTTTTGTATGACAATGCAGGAAACGCCGATACTATGTACTGAAAATAATTATTGTCAGTGCTCAATTCCTTGACATACTGCTTCATCAACCCCAGTTTGAGATGAAGTGGAGGGAAAACGATCTTCTCTCGACTTACGATTGGCTCATTAACAATGTTTGGCATTCCTCCTTCCAAAGTTTCCCGAATTGTCCAATCTTTTTGGGACCAGTGTTTGTCACGGGCTCGACTGTCCCACATACAGATATAGCATGGAAACTTTGTATATCCCTTCTGCTAGCCAAAGAGGAAGTTGACCATCTTATGGTCTACACACATGATCCAATTGTGTTCATGGTACTTAAGTAAATTGATGACCATTCTTATGTCATCGTGAGTTTTTCTAAGATGGACAGAATGACTGAGAGAAACTGCACCAAAGTCATTGCCATTATGCAAAAGGACACACTTGAGGCTACGCTTAGAGCTATCCAAAAACAGTCTCCACTCAGCAGGGCTATAAGTGCCAAGTCCCAACTCGGTAAACAGACCAGGAACATCATGACAGTATACAAATTGTTTGTCCTCAGAGAAATACTTAACAAATGTACTGTCCCTTGTTTGATAATATGATACCCGTTCCGACCTGTCAAGCATATGTCTTTCACTAAACCTAGAGGGTAAAAGTTCTGCAACTCTCTTTGAGAGCGCTAAATCACGTATCAAGTCATTCAAATCCTCTTGATTCAGAATCTGATGATGAATCTGCAGACTCTGAATCCATTCCGTGGACGTCCATATCAGCTACATCATTTTCCTCCTAGAAAGAAACATATCCACTGAAAATCGGAAATGGTAAAGACTCGGAATGAGGTACTGGCCTGAGCACCGAGGGAATGTTAGGGTAGTCGATCTTGTGCCGATTTTTCTTGCCAATCTCTTTAGTATTCACCAGACATAAATAACAGTCCGATACATGATCCTTTGGCTCTCGTCACACCATGGGGATTTCAAAAGGAAGACCATTTCTCTTTCCTTTCGTCCACTCACGAAGATGTTCCACGCAACTATGGCAAACAGCATCTGGGGCCCAATTCTTATCTTGATCATCAAGAGGAACATCAAAATATGCCTTATAAGTACGGATCACAAAGTTTGATATATTGCGCCTTTGACGAACTAGCATGTAACAGCCGCATGTGTAGCAGAAGGTGTCTGGATTATTAACGCAATTTCCTCTTGACGAAGCCATCACTCTAACATGAGACCTGAAAAAACAAACAATATTGTCAATATTTTTAACAATAACACTTATTACTATCTTACTACTCTGTACTGTGAAGTATTTGCTTTCTACAAGCACCCTCTCTGTCCGTCCGGAGGGCAATTTTCGGGGAAACGAGAAAATAGAAATTACAGAATAACTATAGCATGTAGGTAAAAATGGATTATATATTTGAAATGAGCTTGAAAATACGAATTAAAATTAGCAGATAAACCTAAGTCACCAGAAAATGTGATTAAAATTGTTCCCCTGTGTAATTTATAAAATATGATGCATAACATGCATTTTTATTATCATTATCCATATCATCAATAGACTAAACTCACGTAATATACAGAAGGTTTTGATGCATCACATGAATATATTTCTTATAATTACTCATATATAATAATTATCCATAATGATCATTACTAAGGAAAAATACACAAAACTATCTACCGATAACCAAAACTAAGCAATACTAATAAGATGGATAGGTTTGTTTTCTCGCAACAAGCTCATTTATTCGAGGGAAAAGTTTAGCAAGAGCACAACGAATATCGTTCTCAGGAATTTTGAGTTTCGATCTGTATTTTGATTTGATTCCTGAAAATGCTGACTCACAAAGCCATGTTGATGGAATAACAATAATGCTCGAATAGTATGTTCAAAAATCACACAAATTTTTCTCAGAGTACAAATCACACGCAGAATCATCATGTTGGAGCTCTACCAGTTCCTCTTGCATACTTGTCCCAGCCTGCAGCACCTGAGCATTTGCCGTAAAAGGATTCCTAAGATACATAACTTCATCTTCACCAAGGCCTGGAAAATAGCCATCAGTTTCTTCCTCTAGCTTCATTAGATATTTAGTTGCTAATTTTGTGATGTTGTTGGTCCCAGATTGTGGATTTTGATCTAGAAATTCTGTTACAGTACTAAACATAGACAAGGCATCAGACTAGATATTTCCCCTCTACAGCCGAAGTTTTGCTATAAACTTACAAACTGTTGTCTTTTCCTTGGAGACTATGGTTTAGCATAGTCAGAGAATCAAATATATCAGCTAGGTAAGAAAGTTTCAGAATGAAGAATGATCTTTTAAGGAAGTGACAAAACTTTCGCAGTTGTGGCAATGTTGAAAAAGTCCCAGAAATTATATATGAAGCTAATAGATATTTTTCGTTACACTTCCTCGGGAAAGCCAACGTACATCAGTATGGAATAGAAATGCACTGTGATCGGCACCAAAATCTTCACACAGAAGTTTGAATAACCGACTGTTAAGAGGACTCCCCCTACATGGTTAAACATCTTGACCACCACAGATAACACACTGGATAGAACAACAAGGAGGACCTTGCAAGACAAAGCAAACCGATGGATCATGCAATGCATGTCATATGAGGAGCCACTTCCATGACACGAGATCTAAAACCAGACCTTCGTCCTAACATAGCTGGTGCCCCATCAGTTGTGCATCCTTTCAGATTTTTTTACTTCGAACTATGTTGCTTTAAAAATGAATCTACAATTTGGAACATATCATCTACTTTTGTTGTTGCTTCTAGTCCCGCATTCATCAAGAACTCTTCTTTAATGCCTTCATTACCCACATACTGAGCGAACATTATTAACTGAAGCACAATTAGTCACATCTGTGGATTCGTTAAGTTGAATTGCAAACCCAGTTTCAAACATAGAAATTTCACTAATCGCTTGCTCAAAAATATTTACTGACATTTCTGCAATTCGTCGTTAAACTGTATTGTTAGGCAGAGAGATAGAGTTAAGCTTGTTTTGCAGATTCATCTCCAAGGACACAATGTACCATTTCTTTTGCAGTTAGAAGAAGAAGGTATTTTTCGATGGTATGAGCTTTCTTTTGTTTGGCAATCAGAAGTGAAACTTCATAAGATGCCTTCACTGCTGCACTGGTTTGTTGGAAAACCTACAGCTTGGATCCAGTCGTTGTTTCTTAAACATTGCTTCTCTACGCTTGAAAAAGGCGAGATCTTTGTCTTTGAATTTCGGATGAGCTTTGTCCATATGACGAGTGAGAAGGTTTGGCTTCAATGAATCATTGCCCAGTGTTTTTTGACAAAGAACACACAGTGGAATATCCAAGCCATTGTTTACTGTTGATATAAACCCGAACCGTAAGTAGGTCTCCTAGTATTTCCTTCTTTTGCTCGTCATTGTTAACTTCATGAGGGCTAGAAAGAAAAAAGATAAATGAATAATAATATAAAAAAATTTCACCTTGAATCCTCCACACAAGGAAGCTACCAAATGCCCCTCTTTCTTGCAGGCGTCCGCTTATAAAGTGATAAAAACAGAGGGTTGCCAACTCGCGCTAAATTATAAACGTCAGAAATAGAGAGCGGACTAATACGTTGTGCAATCTGGATGGAGATTACACCATGTATTGTAAAGTAGTGCTTATTCGCTCGGATCTAATGTACCCCCTGAAAAGTAAAAATGTACCACTGGGGGTACATGTACCCCAGATTGGGAACCCCAGACCTAGACTATCCAAATGTAGTCAAATAACCTTGGTATACCTAAAAAGAAAGTATTCTTATTATATACATATGCAAGAGCCAATTTGGAACTAAATTCGACCTGGGAATTTCATCGAGAATTTTTGACGCAATTTAATGTCAACAAGGTCCACTCATATGTTAATTATGTTGATAATAGATTAAAAACAATAACAGTGCTCTAACTTTTCAGTCCGGTTCTGAATATGACGATAAATAACCCACTAATATTTAAATATATATATATATATATAAGTTGAGTCTGATTAATTATTCATCCAACCTTTGCGCATTTAAGTTTTCTATTTACCTAAATGACGCGACAGTTTCCCATACACGAATGTAAATTTAGCACTGTATTTTATGCACATATGTCTCTAAACGCACAATTAGATAGTAAAACGTAATTTACATTTTTATTTCGTACTGCCCTATAAAGCGAATTTATGATGATAAACTGTCGCTATTTAAAGTAAATGATAGTAATAATAGAAAATAGGCCCACCCTTTACGTATCATTATTTGCTAAAGTTACATCCCATACAAGAGTAAAGGGCGCTGTGTTGTATTTTGTTACCCCAGAAGAATTACAAAAGAATATATAAATATACAGATAGTACACTATATATGCGCATTAACTACCATACACTACACAAGATACGATGTTCACTGGAGTACATACTAAAAACTAAGAAGGACTGAGTCATTACCGCTAGGCCTATTTATATACTTTTGTGTTTACATGCTAGAATTTGTTCGAACCTCTTTGTTTAGAAATTATAAGAAATATTTGGATGGTATCAAGACACGTTGGTAAACAATTAGAGGCAAAAGGGAAACACATCACATTGTAACTATCATCTAATCATGGAGAGGTGACGTGACGCAAGGAAACAGTGTGGTGGAGCGAATGTGAGTGTGTGTGAAGAGCCATTCTCCCACCCTTTTCCCAATACCCTCTCCCTCCCTTTGTACGAATGGGTGTGTGTGAATAACTGGAATTTGAATTTTTGTTTTTTTTTTAATTTTTTTATTGATGTTTGTTTTCTCTTTTCAGAGATTGTATTTTGTTAAAAATCTTTTATCAAATATATAAATATAAGTATAAATATTTAAAGAATTGTTGAAGCTGTAAATTAAGTAAAGATCGAATTTCCATAGAATTGGTCGTGCGCACTTGAATATACACTTAGAGGTAAGAAAGTTAATGGAATTTCCTCGGGTCGAGTGCCCACTTATTGGTTGCCCTTCCCTCTATAGAAAATGGATTGTAAACGGGGGATATCATCTCTTCTACAGAGTGGAAGCTTGAACGGACTGCGAGAGGGGTTCTCTAGGCAAGTGCTCCACCCAGCCCTAACACGGAGGGCTTGTCTTACCTCGCTGCCCACCTGCATTGGCTGACGAGCATACACCCCCCCTTTTATTGGCCTACTACCACCCCTCATTCAGCGCACGAGTGATAATCCCGTACCCCTTTTTCGTTCGGGTTTTTTTTTGTCATTTTGTTGCGTGGACATTGTTTGATCAAGTACCGATTGGTGGATTTGTACAGATTTGTTCTCTGCGCCGTCATAGTTTTTTTTTTTTTTGTATTTTGTTTTCGGTCGGGAGAATTGTAATTTAGAATAGGTTATTTATTTTGGGTCCTGTGTTTATTTTTTTGGTAATTAAATTATAATTATATTTGTAATTTTCTTGTAAAGTAAAGGACTGTATATCAAATCGTGGCAATTCTTCCTCGGGGTTCTCAAGGTTTATAATTTCTAGGATAAGGTTGGAACGCGGGGTTAGTGTTGCCTTCGGCCCGCTACAACATCTTATTTTTTAAATCAGCGACCTAAATAACATTACTTAGACGAATAAAATTGGTGATAAAAATTAGCTGTTGATTATATTATTTTGAAATTGAGCTGGAAACTCTAGGTAGAAGAGAGAGCCCATAATTTGCCATTTTGCCACCATTGAATGCTGCATTATTTTGAAATTGAGCTGAAAACTTTGCTATTTTGCCAAAACTTTGGATTCAGTTTTGTTTATATATAACACTCTTCTAATTCTTTCAATAGATAATTGAATTGTCTAAATGCCCTTACATACTGTCAAGAATTCGCCTTTTCTTGAGTAGCAAAGGGATTTTGTGGCCTTACTCCATCAAAACCTGTCCTTGTGATTCAGGCTAAAATAAGATGCATGATGTATTTGAGCTGATTGCTTCCATTAAGTAGTAATTAACTTTATCATAAAATAAACTCGAACAGTAGATACTTATTACAAAGATAATTAACATAATTTAATAGCTAAACAAAATAAACTCAAAGGAGCATTTCAATTTGATGCCTCTCTGAAGAACATTAATTTCAAAACACCAGGCAATGGCTTCGCCCCACACCTCATACGCGGGGAGCTTGCGCGTCGCTACCAAGATTAAAATTTAAAATCGAAAAAAAAGCAGCAATGGTTAAATTTTTATAAAATTTCTCAACTTCACCAATTTTAATTATTTTAAAAAGAGACTAAACTAAATTTCCCCCTTTCAAAATATCACGTTGCTAAAATAAAGTTATAGAAGAAGATACATAAAAATCAATTTTCTGAACTTCACCATTTGTAATTCTTTGAATTTTAAAAAATTCACAAATTTCGATACTTATATTTATTTCTGAACTTCACCATTTTGTTTTTTGATAATATAAAAGAATTATTAGAAATAACTTTGATAAAAAACATAAGTCATAACCAAACTAAGATGAAATTATTATTCAAATACTCAAAAAAGTCCACTTCATAATTTATAGAGTTAGTGAATATAATATTTTGGTAAAATAAAGGGGAAAAAAAGGGTCGAAATTTGCCTTAAAAATCCAATACGAAATAATAAAGATTTAAAGATTTTTTATGACAAACTATTAATAACTCACCTTAATCTTATGAAAGTCAAATTACTATGAATAGAAGACATCTGAAATGACAATACTTGTAAAATTAAGTAGTGGTAATGGTTCTACAACCTACCTTTATCCAGGCGGATCCCGCCCGGATAATGAAATAGACATAAAGGTTAGTATGACAATCACTGGTGAGCCCGAGGGCACAAGGAGCCTGACCTCTTTGGGGAGAGGTGCAGGGAAGTATTATTTGTTTGACACCAAATAACGCTCAGATGGAACCTTCGTCACCTCGGGGCAGAGGGACCTGTTCCGCGCCAGAGGTATGTAGGTATAGATACCCATTCGCAGAATTCCTTGGAACAGAGAATGTATTGAAGCAGCGAAGATGGGAGAGGAAAGAAATGAGTGTTTGTGTGTGATGAGAAGTGTAAGATCTACCCACCGAATACAGGGCTGAGCACAGCGCATCCACCAATGGGTAGCCAGATCCCTACTTGCACTAACGTTTGTGCCCGCTCTTGCCTGGATCGAACTCGGTACCGCGACATTGGCAGACCAACGCCGTATCCATTCAGATAGCGAGAGCTCTTAAAATAAAGTAGTAAAGATAGTTTGTAGTGTCTATTGTTTTTCTGTCACAAACATTAACTGTTTTGTAAGAACTATCAATGATTGTCACCGTAATCACTTCGAAAAATCCCCGAGCTATATCTTCATCCTGTATCTAAAAGTCCTGTAGGTTGTACATTGGTAATAATGGTTTGGTCATAGACTCAAAGGTTGTAGTCCGTAAGCATCACTGTTTTAGGTTATTAACTCATACATTATGGATGTTGTTATAGTAGCAAAGTGGACAAGCAACTTCTTACTGTCAAAGACTTCATTAAATAGAGTGGAGTGGGATTTATGGACGACGTCAGGACCACAGATCATATTGATTGTGGAGAAATGGCTACATTAAGCCTCCTGGAGGAGTATAGGTACATTCAAGCCCCCCTCCATTCATGAGGAGAAGCGTGGGAAAGGTAGCCGGCGAAAATGCTTACCATGTGTGATCTCCTCGCCGCTGTGGGCAGTTGGAGCTAACATATGTTTGAAGGCGACCACCTAAGGTCCTTAAACGACGCTCTAACGATCGTATTACCTACGAGACCCATAAACCCGTGGTTATGGAAAAAAAAAACGGTGCGAGTCAGAAGGCACGCCAAGTAGCGGTGCGGTTGCGAGCCTATAAATTGCGAGCTGACTTGGGCACCCCAGTGCCACCTCAGGAATTCTCGCTCTCCCCAGATGCTAACTCTCCATTCGCTCCCCCCTCCCTACTTTTGCATCTGTGGCCTGGTCACTTCCCCCTTTAGATGGGGCGGCAATCCGCCTATATATAAGCTCCGCAAAGAAAGAGAAGAGGATTATCAGAAGTCGATACGCTAGAGGTGGATTAGTTCGTGAAGATCGATCCATCGGCTAGACAAGAAGATTATTAGAAGTCGATTCGCCAGAAGAAAGATTAGTTCGTAAAGATCGATCCTTCAGCCATACAAGACTATTTCCGTGAGAAACGATAGGATCAGATTGAGAAAATCGATCCCCCCCTTTCAGGGCCGTATTAACCTAATTAGTCAAGTTTTATATCGGTGCCATACCGAAGAAGCCTTTTCCGTCTGCAAAGAAGCCCGACTGAAGAAAAGCAAAGCCGCTCACACTCGAGTGATTCTCACATCTCAAGCACCGTAAGAGTGAGAGGAGAAGAACCCTGCCCCAACGAGCTCCCGTTCTTTAATTACGTGGAAGAATCATCCCCCGGCACAAGCGACAAGCAATCCCTCCTCGAAAATTTCGACCAGCGGCCACACCACTTCAAAGCGAGAGATAAGTCCTCCAGCGACATCCGGCAATCCCTAATACCTACCTGTAAGTTAACAATAACATTTATATCTCTATTGCGATAGTAGAAGTTTAGTACGTCCCACGTTTTAAAGGAGAGTAGAAACCATTATTCTTGAACCTAGGTCATATGTGTTTGTAGATGACAGTACATTAATTTAATGTTTTATGCTAAACAAATAGGGTCGTGATAAAAATACTAATTGGCAATTAGTTTGTTTATTGGAAGCCTACTTGTTTATGTTTTGTCATTGAAAAATCTTTGAGGCCAAATATAGAAATGCTTATACTGTTGGTTTGTAATATTTAATTGAAAAAAAAACATGATTATTTTTGGTAGATTCTGGTGTTTCCTCTTATCCTTATGTGTTTAAAAATAGCTCTTCCTTAAGGACTAAACCACTAAAATAGCACTCTTAGAACAAAGCCTACTTCATCATAGAAGTAACTCACACCCCTTAAAGCATACCGCTACTAAAAGGGTGTCAAAGCGTAGAGTGATCAAAGCCAAGGGTCATTCTACGACATATTATAAAAGTGGTGTCAGGTCTAGAGGTTTTATATTAGAAAGAACCCAGCAGTGTCTATTTAAGGAAGAGCTAACACATAAAAGGAACACCAGGAATAATAGAATATTTGACGAGTGAGAAATTGGTAAAGTTAGAGGGGGATACCATCTAAAGGTAATCGTTAGGCCAAGTGGTAAGTTTCGGTGGTGGAATAGGTAAGGCTTGATTAAAAACAAGGTAGATGACTGACATAAGCGCGATGGCATTGTTTGACCTTTATCGGAAGCAAGGTCAAAGCCTCGGACTGGAAGGAACCGATCTGAGTTCGTTTATTCAGGAGAAAGAGAGAAACGAAAGAGAAGAAAGAAGAGAAAAGATGAAAATGGAAGCAGAAAAGACGAAAATGGAAGCTGATGAAAGAAGAGAAAAGACGAAAATGGAAGCTGATGAAAGAGAGAAGATAAGGGCCCACGAAAGAGCTCTTAGTAAAGACCAGTTAGAGGTGCAGTCACTGTCATCTAGAACAGGAGTGTCACCAGCGGCCAGCATGAAACTCCCGGAGTACAAGGACGAAGAAGATTTATGCTCATATCTCTCCCATTTTGAGAAAATATTTGAAGTCAATAATTGGGACCTAGAAGAAGATGGGGTCGCCAGACTGTTACCGCTACTCAATCGTAGGATGAGAGAGATATTCGTATCTTTACCCTCAGAAGCGACTGTGGACTATTCCACTCTCAAAGCCGAACTTCTCTCAGCAACAAACCTTAACCCGGAAGAATATAGGATGAAGTTCAGGCAGTCTCGTATAAGACCTGGACAAACATACAAACATTTTGGCTTTGAGCTTCGTCGAAGCCTACAGTTTTGGATGGAGTCAGAAGGGGTAGAGAACGAAGTCGCTGCGGTCGTCGACTTTATGCTTAGAGATCAGTTACTAAGTACACTACCCCAGGAAATCCGTGCATTCGTTAAGGACCGAAAAGCTTCTACCTTCAACGAGTGCCTGGACGAGGCTGACCTCCACGCGGTAAATCATCGGTTATATCCTAGGGAGTACAAGAAAGAGAAGGCTCCCTCCCCAAAGAAAAATGGGCCGCCACCCAGGCCTTTACCGAAGAAGCCCTTTAAGTTCTCAGCCGCAAAAGGAACTTATAAACCAAATTTTGGAGGAGAAAAAAATCAAAAAGAAGTTAGGATTCCACAAGGATCATACCTTAATACCGGCACGTATCCCAGGAAGCCCGTCACTTGTTATACCTGCGGGATAATAGGTCACCTGAGTTTCCAGTGCCCACAGAACTCCCGACTGAGGGAGACCTTGAGACAACAGGTGCAAAACCTGACTGCCGCGATACCAGCAGGACAAGCTGATTCGTCCTACGTCCCCGCGCCAACATCCGAAGGGCCCCAGCAACAGGTAAACTTTCTATTCAACAAAAGTTCGCCAGGCGGCCTACAATTTGAAGAGGGCACTGTTAATGGGTGCCGAGTATCCACTTTAGTCAGAGACACCGGATGCACGTGCATAGTGGTATCCGACAAGTTGCTGCCCCCAGTAAACCCTGCCCATAAGAAATTCGCAATCGTCCACGACTTTTTAGGACGCGACAATCGATTCCCCGTCGTGAGATGTCATATACAATGCAGATATTTCACCGGTTGGACGGACGTGGTAGTAGCCCCGATTAAGTTCTGCGCAGTACTAATCGGACAAAACCCCCTAATTCCCCAGCAAGAAGTGGCCCAACAAGTAGTCACCCGGGCACAAGAAGCCCAGAGGAAAGAGCAACCTGCTAAGTTGACCCCGAGGATTACCCTCGAAGACAATGGATTCAAATTGACTTCCTTCGCCAGTGCTCAAAAGGAATTGTCCACTCTTAAATCTCTATGGGAGAAAGCTATTAAAGGTGAAACTCTCCAAGTGAAAGGAAAGAAACCTATCCAGTATATCGTAGAAGACTCACTTCTCTACCGTACTATCAGCGAGGAGGATAAGGAGAACAAGAAAGCACTGTGTGTACCTCAAGAATACACGCAAAGAATTTTGAATACCGCGCATGATGGAATATTAGCCGGGCACTTTGGGCACAACAAAACGGCGCAGCAGATATTCCGACACTTTTATTGGCCCCAGGCCGCCAGGGAAATTGTGGCCTATTGCCGATCATGCGACGTGTGTCAGAAGGATCCCTCCAGAGGACGGGTACCTCCCGCTCCCTTACAAAAGGTGCCCGTTATAACCGAACCATTCTTTCGAGTGGCAATTGATTTGGTGGGACCAATTCACCCCCCTTCAAGTGGAGGACACTCCTACATCCTCACCCTAGTGGATTGTGCCACCCGGTTCCCAGATGCCGTGGCCCTACGGAAGATTGACACTATTTCCTGCGCGGAAGCATTAATTTCAATTTTTGCACGAGTAGGCCTGCCTAAAGAAATTCTATCTGATAGAGGGCGCCAATTCACCTCAGAATTGATGGAGTATTTTAACAAACTTCTGTTAGTCAAGCCAATTTTTACGAGTCCATTTCATCCAGCCGCTAACGGAATCTGCGAGAAATTAAACGGGACTCTCAAAAATATATTGAAGAAGATGTGTCAAAACAACCCTACACAGTGGCACAGATACCTGCCTGCTGCCCTTTTCGCTTGCCGAGAAATACCTCATCGGACGTTGGGATTCTCGCTCTTTGAGCTATTATACGGGAGAAATGTGCGAGGTCCTATGAGTATTCTTAAGGAATTATTTTCCAACGCGAAGCTCGAGCAAGAAATCAAATCGTCTTACGCCTACGTGATGGATATGCGCGAGTGCCTAGAATACTGCTCTGGCTTAGCTCGAGAGAACGCCGAGAAAAATTTAGCCAAATACCGGGACTATTTCGATATGAAAGCAAAGGCTCGAAAATTAAAGGCAAGAGATGAAGTCTTATTATTACTCCCCACCGAAAATAATAAGTTATGGGCCCAGTGGAAGGGACCGTTTGAAGTAATCGAGGCACGGGGTCCAGTCGATTACTTGATAGATACCCCAACAGGGCGAAAAACCTATCACATATACATGCTAAAAAAATATCACCGCCGCGCGTGCATAAAGAATATTACCCTTCTAGACGAAGAAGAACCGATGGATGCCGTTTACCCGGGTACGCCCCTGCAAGTCATACACACCGTGTGTGTGGAACAAGACGAGGAATACGAACTTCCCTCGCTCTCACCTACCCCGGAAGACCCTCGGGTGGATTTAAAGATAAATCCCCACTTAGAAATTCAACAAAAAGCGGAAATGTTGAACTTGCTCATGGAATTCCCAGAAGTCATTTCTGAAAACCCCGGATGTGCCAAGGATTTTATCCATGAAATAAAACTAAAAACTAATTCAGTGGTTCGGAGCAAACCATATCCTTTACCGATCCACCTACGAGAAACCTTCTATAAGGAAGTCCGGAATTTACTAAAATTGGGAATTTTAGAGCCATCGGAGTCCGATTATTGCTCCCCCATAGTAATGGTTAAGAAACCTGATCAATCATTTCGGATGTGCGTGGACTTCCGAAAATTGAATTCAGTGACCGTTTTCGACGCCGAGCCCATCCCACTAATAGATCAAAATCTCCATTTATTTGAAGACGCTAAATTCATCACCGAATTGGATTTGTGTAAAGCGTACTATCAAATACCTCTCGCTAAGGAGTCCAAAAAACTGACGGCTTTTGCGACCGAGAGAGGTCTGTTACAGTTTACCAGGCTACCCTTCGGACTACTTACAGCCGGTAGCAATTATAATAGGATGATGAGGCGAATTATCGCTGGACTAAGTGACGTGTCGTTTTACTTCGACAACGTGTACGTAGCTACCCGTGCATGGGAGTCACACTTACACGCCTTACGCTCATTGCTGGAGAAATTGAAGGAGCAAGGTCTAACCACCTGGCCGACCAAGTGTTATTTTGCCTACGAATCCATTGACTACCTGGGATTCAAAATAGGACAAAAACACTTGACTACCCAGCAAGAAAAAGTGGACGCCATAGTCAAGATGCCCCGGCCTAAAACAAAGAAACAACTCCGATCGTTTATGGGAGCGGCCTCGTTCTATAGGCGTTTTGTACCACACTTCGCTTCCATTGCGGCCCCACTTAATGATTTGTTAAAAAAGAGAGCGTCAGACCCTGTCACGTGGAACCCCCATGCAATAACTCAGTTGGAGGTTCTAAAAGGAAAACTCGTAACTGCGCCCATTCTCCGCTTACCAAATCCCAACAAGATCTTCGGCCTTCGCACGGACGCTAGTCGGGACGGGTTAGGCGGAGTATTGCTTCAATACGAAGATGACGAAACAGCCTATCCCATAGCTTATGTCAGTAGGAAACTGTTGAGTAGAGAAAAAGCCTACGCTACTATCGAAATCGAAGCTTTGGCCATAATATGGTCCATAGGTAAATTCAAATATTATCTAATAGGGCGCGAGTTTAAGTTGGAATGCGACCATAAACCGTTGTCATACTTAGGTAAAAATAAGTGTAAGAATGGAAGACTCCTGAGATGGAGTTTACTATTGATGGAGTACCAGTACTCCATTCACTATATAAAAGGGTCGAACAATTGTATGGCCGACTCGTTAAGTCGAAACCCTGTCGACGATTAAGGAGCAGCCCAACTATTGTATTATAGCAAAGTTAAGTGTAAATCAGTAGAATTGTAAGTAAGTAGGGGCGAGTAACCCGAGTGGTAGGTAAGAAAATCCTAAGTTGGCACAGTAATATAGGAATTAATGTAAGGTCAGGTGAAATGTTATCGAGGCATTCCCGAGTGAACTAGAATTTATTGTATAATATAATGTTCCGTAAGTTACCCATGTATATTATTGTAAGCGTCTGATTGGAACCCCCCCCCCTCCCGTTATTTTCTTAAGAATGAAGGGTAAATGTGGAGAAATAGCTACATTAAGCCTCCTGGAGGAGTATAGGTACATTCAAGCCCCCCCTCCCTTCATGAGGAGAAGCGTGGGAAAGGTAGCCGGCGAAAATGCTTACCATGTGTGATCTCCTCGCCGCTGTGGGCAGTTGGAGCTAACATATGTTTGAAGGCGACCACCTAAGGTCCTTAAACGACGCTCTAACGATCATATTACCTACGAGACCCATAAACCCGTGGTTATGGAAAAAAAAACGGTGCGAGTCAGAAGGCACGCCAAGTAGCGGTGCGGTTGCGAGCCTATAATTTGCGAGCTGACTTGGGCACCCCAGTGCCACCTCAGGAATTCTCGCTCTCCCCAGATGCTAACTCTCCATTCGCTCCCCCCCCCACTTTTGCATCTGTGGCCTGGTCACTTCCCCCTTTAGATGGGGTGCAATCCGCCTATATATAAGCCCCGCAAAGAAAGAGAAGAGGATTATCAGAAGTCGATACGCTAGAGGTGGATTAGTTCGTGAAGATCGATCCATCGGCTAGACAAGAAGATTATTAGAAGTCGATTCGCCAGAAGAAAGATTAGTTCGTAAAGATCGATCCTTCAGCCATACAAGACTATTTCCGTGAGAAACGATAGGATCAGATTGAGAAAATCGATCCCCCCCTTTCAGGGCCGTATTAACCTAATTAGTCAAGTTTTATATCGGTGCCATACCGAAGAAGCCTTTTCCGTCTGCAAAGAAGCCCGACTGAAGAAAAGCAAAGCCGCTCACACTCGAGTGATTCTCACATCTCGAGCACCGTAAGAGTGAGAGGAGAAGAACCCTGCCCCAACGAGCTCCCGTTCTTTAATTACGTGGAAGAATCATCCCCCGGCACAGGCGACAAGCAATCCCTCCTCGAAAATTTCAACCAGCGGCCACACCACTTCAAAGCGAGAGATAAGTCCTCCAGCGACATCCGGCAATCCCTAATACCTACCTGTAAGTTAACAATAACATTTATATCTCTATTGCGATAGTAGAAGTTTAGTATGTCCCACGTTTTAAAGTAGAGTAGAAACCATTATTCTTGAACCTAGGTCATATGTGTTTGTAGATGACAGTACATTAATTTAATGTTTTATGCTAAACAAATAGGGTCGTGATAAAAATACTAATTGGCAATTAGTTTGTTTATTGGAAGCCTACTTGTTTATGTTTTGTCATTGAAAAATCTTTGAGGCCAAATATAGAAATGCTTTTACTGTTGGTTTGTAATATTTAATTTAAAATACATGTTTATTTTTGGTAGATTCTGGTGTTTCCTCTTATCCTTATGTGTTTAAAAATAGCTCTTCCTTAAGGACTAAACCACTAAAATAGCACTCTTAGAACAAAGCCTACTTCATCATAGAAGTAACTCACGCCCCTTAAAGCATACCGCTACTAAAAGGGTGTCAAAGCGTAGAGTGATCAAAGCCAAGGGTCATTCTACGACATTGATCGTCACTCCTATTATTCAAACACAACTGAAAATAGTTTTCAATAATATTTCCAATAAAAAATCTTTTTTTTTAAACTCTGGCAACCTTTTTATTTGCATGCCCAATGACATATCAAACATCTACGAAGTGAGCGATCGAAAAGGATAAAGTATTTTTTAACAATCTTTAAATGAACAAAAAATCATTACATTACATATCTAGTCAGACAGGTAAACGATACAGAAAATTCAAAATTCAACATTTAAATTTTGTCTTGACAAATACGGTTTTTAAGACTTAAATTCACAATTAGCTTTAGCTACCATCGTCAAATTGGAGTAGTTTTGAGAAGTAGACACTATAAACTACTAAATATGAAGCAAACTAAAGCACAGTGCAAAAATCTTAAAATTATTCTAGATTGGATAGACAGAATAAACGGTGTCGTATTCATGATGATGATGTAACAAGTGGGGAAAATGTGTTGTAGGTATAGATAGCATAGTGGTGAAGAATATTTATAGTTTGCCTTGGTGTAGAGCAGGGGTGGGCAACGTTTTTAAGTGGGTGTGCCAAAATTGGCCAAATCTTTGATACCAAATTTTCTCACGTGCCAATAATTGACCAAAACACAATAAAAGGACATAAAATTAAAGATATTCTTTTATTCATTCTTAAACACATATGATGCCTAAAGATTACAAGGAAAAGATAGTTATTTTACCTAAAAAATTACACATTATATTAAACAGAATTGAATCTTTACGATTTTAAGAGGAAACGAACGAATCCAAACTAGAAAAGGAAAAATTGTGGAGTTTTTATTTATTTAGCATCAATGAGACTTGTGCTTCTGCATCAATGATAACAACAGATAATTGATAAGAGATTGTCCACCATGAGGTTGCTACATAAAAGAAGTTAGAGACACATTTACTTAGTTTTCTTAAGTTAAGCATTTGGCTTCGCGTGCAGGTAGGAAGCCGTTGGCGTGCCAAGGGTTGCCCGGGTCTGGTGTAAAGGGGATCTCAAACTTCTTATTTTTTTTCTATTGCCTTTTTTTTCCTCCTCTTACGATAGTGTCAGTGTTTTAACTGACTCTTTTGTTGCTGTTTTCTCATTTATTTTATCTTGCTTTTTTATTTGTTTATTTATTTATTGTTATCTTTCTTTTTTTAAATTATATATATATATATATATATATATATATATATATATATATATATATATATATATATATATATATATCTCACAGAAGCGCGAGAGAATGATGAAAATGAATCGATTAAAGCACATTGAAAGAGAAAACAGAATCCGTGCAGGTAAGCGATTCGAACCAGGCACAGTAAGGCAGCGAGCACCGCTTTGATCCCAGTTAAAAGTAGGCCGTTACTACACTACGCTACGCAGAGAACCCATATTTTCTGAATAGAATAGCTTTTAAGGAACACTTTCCGCAAACTCGAACGGGGACTATGAAAGAAATAAAAAATTAATTGGGAATTCCAAGAATAAAATGAGGAAGAGTTAAACGCGTGGTAAATATACTGCATGGGAAAATTATTCCGTTTTCTCTTTCATTGTGGTTTAATCGATTCTTATATATATATATATATATATATATATATATATATATATATATATATATATATATATATATATATATATATATAAATATATATATATATATATATATATATATATATATATATATATATATATATATATATATATATTATTTTTTTTTTTCGTCGTAACAAGTTTTGTTAAAAGCGACTGCTAATTTTGCGTTTGTGATTCTTTTTTCACATCTTTCAATTTGCCTTATATTTGCCTTTATGTCTGGATTGAGTCCATGTATAAGTTCTCCAAAGTTCATAATAGCACGATTTCGAAATTACAGCGAGGAAATAGAAGATTTCTTAGGTAAAAAACACTTTATTTATCTGACGCGTTTCGTTACAACTCGTAACATCTTCAGAGATACAAGAAAATAAAATCTATGTCATCCGTCTTTAGGCATTCAAAAACCTTTCAATTATGTTTCTGTTTTTATTATAAACGAAGCAAAAATCCGCCTTATTTTTGCTCCTGGTCCTTATAACCGATGTTCCCATTAACCGGAATCCATTGTATTCGCGCCGTTTCGATTCACTCAGAAGCGTAATCCAAATGCCTTACTCGTAGATTCGCGCATCAGTAAATAAATTTGACAACAAAGTTCGGAGAGTGATTTCAACATAGTTCGGAGAGTGATTTCAACATAGTTCGGAGAGCGATTTCAACATAGTTTGGAGAGCGATTTCAACATAGTTCGGAGAGCGATTTCAACATAGTTCGGAGAGCGATTTCAACATAGTTCGGAGAGCGATTTCAACATAGTTCGGAGAGCGATTTCAACATAGTTCGGAGAGCGATTTCAACATAGTTCGGAAAGTGATTTCAATATAGTTCGGAGAGCGATTTCAACATAGTTCGGAGAGCAATTTCAACATAGTTCGGAGAGTGACTTCAACATAGTTCGGAAAGTGATTTCAATATAGTTCGGAGAGCGATTTCAACATAGTTCGGAAAGTGATTTCAATATAGTTCAGAGAGTGATTTCAACATAGTTCGGAGAGCAATTTCAACATAGTTCGGAGAGCGACTTCAACATAGTTCGGAAAGTGATTTCAATATAGTTCGGAGAGCGATATCAACATAGTTCGGAGAGCAATTTCAACATAGTTCGGAGAGCGAATTCAACATAGTTCGGAGAGCGATTTTAACATAGTTCGGAGAGCGATTTCAACATACGAGGGGCGCTCAATAAGTTTTGCAATTCGGGTATAAGGAAACGAGATATGAGGAAAAGTGTTTTATTATTTTTCACTATAACTATCCTCGACTTCAATGCACTTGCACCACTTGTCCCTGAGGCTTGGAATTCCCGACAACCAGAAATCTCCCGACTGCTGTTCAATCCACTCCTGGACGACGAGCTGGACATCTTCATCGTCCCCAAACCGGCGTCCACGCAGTGCAGCCTTGGGCTGGCGGAATAAAAAGTAGTCGCTAGGGGCCAGATCTAGACTGTAGGGGGGGAGGTTGAGCTTCTCGAATCCGCACTCGCGCAGGGCAGCTTGTGCAACTCTGGCCTTGTGGACAGGGTCATTTTCCTAGAGGAGCAGGACACCGCGTGTCAACTTGCCGCGCCGCTTCTGACGGATGCACTTCTTCAACCCAGCCAGTTCTTCGGCGTAATATTAGCCTGTGATGGTCCTTCCACGAGACGCATAGTCCACCATCAACACTCCCTCATAATCGCAGAAGATGGTAGCCATGATCTTCCCGGATGAGCGTTGGGTCCGGAACTTGATGGGGGTCGGAGAGCCCCTGTGCTTCCAGGCCATGCTTTCGAGCTTGGTCTCGGGATCCCAGTGATGGACCCACGTTTTATCATTTGTCACTATGAGTGACTCGATTCCCGCCGGGTCTTGGTTGTACAGGAGCAGCAGCTCCTCCGAACTTTGACGACGTTGAAGTTGATCATGGGGCGTGAAGTTTCGTGAGGTTTCTAGGGACCTACAGGCAGAGACCTTGGTCATGGCCAAATTTTCGTGGATGATGTTGATAACACTTCCATGTGATATTCCAAGTTCTCACCCGATTTCTTCGACCTTCACTCGTCGATTTTCGAGGATGATCCTCTCCACAAGGGCCACATTGTCCTCGTTGGTCACGTCTGACGGGCGTCCTGGACGGGGATTATCTTCAAGGAACTCACGACCATGTCGGAACTCCCTATTCCAGTGAGCAGTGGTTGCATAGGAAGAAGCGGTGTCGGTGTACACTGCAACCATGCGTTCATGGATCTCTTTTGCATTCTTGCCTTCCTTGGTAAAAAAATTGATCACTGCGCGGGGCTCAACCTTCTCCATTGTTGAAAAATTTGTGAGTGACGGTCTGCGATCAGCTACTGCTTCTTAAATAGACGAGGCAGGAGCGTGTGGCTGCAGGTCCTGACTTGTCCTAACTTGTCCTAACACCCCCACAAACAGCCATCCCCCTTCCTCTGTTTTGCCCTACCGATTCACAAAACTTATTGACCACCCCTTATAGTTTCAACATAGTTCAGAGAGCGAATTCAACATAGTTCGGAGAGCGATTTCAACATAGTTCGGAAAGTGATTTCAACATAGTTCGGGAAGCGATTTCAACATAGTTCGGAAAGCAATTTCAACATAGTTCGGAGAGCGATTTCAACATAGTTCAGGGAATGATTTCAACATAGTTCGCAGAGCGATTTCTACCAGGTAGGTTAATACAAATAGTCTTAATTAATAAATAAAGGATATATTTGTGGATAATTATGAATTATTATCTCGTTGAACGCTAGCTTTTCTATTTTTACAGACAATTCAATTACCATTGCGAGATAAAATTTCATTCAGTTTAAAGTCAGTTTCTACTCATTTCTGAAGAGTTATTTTGGGGGGTAAAATAAACAGAGTATCATAAGATACTCTGTTGATCCAAAGGTCGTCGGTCAGATGGTAACCATTTTACTTTTCAGTATTTTGGTATAACATCGTAACTATTCGGCAGATTCTAACGAAAT
The DNA here is from genome assembly GCA_963969495.1 of Ceratothoa steindachneri. Taxonomy (NCBI): domain Eukaryota; kingdom Metazoa; phylum Arthropoda; class Malacostraca; order Isopoda; family Cymothoidae; genus Ceratothoa; species Ceratothoa steindachneri. Next base: position 59,151,871 of record OZ018327.1, read on the forward strand.
TTAAAAAGAAATGTTGTTATACATTCTCTTTCGGATGATATAATTGCCAACGTCCTCCTAAGGTTAGTCCGGGAATTATTTGGCACTAACATCATAACTATTCGGCCGATTCTAACGAAATTTGAAACCCTTATGTTGTTTTACATTCTCTTTCGAATTATATAATTGCCAAGGTCCCCCTAAGGAGAGTCTGCCCCACTTGTTGAAAGTTTTTAAAGGTCGTAAGGTCAGATGGTCATGAGGTCATATGGTCATAGGTCAGAATAATAAAAAGAAGCAGCTTAGTTCTGTTGACCTTTTTCTACCTAAGGGAGAAATTTGACGGCGCCTCATTGCAAATAGAATTGAATGCGATTAGGCTAGCAATGAGTAGCTACTTTCAGACTGTGTACAGTGCAATTTATCTTCAGACTGTGTACAGTGCAATTTACCTTCAGACTGTGTACAGTCTCTCTCTCTCTCTCTCTCTCTCTCTCGAGGGAGAGGGAGAGGTGACGCCCCCTTGTCGCGGGAAGAGAGCTTGTGTGGACCTTGGACTTTTCGAGCTATGTCGGCGGGGGTACCTCTTCTGGGTACCCCTGGTAGGGCTTCCCTTGTCGATTTTGGCGGAAACGAGGTTCCAGACTAAGTGCGTCATTCCTTCCTTTTTCTACTCTATCCCTCTCCTTTTTTTTACTTTTATGCTATCTCCCACTCATACAAAAAGAAAAAAAAACAAAAAAAAAGCCTACTCCTATCGTGTCACTCTTTCCCTTTCTTCCTCTATCTACCTATAAGGACCTGGCAGCTACCTCATGCGTCAGAAGAGAGGCTTTGGAACCTCTATAAACAACGCCAATCGACGCTCACTGGTTGCGAGAGACTAGGACTAGAGGTGTCCTAGGCGTTGGGGCACGATGAATGGGATGAGGGTAGTGCCTCGTTAACCCCTTCCCTGGCGCGTAATTATTGACCTTTCCCAGTGACCGTCGACGGGTGCTTATGGTAGCATTGGTCCGAGGTGACGGCCCTTTATTCCCATGTTGGTTGCCAGGCTAATAAAAAGCCTTGGGTCGAGTTCCTTGGTGTGGCGGGATATCCATTGAACGCTACTCCAATATCCTGGCCGTTGTGAAGGGAACTAGTAGGAGTTTAGTACGGGGCGTGCTTCGTTGTTGTTCACCTGGTGAGAAATCGATGGTCCCTTCGGGGACCGTCAGTGCTGCTTGGTTGGGAGCCACGGCACGCCGAGGTTTGACGACTCGGTCGGACGAACAGCAGCACATGGAGCGTGCCTTCTGAAAGATCCGAAACCTCTCCGATTGATAGGCGGGAGCGCCTTACGCTGGGAGAACTCACCAACCCCCCTTTTATCATTGATTGGTCACGAGTTTTCAGAGAGAGAGAAAGCGCTCAAAATGGCAGGCAAAAAAGGACCCGTTCGTCTCAAACACAACTGTGCAATATGCCAGTTAGAAAAGTGGTGCGTTGACTTTCCGGAGGGCTGCTACTCAAAATGCAGCCCTGAAAGTATCTGCACTACTTGCATATTGACGCGAGAGGTGGAAAAATTAAAAGACCTCTATAGAGCCTCAGAGGAGAGAGCTAAGGTCCTTGGGGGAAAGTTGGAGAAGCTCGAAGCCCTTAACGTAGCTCAGGTTCGATGCCTAGAAGAGGCGCCGCCCACTGACGTTTCGGAATCCCCTGGTAATGAAGCGGACATTCCGGCATCATCTGAGGCTAAGCCAGCTGAGGCGAGAGAAAAGGAGAAAAAGAAGAAAGGAGAAACGAAGAAAAAAAAAAGAAGATAGTTGAAACAAGAGTAGAACCCAAAATAGAAGAAAAACAGATAAAGAAGAAGAAAAAGAAAGATAAGAATGTGGAGAGTAAAGAGGAAAAGAGGAGGCCTCTTCCACAAGGAAAGACCCCGTCTTCAGAGACCAAGTGTCCGAAGGTCACCCTCATTGGTGACTCGCAAACACGGGATCTGCAGCCGCTGCTAGCGGCCCGCCTTCGCACTAGCGTGAAGGTAAGCTGCCTGTCAGGACGGGGTAACCACACCATCAGAGTAGAGGCAGAGAAAGCTCAGATTTCTGAGAATTCTGTTGTTGCTCTCATGGTGAGCGGCAACGACCTCTACCTCAGAGGGGGTAAGGTTGGCCTCAGTGGTAAGACTATCCAAACAGTGATGGGAGCCGTGGACGACATAGGGCTTAAAACCCGCAAACGTGTGGTAGTTGGGATGCTTCCGAGAAGAGGTCCATCCCGAACCGCTCACGAAAGAAAAGTCGCAGTGAACAAAAGGTTGGCGGATCTCTGCACGGCAGAAGGAGTCTTCTTCGTGGACCCCTATCGTACCTTTATCGGTAGAGACGACCTCTACCAAAGGGACGGGGTACATCTCCCCTATAAAGGGAAGGCCTTTCTCGCCAATCTAATTCAAGATGTCGTGGAACGCACCCAAAGGAGCGTTCGAAACAGAGCGAAAGCGGTCGTGCGCCAGCATGCCCATGTCACTCCTGGAACGACCTTCTTGGAGGTCGTCAAAAAGGGTGTGACCACGAAAACAGAGAAGCCGGGAAACGAAAGAGCGTAGGGAGTCCTACACTAGGGGGACTCCCTCAAAGTTCTTCTGTTCAATGCGAGGTCAATCAGGAATAAGTTTCTTGAGCTCCGTGGCCTCGTAGTAACAGAGGAACCTGAGATGGTGGCCATAACGGAGTCGTGGATAAAAACCTCAAGCCGAGATTTTGAAGGTGAATTCACGATTCCCGGTTACCAGCTCTTCCTGAAAGATAGGCCAGACAGAGAGGGTGGCGGTGTGATGTTGTATGTCAAGGATACTCTCAACTCGACCGATTGCAACATCATATCCGACCATGAACTACTAGGTGTTGACCTAGAGATAGGTCCTGCCAAATACATGACCCTGGTGCTTTATAGACCTCCTGCCCAACTCGTTGAAAAGGACAGAGATCTGTACCAGCTACTAGGAGAACTTGTCGAAGACAGAGTGTGTATCGTCATGGGTGATTTCAACACACAAGTTGACTGGGAAACCAGAGAATCCTGTGGCGAGAACGCACTACTCCTGGAGTTCACGAACAACGAGTTCCTCACTCAATGGGTGAGAGAGCCAACGAGAGGAGACAATATCCTCGACTTGGTTTTCACCCCTGAGGATGACATCGTTGAGGACCTCTCTGTTGGCGAAGAGCTCGGTGGCAGTGACCACCGACTAATTAGATTTGTAGTCAAAGTCCCCAAGGCAGAGCCTGCAACTAGTAAATCAAGGAAACTGGATTTGAGAAAAACAGACTTTGCAGGTCTACGCGCGGGACTGACTGACGCGAGGCTAGAAGAGTGCGATGCTGTTGAAGACTCTTGTAACAGTGTCAAAACCACATTCATGAGTCTTCAATCACGTTTTATTCCTCTGAAATGCCACCGTCGGTCTTCTGTTCAACCAAAGTGGTTTAATCGAGAAATCGGGCAACTGCTTAGGGAGAAGAGAAATGTGTACCGGCAATCGAAGATCTCGGGTGACTTTGACGAATACCAGAGGCTAGCCAAGAGAGTGAAGTCCAGTATAAGGGCGGCTAAGCGGTCTGAGGAACTCCGAGTGGCGAGACTCTGTAAAGAGAATCCCAAGGAGTTTTTTGGATATGTGAACAGCCGTAAACCAATCCGTCGAACGATTGGCCCTTTGAGGAATGAGGAGGGGACATTAAAGCATTCAGATGCAGAAAATGCTAACCTCCTCAACGACTACTTCTCTTCAGTGTTTAGTGAAGAGTGTGGTCCCATTCCCCAGCCGACGGATTCCTACTCGGGGGAAAAGCTGGAGGCAATGGACTTCACCGAAGGAGAAATAAAGAAAAAGATCGCTGACCTAAAGACGAATAAGTCCCCTGGACCGGACGAGTTTCTACTTAAAGTGTTGAAGGAAGTGTGCGATGAAGTATCACGACATCTGTGCGCTATCTTTAACATGTCAATCCGGACCAAATGCGTTCCTAGAGACTGGCGTGAGGCGGAGGTGACTCCTATCTTCAAGAAAGGAGACCGTAACCAACCGTCGAACTACCGACCTATCAGTCTGACTTCGATAGTCGGTAAACTCATGGAAAGCATCAGGGTGGACAAAGTGACGTCGTATTTAGAGTCAAACCTGCTACTGAGGAGTTCCCAGCACGGCTTCCGAAGGCAATGGTCATGCCTGACGAACCTTGTGGAATTCTTCCACTTCGTTTTCAGTGGGCACGATCGGACAAGGCGGTGGATGTGGTGTACCTAGACTTTCAGAAAGCCTTTGATAAGGTACCACACCGCCACCTTCTCCGGAAAGTGCGAGCGCTAGGCATAGACGGAAAGGTAGCCGGCTGGATCGAGAACTGGCTAAGTGGCAGACGGCAACGGGTGGTGGTGAATGGACAGTCTTCTGAGTGGGTGCCCGTTACTAGCGGGGTGCCTCAAGGTTCTGTCCTGGGTCCACTACTATTCATCATCTACGTCAACGACATGGACGGTGACATGGTTGCCAAGATTTCCAAATTTGCCGACGATACTAAGCTTGGTATGAACGTTGCAAAGGATGGAAATACTGCCCGCCTGCAGGAAGATCTTGGGAAGATTGGGGAGTGGTCGGACACGTGGCAAATGCCTTTTAACGTGAAAAAATGCAAAGTGATGCATATCGGCCACAGAAACCCCCAATCTCAGTATATCCTTAAGGGCACTGCTCTTGAATTGAGTGACACTGAGAAGGACTTGGGTGTAACAATCCCTAGTGACCTCAAGTTCTCGAAACAGTGCATTGAGGCGGAGAAAAAGGCCCAAAGGATGCTAGGCTATATTAAGCGCCAGTTTGGTTATCGGAACCAGGAGATTGTACTGTGCCTGTACAACTCACTTGTCCGACCGCACCTAGAGTATACCGTACAATTTTGGAGTCCTTCATTGCGAAAGGACATCGCGAGATTGGAACGCGTACAAGCCAGGGCAAACAAGCTGATTCCCTCTATCCGACATAAAAGTTATGAGGATAGACTAAGGGAAATTAGATCTGTTCTCGCTGGAAACCCGTAGACTGCGTGGTCAGCTCATCAAGGTTTTCAAAATACTTCGAGGGTTCGACAATGTTGACTACCGGGATATGTTTACACTGAGTTAGAACAGAACGCGCAATCACGGCTTCAAACTTGAACTGAAGCGTTACAACCGCAATCTGTGTGGAAATTTTTTCACTTACAGTATCTGCGGTATGTGGAACGCACTTCCAGTGGAAGTTGTCAACAGTGAATCTGTTGACCAGTTCAAGTCAAGGCTAGACAAAGTCTTGAAAAGTGGCCGTTTAGGGACGCAAAACAATTGAGCACATTTTTGCCCGCTCAATTGCTAGTCCAAAGGTACCCTCTTTGAATGGACCGTAAGGTCTCCTAGGGTACCTTCTTTCCTTGTTGTTACTCCTTGTTGTTACCTTCATACTGTGTACAGTGCAATATACCTTCAGACTGTGTACAGTGCAATTTATCTTCAGACTGTGAAAAATGCAATTTACCTTCAGACTGTGTACAGTGCAATTTACCTTCAGACTGTGTACAGTGCAATTTACCTTCAGACTGTGTACAGGGGAATATACCTTCAGACTGTGTACAGTGCAGTTTACCTTCAGACTGTGCACAGTGAAATTTACCTTCAGACTGTGTACAGTGCAATTTACCTTCAGACTGTGTACAGTGCAATTTACCTTCAGACTATTTACAATGCAATTTACCTTCAAACTGTTTACAGTGCAATTTACCTTCAGACTGTGTACAGTGCAATTTACCTTCCGACTGTGTACAGTGCAATTTACCTTCAGACTGTGTACCTCCAGCCTGTGTACAGTGCAATTTACCTTACTTGTGTAAGATATAGCGTAGCCCCATGGGTGTGGAACGCGATTCTGTGTACCGTAGTGCCAAAAGCGAAGGTGAAAATCCCCAATTAATACAGTTCTTCTTCTGGTTCTTAGATCGCTCTATTGGATACAGTCACTCGCTCTGCGTGGATGAAGGGCATTCTCTACGTGTGCGCGATGTAGAGTGAAGCTGTTTATTTATTGCTACACATAATCGCCTACCATCACTTCGTATAGTGAAGTATTGCTTACAAATAGAATCGAAACCATTTAAAAATGGTTTTATAAGTTTCAACTACACGTTTGTGTGTTCGAGGCCATTCGTCAATTACTCTCTCTTTTGGGTTTTGTTTGTGAAGAACTCTGTTGTACTTTACGAACACTATTTACATGAATCTCATTCAGGATCGGTATTCTTTTGTTCCCCGCATTGTAATGTTATGAAATCGTCTGAAAATTTCTTCTTCACACCTTTGATTAAACTCGACATGACAAAGCTTGGACGCCTACGTTGCAAATCTACAGACTTTGCGCCACCGCCCAATTTCTTTCCACGAGATGCTGAAGAAGTAATAGGAAAGAAGAAAGGAGATGGAAGATTGAGAGGTGTGAAGCATCGGTTCTGGCTGTGTGAGTGTAAACAAATGGCTTTCTTGCAGAGAGTAAGAGGGATTTGGAAATTTTGACCGAGGCGTCTGACATGGATTGTGTGAAATAGAGCTAAAATGAAACGCAGAAAATGTGAGGTAATAATGTTTGAGAGTGAGGATAGCGTAGTGTGCGATAGCGTTCGAGGTGTAGCCTTTGAATATGTTTATGCAACAACGGTGTATTATGAATGAGAGTGGTAGCTAGAAGGCAGATTGAAATCCTAGGATTTGGAGGGGTAGGAAATTTTCAGGGGTGATTAGAGTGTAAGGGATTGCAAAAGTGTTTGAAAGTAAAATGAACTGGGAAGTGGTATGAGTATATTATGGTACCAACTTCTATATATCTGTGAGAAGAAATGAAAATTGACAATTTAAAACGCATTTGGGTGTGAGAAAGAGAGCATGATTGAAGAACGAAAGAGTAAGTTCATATCGTGTAAAAAAGTTGGACTCAAGTTTGAAAGTCTGTTGTGGTAGTAATGCATGCAAGAATAATAGATGAGAATAAATTTTAATTTTCCTGTTGTAAGAAGGGTTCTGAAACTCCATTACAGTGGGAATGGTCACGTGATTGGGTGTATCGAAGGAGGGAAGTAGAAATGACGGATACGTAGATGATATCTTGTATATGTATGCATGTAGGTTGTATGTATGTGTTAAAGCATGCTTGAAGCCTTCTGATGATAGATGAAGTATTACTAGATAAAATGCGGAACCACACCTTTTCCCCCATCACAATGAACGTGCAATGGCAGGAAAAAGTTATGCATGGTTTTGTGGTTTATTGGGTATTGAAGGGTAATCAAAATTGGTATTAGTCAGTGGTGTTGATGTATGCTGAGTGCACTGCGCCATAACATGGTCAAAGTGGATGATCAAGGGATGCATCGATCTGAATACAAGTTATTGGTACAAAATATCATTTGTTAATTCAGCCAATCACTTTAAAATGCAGTGGGGAGTAAATGGTTGATTTATATTGCAGACATGTTTATGGTTAGAGGTGGTTCAGAAATACGAAACACAAGTTGAATAAGGTATTCTACATGGTAGAAAAGGGATTTGGAGGAAACTATTCCACTATTAATTCCATTTTCCAAAACTGAATTCAATGCCATCTGTTATTTGAGCAATGGGTTCCTTGCTTACACTTGGAGACTTGAAAGATGTCCCTGAATTTCCAAACTGAGTGTCGTGGCTCGATAAATCCAATCTGTCTTAGCCTCTCACCCCAACACCCATGCTTACCCGAATCCGTTGACCACGAACTCTCTCCGAGCATAGTACCGCTTGTATACCCTACTCATAGTATAGCTGCGTACCCTCCAGCCCCAACTCTATGATCCCGTTATCTCCCGATCTCAAAACCACCTTCGACTAATCTCGCACTCACCCGACCATAATACGAACCATCTACCTTTTAACCCCTACCTTACACCCTTCTGCTGATACAGTTACCTTACTGACCCCAACACCCTCCTTCTAACTTCTTCCCAAGTCCCAATCACCAACGTTTACCCTCTTCCTCTCACCTCACACCCTACTTGCCGCAACAGCTACCGTTTACCCATTTCCTTGATCGCGCCGCCTCTCAGGAACGTAGGACTGCGTAACTCCCCGACCCCACACTAATGGTCTATCATTTTGCCCTTAGCGCTTACCCCACTCGATGTATGATTGCGGACCCTACTAACCCCAACACCCACCGTTTACCCTATTCCCCTGAACCAGAACCCTTCCTGTGTAGTATGACTACGTCCTCATACGACCATGGTGTATGATTGTCTACTATCCCGACTCGGCTGTATGACAACGTACCTTACGGTCCCCAAGGTTCGACTTCGAGAGAAAGAGAAAAAAATTATTAAGACAAGGAGAAAAGGAGATAACCAGCGAGAATGAGGATACAGACAGACAGGAAGAAATAAAAGTCGGAGACAAATATGTATATAAATTTATACGTTCATAGACATCCAGATGTACACACACAAACATACGTACACAAAGCGATGGAAGGAAAAATGCGAAGAAGAACGAGAAGGTGGAGAAATGAGAAGAAAAGGAAGGATAAAACAGATAGAGACATAGCAAGAGATAGATAGAGAGAGAGAGAAAGAGAGAGAGAGAGAGAGAGAGAGAAACAGAGAGAGAGAGAGAGAGAGAGAGAGAGAGAGAGAGAGAGAGAGAGGGAGCCGATGGCGGTGGAGATAGTTAGAAACACGAGAGAAAGATAGAAAATTGAGAAAGAGAGAAAGAGAGAAGAAGAGAGAAACAACGACAATTATCTTTACACATTCATACACGAAGCGATGGAAGAGAAAATCACAAGAAGAAAGAAAAGGAGGAAGAGAGGAAAAGAAACGGAAGGATAAAACAGATAGGACATAGCAAGAGAGATAGAGAGAGGGGGAACCAATGACAGAGTTGAATGCTATGGCGCACCCCAACAAGGGAAGGAGCGCTGCGGGGAGAGTGTGAGAGGAAAGAGAAGAACAAAAAACAACAATAAAATAAAGAAAAAAGATAATAATAATAAAAATTATAAATTTAATATAATAATAAGGCTATCGATAATAATAATAACAACAGATGCACGCACAAACATACAAAAGTGATGAATAGGGTGGAGGAGGAGGATGAGGAGGAGCGAGAAAGGGAGGAGTAGGAGGGCGCAGTGATGGAGGAGAGAACACACGAAGGAAATAGATTATCACAACAACAAGTAAAGAAGATGAACAGGGAAAGATAGAGAGAGAGAGAGAGAGAAGAGGAGGTTATATACCGGATGACGCATGCCCTCCTAGAGCCAACATGGGCGCAATAATAAAAATATTAATATAACAACGATAATAATATATTAATAATACTATAATACTAATAATATAACAATAAAATAATAATAAATGGTGTGCAGTTTTTTAGCAGTCATCGGGCGACTACCACCAAGGGCATAAGTCACCGCAATTCAAATTTCTGCCACAAAAAATAAATGAAAGAAAAAAAGGCCGTAAAAAAATAAGAAACAGAAAGCAGAAGGACGCCCGCTCTGGCATCTGGGAGTCTCCCCCCCCCATCCCCCACACTGCAGGATCTGGTGACAAACACCAAAGAGAGGGGGCCAACCTCCTCCAAAAAGTCGACAAATCCACACGTGTGCACGGACTGGTGAACACTAACAAAACCATAGTCGACTGAAAGCTTGTAATTAGGAAGTTTTATATTTCAGCTAACTATAAAACACTAAAGACAAAAACCAACGAGGGCACTGGAGGGAAACTTGTAAAGGGGGGAGTTCTGCAGGGAAAGGGTGAAGATGTAGATGTGAAAATGCGTGGAAGAAATATAGCTATCACCCTATCTTCAAGCGTTAGGATAGGGAGATGAGGCGAACCCCAAATGTTAGCCGCAACTTAGTCGTGATTGATCCGGGCATATCCTCTCAAGCAACTGACCAGAACTGATACAACATAATCTAGGCAAACCTAACCCCTCACCCAACTGACCAGAACCGATGCTTTTTCACCGGAAGCCACATTTCTTCGCCAACAACACAGAAGATACTTATTCCGTCAAGTGGCAAAGGCGGGAGCGAACAGAAGAATAAGAAGAGACATATGCCATCAATGAGTTGATTAAAGATTCCTCTTGTTCCCTTTGAATGAGGTAGCCCCTCAAAGAAGGGTTGCTGCTTCATACCTCTGTCTCTTCCTCTTTTTATTATTTATTGTTAACATGCAACTTCTTTCAACCCTTGCACTATAAAACCTGGTCACCGGCAAAGTCTGAGTTTCAGTTGGTACTAGGGTATAGTAAACCGCCGCACGAAACCCCGTTAGGGGGCGAGAAAAGGGGAACGATTATCGGTCACGAGTCCAAACCCAACTATGTACTGCTTATAGGACTAGATCTAACTAGGTAGGGTGGCAAGGAGAATGCGAACCTAGGGAGGTAGGCGAGATAATAATCGGATATATAGGAGGGCTATCCTACTTGAGGAGTAGGGCAATCTTTCACTTTCAGACGTCACTAACTAGGAGCTCCACACGAAGTGGGGCACACTAAAACAGTAAAAAAAAATATGGATCCCCCGGATGAAGTTAAGAGATTACCCCCCCCCTCCCCTAATCCGGTTACTACCAAATGGATACAAACAGAAGCCTCAAAATATCCTTCAATGCATCGAGACTCCAAATGGATTCAAGGTCATCTGACCCCAAGTAAAGGATTTGGAACAGCTACTCTCGGCTGACGGCAGCTTAACACAAGAAAATTGGACCTGAAAACAAAGAGTTCGCCGCAGATCACATCAAGCAGGACCTAGTATGACGAAAGCTCGAGGCATGAGTAGGAGCTCGGACATGCGAAGAAATCAAACAAATGTAAGGACAAAGATGGCTTAAAGTACAGAAAAGGTTAAATTCAGAGATCACACTCATGTATTCAAAGTCGCATGTGAGAACAGGGAAATGGCATTGAAAGCGAAATAATATAGGACTATTGGCATTCAACAGGCTGATTGCCCCCGTAAACATACATAGAGATGTATTTGTTAACATACAGACTTGCTACGCAAGTGCCACAGAAGGGCTCATCTTCCGAAATTGTACGAACAAAGTAAAGAAGTGCATCGACTGCGGGAAAAAGCACCAGACAATGGTCATATTCTGTCCAAAAAGGAAACAAGTTTTTAAGAGGAAAGAAAAAAGAACGAGACAAGAAGACGCTTAGATCAAACACTTCGTAAACAGATGCAACGAGGACAGAACTACCAGGAAAGACAACGAACCCAAACATAACGGGAGACATGTATGCCAAGATATATACATGCGTAATACATACACACAGAATGCTCTACAAGCCAGGAACCTACGCAAACATGCTAAACTCATTACTAGAAGCAAATGGGTTCGAACCAATAAACATTTCGTTTCAGGTCGATTCATCGGCGATTCTCAACCTACAGACGCCAGAAGCAAACCAAAAGAAATTACGCAGGAAAACACAGAAGCGACGGAAACGGAGGCAAATGATTCAGAAGAGGGTTCGGAATTTTCTAAGGAAGAACCAAAAAGAGTCATAAGAAAAATGCATAAGAGGAAAAAATGCAAGTCATGAAGGACCCCGACTCCAAGGGCAAAATCCCTCACTCCCGCTATCCATGCACGAACAAAGACGGACAAGGTACCAGGAAACACGAAAGAAAGAAGCAACCACCAAAATGGAAGCAATAACCTTACATTGTTACGGGCATAAAAAAAAAATCAAAATGAGCGACAACGGATAAAGGAATACCCCGAACACCATGGATAATACAAAATCGAACATCTCAACCTAAATACCAAAGGATAGAAACAATTTCAGGAAAGTAAATCCACACATCATCTTAATCTCGGACCGCGGAATCAACCTCAACAACGATGAGGTAAAAATTTGGAGCAACGCCATCATAACCGCAAACCCTACGGGAGAACAACACAAAGGAGCCGCTCCAGCGACGAAGAAGGGCATCGACTCAAACTCGCTAATAACTAGACAATTCATGTATCGCTGCAGAAATAGAAATGGAGATATCAAACATCCTACAGGACGATTTCTCCAAGGAGAAATCATTTGCTGATTAATAACTTCACAAACATCTCTAATAATAGAAACTCGAGGAAATTTATGGGCGATAGGAATATGTGTTGTGCAGTGAACGGATTCAGAAATAAAAACAGAACAGGAAGACACCTAAGAACACTGTTCGCAAGAGACATCTGCCATTGGCTAAGACGTGATTACCCAACTTAAGTAACAGGGACCAAAGACTCATAACCGGACATCTGCCTGAGCAATAATTATCTACCATGCAACTATAACATACAGTTGGAAGACATACCATGCACATATCACACAGACAACCTTCCAAATCGATTCATATTAATATCGATGATCTCATAAAATACGGTAGTTTAAACTTACCTGGTAACCTTTCGACATTCTGACCTTGTGTTACCTCGAGGTTGGCCAGTTTAAATTCACTGCGAATTTTTCTTTTAATTTTCATCTCTTTCTCATTCTCTGCTTATCATTTTAATCTCTTTCTCATTATTTTTCCCTTTTCTCTCTCTCTGTCTCTCTCTGCTTTACATTTTCATCTCTCTTATTCTTACTCTTCTTTTGATTTTTCTCTATCTCTCTTTTCTTTTGCTCTCTTTCTGTACTTCCTCCCGTACATAATTAAAGTTTACTATAAGAAAATTAGAAAGAGATTTGCTGTCAAAGCCATGCATTCTCTTCTTGCCTTAGGCTCTGATAGTTTCAGGTAATTAGAACTCTTTATACAGAAAAAAGATTCGAGCAAATTTAACGAAATTACAAAGACAAAGTAGGCTTTGTTCTGAATTAGCGAAGGAAGGTTTAAAAATCATTTGACTCTATTGTTGCCTAGAAGCACAAATACGCCTCTAAGCGTGGCCTCTTCTCTCCCTAGACGCTGAGAAGAGCAAAGTGAATCAAAGCACCTCTTCGATCGGCGGAGGAGCAACCTTCCTAATATCGCCATACGGTTAAAGGGCTTCATCTTTACCATATTCTGAGTTTCCCTCGGGTAGCTTCATCTTGAAAATAAGAGATGGCCCCTTCTGTTCCCTTTTAACGCCCCCCCCCCCACCTCTTCTAGAGGGAGTTCTCCTTCGATGCATACTAATGGAGGAGATTCCCCCTAACCCCCTTCTTCAGAATGTCAGCAACACTCTCTCCCCCCTTTTACCCTAGAGATTCGCTACGGGTAAATAACGACGGCGGAAGAAGCGCCGCTTAGATTCGCGTTCTAGATGTGGGCGATTGGACCTGGTGAACCTCCTTCCATTGAGAAGGGTTTGCAGGACCCACTGGGCCTTGTCTCCCAATTCATAGATCTGCGAATTATGACCTCGCTGGGGGCTAATGTATCTGTCCTCCAATTTTTCTTAATAGAGGTCAGCATACCAGACAGCAATAAGTATTCTACCACAATAAGTTTCAAACCGATCGAGGCCTCGATTGGGTTCTCCCACACCTCGGGGGATATGACGCGATGAAGCACCCTCTGAGGTTAGCATGGACCTTGCCCCAGATGACAGGGGGAAAACGATAATTCGGTAGAAGACAACCCAGATCCGAAGTCCTCACCTGAGCAAGTTGCTCTGGCGACTCCATGAACAAAGAGTCCCGCTCCAGCTAAACCATGGCTCCCTCTTCACGCGACCCTACTCAAAATGCAAAGCCGCCGCCTACCTCCACCTACACGTTAGACTCCCAGGCGATATCAGGTGGTCCTGAGAGTATCTTCCAGCACCGAAAAGAAGGCAGAAACAAGGGATGGTACCATCGGGCTTTTGTAAGGTTGTACCCTAATCCTTTTGAAGATGAGTGACCGATGACACAAATGTCGCCCTCTCCGTCAAAGGTTTCGAGGTAGTTGGAGAAAAAGTGATCATACGCTAAGCCAAAGCTTTGCTAGTAGCAGTCTTGGTGGGGGTTAGCTAACCTGCCTTTATTTAGGAGGATTCCCGACCTTTGCTAGTAATCTTTCGAAGGCATCGGCTCCGTCGACACCTTTTTACGGCCTAAAGCCTCCGGTGTTCTGTCTCTTGGAATGTTCAGCCGATCCCTTGCGGGTTACATACAGGAGAACCCCTACGTCTTCTTCGAGGGTATTTTCGTCCAATGGAATTGGTGTGGCTTAGGGACTAACCGGAAGTTGCAGATATGGGAGACCATATATGGACCTTTCACCTACGCACATATCAGGGTATGTGTTTCTCAACCCCATCACCGCGGGATTTGATGTGGGAAGATGAAGGAGCAATTTGCAGCCGCCATGATGTTTCCGATCGCGTTCTAGCTTTGAACACTGCCTTTGAGGCTTCAACTGTATAGGACGTAGTTGTTGTTTTCTGCATGTCCAGGTGCCTGAGGAAGTCCACCTGCCTGTCGCACCTGATGCATTTTTTTATATTTTATCCCTTTATTCCTTTTTTCCCGTTTGCTTATTTTTTATTTGTTTAGGGGGGGGGGGACTTTTGTTTTTATTTTTTATTGTTAATTTAGCCTAAGACTAGTCTAACATTACTAATTTTGGTGACTCTGCCCTTGAAGGATGTCACCCAATCGGTGCTTCAGATAAGAAGGTCAACAGACCTAAGTCGCGTGTTCTCAATTATTGTGATTGATGACTTTCAAAACATTGAACAAGTGGGGCACTCCCACCCATAGTTAGTTTTCTTTTAATAATTCACGTATTAACTTTGAGAGGACCCTGCCAATTAAATCAATCAAAAGAAAATTTAAAACAACATAAGGGTTTCAAATTTCGTTAGAGTCAGCTGAATAGTTATGATGTTATTAAAAAAAAACTCATTGAAAAGTAAAATGGTGACCATCTACCGACCGACCTACGAACCGACATAGTAACTTATAGAGTGCGTACACGCGACTAAAAATCAACGGTTTTCTCCACCTCAGTTATGATCCTCTAAAAAGTAAATTAATCGATTAATAAAAAGTTAAAACGAATCAAATATGATCAATTCTAGTGTTGGTTAATTAATAAAGTTAAACCATAAAATTGATTGTCGTTGCTCGTTGAACAACGAGATTCGACGTCATTCTACAAAGATGGAACGAGAACAACGTCTTTGTTTTTCTTTTAGCCAAGGTCTATAGGGTTTGATTCAATTGGCTGCACTATATTGGGTTTGATTCAATTGGCTGCACTATATTGGGTTTGATTCAATTGGATGCACTATATTGGGTTTGATTCAATTGGATGCACTATATTGGGTTTGATTCAATTGGATGCACTATATTGGGTTTGATTCAATTGGATGCACTATATTGGGTTTGATTCAATTGGATGCACTATATTGGGTTTGATTCAATTGGCTGCACTATATTGCGTTTAATTCAATTGCTTGAATTATATTGGGTTTGATTCAATTGCATGCATTATAGCGGGTTTGATTCAACTACATGCATTATATGGGGTTTGATTCAATTGGAGGCAGTATATTAGGTTTGATTCAATTTAATGTATTATATTGGGCTTGATTCAATTTAATGTATTATATTGGGCTTGATTCAATTGCATGCATTATATTGTATTTGATTCAATTGGATGCATTATATTTGTTTGATTTAATTTCATGCATTATATTGCGTTTAACTCAATCCCTTGCATTATAATGGGTTTGATTAAATTGGATGCATTTGATTGGTTTTGATTCAATTGCAGGCATTATATTGGTTTTGATTGAATTGGATACATTATATTGGGTTTGATTCAAATGTATGCATTATATTGGATTTGATTCAATTGGATTCATTATATTGAAATGGAGCGCAACTTTTCCGTACTTATCCAACCAAATGGGAATTTGATATGGGTCCATCAATTTTGCTCAAGGTATAAAAAGTTATGAGAAAGAAACAAATTCTAAAGTAACTGATCGTCCCCTGGCGAGCACTTTTTGTGAGGGCGCTGTTTTTTTTATAAAGAATTCAAGCCAAGTGCGAGTTAGTATGTATTTTTTCGCTTTTTCAATCAAATCGTATCAAATTATTATTATAAACGGAATGAAACTACGAAACCTTGTTGTAAATAGATATAATTTTTATCACAATGTAAAACTAAATTTAATTTTACGACCGCCCCTGGCGGCACAAAGGATAAATACGCCTCTCCCTCTAATTGGATTAGGAATTGGCTAAAACTCAGATTGGCATTTAGAGATGAGTATCGATTGGAAATAAAATACACTCGGGAAATTCGTTCGGCGAAAAAAACTAAAAGGTAGGCTTCTAATTCGCTTGGCAAAGTGCGTTGGGTAAGAATTTCATGACAATCGAAGGAGCCATATAATATTACCATATTTCATAACAGTCGTGGCACCATATGCAGCCATATTGTAATAACATAATCATTTCACAACAATTGAAGTACCATATGCAGCTAAATAGTATTACCATGTATCATTACACAACAATATAATCACTATATGCCGCCATATAGTATTACCATATATCATAAATATACAATTATATTTATACAATATCATTTTACCACAATCACAGCACCCAGTTTGCCATACCTAAATTATTACTAAACATGTATATTATTACCAGTGGGGCGTGCAGTCAATGCAAGCAATGCTTCCCCCATTTTAGAAGAAAAGTAAAAGAAATTACACCCCAACAATTAATATGACAGCAGAATCAATTTTATTCTCGCATTTATTCTTGTTTATACTTGAATACGCCATACGGGTGATGGTGGCGACCCCGTCCCCAGCCCGACAGTGGATCGGGGACCCTTACGGTATCGTTCGCTTTCAATCGAATTGGCGTTAGACCCTGATGAGCCTGACTGTAATTGAAGAAAGGCATCCTTTTGTCGAGATTCCTACTTTTTTTTCTCTAAATTTCAATAATAGTTCTGCTTTTTTGTGCTTTGGAATGAATAGTTTAAAAGATGTTTTGCTTTTCTTAGCAATAGTATACAGTCATTAGAGTTTTATGATTTTTATATAGATATTCCAACGCTGTGTTAGAATTAAGAAAAAATAATCTATTTACATACGGGAAAGGAAGCAAATTTGGATCTGCAGTCATCAGCTTGCATCTGGCAACCCTGGAGGATTGCTAGAATCTAGGAAAAAGCAACAAAATGTCTAAGACACATAGACGTAGTTATTATTATGCTCTGAAGTTGAAACAAATATTTAGTTTATATTTAAATACTGGTTCTAGGAAAGAAAGCAGCTAAATAGCAAAAACTCTAGTATGGTTAAGCTCTTATATCTTAAGCATTTTGTTAATATTTCCGAGATTCTGGCGGGCCTACCAAACTCACCCTTCGTATCTTTGAGATCAGTAGCCCTGAAGCAGTGCTTAGATAAGTGTGGCGTATTGTTTATTCAATTTTTCTAAGTGATTACCCCATTTTAAACAAAAATGTATGCAAATGAAGATGGAAGAAATTGCGATTGCATTATTGAAAAAATATTAAAAAGGAAGTTCATGCGATGACTTAAAATGAAAGAGAAACTATAATTAAAACAGGTAGGCCTACGCCAACACTAGATCTCTCATCCAAAACTGTGGTGCACTCGCAAATACAATGTAAGCCAATATGATAGAACATCTTGACTAGCTGGTTGTGCATACTTACAGAAGCTATTTTAAAATTTGAATAAAGTTTAAAAAGATAACATTTAAATAAAGTGAGCAGCTTACAATTACAGTTATTTTTAATGAATAACATATTTACTTCAATTTATATATTTATTTTTGTAAAACCTAAATTGCTTCCTCATCTTCAAAAATCACCGCACGCCACCGATTATTACAATAGAAAATTTTATCACAATTCCAGCCCCCATAGGCAGCCCCCAAGAGCGCTTGATGACACAGGTTCAAATCCAACTCCTTTATTCATTTTAATATAACGGTTAAAATAGTTTCCCTATTCTCCGTTTCTATAATTCTCCCATTTTCTTTCTTAAGCTTTAATGGACCATGTAATTAATTTCCTTAGCGTTTTTCCGGGTTGTGTTACCAATTTTCATTTCTTTGGGCCTTTAAAATTCATATATTATATATCACATGTCATGTGATTTTCGATTTTTATATATTACCATATGTGGTGCACACAATATGTATACACACAAACTCATGAAGTAGTAATGTGTACACTCAGCCAATGTAAATAAATATATCTAGGGATCAACGAAAGAGATCTCTCTACATCTTACAAACTTTTCAAGCCCCACCTTCCCTCATAAATTGGTGACCCTTTATTAGTGATCGAAAATCGAGTAAGAAAAATAATATACGATGGATTCAAGAACAACCGAACAAATATTCATAGAAGAAGCCGCAAACTCCATCGTAGTCAAGCCTTCGATTTTCAGCGACTCATCGGTAGCTGGTTGGTTAAGAATCGTGGAAGCACAATTCCACATTGCAAAGATAGCCAGAGAAGACATCAAATTCTTCCATACTCTTGCAGCACTACCAGCGGAAACAGTCGATCGTCTTCCTGACGCAGTTCTTTCATCGCAGAAATATACACAACTGAGGTCTGAAGTTATCAGCCTATTTGAAAGGACCAAACCAGAATTATTCTAGAAATTGATAGCTTCATCTCCACTCCACGGACGACCATGGGTGAATCTTGAAGATTTAAGGTTCACGGCATTCCAAGTCGGCGTTGATGAAGATCTGGTGAGACATAAATTCGCTCAATCTCTACCTCCGAGCATCGCTCCGATCATCGCGACGCAGAAGGAATTGACACTCACTCAGTTAGGAAAATTGGCGGACGAACTAATGCCGTTTTATAAACCTCAATATGGTCAAGTAAGTAACAAAAATATTTGTTCTATTCGCGAAGAGAGTGCTAGTGCTTACAATAGGCAGTGCGATAATTCGAATCGTAATGTGAAATACGCGAATGATGCGCGGTCAATGCACAGTGGCGCGTACACTGGCACGATTAAGTTTACAAATAAGCGTAATGATAGCATACCACTAGGACTTAAACCGTTTCGTAGCGATAAAAAACCTTTAGTATGTCGAGCCCATTTATATTTTGTTCCAGAGGCGGAACTTTGCATGCCATGGTGCAAATGGCCTTAACGGGGAGAAAATATAGAAATCCTACCATCATCTAGACCCTAGATTCCCAAACTAGGGGCTATGGCCCCACAGGGGGCCATACAGCAAATTTAGGGGGGCGCAAGCTGAGGTTATGTACCACATAAAAATCCCAAGCCCTACCACACTAGAACAGCCAGTCAGCAGCTGAGCCAGCCAGAGGAACAGGTGCGTTTGTTCTCGGTATACGTTTGAACAATGCCTTGCTGCCAGACGCATGAAAAATATGCCTAATTCTTTCTTTATTCAGTGTAATTCCATTTTTATATATGATTTTGTGTTTTTGATCAAATAATTCATTAGGATGAATTTCGATACCAAACAATTTTCACTCAATAACTTATTTAATACTTCCTATGCTATGGTTTCCGAATGAGAACCTAGTCTTGAATCTTGAGTATCAACCAGTCCACAGTTCCACTTTAGAGGCTACAGTTAAAAAAGCAAACACTTTGTGAGTGTGTGTGGCTCTCATAAATAATCCGTTTGCGCCAATTTTAGTGTTATTGGGACTTAAGCCACCATCAATACCAATTTAATAATGGTAAGTAAGCTTTGCATCATGAATTGTATTATGAAGAAGGCAAAAAATATCTTTGTATTTTTTCACAATCCATGAAATGTTTTTGTTTTTTTGAGAGTTTAGTAACCTGAAATTTTATTTCCTTCCAACTACTCATTGTTATGAACCACTTGAAAATGTTGTTTAAAGACGGTTTCACTCCTTTAGAAAATTAGAACATTAGGAAAGTTCAGATAATAAAAGGCCACTAGGCTAGGGCCTATCGAGGTCATCTGCTTTTGGGAAAAAAGTGATTGGTAAAGAAGTTAATGAATGCTATTTTCTGGTCAAATAGCAAAGTCAAATTAGCTAACACCTGCAATAATCTACCCTCTCATAAGGTAGTCCACCGGAATACCAAAGACATTATGTTAAATATAAAAACAAAAATATAAACACAAATCAATTGCAATAATCTTCCCTCTCATGGGTAGTCCAAGGAAAAGGAACTTTGATAATCGATTTTGTGGACAAAATTAAAACTTTCATTCGTAAGATGGAGAATTGGAGGCGGAAAGTTGGAATGGAAAACTTGGCAATGCTGAAAACAGTGTCAGACATTGCAGAGGAGTGTGATACTGCTACAAAGAACTTGATTGTTCAACATCTTGAAGCCTTAGTGGAGGAATTTAAAAGGTACATCCCAGATATCCAAAGCCAAACCTCTCGGGTAGTAAGGTTTCCCTTCACTGCTCCAGTGACATGCATACCTGATGATAATGATGATGGCCAGACTGAACTGTTGACACTTCAGGAAGATACAGGAGCCAAAATGAAGTTTGAAACGGAATCTCTCACTGTATTTTGGTCATCAATGGCAGCTTCATACCCAAACTTATGTAACTTAGCTTCCCGCCAATTACTATCCTTTGCATCAACTTATTCCTGTGAGGCTGCATTCTCTCAACCTTTGTATATTAAATCAAAATATCGCAATAGACTTGATGTGAAGCATGACCTACGATGTGATTTGAGTGAAACAAGGCCAAGAATTAAGATGCTGGTCGATGGCTTTCAACATCACCCTTCACATTGACTTTAATTGTGGTTTGAACAAACAAACTTGCCCATGAAGGTTCTTGCTGGGAGAAGAGAAGGTGATGTTTCCACTAAGGGTCTTGGTTTTGTTATTTATGACTCCCTATGATAGGATTTCGTTCAGAATTATTAAATTTGTCAGTAAAAAAACGATAAGATTGCTTTTGATTACACTTTTTTAGGCAGTGAAATTTATTTTTTCTACTTTTGTTAATTGGAGAAAGGTTTTTGGAAACTATTAGTTTTAATTACAGGTAGGCCTATTCTCAAATTATAAAAATTATTTTATGTGCATCAAATTACTTCTTTAGTATCATTTTAATGTTTATTTGAGATTTGGCAAAAAGTAAATTACGAGTTTTCATGACTCAATATTTAAGAAAAGAAAAAATATGGTGTTGAATGAATAAAATTACAGGTATCGCGGGAGTTTTTTCATAATGGACCTAAATAAAAGTAGGACTACAGACAGTCAAAGTTGTCACGAGATATGGATTGGGGAGGGGGGCCATGGATAAGGCTCATATATGAAAAGTGGGTAAAGAACAGAAAAAGTTTGGGAACCACTGATCTAGACCCTCATCTCCTATTCCCTCGGAAAACTAGTAAGGCGTGCTGAAATTAATGCGACAACTGGTATGCCAATGTTAATCACTGTCGCTATTAAATTAAATGGCGAGAAAGGCGAATTGCTTATAGACATTGGCGCAAGCGTCTCGATTATGCCCATTAACCTCGTACAGTATTGCGAAATGAGAAAGTCGAGTGTAAATATTGCTACAGCCAACGGTGGTAAGATCATAATACACGGTGAAGTCATGCTAGACATAGTCATACCCAGTTTACAAAGTAATTTCAATTGGTTTTCGTAGTCGCGGACATAACATCACCCATTCTAGGAGAAGATTTTCTTGCTCATTACGATCTTTTGGTAGACTGTAGTCAAGTCATTCTAGTAGACAAATGCACCAAGTTATCTTCTAAAATTAAACAATTAGAAGCCCCGTTAGTCTCTATAATTATCGATGACCTTTCACACATCCACGAAAAATTCAAGACAGTTGTTCAGAAATTCAACTCAATATGCAAGTAGACGACGTTAATCCTCTACCAAATTGTCAATATACAGACTAAAACCGGTTAGAACCCCCAAATAAATCATAATTCTGTAAATAAGTACAACTATTCCGGCAATTACCATATCTCTGTAAATATCCCCGACGATATAAGTGATTGTGAAGTTAATGAAGATATTTCAATAGAGAATAGCGAATCTAACGTGAACAACCAAACAAATAATGGTAATACTATAAATGTATGTTTGCGTTCTGGTATGAAAATAAAGTTTGCAAGAAATTCGTGCAATCATTATTTTTAAAGCATGTTGTGTACCGATAGATTCATTGTGAGCTAATAACCAAATGGATTTTATTCTGTATTTCCTTATGTTATCAAGATATAAATATATAAATAAGAGTATAGAATATGGTTTGTTAACGCACACAAATATAAAGTGCACATCCGTTTGTACAATTATATTATCTTAGTCTAACTGGCGAACCCCGATCTATGCTTGTATATATGTTTAAATATGTTCATTAGTATATTATATGTATATATTCTATATTAAAGATACTGAGCATCTCTCTCAGAGGGAAGTGATGTGGTGTACACAATATGTGCACACACAAGCTATGAAGTAGTAATGTGTACACTCAACCAATGTAAATAAATATGTGTGTGAAATGAAACAAAAAGAAACTCAAATGAAACATTGTGACTGGTAACAGGATATTTTAGAGCCGTTCCCATTTTGATTTCACTAAAGACCAAAGTCGCGATTTAAAGGTAAACTGGGAATGATACTAATTATACTGTAGTTACAAAAGGGAACTTTAAAATGGGTTAGCGTGATTGTAACGGCACTCGGTGAGCATCAAATTACAACCACAATATAATATTTTTATTTTGTTAAGGAAGACTGATAAAAGCGTTTGCCCAAATTTCACCGTTTCAGTAAATTTTCTCACGAGAGAAAAGGTTTTCAAAGTATTATATATATATATATATATATATATATATATATATATATATATATATATATATATATGTTTGTAAATGCGTTAAAGTATAAAACGATCAAATTGAGGAGGAGAGAAATCATTCGAGACAAATCATTTTGAGGAGAAGTTTCACTTATCACTCGGGTCCTCCTAACCAAGTCACATACTCCGCATTGGGAGATAACATTTACGCAACTGATCTTATACATCAAGACGAGTCTTATTCATTCATCGTATTAAAGCACGAACATTAAGAGAGTTGTATTTAAGCATCATCAAAGATTAGCTCGTGACATCGATAATCAATCTAATTCGAACTCCTCCTCCATTTGCTACCCAAAGCCACTAAATAAATAGAACTGCAGTCTTCTTGTTTTCATCACCATTTTGCTCGAAGGTAAAATCATATCAGAATTTCTGCTCATCACCCAGCCCAAAATATTCATCCATTACCTTTTGGAGTTGGGTAATAAATTCTGGGAACGTTATTGTATCAACCAAATCCGGTTTAACGATCAACGTTTCGCAACAATCTTATGAGGAGCGCAATAGCAAAGAGGATCGCAAAACGAGGTGGAATATAAATATATCAAGGTAATCCTCTCATCATCCAAATCATTCATCCAGACCTTACAAATCATCCAAAACACCTACAGACCCTTTCCCTATATATATATATCATTACCCTAACTATATTATTACCATATACATATCATTACCATACATATATTGTTACCATATATCATTTCACTGCAATCGAAGCACCCATATGCAGCCATATGGATGGTAGCATCGCTACCAGACAATTTTAAAGAAGTTTATTTATAAATAGAGGTAAAAGAAAACGATTTTGATGATAGAGCACAAGTACCATACAGATGGGACTACTCGAGTTAAATGGACCAGCAAGGGGACGTAACTCAAACCTGACTAACTTGCGCAATGAAGAGATGTACTCCTACTGGGTTTCAGTCCCCTGTGAAGGGGTGGGAATGCATCCTAAGTATGTTCATTGCTGGGAGGTCCGAGCAGATTCATGGTTCTTCAAAACGAGGATTCTTTGTAATGCAAAAAGAAACAAGGACCTTTTTATTATAATTTTTAATATCACAAAACGATTTTGTTTTCTCACTTGCCACTTCCCCCTTCTAACTCCTAAAACTATCACTCCTATGCTCTAGATTTTACCACTATCTTCACCTGAGATCACAGCTCCTTTCTTTACCCAGCGAGATTGTACCCTTAAGGAATATTTCTTCATTTAAGTCCCGTGTGGATGCATTTTTGAAACAGGAGCTTTTAATCATCATCTTCATCATCATCATCATCACTCACTCTATAATTTAAGAAGGGGATTTTTTGGGGAGTATTTGAATAATAATTTCATCTTAGTTTGGTTATGACTTATGTTTTTTTTATCAAAGTTATTTCAAATAATTCTTTTATAATATCAAAAAACAAAATGGTGAAGTTCATAAATAAATATAAGTAGCGAAATTTTGTGAATTTTTTAAAACCCAAAGATTACAAATGGTGAAGTTGAGAAAATTTATATATACATATATGTCTTCTTCTATAACTATATTTTAGCAACGTGATATTTTGAAAGGGGGGAAATTTAGTTTAGACTTCCCCTTTAAAATTATTATAATTGGCGAAGTTCAGAAAATTTATAAAAATTTAACCATGGCTGCTTTTTTTTAGATTTTAAATTTTAATCTTAGTAGCGAAGCGAAAGCTCCCACCTAAGGGAGGAGTGGCGAAGCCATTGCCTGGTCTTCTACTATTTCTTATTCATCTTGGTTTACTATTAGCCCTTCACTATTTTCATAGCTACCTTTGCCTCTCTTCAGTACCATTTTGCTATTTTGTGTGGTATCAATTTAACAGTTGTTTTTGCACCCTGGAGGGAGGCTTTGGTAGCTTTCAAAATAGTAATAATAATAATAATAGTAATTACACCCATCTCAAGGCTAAAATGGGAATGCTAGAATTCCCCCTCCTTTACATTAAAAGTAGGAAATCAAATAAACGCCGGACATGAGGGAAAATATTTTTCCGTCCCCGGAAATTCGCTCTTGGGGGCTGCAATAAAAAAAATAAGATGCAATGAAATGAATCAGGTTAAAATTCCATCAGTCTCGGGAGAGGAAATTCGGTCCAAATTTCCTCCCCATGATTGCCACCAACATCTGAACTGTCGTGTCGTCGACTTCCTCCTAAATGGCTTCGTTCGTCCTTTCGTTACAGCATTTTTTGAAAGAAAATTTTTTCTCCCAAACTAATCTTCTTTCCCATTTGTTATGGGGATATATATATATATATATATATATATATATATATATATATATATATATATATATATATATATATATATATATATATATATATATATATATATATATATATATATATATATATATATATATATATATATTTAAAGTGATATTTGGAATAGGGATTATTTTTTCACCAGCGCCATAACATCGCGCTGGGAGAGACAAATGAATACAAATGGCTCCACGTAGATGAAACGACAGGTCGGTTTTCACACTTGATTGAAGCTGAATTTCAACTAAGAAGTAGAATCGCCCCCCCCCCCTACTCCCTCCTCCACCTTCCAGGATATTATTACCATTATTAATAAACAAAGACTATATTGAGAGAGACTCCATTTAAAAGCGTAAAATTAATGATAAATATTATTGGCTACGAACATACATAGGATAGATACAGATCGTACATATGAATGATATCATCTGTACGCGATACATATGATAGATACATCATAAAGCGATAGATATATGATAGATGCGATAGATACATGATATATATATATATATATATATATATATATATATATATATATATATATATATATATATATATATATATGATAGATACAGATGATACATACGTGATAGATTTATTTTTTTTAGGAGGCTATCTGGCGACTGCCCACTTGGGCATAAGTCGCTGCAATCAAACAGCCCAGTTCTAGGCTACTTTAAAATAAAAAAAATAAAACAAAACAAGGATAAAAAGGGAAGATGACAAACATTAGGAAGCAAGCCCCGGCGTCGGGGGGAGGTCCCTCTGCTACCGGCGCAAGAGCGTGAGGCCTACAAAGAAAACAACAATAACGGAAAAATAAAAACACAAAATAACAAACGAAAAAACCTAATTAAATATTTATTCATTTTTTTAAGAGCTCATCTGGCGACTGCCTACTTGGGCATTAGTCGCCGTATTTAAAAAGGCCTAGTACTAGGCTACTTTAAAATCTAATGCAATAACACAAAAAAAACAATAACAAAAACAACGCAAACAACATCAAAAGATTTTAAAAAGGGAAAAGGAAACGAGCAGTAAGCAAGCTCCTGCGTCGGGGGGAGGTCTCCCCGGCGTAGGAGCATGCAACTTATAAGGGAAAAAAACAAATAAAACAAAACAAAAAAAAAACTGGTTAAATAATAGGGAGAAGTCCTGCCTCCCTCCAAAAGTCAACAAGTCCACCACTCAGTGTGCACGCACTCGTCCCGAGTAAAAGAGACAGGCGGTAGCGACCCCGCCCATCCCGGTACCGGGAAAGGTACTGTGCGCTAAGATCACCCAGACTCGGACATTCGACAAGAATGTGCCGAAAAATTTGGGACACAACGCAGTCTTCACAGTAGGGCGCTGGCGAGCACTCCATCAAATGGCGGTGCGTCCCGCGAGTGTGCCCAATTCGGATACAACAGAAAGCAACCTGAAGCCCTCGCGGCATTGGAGGGTAGGTCCATGGGAACAGTCGCGGCACAATGGCACGCAACTTTAAGTGCCCTTCGACCGTCTTCCATCTTCTTTGCCAAACAGCCAGGAGAGTTGCCCGTATTCCTGCCATGTAGTCGGTGTGAGCAAGAGCGAAAGGCTTGTCCGGTCGCAGAGTCCTCGCGGACTCTTTGGCGCCCTCATCGGTGCGCTCATTCCCCGCAATTCCTACATGTCCAGGAACCAAGCAGAAGATAATCTCGACATCCGCCCAGCTCGCCAAAACCATGGCACCACGGATTTCGAGAACCAGGGGATGCAGAGATTCCAATGCCCTAAGAGCACTCAGGGCGCTTTGTGAGTCGCTATAGATCACAATCCGGTTTTCGAACCGGGCACGTCGCGTAATCTCCCGTACCGAGTGATGTATTGCCACCAGCTCGTCCGTGAAGACAGATGCAGCGCCTGGCAGAGCCTCGCTGACTTCAAACAGAGGGAATACAGCGTGGAAGCCGACCCCCACTTGGGACATGGAGCCATCCGTATACACTGGCACGGTTCCAGCGTGACACGATGTGTGCTCCAAAAAGGTCGAACGCAATACTCCCGGCGCAGTACAAGCTTTGGGAGCAGAGGCGTGGCGACAAATAGCCAAATGTGGTACCCTCCAGGGTGGCATCCTGGGCAGAACCAGGGGCGCCAGCGGCCCGAGCGCTATATCTAGCTCTCGAAGGAGTTTCCTGGCCCTGGTATTTGGGTTTAGGGTTAGGGTATGACTGGCGTCTCTCGGCGGCATAGGCACCATCGAGATCAGCTGTGGATGCAGTGAGAGCTGTTGGCCACTGAGGGAGGCGCTGGGCTCGCGCGTACAGGCGAGTGATGCACTGCACGCGGCGCAGAGCGAGTGGCATCTCCCCAGCATCGACCAACAGGCTCTTAATGGGGGAAGTGCGGAAGGCACCGGTCGCAAGGCGAAGGCCGGTGTGGTGGATGAAATCCACCTTCCGCAATAAACGCTCGGCTGCGGATGCATAAAACTCGCATTCGTAGTCGAGCTTTGAACGAACAAAGGATCGATAAAAAAGTAGGGCAGTAGCCCTATCAGCGCCCCGGTCGCTTAACGTCACGGACCGAAGAATATCCATGGCGTGGGTACAAGAGACCCTAAGGCTGCGAATGAGAAGTACACAACCTTAGTCTTGGCTAAGGAAAACCGAAACCTGTGCGCTTCAGCACAGCGAGAGACGTGGTTCAATGCCTGTTGGATTCGACGCTCCAGATTTGGCATCCGGGCCGCGCCAAAAGAGATCGAAAAGTCGTCCACGTACAGCGTAGCGAGAACATCTTCCGGCTACACCGAGGTGATGCCGTTTATGCTCAGGGCAAAAAGTGTGACACTGAGGACACTTTCCATACGTGATACATATGATAGATACATGATACATGCCATAGATACAGATGATACATATGAATGATACAGATGATACCTATGTGATACATATGATAGATACATGCGATAGATACATGATACGAGTATATATGATAGATACAGATGATACATACGTGATACATATGATAGATACATAAGTGGATGTAAGGGAGAGGTGGAGTATGGTTAAAATTCGATATCGGATTTTTTTGTATGGGTTCGAATCCTTGTTATTTCCAACAGATCTGTATGTAGGGTTCTGTTTTACCTGTGCCCCCTCCCTCCGCCTCCAATTCGTTATTGGCTTTGGTATTCAGTCCCCTGTCATAGACATAGAGTTATACGAGGAACTTTAACGCCCTCTTGCACTTTCTGTCGGGTCTAGGCATGGATAAGATAATGGGCGATTAGAAAGAAGGTGAAAGACGAACCCGGAGAGAACAACAGGTTATCATGGATCACTGAGTTCGTTAGGGCTTGATACTCCTCTGGGTTTCAGTTTAGCAAGGGCATTAGCCTTGTTACTTCCCCCACCCCCTGATTATTTCCCGTTTGATCCTGAGCAATTATATTTTCAGTGCACCAATGAGACACTAGCATGGCATAGTCCTCTAATAAATAACTAATTTAAAAGAAATTTGCCTTCAAATAGTGTCCAAGTTTCATTTCCTAGAACAGAGAGAGAGAGAGGCGTCCAAAAGTAGAGAACGATAACTTCTAACGTTTTCTTTACACGTAAAATTTCGTTATGTATGTAAGGAAACACGTTACTGCGTGCATTATAGATCAGTGTGGTTGATATTGCTCATTAATTAGTATGGCGAGACTAGTTACTGTCGAAAACTCCTTTAGAAAGCAGGTTGCAAAGTGGATGAGTGAAAGAATAATGCTGGCATTCTGAGCCATTGTAATGATCGAAAAGTGTGGTTGCACGCATATTAAATCTACACGAGGATATTTAGGACCTGCGGGTGGACAGAGAAAACGATTTACCTTCGAAAAAACACTCCTAAGGTTGATTGCACCATACAATAGATATTGCTGGAGGAGAGATTAGAAACAGTAACGATATTTTCCGTCAAGTTGCCGAGTATATGAATGCGTCTCGCCAGACTATCTCACATCGCTTGAGAAAGGTGTGACTCAACGCGCTCACCTGCTAAGTAAACACTCCTAAGTTAAAAGAAGAAAGTGGCTAGGTTGGCCTTCACTACCCAGCATTTATGCGCTAAGGATTGTTTGCAGATGAGAGTGTTTTTCCCAGATAAAAGCGGATTGTATTTGCTCGAATTGGGTGGGAGGCAACATGTCTGTTGTCGTAAATATGCCCCGTAAGGAGCGCGGGATTTGCTATCCTGGCCGCCGTGCTGACAGGATCCAACGATCCGTCCGGCCCCAGCTTAGCCTAACTTACTTCCTTCAGATAGCCTGTATTTCTCCCCTACTTCGTCGCTTTTCATACAACCTCTCCCACAATTTTCAATGGTCAGCCTCTAATTTCACAGGGTAGATGCTGACCTTCTTCTCAAGCAAACCGTCCCGGATCGGGGCTGAGGGGGAGGGGACAACATTCCCTAGCCCCTGAGCTCCGGTTCGGAATGTTTTTTTTTAACAACCTACTTAATCCCCACCCATATCTTCCTCCCATCCCTTTTCCTTTCTTCTTCACACTCAGTTTTACGCCGCGTCTAAGGTGGAGCCGCCATGCCGATGGACTGCCAGGCCACCAGGCAGGAGGGGTGGTCCCAAATGGTGGCGCTTGGCTCTGCCAGGCCTGTAAGCACCTCTTGCAGTGCGGGAAACTGCGAGAGCTGGTGAGCTATTGCGTCCCGTATAAAAAAGAGGGTGTCATCGTGCCCATGTATGCAAATAAAAAAACCCCAAATCTCTCCCCATTCCTCCTTGTACACCGACGGAGCCGCCCTCGGGCAGCTCAACCGAAAAAATGGAGGTCCCCCACCCCTGTGCTTGCGCAGGGGCCCCTTTATATTTCTTTAACAGGAGAGGAAGCTTACTGCTCTCTTACGGCTACGGGTGAAGGGGACTCCCCCTCACCCCCTTCTCTGGAGGAGCTTTCGGGCACCTCCCTATTTCCAGCGGCAGTCCCTCCTTTTCTTTCTAAGGAGAATGACAAGAAATCCAGCAGGCAGCCCATTTGCCGACCGCTCCTCGTGTAAGCGGCTCGGTAGGGCAAAGCCCTTAGGGGGAAGAGGGAACTAGGCCCCTTCGGTCGCTTCCCTCAAAAGACCTGCTGACAAGCATATTAAACCTTGCCGGGGTCAAGGCCTGTGCCTCCCCACAAAAGACTCATGACGCTGCCAAGGGGACCTGCGATGTCCTGGGAGGGGATGGCCAAATGAAGACCCCTCCTGTGATAGACATGGTCCTTAAGGAAACCAAGCCTCAGAGGGTAGAGCCTTCCATCGGGGGAATCCGGGCTCGGCGCCAAACACCGAACCCAAATCCACCACTATGCAAGGTCCTCCTCAAACGGCTATGGTTTCTGAGGCAGTACAAGGAGGGGCGGGATCTCCTCCGGACGGTGCCCCTGCGGCCAACATGACCTTCTCCATTTCGGAGAAGGACCTGGCTGAGGCCGGTCCATCTGGCCTAGGGGCTTCTGCCGGCGGAGGTGAAAGTGGGTTCATTACCCGCCCTCCTCTCCAAAAGAGAAAAAGACTGAGACAAAGAAGACTCGGGGCTACTCTCCATCTGCGGGGGCTGCGGGGACGGATAAGTCTGCTGCCACTTTGGCAAGCGACCATGCCAAGATCGGCACATCCGGGCCCTCTGCCGCCCCTGGGTGCGGAGCCACCAAATATAACAAAGACCAAAAGTGCGCAGGGCGGAGCCTCGATAACATCGGAACCATTGATTCAGAGGTTACCTGGCGTTTTCGAGCCCGCTGGCTTCAAACGCTTCCTCGTCATTCGCTCCACTGATGGCAGCATGTTGGCCAAGGGCAACATAATCCATCAGAGGAGAGGATTAGCTAGTATAATTGGTAGAGAGCAAGAAGGTAAGCCTTCTGGCGAATGCGGCGAACCCCGCCGAGACGGCCAAGATAAGTGATCTTCGGACACTTCATAGCACCCCGGTGAGTGTGACGCCGCACTATACCATGAACTTTGTGAAAGGAGTAGTCTATGCGAGGGAACTCGTTGACTACTCCATAGAGGACATCACCTCAGAGCTGGCCGACCATGGGGCGGTCAAGGTCGAACGTGTGATGAGAAAACAGGGAGGGGCCTTGAGACCCACCCCTACACTCTTCGTCACGTTCGACTGTGACAAGCTCACTGAGTCGGTGCGTGCCTGTTGGTACCGCTACCGCGTGAAGGCATTCGTGCCACTGCCGCGGTGGTGTCATTACTGTCACCGCTTCGGCCATACGAATCGATCTTGTAGACGTGAAAAGTTGGGGTCACCCGAAGTCTGTGTAAAATGCTCCTAGGCCGGACACGATAAGTCTAAATAATGTGTGGCCAAGTGTGTCAATTGCGGAGAGCCGCACCCCGCTTCTTCGAAGCAATGTGGTGCATAACTCCTTGAGAACGAAATCCTGGCCGTTCAGGCCCAGGATCGACTCTCATTCGGCGAGGGTCAGGACTTGGTCCTGGCGCGCCCGGCTCTGCCTGGGACGTTATATGGCTCAATAGTTAGAAAGGCATCCTCTGCTCCTGGCCCATCCAGGCCAACGAGCACGGTTGTTTACGCGCCAATTCTGAGCACTTCTCCGGGCTCTACTCAACCCGGGCGCTTCCCTGGTAAAGCTGGCGGGAAAAAGGGTTCAAACCAGAGCTTTCCCCTCTTCCCCCAGCATGACCGTTTCCCGTAAGGCGAATCAGCCACGTGCCTCCACCGAGTCGTTAGACTCACATGAGGCAAAACCGCTGAAGTTGGTCGCTAGGCCATCTTCCAGGGTTCCTAAAGCTGTCCCCCGAAAGGAGGACAGCAAATAAGGAGCTTCGGCTCTTTCGCCAACGCCTAGAAGTGGAGCGAGTGGCTCGTAGACGGTGGTTCCTCGAAAAGAGGGCCCCCCTGCCTCCGAAGCCGCAAGACCCGCCTAAGGTTTCAAGAGGGAGGGAGAAAAAGACTCGCATGGTGAGCCCAACCTTCCCCAATAAGTCCTCGAAGGCGACAGCGCCTTCAGCGCTTTGTCCGGCCAACAGCGCCCGAGGTTCTGCCCCAGGGAATGTACGGCCATTCCCGTGAGGGTCTTCAATTCGAGAAGGGCCCCCGCGTCTCCTCCGAGCTAGGCCTGGAGGGCATATTCCTTCAATGGAATTGCCGTGGACTCCGGGCCAGCTGGGACTAGCTGCGGAGGCTCGTCTCGTCCTCTTCCCCGTTAGCTATCTTTTTGCAGGAGACCATGCTAGGCGCGTGCTAGTTGCACTCCCTGCTGGGGTATAAGGGTCTTGCAACCCCACCACCACGGGATGGCCGGGCTGGGGGATGCGCAGCTTACACCCGGCATGATGTCTCCGTTCTTCCTTTCTCTTTAGATACCTCCTTTGAGGCAGTGGCTGTGCAGCTGCACCTGGATAGGAGGTATACTATCCTTTCTGCGTACATTCCAAAGTCAGCTGCCTTTGACGCGGGGGACTTCCGCTACGTCGTGGTACGGTTGCCGAGGCCCTTTCTCTTACTTGGAGATCTGAACGGCAGGCATCCTCTCTGGGAAGATTACTCAATAAATCCCAGGGGATAGGTCCATGCCGAACTGATCGAAGAGCTTGAGATGGGTGCCCTAAACGTGGATGAGTTTACGCATCACTGTCCGAGAACCGCTTCATTTTCTTGCCTTGATCTATCTTTGTGCTCTTCGGATGCACAGCTTGATTTTGATTAGGGGGTGGTTGATGCCCTCCATGGTAGTGATCACTTTCCCATTCAAATATCATTTTCAGGGCAACTGCCGCCTGAGAGCCCACCTTAATGGTGCTTGGCGCGGGCGCGGTGGCCTGCATTTCGGGAAATGACTGAATTATCTATCTCAGTCGAGGAGTTTAGGACGTCTGGCCGTTTTGCACGCCGACCACTTTCATGGTGGTCGGACGAGTGTGAGACGGCCCTTAAACAGCAGCGTTATGCCTACATGCGCTATAAGCGCCGCCCGGATGATTTCACTTTGGGGGGAATTTCGTCAGGCTAGGGCTAGGTTCCGGTATATTTCGAAGCACACCCGCCGCTATTCTTGGCAGGCATACGTTTCTTCACTTAACGGGAAGACGTCTTTAGCAGAGGTGTGGAAGCGTTTAAAAGGATTCGGGGCAAGTTTTCGCAGGCCCCCTCTCCCGTTCTCCAGGAGAATGCGCCCGCAATCTCGGACCCCGCGTCCGTAGCAGAATCCTTAGAGACCGCTATTTCCGAATTCTTTAGCCGCCATGCTTCTCAGCCAGCATTCAATGCACGTCGTCATGTCGGGGAAGGCCGCCGGCTGGACTTTACCTCCAGAGGCGGAGAACCCTTCAACGACAAGTTTACTGTGAGTGAGTTGCGCTCCGCTCTCGCTTCGTGCGCGCCACCGCCCATGGTCAGGATGATGTCCCGTACGCCATGCTTCGATACCTGGGTGAGGGAGGCATGGCCTTTCTGTTCGATTTGTTTAACAGGATCTGGGTGGAGGGTCTTCTCCAAACCTCCTGGCGAATTGCTACTGTGCTCGCCTTTTGCAAACCGGGTAGAGATCACTATACTCCGACCGGTTTCCACCCAATCTCTCTAACCTTTTGCGTGTGCAAGTTGATGGAGAAATTAGTAAATGTTGGACAAGCCTTTTTCCTGGGCAGCGGAGGCCATCTGTCTTCTGCCTAGTGCGGCTTCCGCATGTTCCACTCCACTTCGGATTCTCTGTTTAGACTGGAAAATGCCGTCTGCGAGGCTTTCCTTCGTAGGCAGCACTACGCCACGGTGTTTTTCGTGTGGTAAAGGCCTATGATACCGCATGGCGATACGGTATCATGGAGACTCTCCACAGGATGGGGGCAAGGGGACGCCTCCCAATGATTATATCTGAATTTTTACGAGATCGTCGATTCTGCCTACGTGTGGGGGCAGCCCTCTCCGGCCCAAAGGAGCAGGATGAGGGTGCCAGGCAGGAAAGCGTCATCAGTGTCACACTCTTTGCCCTGAGCATCAACGGCATCACCTCGGTGCTGCCGAGAGATGTTCTCGCTACGCTCTACGTGGAAGACCTTTCGATCTCTTTTGGCGTGGCCCAGATGCCAACTCTGGAGCGTCTACTCCAACAGGCATTGAACCGCGTCTCTCGCTATGCCGAAGCGCACAGGTTTTGGTTTTCTTTGGCCAATACTAAGGTGGTGCACTTTGTCTGCCATCCACGGCTTCACCCTGACCCAGATTAGTTTCTTAATGGGGTGAACCTGGATGTGGTGGAATCGCACCGTTTCCTCTGTCTTGTATTCGACAGACGCCTCACCAGGGAGGCGCATATTCGCAGCCTTAGGGTCTCTTGTACCCGCGCCATGGACATTCTCCGTTCCGTGACGTTCAGCGCTTGGGGCGCTGATAGGGCTACTGCCCTATGTCGTAGAATGACTCCCGACGATACCATATATCACTATTCGTTGAGGGAACTTCCTTAATTATCTTTAGAGTGCGTTCTGTCTGGCGGCCAATATTATGTATCTTCGATTTGCTTAAGAAGTGAAACTGAGCTCAAGGATAATAATATTGCTATCATTAATAAAATAGAGTTTTATTAATAATAACTATCAACAAACACAAGACGGAAAATATTGACATAAACAGAATGGAAAGGGTCATGGAGACTCGGGCTAATCCGAGGATTTAAAGGATTAAAAAAGGTAAAACAAATATAGAGTTAAAGAGATGGGATGGTTCGATTAACCATTTAAAGCACAGGATAGAATTGACAAAAGGGTTAAGTACACAAAGGTGACGTTTGGCTTACGTAACTTTTACACTAGTGGTGCAGTGGAAGGTGGCGCGAAGGAGTTTCGGTCCACTGGCGAGTTCCAGCCGAAGGGGGGGGGATAAAATGATCCTGACGTGGCGTCTTGGGAAGGAGAACCGTTTCTCGACGAACGGCTTGAAGAACAATGGCTGTTCTACGTTGTTCTCTTCTGAACAAAGGGAAGGTAAGAACCGTCTCTTTTCTACGGGCTCAAGAACAATGGCTGTTCTAATGTTGTTCTCCTCTGAACAACAAGGGGGAAGGGTGAGAACCGTCTCTTGTCTACGGGCTCAAGAACAATGGCTGTTCTAATGCTGTTCTCCTCTGAACAACAGGGGGGGTGAGAACCGTTTCTTGGCGAAGGGCTCAAAACGAACAATGGCTGTTCTAATGCTGTTCTCCTCTGAACAACAGGGGGGGGGGGTGAGAACCGTTTCATGGCGAAGGGCTCAAAACGAACAATGGCTGTTCTAATGCTGTTCTCCTCTGAACAACAGGGAGGGTGAGAACCGTTTCTTGGCGAAATGCTCAAAACGAACAATGGCTGTTCTAATGCTGTTCTCCTCTGAACAACAAGGGGGAAGGGTGAGAACCGTTTCTTGGCGAAGGCCTCAAAAGAACAATGGCTGTTCTAGTGCTGTTCTCCTCTGAACAACAAGGGGGAAGGGTGAGAACCGTTTCTTGGCGAAGGCCTCAAAAGAACAATTGCTGTTCTCCTCTGAACAACAAGGGGGAAGCCTTGGGGACTTGGCGTCACGGAAGGCTCGAACCTTTGGCACTCAAGGAATATTGTCCTCCTTCTGGACAAGTGATGGTTAATCTCGAGGTCGAGGTCCCTTGGCGCACAAAGGGAGAGAGGGTCGTGGTGATGTTTCGCGACGAAAATCTGGATCTCCAATCTAATCTTAGTGGTAAAGTTTCCATATAAATAGCCAGGACATCTCCTTGGCGTGGGGGGACAATAGAGTGGGAGCTTCGAGGGAATGCACAGCCGGGCCGGAGAACAATGCCTTATCTGCCCATAAGCCTAACTCAATCTGGCGAGGTCGGCGTATGGGGGCGAACGGGGGGGACGATAACCTCCTTGTTTAAACATTGACATCCGGTAGCTGCGATAAGGCTCCAAGCTTCGAATCGAAGATGCACGTGGGCAGCATCGTGGTTTTAAATAATATGGGATAGGAGTTGAAATTAACGCAGCTTCAACTCTTTCTATCACACCCCTCCATTCCAGGGGAAGTTGTCACTTCGAAAAAAAAAGAGAGAAGGGACAACGATAGAGCTCCGTTGTAGGGAACTCGATTTCTTGTACCAACCGTACCTTCCTGCACCTAACTAGTATTACCTCAATACATATGATTATTTTGATCTTTAGATTACAGGGGAAAATAACCTTTAATACAACTTAATCAAAAAAAGGGCATGGAACAATGAAATGATGTAAAATTAGTACATACGGGACAAAATAATTTATACGTAAATTAATGCGTACAAATATATATACATACAAAAAATTAGACATTGAGCGTTACAAAATTCAGACATATACATTAATTAATTATATTACAAAAGAATCTTAATTTAAGTCGTACAAGACGGTATATACCTACATGGAGATACTAATCCTATGAATACAATTATTCTACGCTATTCGGTAACGCATTCCTACTGAGTGCGTCAGCGACCTGGTTATCGGAACCTTTTATCTAATTTATTTTAAACTGATACTCTTGCAAGAGTAAACTCGAGCGCATGATGCGGCTGTTTGAGTGTCGCACATTCATAATATAGGCTAACGGACGGTGGTCGGTTCCTATTTGAAATTCTTTACATATCAAGTACAGCTTGAATTTGTCTATGACCCAGATAATTGATAGAGCTTTCTTTTCTCTAGTGGCATATCTCTCTTCGCGTGGTAATAATTGACGACTAGCATATGCAACTGGATGACTCGTTCCGTCATCCACGTATTGAAGGAGTACACCTCCAATGCCCTCGTTGCTCACGTCGGTCTTAACCCCAAAGGATTTTTCTGGATTGGCAACTTTAAAATGGGGGCAGAAATGAACTTACTCTTGAGCTGATTAAAATGGGAAACAACGACATCATTCCAACGTAAACGATCGGGTAAATTCTCTTTTTGAAGGGGGCATAGTGGGGCAGAAATTGCAGTGAAATTCGGAACAAATCGCTGATAGGGAGAAGCTGATCCTAGGAACGATCTTAATGGCTTCTTTGTAATCGGGAGGGGCATGTCGGCGATTGCCTTAATCTTGTTCTCGTGTGGACCTAACTTACTTTGTCCTATTTTGAAACCCAAATATTTAATGGGTTCGTGGGCAAAATGGCATTTGCAGGGGCCAATGGTGAGGCCATTTTCGCGCAGTTGCTCGAAAAAAGCTAATAGGGCGGGTAAATGGTGACTCCATTTAATTAGTTCTTGTAGCTGACTCTTCTGACGTGGTGTCAGCTGCGCGTCACTATCCAGGTCAGAGGGTTCCAAAGACTCGCCTGGTAGGGAAGGAGGAGGGTAATCGGCATCAGGTTGGATTCACACTGTCTGGATTACATTAAGGGACTCCGCGGGGCAATCCTCTTCAAGCGCCGATGCTTCGTCCAGTTCTACGAAGGTATCTCCATGGGCGCATTGGGGGTTCTTTTTTTCTTGGGGTCCACGGACAGTCTCCGTGTCTTTGTCTTGGGCCTTATCACCTAAGGGTGTTAGTGATTCACACTCCTCTTTTGCCGTCCTAAAGTCCTGGTTAGGGGTCTCCGAGAAATCGGACGGTATCGGGGTTCTGATGGGGACGGGCTCCTGGGCTTCTTTCTTATCTCGGCCTTGAGGAAGGGCGGCCTGAAACACAGGGTCGAAACTTACTTGGGGGCTCTGTCCTATAAGTACGGAACAGAATTGTATGGGTGCTACAATGACTTCAGCCCAGCCATTATAATATTGACACTGCAGGTAACATCTAACGACGGGGAATCGGTTCGCCCGCCCAAGGTGGTCATGTACCACCGCAAATTTTTCGTGGTTAGAGGCCACTGGGAGGAGTTCGTCGGACACGATGAAACACGTACATCCTGTGTCCCTGACGAGAGTCGATACTCGGCAGCTGTCCACGCTGCCCTCCTCATATTTCAAAGTTCCCGATGAACTTTTATCAAAACCAAAATTTACCTGGTGGCCTGACGGAGGGGGAGAAGTTTCTGCTTGGGTCTGTACCACCGGGGGAGCCGGGGTTGCATTAATCTGGTGAACTTGGTGGGCTGGTCCGCTTTTAAGCCTAGAATTTTGGGGGCAGTTCCAGCTCATGTGGTTTTCTACACCACAGGTGAAGCATATTATTGGTCGCTTCGGGAAGAGAGATGGAGGAGAAATCTTAACGGGAGGTTTGGAGTCCCATTGTTGGTTTTGGGGAAAGAAGTTTTGGGGTTTTACGGGGCTCGGAAACTTTGTCAGCTTTCCTGGGAAGGAGCGCGAATCCGTCCTTCTTTCTTCTCGTTGGATTTCTTTTTCTCGTTGTATTTTTCCTTCTCGTTCTTCTCGTTGTATTTCTCTTTCTCGTTCCTCTCGTTGTATTTCTCTTTCTCGTTCCTCTTGTCGGATTACTCTTCCCCTTTCTCTTTCTACCTTTTTTCTTTGAAATTCTGCTTTAATCCGAGCTAATTCAATCTGATGGTGAAGCTCAGCTTGTCTTATCCATGCCTCTCTTTCTCTTTCTTTTTCTTCTCGTTGGATTTTTCTTTATCTTCCTTTTTCTTCTCGTTCTTCCTCTTTTCTTTGCTCCTCTTGAATGTACTCAATTAGTTCTTTTCCGGAAAGTCCCAAGGATTCTCCTTGCGCTTTAAAGATTTCAAACTGAGTCATCTTTGCACTTGGGGGCGCACTAGTCAACCAACTAAAATTCCTTGCAACAAGAATTATGCCTCTATAGAATTAGCCTACCTAAATATGGGCACTGACCTATTCGTACTTGGTTTCTCAATCTAAATAACCACTGACTAAAATCACACAAACAAATTATTATAACAGTTCCTTGAGCTACTCCAGCTTCTTAAGTTTAAAAAAAAGGGGATAGTAATCGTTAAAACAAAAGGGAACTACTATACTCTATTATTATAACGAATAACACTATGCTTTACTCGACTGAGACCAGTGTTTGCAAAGATATAGCGTTAAACCTTACACACCTGATACCAAATTTAAATGTGTATATATATATATATATGTCGTAGAATGACTCCCGACGATACCATATATCACTATTCGTTGAGGGAACTTCCTTAATTATCTTTAGAGTGCGTTAATGTCTGGCGGCCGATATTATGTATCTTCGATTTGCTTAAGAAGTGGAACTGAGCTCAAGGATAATAATATTGCTATCATTAATAAAATAGAGTTTTATTAATAATAACTATCAACAAACACAAGACGGAAAATATTGACATAAACAGAATGGAAAGGGTCATGGAGACTCGGGCTAATCCGAGGATTTAAAGGATTAAAAAAGGTAAAACAAATATAGAGTTAAAGAGATGGGATGGTTCGATAAACCATTTAAAGCACAGGATAGAATTGACAAAAGGGTTAAGTACACAAAGATGACGTTTGGCTTACGTAACTTTTACACTAGTGGTGCAGTGGAAGGTGGCGCGAAGGAGTTTCGGTCCGCTGGCGAGTTCCAGCCGAAGGGGGGGGGATAAAATGATCCTGACGTGGCGTCTTGGGAAGGAGAACCGTTTCTCGACGAACGGCTTGAAGAACAATGGCTGTTCTACGTTGTTCTCTTCTGAACAAAGGGAAGGTGAGAACCGTCTCTTGTCTACGGGCTCGAGAACAATGGCTGTTCTAATGTTGTTCTCCTCTGAACAACAAGGGGGAAGGGTGAGAACCGTCTCTTGTCTACGGGCTCAAGAACAATGGCTGTTCTAATGCTGTTCTCCTCTGAACAACAGGGGGGGTGAGAACCGTTTCTTGGCGAAGGGCTCAAAACGAACAATGGCTGTTCTAATGCTGTTCTCCTCTGAACAACAGGGGGTGGTGAGAACCGTTTCTTGGCGAAGGGCTCAAAACGAACAATGGCTGTTCTAATGCTGTTCTCCTCTGAACAACAAGGGGGAAGGGTGAGAACCATTTCTTGGCGAAGGCCTCAAAAGAACAATGGCTGTTCTAGTGCTGTTCTCCTCTGAACAACAAGGGGGAAGGGTGAGAACCGTTTCTTGGCGAAGGCCTCAAAAGAACAATGGCTGTTCTAGTGCTGTTCTCCTCTGAACAACAAGGGGGAAGCCTTGGGGACTTGGCGTCACGGAAGGCTCGAACCTTTGGCACTCAAGGAATATTGTCCTCCTTCTGGACAAGTGATGGTTAATCTCGAGGTCGAGGTCCCTTGGCGCACAAAGGGAGAGAGGGTCGTGGTGATGTTTCGCGACGAAAATCTGGATCTCCAATCTAATCTTAGTGGTAAAGTTTCCATATAAATAGCCAGGACATCTCCTTGGCGTGGGGGGACAATAGAGTGGGAGCTTCGAGGGAATGCACAGCCGGGGCGGAAAACAATGCCTTATCTGCCTATAAGCCTAACTCAATCTGGCGAGGTCGGCGTATGGGGGCGAACGGGGGGGGGACGATAACCTCCTTGTTTAAACATTCACATCCGGTAGCTGCGATAAGGCTCCAAGCTTCGAATCGAAGATGCACGTGGGCAGCATCGTGGTTTTAAATAATATGGGATAGGAGTTGAAATTAACGCAGCTTCAACTCGTTCTATCACACCCTACTTTTTAATCGATCCTTTGTTCTTTCGAAGCTCGACTACGGATGCGGGTTTTAAAGAATCCGCAGCCGAGCATTCATTGCGGAAGGTGGATTCGATCCACCACACCGGCCTTCGCCTTGCGACCGGTGCCTTCCGCAATTCTTCCATTGAGAGCCTGTTGGTCGATGCTGGGGAGATGCCACTCGCTCTGCGCCCCGTGCAGTGCATTATTCGCCTATACGCGCGAGCCTGGCGCCTCTCTCAGTCGCCAACAGCTCTCACTGCATCCACAGCTGATCTCGATGGTGCCTATGCCGCCGAGAGACGCCAGTCATACCCTTACCTTACCCTAGAGCTAGATATAGCGCTCGGGCCACTGGCGCCCCTGGTTCTGCCCAGGATGCCACCCTGGAGGGTACCACATTTGGCTATTTGTCGCCACGCCTCTGCTCCCAAAGCTTGTACGGCGCCGGGAGTATTGCGTTCGACCTTTTTGGAGCACACCTCGTGTCACGCTGGAACCGTGCCAGTGTATACGGATGGCTCCAAGTCCCAAGAGGGGGTCGGCTTCCACGCTATATTCCCTCTGTTTGAAGTCAGCGGGGCTCTGCCAGGCTCTGCGTCTGTCTTCACGGACGAGCTGGTGGCAATACACCACTCGGTACGGGAGATTACGCAACGTGCCTGGTTTGGAGACCGGATTGTGATCTATAGCGACTTACAAAGCCCCATGAGTGCTCTCGGGGCATTGGAATCTCCGCATCCCCTGGTTCGCTATTCCGTGAAGCCACGGTTATAACGAGCCGGGCAGATGTCAAGATTATCTTCTGCTGGGTTCATGGAGATTTAGGAATTGCGAGGAATGAGCGCACCGATGAGGGCGCCAAAGATTCCGCGAGGATTTTGCGACCGGACCAGCCTTTCGCTCTTCCTCACACCGACTACATTGCAGGAATACGGGCAGCTCTTTGGACTGCTTGGCAAAGAAGATAGGAGACGGTCGAAGGGCACTTAAAGTTGCGTGCTATTGTGCCGCGACCGTTTCCATGGACCTATCACCCAATGCAGCGACGGCTTCAGGTCGCTTTCTGTCGTCTCCGAATCGGACACTCATGTGATGCATCGCTATTTGATGGAGCGCTCGCCTGCATCCTATTGCGACGACTGCGTCGTCCCCCAGACTGTTCGGCACATTCTTGTCAAATGTCCTAGTCTGGGTGATCTTCGCGCACGTTACCTGTCCCGGTACCGGGATAGGCGGGGCCGCTACCGCCTGTCCCTTGTACTCGGGAAGAGTGCGTGCACCTTGAATGGTGTATTTCTTGACTTTTGGGGGGAGGCCAGCCTTCTACCTATTATTTAAGCAGGGTTTGTTTTTTTGTTTTGTTTTGTTTTGTTTTTTACTTGTGTTTTTTTCCCTTTAGGTCGCACGCTTCTGCGCCGGGTGGACCTCCCCCCGACGCAGGAGCTTGC
Source organism: Ceratothoa steindachneri (assembly GCA_963969495.1). Classification (NCBI taxonomy): domain Eukaryota; kingdom Metazoa; phylum Arthropoda; class Malacostraca; order Isopoda; family Cymothoidae; genus Ceratothoa; species Ceratothoa steindachneri. Next base: position 59,194,097 of record OZ018327.1, read on the forward strand.
TTCTTTTTCCCTTTTTGTGGTGTTTTTCGTCTCTTTAATTTTATTTTAAAGTAGCCGAGAACTTGGCCAGTTTTAATATGGCAACTAATGCCCAAGTAGGCAGTCGCCAGATGAGCTATTAAAAAAAAAAATGTAAATATGAAAGATTGAATCTCGCATGCACAAGTAATTGGTTAAATTTGATATGACAGCGTTGTATTATGGTGCATGTTTTTGAGTCAAGCGCTAGCGTCAGTCCTCTCATCCGTTTACGAGGAAAAATAAGCACTGTGTATTACAAAAATATGTTTCAGGAACATGTGACACCCCCTCTCCTTGCATAAGGAGTAGTACGTAATCCTGTTAACATGAATGTCAATATTCAGTGGCACACACCAAAGACGCTGATTCAGTTCTTGTATGCTGAAAATATCGCCGTGCTGAACTTTACTGCGCAGAGAAATGATGCAAACCAGCTAGAAAACCTATGGAAGATATTCAGTGATAAGCTTATGGCTCGAAAAACAATTAATGTTGAACATCTGTGGCAAAGATTGAAAGAAGAATGAAATGAAATCACAAGTGAACAATGTCACAAATTAGTGAAGTCCTGCGGGAGAAAATGCGCTCAACTCATTCTACTCTCTACAGGCGGTTGCCAACAAGAACATATCCTTTGAAATTACAAGTTAGTCTTTCCACTTTATGGCTTACAAATAAGCTAAATAAAACAATAAAAATAAACAAAAACTAACCTAAAGTAACACTTTCAGGGAGAGAAGGTTACCTCTCCCCCTCTAGAACCTAACATATACGTGTGGCGTCTCGGAAGATACACCTACACGCCCAGACATCCCCAAAGGATCAACGAAAATTTGCGTGGGCGTGCGACTCGTGTTGGGTTCCCTTTCTCGCCGTCGCAACGTCTGATCGGCGCTAAGGACTTTTGCGCAAGGCTGTGAGGCGGCCGAGACTAACCCGTTTGGGGGCCCCCGTCGACCCGCTTCTGCCGAGGCAGTATAAATCCTCGAGAGAAGCTTTAAGAAATTAGTACCATACAGCCCCGTCTTGGTTAGCAGCCACGTACAGTCTCGTACGCCCTGCTTCGCCTCCCAACGGCTTCCAGCTATGAACGCAACGCGTGATCTCTATCCGGCCTTGCTCGTACCTAAGGCTAGAATTCACGCCCGACAGACGATTGGCACGGACAGGCATCTATCACTTGGGGTATCGACTTCGTTCTCGCCTGGAGTACTCCCTCGCTCATTTATCAGCGAGGTTAAAGAAGAAGGAACTTTGCAAGTGGAACTTTGCAGCGCCCCACTTACTCGTCATATCCAAGCCTCCAGTCAATTAGGCTTTAGGTGAGTCTCCTCATCATTTGCACTCCCCCCTTTTTCCTGGAAGCAATCACCGTACATTCTCCCTCGGACCTTCGTACCCGTCGAGTCATTTGTATCCCCACCCCCGTTTGGTGTCGGAGCAGGTAGTGCGAATATCCGCCAGACTTGGACATTCCACAAGATTCTGACCGGAGAATTAGGTAACCAAGCAGTCGCCCAAATAAGTTTAGGGGATGGCTTAATCAAATGGCGCTGCGTGCCGAGAATGTGTCTGATTCGGAGTCAACAAACATACGAACTGAAGCACTCTAGGGATTAGGGGTAAAACCACAAGAAAGGTCGAGGCGCAATGGTATGCGTCTTTAGTCTTACTAGCCGTCTACCAGCTTCTTTGACATACAAAGCGAAAGGCTGAACTGCTTCTATTAGTGTGTGGAAGGGCAGAGTGGTGCGACTCTCCACATCCAGGCATACCCTATTTAAGAACAAGTCCGGGTCGGCATACATACACCATTTTGGTCTAGGCCAGAGAAGACCCAATTCCGGAATGGCAAGAGATGCCGTTCAAAGCCTGTTGGAGTCGATGCTCTAGGACAGGTATCTGGGCTGTTAGTTTATTTAGGAAGTCACCAGAAGGCGACTGTGAGGACGGAGATAAGTGATATACTCCCTTAGCTGAATACATGAGGAAGGGCAATCCAGTTACCAATTAAAAGTCGTGAGGTGGAGCCCCTCCACCAGATAGACATGTTGTCGGTATCGAGGCCAAAGCCAACGTCAAGATGGAAAAGGTTTTGCTAGGTTTTGCTACAGATATTTTATTTGTTTAGCTACAAACGAAAATTCTAAAGTAAGTTGTAACCATAATAAAAGAAATAAATGGTTCTTTTAGGGGCTAAACTCTGGGCGCGTTAACGGATGATGTTTGTGTATGTTCGGCGACGCACATCGATTGAAGGTTGCCCAGTGGAGGGTCGCTCTATCGACAGTCTCTATAAGCAGCAAAACCAGTCTCTACAAGCAGTAAAGCTAGTCTCTATAGGCAGTAAAGCCAGTCTCTATAAGCAGTAAAGCCAGTCTCTACAAGCAGTAAAACCAGTCTCTACAAGCAGTAAAGCCAGTCTCTATAGGCAGTAAAGTTAGTTTCTATAGGCAGTAAAGCCAGTCTCTATAGGCAGTAAAGTAAGTTTCTATAGGCAGTAAAGCCAGTCTCTATAGGCAGTAAAGCCAGTCTCTATAGGCAGTAAAGTAAGTTTCTATAGGCAGTAAAGCCAGTCTCAATAAGCAGTTAAGCCATTCTCTACAAGCAGTAAAGCCACTCTCTATAGGCAGTAAAGCCATTCTCTATAGACAGTAAAGCCACTCTCTATAGGCAGTATAGCCATTCTCTATAGGCAGTAAAGCCATTCTCTATAGGCAGTAAAGCCATTCTCTATAGGCAGTAAAGCCATTCTCTATAGGCAGTAAAGCCATTCTCTATAGGCAGTAAAGCCATTCTCTATAGGCAGTAAAGCCATTCCCTATAGTACAGATAGTACAGTCCTATGCAGCCAGGATCAGCCGCAGTGAGCTGCTGCGACCCCTTGAGGGGACAGGGAATTTTTTTAAGAGGCATTTCATCTGTCAACTTTTACCAAGGGTGAGGTCAATTCAATTCAGCCTATTAATTAGGTTATATTAAAATAAATCAAATGCCCCTCCTCCCCCAACAACAAAATGATTAGCAAAACCTCACAAAAAGATGAGAACAAAAGGCATGTTCCGACGTAGGAGGAGGGCGGGCCCTTACTCCGGCATGCGCCCTAGTGGGTAGGGAAGAAATTAACGGGGTTAATCCTCCCATTCCATTCTTCGCGCCCAGGTCCCCTCGAAACCTGGTCTCTTGAAACCTAAGGGCGTTCAATGGCATTGTTTCAAAACCCCTCTTCTGACACGACTTGAAGAAGCAAGTCAAGTCTTTAAAACTAGAGAAGAAAAAAGGGGAAGGATAAAGAAGGGACTAAAAACAGGGAGCGTAGGATTAGGAGAACGTACTAGCTATCCAGGCCCTGGTAAAGAGTTGAAATCAACTCAGTAAACCAGGAATTGCTACGGGCTTTCGTATCGGGAGGACGTAGTTACTAATTCAAGTACCAGGTGGACCAGGCTAGACAGAGTACCGTCTGCTGATCAGGAGGGTATTAAAGAGAGATCTGATACGAAAGGGGTGACTGTAAACAAGTAAGTAGTTCTGAATGTAAACAAGATTGCAAATAGTAAAATATATACAGGTTCAGTTTCTGAAAACAATGGGAAGGCAAGATGCACAACTGCGGTCACTGTGGCCGGGGAGTGACAGTCCAGGGGTTGCTTAACTACTGGCTGTCAGGCCGAGAGGGTGTACTGGTGTTCCAGGTAACAGCTGTAGCAATCTACTAAAGGTACTTCCATTTAGATGAGACATGGACAATGGAGATCAAAAACCAGCAATTTTCGAGGCTTTGTTTCCAATGCCAGTTCACTTCAAAATTCCAAGGGCTGAAGCTTACGCAATTTAGCCAGGGCAGTAGTGGAGGCGGGAAGCGTGAGTGATGATCTCTTTTATCTTCTCACTGCATGCCATTTGCATTCTTTTGGAATATCTGGTCCTCATGTACTAACCTATGCACCTCAACTTTAGAAATTATCGAAGTGAGAGGGAGAAATGACACCCAAGTCGCTAAAAGAAGCGACAGATTATAATTTTTGTTTAACTTAAATTTCCCTTTTTTTTAATTGATCGAGTTACTTCCTTCGCATTTTCTCCCCAAATACACTTTAATTACATAATTGCTTTCTTGCTTTCCATGTAAAAGAGGCTTACACTACATTCCCCACCTCGTGCCGTAATAATTTGAGGACATATATATAACCCAAGGTATAAATTAACTACTTATTTGAACTAGATCTGCGAAGTTCATTTAAAACTGGACTCGTGAAAAAGAGAAAACTACGAAGAAATTATGTCCAAAAAATAGGATGAAAAATAGAATTAAAACCGTGAATGATTGTGGAATAATAGAGATTTCACAGTGCCAAATCAATAAATAATTAACAAAAAAAATTAAATAAATATTAATAGCCTCGATGTCTTTGAGGAATAAGAAAGGATTTCTTTCGGAATGCGTCTTTGAGAAATGCACTTTCTCGAAGATAGGCTTGGCTTTAGAACGGTAAAAAAACAGACAGAAAAAAAACCGCGTCAGTTTCTCCTCCGTCTAATAGGCTTTTATGCATGCCTTTCTGCTCTAACAAGAGACCGTCCCAAAGGGTTAAAATATGATCATAAGCGAATGGAAGCAGAAATAAAGGCTTTTTAATATGCCATATAGATAAAGATATGACGTACATGTTAACAATATTGACATAACAAAACGAAGTGAATATGTAATATAAGAAGATGGAGTTTTGTTGTCAGTTAGTCACGAGGGAAAATGCGCATATCAGATAAATGAAATTTTAAAATTACGAACCCAAAGAAAAAATTCTGTTGGAAAAATAATTGTAAATTTGCAAAATTAAACTAAATGTTGTACTCACACTACAAGTATCGAACGCCATATCCTAACAGCCTAAGAATCTCACGTTAGCCTCCAACGCCATATCCTAACAGCTTGATAATCTGGCGTTAGCCTCGAAAGCCTAATTCGTTGCCGAGTCTGTTCCAGAAGGGACCCTAAACTTGCAATTCTTTTTGATTAAGTTTGTTACTGACAAATATTTTGTGGGATTACGCTGTGGAAAATCATTTAGAAATTCATTTAGATTGATAGTTTTCATGTTTAAGTGATCTGAAATTATATATTTTGAAAACAGTGCCCTATGGTAACACGTGATACCTAAAAATCACTGCTTGAAAATTTAACTACCGCGCAAAATGTCGTTCATCATCAGTCTAGTTCTGATTAAAATTACAACTTGCATCTCTGAAGCAAAGTACCGCAAAGTGACGATTTAAGAATAATAAGAAGAAAATGAGAAAACAAGTAGTTTGCAAAAGCTAATCAATAGGCTATAAGAGGCATCTCCAGTTCCCATTACCCAGTTCAGTCCCACCCCCCATCCCCATCCATAAATCTATCTTATCTATTCTTAAAACTCCGCAGGAAGGACGCTTCTATCACGTGACTAGTGAGCCTATTCCATTCATCTTTCATTCGATTAGTAAACCAATTTATACCAATATCTTTACTAAAACCTAAACTTGTCAAGCTTAAATCCATCGCTACGTGTCTTATCCTGTTCGCAAAAAATAACAACCTTACCTATGTCTCCCTGTTATAACCTTTTACCCACTTGAAGACTTCAATCATGTCCCCTCGAACTCTTCTCCTTTCTAATGTATGAATATTTAGGGTCTTTAGGCTTTCACCTTAAAGATCCTCAACCCATGAATCATCTTAGTCATCCTTCTCTGCACAGATTCGAGCAAACCAATATCCGTATGGCGACCAAAATTGCACTGCATCGTCAAGATGAGGTATAACTAATGCAAGGTTATATATATCCTTTAAGTGCAAACGCTCTTTTTCAATATTTGATACACAAATGGTCTGATTGAAGAACAAAATTAAAAGATAACTGACTATTTAGTGGTAATCTCCAGCGTTGACTAGACTGTTTGTTTGTTTTTCTATTTATTATGTGTGAACTCATAGATTACCAGCTTTGACTAGATTATTTTCATAGATTTGAACATTGGCAAAATCCCATTCAGTTAACTCACCAAATGTGTCTATTACCTTATGATTTCCAGCACTAAGCATAAAAATAAATGGGTATACCTCTGTCAACTCACCAAATGTGTACTCACTTAACAGCATTATAATTCCTTTTATTTATTATTTATTTATCTCTTCTTTAATTCCTTTGATGGGAAAAATTACTAACTTATCCGCGGTTTAGTTTCAGAACCCATTAAAGCTTTGCTCCCAAATTTTTTTCAGGTCCTGATTTGAGGCCAAGAGAGGAGAAAGTTTACACTTTGAGAGTAACGTCGATTCAGTTCAGTCCCATAACAACTTTCGTGCAGTGTATGCAATTCGGTGTGTTAGATTTTTCGCTCACGCTCATAGTGTATGTATATCCTCCTTCGCTGCGTACAGTCGTGTCCTTCGTTAAGTTTAAAATTTATAAGTGCATCTTGGTGAAGTTCTGTTGCGGTTTGGTTTGGACAATTAATCATCAATGTTCATCCTTAGTTTAGATCTTCGGTTGGTTTGCTGGAGAGTTCTACATTGACGGCTGCACTGTCTGATGGTAGGAAAATTATTTGTAGATACCCGTTGAATGTAAGTACTGACTTGTCATTTTCGTATTTCTCGCGAATTGAAAATAAATATTGTTTTTGTAAGATTCTGCTTAAGATTACAAGCGGGCAGGGGTTCTTGTCTGGTCAGGGGATATAATTTAGACGTGCAAAACTTGGACCCATCTTACATGTTGGTTCATCCTCGTTCCTTGACTGTCTGAGGATTCACCTGCAGTTATTAGCATCAAGAGAGACTCACTTTAAGTTTTCAATCACGCACTACAGCATTTCGTAGGATTTAGGTTATAGAAGAAATTTTATAAAAGTTATAGAAAAAATGTTATTCGGCTCGGTAACACTTCAGTTTCGGGGCGCACGGTAGGTGGTGCTATTTATAGGTTACAATTTTGGGCTACAATATATGTCTTATGACGTCAGACGGTAGCGTCAGATGTGAACAATTACAGCGTTATATTTTTTTGTATACGTTTTTTTTTTTTTTTTTTTGTTATGAGCTCATCTGGCGACTGCCTACTTGGGCATTAGTCGCCGTATTAAAACTGGCCTAGTTCTAGGCTACTTTAAAATAAATTAAAGAGAAAAAAAAAAAAAACACGAAAAAAAACAAAAAAAAACAACACCCCAAAAGGGGGGAAGGAAGCAAGCTGGTGCGTCGGGGAGAGGTCCCCCCGGCGCAGGAGCGTGCAACTAAAGGAAAAAAACAAACAAAAAACAAAAAAAAAAAACAAATGCAAAAAAAACAAAAAAAACAAACAAACCTTGCTTAAATAATAGGGAGAAGGCCGGCCTCTCCCAAGAAGTCAATGAGTCCACAAGTCAATGTGCACGAATCTGTCCCGAGCACAAGGGACAGGCGGTAGCGACCCCGCCCATCCCGGTACTGGGACAGGTATCGTGCGCGAAGATCACCCAGACTGGGACATTCGACAAGAATGTGCCGAACAGTCTGGGGGACGACGCAGTCGTTGCAATAGGGCGCAGGCGAGCGCTCCATCAGATAGCGATGCGTCACACGAGTGTGTCCGATTCGGAGACGACAGAAAGCAACCTGAAGCCGCCGCGGCATTGGGGGATAGGTCCATGGGAACAGTCGCGGCGCAATGGCACGCAACTTTAAGTTCCCTTCGACCGTCTCCCATCTTCTTTGCCAAGCAGTCCGAAGAGCTGCCCGTATTCCTGCCATGTAGTCGGTGTGAGGAAGAGCGAAACGCTGGTCCGGTCGCAGAGTCCTCGCGGACTCTTTGGCGCCCTCATCGGCGCGCTCATTCCCCGCAATTCCTACATGTCCAGGAACCGAGCAGAAGACAATCTCGACATCTGCCCGGCTCGCCAAAACCGTGGCGTCACGGATATCGCGAACCAGGGGATGCGGAGATTCCAATGCCCCGAGAGCACTCAGGGCGCTTTGTGAGTCGCTATAGATCACAATCCGGTCTCCGAACCGGGCACGTCGCGTAATCTCCCGTACCGAGTGGTGTATTGCCACCAGCTCGGCGGTGAAGACAGACGCAGCGCCTGGTAGAGCCCCGCTGACTTCAAACAGAAGGGATACGGCGTGGAAGCCGACCCCCTCTTGGGACTTGGAGCCATCCGTATACACTGGCACGGTACCAGCGTGACACGATGTGTGCTCCAAAAAGATCGAACGCAATAGTCCCGGCGCAGTACAAGCTTTGGGAGCAGAGGCGTGGCGACAAATAGCCAAATGTGGTACCCTCCAGGGTGGCGTCCTGGGCAGAACCAGGGGCGCCACCGGCCCGAGAGCTATATCTAGCTCTCGAAGGAGTTTCCTTGCCCTAAACCCAAAGGGCTTAGGGTATGACTGGCGTCTCTCGGCGGCATAGGCACCATCGAGATCAGCTGCGGATGCAGTGAGAGCTGTTGGCGACTGAGGGAGGCGCCGGGCTCGCGCGTACAGGCGAGTGATGCACTGCACGCGGCGCAGAGCGAGTGGCATCTCCCCAGCATCGACCAACAGGCTCTCAATGGGGGAAGTGCGGAAGGCACCGGTCGCAAGGCGAAGGCCGGTGTGGTGGATCGAATCCACCTTCCGCAATAAACGCTCGGCTGCGGATGCATGAAACTCGCATCCGTAGTCGAGCTTCGAACGAACAAAGGATCGATAAAAAAGTAGGGCAGTAGCCCTATCAGCGCCCCAAGCGCTGAACGTCACGGAACGGAGAATGTCCATGGCGCAGGTACAAGAGACCCTAAGGCTGCGAATATGAGCCTCCCAGGTGAGGCGTCGGTCGAATACAAGACCAAGGAAACGGTGCGACTCAACCACATCCAGGCGCACCCCATTAAGAAACAAATCTGGGTCGGGGTGAAGCCGTGGATGGCGGCAGAAGTGCACCACCTTAGTCTTGGCCAAAGAAAACCGAAACCTGTGCGCTTCGGCATAGCGAGAGACGCGGTTCAATGCCTGTTGGAGTCGACGCTCCAGAGTTGGCATCTGGGCCGCGCCAAAAGAGATCGAAAGGTCGTCCACGTAGAGCGTAGCGAGAACATCTTCCGGCAGCACCGATGTCATGCCGTTGATGCTCAGGGCAAAGAGTGTGACACTGAGGACACTTCCCTGCGGGACACCCTCTTCCTGCTCCTTTGGGCCGGAGAGAGCTCCCCCCACCCGTACGCGGAATCGACGATCTCGCAAAAATTCAGATATAAACATTGGGAGGCGTCCCCTCGCCCCCATCGTGAAGAGAGTCTCCATGATACCGTATCGCCATGCGGTATCATAGGCCTTCTCCAAATCGAAAAAGACCGTGGCGTAGTGCTGTCTACGAAGGAAAGCCTCGCAGACTGCATTTTCCAGTCGGAGCAGAGCATCCGACGTGGAGTGGAACTTGCGGAAGCCGCACTGTGCGGAAGACAGATGGCCTCCGCTGTCCAGGAAAAAGGCTAATCTAACATTTACCAATTTCTCCATCAACTTGCACACGCAAGAGGTTAGAGAGATTGGGCGGAAACCGGTCGGAGTAGAGTGATATCTCCCCGGTTTGCGAAAAGCGAGCACAGTAGCGATTCGCCAGGAGTCTGGGAGAAGACCTTCCACCCAGATCCTGTTGAACAAATCTAACAGAAAGGCCATGCCTCGCTCACCCAGGTGTCGAAGCATGTCGTACGGGACATCGTCCGGACCATGGGCGGTGTCCGCGCACGAAGCGAGAGCGGAACGCAACTCACTCACAGTAAACTTGTCGTTGAAGGGTTCTCCGCCTCTGGAGGTAAAGTCCAGCCGGCGGCCTTCCGCGACATCACGACGTGCATTGAATGCTGGCGGAGCAGCATCACGGCTAGAGAATGCGGAAAAAGCGGTCGCTAAGGATTCCGCCACGGACGCGGGGTCCGAGATTGCGGTCCCATTCTCCTGGAGAACGGGAGGGGGGTCCTGCGAGAACTTGCCCCGAATCCTTTTGACTCGCTTCCACACCTCGGCTAAAGGGGTCTTCCCGTTAAGTGAAGACACGTATGCCCGCCAAGAAGAGCGGCGGGCGTGCTTCGAAATATACCGGAACCTAGCCCTAGCCCGACGAAATTCAGCGACAGTGAAATCGTTCGGGCGGCGCTTATAGCGCATGTAGGCATAACGCTTCTGTTTGAGGGCCGTCTCACACTCGGCCGACCACCATGGGAGTGGTCGGCGTGCAAAACGGCCAGACGTCCTAGGAATAGTAGTCAGGCCCACGGCGATGAGGTTGCCGGAGAAGAACTCAACGGCCTCATCTACCGACCTAAACTCCTCGACTGAGATAGAGAATTCAGTCATTTCCTGAAATGCAGGCCACCGCGCCCGCGCCAAGCACCACCGAGGTGGTCTCTCAGGCGGCAGTTGCCCTGAAAATGATATTTGAATGGGAAAGTGATCACTACCATGGAGGTCATCGACCACCCCCCAATCAAAATCAGGCTGTGCATCCGAAGAGCACAAAGATAGGTCAAGGCAAGAAAATAAAGCGGTTCTCGGACATTTTTTTTTTTTTTTTTTTTTTAAGAGCTCATCTGGCGACTGCCTACTTGGGCATTAGTCGCCGTATTAAAACTGGCCTAGTTCTAGGCTACTTTAAAATGAAATTAAAGAGAAAAAAAAAAACAACACCCCAAAAGGGGGAAAGGAAGCAAGCTGGTGCGTCGGGGAGAGGTCCCCCCGGCGCAGGAGCGTGCAACTACAGAAAAAAAACAAACAAAAAACAAAACAAATGCAAAAAAACAACAAAAAAAAACAAACAAACCTTGCTTAAATAATAGGGAGAAGGCCGGCCTCCCCCAAGAAGTCAACAAGTCCACAAGTCAGTGTGCACGAATCTGTCCCAAGCACAAGGGACAGGCGGTAGCGACCCCGCCCATCCCAGTACTGGGACAGGTATCGTGCGCGAAGATCACCCAGACTGGGACATTCGACAAGAATGTGCCGAACAGTCTGGGGGACGACGCAGTCGTTGCAATAGGGCGCAGGCAAGCGCTCCATCAGATAGCGATGCGTCACACGAGTGTGTCCGATTCGGAGACGACAGAAAGCAACCATGAGCCGCCGCGGCATTGGGGGATAGGTCCATGGGAACAGTCGCGGCGCAATGGCACGCAACTTTAAGTTCCCTTCGACCGTCTCCCATCTTCTTTGCCAAGCAGTCCGAAGAGCTGCCCGTATTCCTGCCATGTAGTCGGTGTGAGGAAGAGCGAAACGCTGGTCTGGTCGCAGAGTCCTCGCGGACTCTTTGGCGCCCTCATCGGCGCGCTCATTCCCCGCAATTCCTACATGTCCAGGAACCCAGCAGAAGATAATCTCGACATCTGCCCGGCTCGCCAAAACCGTGGCGTCACGGATATCGCGAACCAGGGGATGCGGAGATTCCAATGCCCCGAGAGCACTCAGGGCGCTTTGTGAGTCGCTATAGATCACAATCCGGTCTCCGAACCGGGCACGTCGCGTAATCTCCCGTACCGAGTGGTGTATTGCCACCAGCTCGGCCGTGAAGACAGACGCAGCGCCTGGTAGAGCCCCGCTGACTTCAAACAGAGGGGATACGGCGTGGAAGCCGACCCCCTCTTGGGACTTGGAGCCATCCGTATACACTGGCACGGTACCAGCGTGACACGATGTGTGCTCCAAAAAGGTCGAACGCAATACTCCCGGCGCAGTACAAGCTTTGGGAGCAGAGGCGTGGCGACAAATAGCCAAATGTGGTACCCTCCAGGGTGGCGTCCTGGGCAGAACCAGGGGCGCCACCGGCCCGAGAGCTATATCTACCTCTCGAAGGAGTTTCCTGGCCCTAAACCCAAAGGGCTTAGGGTATGACCGGCGTCTCTCGGCGGCATAGGCACCATCGAGATCAGCTGCGGATGCAGTGAGAGCTGTTGGCGACTGAGGGAGGCGCCGGGCTCGCGCGTACAGGCGAGTGATGCACTGCACGCGACGCAGAGTGAGTGGCATCTCCCCAGCATCGACCAACAGGCTCTCAATGGGGGAAGTGCGGAAGGCACCGGTCGCAAGGCGAAGGCCGGTGTGGTGGATCGAATCCACCTTCCGCAATAAACGCTCGGCTGCGGATGCATAAAACTCGCATCCGTAGTCGAGCTTCGAGCGAACAAAGGATCGATAAAAAAGTAAGGCGGTAGCCCTATCAGCGCCCCAAGCGCTGAACGTCACGGAACGGAGAATGTCCATGGCGCGGGTACAAGAGACCCTAAGGCTGCGAATATGAGCCTCCCAGGTGAGGCGTCGGTCGAATACAAGACCAAGGAAATGGTGCGACTCAACCACATCCAGGTTCACCCCATTAAGAAACAAATCTGGGTCGGGGTGAAGCCGTGGATGGCGGCAGAAGTGCACCACCTTAGTTTTGGCCAAAGAAAACCGAAACCTGTGCGCTTCGGCATAGTGAGAGACGCGGTTCAATGCCTGTTGGAGTCGACGCTCCAGAGTTGGCATCTGGGCCGCGCCAAAAGAGATCGAAAGGTCGTCCACGTAGAGCGTAGCGAGAACATCTTCCGGCAGCACCGAGGTGATGCCGTTGATGCTCAGGGCAAAGAGTGTGACACTGAGGACACTTCCCTGCGGGACACCCTCTTCCTGCTCCTTTGGGCCGGAGAGGGCTCCCCCCACCCGTACGCGGAATCGACGATCTCGCAAAAATTCAGATATAAAAATTGGGAGGCGTCCCCTCGCCCCCATTGTGTGGAGAGTCTCCATGATACCGTATCGCCATGCGGTATCATAGGCCTTCTCCAGATCAAAAAACACCGTGGCGTAGTGCTGTCTACGAAGGAAAGCCTCGCAGACGGCACTTTCCAGTCGGAGCAGAGCATCCGACGTGGAGTGGAACTTACGGAAGCCGCACTGTGCAGAAGACAGATGGCCTCCGCTGTCCAGGAAATAGGCTAATCTAACATTTACCAATTTCTCCATCAACTTGCACACGCAAGAGGTTAGAGAGATTGGGCGGAAACCGGTCGGAGTAGAGTGATCTCTCCCCGGCTTGCGAAAGGCGAGCACAGTAGCGATTCGCCAGGAGTCTGGGAGAAGACCTTCCACCCAGATCCTGTTGAACAAATCTAACAGAAAGGCCATGCCTCGCTCACCCAGGTGTCGAAGCATGGCGTACGGGACATCGTCCGGACCATGGGCGGTGTCCGCGCACGAAGCGAGAGCGGAACGCAACTCACTCACAGTAAACTTGTCGTTGAAGGGTTCTCCGCCTCTGGAGGTAAAGTCCAGCCGGCGGCCTTCCGCGACATCACGACGTGCATTGAATGCTGGCGGAGCAGCATCACGGCTAGAGAATGCGGAAAAAGCGGTCGCTAAGGATTCCGCCACGGACGCGGGGTCCGATTTTTTTTTTTTTTTTTTTTTTTATAGAGCCCATCTGGCAACTACCCACTTGGGCATAAGTCGCCGAAAAACACGACAGCCTAGAATTAGGCTACTTTAAAGTTAAAATATGAAAACTTAACAATCAATATAAATTTGAAAAACTTAACAATCGAAGCAATCTCCGGCAGCGGGGGGAGGTCCCCCTCACCCCGGTGCAGGAGAGTGCAATCTAAAACAAAACAATAACAAAAAAAGGAACCTTAAATAAAGGGGAGAAGGTCGGCCTCCCCCAAAAAGTCAATAAGTCCACCAGTCATGGTGCACGCACTCGTCCCGAGTACAAGGGACAGGCGGTAGCGACCCCGCCCATCCCGGTACCGAGACAGGTATCGTGCGCGAAGATCACCCAGACTGGGACATTCGACAAGAATATGCCGAACAGTCTGGGGGACGACGCAGTCGTTGCAATAGGGCACATGCGAGCGCTCCACCAAGTAACGATGCGTCACACGAGTGTGTCCGATTCGAAGACGACAGAAAGCAACCTGAAGCCGCCGCGGCATTGGGGGATAGGTCCATGGGAACAGTCGCGGCGCAATGGCACGCAACTTTAAGTTCCCCTCGACCGTCTCCCATCTTCTTTGCCAAGCAGTCCGAAGAGCTGCCCGTATTCCTGCCATGTAGTCGGTGTGAGGAAGAGCGAAACGCTGGTCCGGTCGCAGAGTCCTCGCGGACTCTTTGGCGCCCTCATCGGCGCGCTCATTCCCCGCAATTCCTACATGTCCAGGAACCCAGCAGAAGATAATCTCGACATCTGCCCGGCTCGCCAAAACCGTGGCGTCACGGATTTCGCGAACCAGGGGATGCGGAGATTCCAATGCCCCGAGAGCACTCAGGGCGCTTTGTGAGTCGCTATAAATCACAATCCGGTCTCCGAACCGGGCACGTCGCGTAATCTCCCGTACCGAGTGGTGTATTGCCACCAGCTCGGCCGTGAAGACAGACGCAGCGCCTGGTAGAGCCCCGCTGACTTCAAACAGAGGGGATACGGCGTGGAAGCCGACCCCCTCTTGGGACTTGGAGCCATCCGTATACACTGGCACGGTACCAGCGTGACACGATGTGTGCTCCAAAAAGATCGAACGCAATACTCCCGGCGCAGTACAAGCTTTGGGAGCAGAGGCGTGGCGACAAATAGCCAAATGTGGTACCCTCCAGGGTGGCGTCCTGGGCAGAACCAGGGGCGCCACCGGCCCGAGAGCTATATCTACCTCTCGAAGGAGTTTCCTGGCCCTAAACCCAAAGGGCTTAGGGTATGACTGGCGTCTCTCGGCGGCATAGGCACCATCGAGATCAGCTGCGGATGCAGTGAGAGCTGTTGGCGACTGGGGGAGGCGCCGGGCTCGCGCGTACAGGCGAGTGATGCACTGCACGCGGCGCAGAGCGAGTGGCATCTCCCCAGCATCGACCAACAGGCTCTCAATGGGGGAAGTGCGGAAGGCACCGGTCGCAAGGCGAAGGCCGGTGTGGTGGATCGAATCCACCTTCCGCAATAAACGCTCGGCTGCGGATGCATAAAACTCGCATCCGTAGTCGAGCTTCGAGCGAACAAAGGATCGATAAAAAAGTAAGGCGGTAGCCCTATCAGCGCCCCAAGCGCTGAACGTCACGGAACGGAGAATGTCCATGGCGCGGGTACAAGAGACCCTAAGGCTGCGAATGTGAGCCTCCCAGGTGAGGCGTCGGTCGAATACAAGACCAAGGAAACGGTGCGACTCAACCACATCTAGGCGCACCCCATTAAGAAACAAATCTGGGTCGGGGTGAAGCCGTGGATGGCGGCAGAAGTGCACCACCTTAGTCTTGGCCAAAGAAAACCGAAACCTGTGCGCTTTGGCATAGCAAGAGACGCAGTTCAATGCCTGTTGGAGTCGGCGCTCCAGAGTTGGCATCTGGGCCGCGCCAAAAGAGATCGAAAGGTCGTCCACGTAGAGCGTAGCGAGAACATCTTCCGGCAGCACCGAGGTGATGCCGTTGATGCTCAGGGCAAAGAGTGTGACACTGAGGACACTTCCCTGCGGGACACCCTCTTCCTGCTCCTTTGGGCCGGAGAGGGCTCCCCCCACCCGTACGTGGAATCGACGATCTCGCAAAAATTCAGATATAAACATTGGGAGGCGTCCCCTCGCCCCCATCGTGTGGAGAGTCTCCATGATACCGTATCGCCATGCGGTATCATAGGCTTTCTCCAGATCAAAAAACACCGTGGCGTAGTGCTGTCTACGAAGGAAAGCCTCGCAGACGGCATTTTCCAGTCGGAGCAGAGCATCCGACGTGGAATGGAACTTACGGAAGCCGCACTGTGCAGAAGACAGATGGCCTCCGCTGTCCGGGAAATAGGCTAATCTAACATTTACCAATTTCTCCATCAACTTGCACACGCAAGAGGTTAGAGAGATTGGGCGGAAACCGGTCGGAGTAGAGTGATCTCTCCCCGGCTTGCGAAAGGCGAGGACAGTAGCGATTCGCCAGGAGTCTGGGAGGAGACCTTCCACCCAGATCCTGTTGAACAAATCTAATAGAAAGGCCATGCCTCGCTCACCCAGGTGTCGAAGCATGGCGTACGGGACATCGTCCGGACCATGGGCGGTGTCCGCGCACGAAGCGAGAGCGGAACGCAACTCACTCACAGTAAACTTGTCGTTGAAGGGTTCTCCGCCTCTGGAGGTAAAGTCCAGCCGGCGGCCTTCCGCGACATCACGACGTGCATTGAATGCTGGCGGAGCAGCATCACGGCTAGAGAATGCGGAAAAAGCGGTCGCTAAGGATTCCGCCACGGACGCGGGGTCCGAGATTGCGGTCCCATTCTCCTGGAGAACGGGAGGGGGGTCCTGCGAGAACTTGCCCCGAATCCTTTTGACTCGCTTCCACACCTCAGCTAAAGGGGTCTTCCCGTTAAGTGAAGACACGTATGCCCGCCAAGAAGAGCGGCGGGCGTGCTTCGAAATATACCGGAACCTAGCCCTAGCCCGACGAAATTCAGCGACAGTGAAATCGTTCGGGCGGCGCTTATAGCGCATGTAGGCATAACGCTTCTGTTTGAGGGCCGTCTCACACTGGGCCGACCACCATGGGAGTGGTCGGCGTGCAAAACGGCCAGACGTCCTAGGAATAGTAGTCAGGCCCACGGCGATGAGGTTGCCGGAGAAGAACTCAACGGCCTCATCTACCGACCTAAACTCCTCGACTGAGATAGAGAATTCAGTCATTTCCTGAAATGCAGGCCACCGCGCCCGCGCCAAGCACCACCGAGGTGGTCTCTCAGGCGGCAGTTGCCCTGAAAATGATATTTGAATGGGAAAGTGATCACTACCATGGAGGTCATCGACCACCCCCCAATCAAAATCAGGCTGTGCATCCGAAGAGCACAAAGATAGGTCAAGGCAAGAAAATGAAGCGGTTCTCGGACAGTGATGCGTAAACTCATCCACGTTTAGGACACCCATCTCAAGCTCTTCGATCAGATCGGCAAGGACTTGTCCCCTGGGATTTATGGTGTAATCTCCCCAGAGAGGATGCCTGCCGTTCAGATCTCCAAGCAAGAGATAGGGCCTCGGCAACCGTGCCACGACGCGGCGAAAGTCCCCCGCGTCGAAGTCAGCTGACGGTGGAATGTACGCAGAAATGATAGTATACCTCCTATCCAGGTGCAGCTGCACAGCCACTGCCTGAAAGGAGGTATCTAAAGAGAAAGGAAGAACGGAGACATCATGCCGGGTGTAAACCGCGCATCCCCCAGCCCGGCCGTCCCGCGGTGGTTGGGTCGCAAGACCCTTATACCCCGGGAGGGCAGGCAGGGGGCACGCGCCTAGCATGGTCTCCTGCAAAAAAATAGCTAACGGGGAACGGGATGAGGCGAGCCTCCGCAGCTCCTCCCAGTTGGCCCGGAGTCCACGGCAATTCCATTGAAGGAATATGCCCTCCAGGCCTAGCTCGGAGGAGACGCGGGGGCCCTCCTCGAATTGAAGACCCTCACGGGAATGGCCGTACGCTTCCCGGGGGCAGAACCCCGGGCGCTGTTGGCCGGACAAAGCGCTGAAGGCGCTGTCGCCTTCGAGGACTTATTGGGGGAGGTTGGGCTCGCCATGCGAGTCTTTTCCTCCCTCCGCCTCGAAACTTTAGGCGGGCGTTGCGGCTTCGGAGGCGGGGGGCCCTCTTTTCGAGGAACCACCGTCTCCGAGCCACTCGCTCCACCTCAGGGCGTGGGCAAAGGGGCCGAAGCTCCTTTGTTGCTGTCCTCCTTTCGGGGAACAGCTTTAGGAACCCCGGAAGATGGCCTAGCGACCATCTTCAGGGGTGTTGCCTCCTGTGAGTCTAACGACTCGGTGGAGGCGCGTGGCCGTTTCGCTTTACGCGAAACGGTCACGCTGGGGGAAGAGGGGGGAGCCCTGGTTTTAGCCGGGGCAGGGTATGAACCCTTTTTGCCGCCAGCTTTACCAGGGGAGCGCCCAGGTTGGGTAGAGCCCACAGAAGGGCTCCGAATGGGCGCGGAAACAACCGTGCTCGTTGGCCTGGATGGGCCAGGAGCAGAGGATGCCTTTCTAACTATTGAGGCATATGACGTCCCAGGCAGAGCCGGGTGCGCCAGGACCAAGTCCTTTGCCTCGCGGAATGAGAGTCGATCCTGGGCCTGAACGGCCAGGATTTCTTTCTCAAGGAGATATGCACCACATTGCTTCGAAGAAGCAGGGTGCGGCTCTCCGCAATTGACACACTTGGCCACACACGATTTGGACTTATCGTGTGCGACCTTGGAGCAATTTACACAGACTTCGGGTGACCCCGATTTTGCACGTCTACATGATCGATTCGTATGGCCGAAGCGGTGGCAGTAATAGCACCGCCGCGGCAGTGGCACGAATGCCTTCACGCGGTAGCGGTACCAACCGGCACGCACCGACTCAGGGAGCTTGTCACAGTCGAACGTGACGAAGAGTGTAGGGGTGGGTCTCGAGGCCCCTCCCTGTTTTCTCATCACACGCTCGACCTTGACCGCCCCATGGTCGGCCAGCTCTAGGGTGATGTCCTCAATGGAGTAGTCAACGAGTTCCCTCGCATAAACTACTCCTTTCACAAAGTTCATGGTAGAGTGCGGCGTCACACTCACCGGGGTGCCATGAAGTGTCCGAAGAGCACTTATCTTGGCCGCCTCGGCGGGATTCGCCGCATTCGCCAGAAGGCTCCCGTCCGAGAAACGGGTTACCTTCGGCTCTCTACCAATTGCACTAGCTAATCCTCTCCTCTGATGGATCATGTTGCCCTTGGACAACATGGTGCCATCAGTGGAGCGAATAACGAGGAAGCGTTTGAAGCCAGCGGGCTCGAAAACGCCAGGTAACCTCTGAATCAGGGGCCCCGATGTCATCGAGGCTCCGCCCTGTGCATTCTTGGTCTTAGTCGTAGTCATGGGCTCCGCACACGAGGGGGTAGAGGGGCCGGATGTGCCGATCTTGGCTTGGTCGCCTACCAAAGTGGCAGCAGACCCATCCGTCCCCGCAGCCCCCGCGGATGGAGAGGAGCCCCGAGTCTTCTTCGTCTTTTGAGTCTTTTTAGTCTTTTTCTTTTTAGGAGAGGAGGGCGGGGAATGAACCCGCTTTTCACCTCCGCCGGCAGAAGTCCCCAGGCCAGATGGACCAGCCTCAGCCAGGTCCCTCTCCGAAATGGAGAAGGTCCTGGTTGTCGTAGGGGCACCTGTCGGAGGAGATCCCTCCCCTCCTTCTACTGCCTCGGAGCCCTCAGCCATTTGAGGAGGACCTTGCATAGGGGCGGATTCGGGTTCGGTGCTTGGCGCCGAGCCCGAATTCCCCCCCATGGAAGGCCCTACCGTCTGGGGCTGGGTCTCCTCAAGGACCATGTCTATCACAGGAGGGGCCTCCAGTTGGCCATCCCCTCCCAGGACATCGCAGGTCCCCTTGGCAGTATTGTCACTAGTCAGGTGGTGTGGGGAGGCACAGGCCTTGACCCCAGCAAGGTTCAAAATTCTTGCCAGCAGGTCTTTTGAGGGAAGCGACCGAAGGGGCCTGGCTTCCCTCTCCCCCCTAAGGGGGTTTGCCCTACCGAGCCGCTTGCACGAGGGGCGGTCGGCAATGGGCTGCCTGCTGGCTTTCTTGGCAGTCCCCTTAGAAAGCAAAGGAGGGACTGCCGCTGGAGATAGGGAGGTGCCCGAAAGCACCTCCAGAGAAGGGGGTAAGGGGGAGTCCCCTACACCCGTAGGCGTAGGAGAGGAGTAAGCCTCCTCTCCGGTTAAAGAATTATGGAGGGTCCCTTGCGCAAGCACAAGGGGGGGGACCTCCATTTTCTCGGTGGAGCTGCCCGAGGGCGGCTCCGTAGATGTTTTTGGGGAAGTTGGGGGTTGGGGTTTTTGTTTTTTTTCATACATGGGCATGGTGACCCTCTTTTGATTACGGGACGCAATAGCTCATCACCTCTCGCAGTTGCCCGCACTGCGAGAGGTGCTTACAAGCCCGGCAGAGCCAGGCGCCGCCATTCGGGACCACCCCTCCCGCCTGGTGGCCTGGCAGTCCTTCGGCATGGCGGCTCCACCTTGGACACGGCGTAAAAAATATAGGTTGTGAAGAGGAGAGGAAAAGGGATGTGAGGAAGATGTGGGTGGGGATGAAGCAGGTTGTTAAAAAAACCCCATCCCGAACCGGAGCTGAGGGGTTAGGGAACAATGTCCCCTCCCCCCCTCAGCCCCGATCCGGGGTGGTTGGCTTGAGAAGAAGGTCAGCATTCTACCCTGTGAAATTAGAGGCTGACCAGAGAAAGTTGTGGGAGAGGTTGTATGAAAAGCGACGAGGTAGGGGAGAAATCGGGCTATCTGAAGGAAGGAAGAGAGGCTAAGCTGGGGCCGGACGGAGCGCTGGATCCCGTCAGCACGGCGGCCAGGATGGCAAATCGCCGCGCCCCTTACGGGGACGCGGGGTCCGAGATTGCGGTCCCATTCTCCTGGAGAACGGGAGGGGGGTCCTGCGAGAACTTGCCCCGAATCCTTTTGACTCGCTTCCACACCTCAGCTAAAGGGGTCTTCCCGTTAAGTGAAGACACGTATGCCCGCCAAGAAGAGCGGCGGGCGTGCTTCGAAATATACCGGAACCTAGCCCTAGCCCGACGAAATTCAGCGACAGTGAAATCGTTCGGGCGGCGCTTATAGCGCATGTAGGCATAACGCTTCTGTTTGAGGGCCGTCTCACACTCGGCCGACCACCATGGGAGTGGTCGGCGTGCAAAACGGCCAGACGTCCTAGGAATAGTAGTCAGGCCTACGGCGATGAGGTTGCCGGAGAAGAACTCAACAGCCTCATCTACCGACATAAACTCCTCGACTGAGATAGAGAATTCAGTCATTTCCTGAAATGCAGGCCACCGCGCCCGCGCCAAGCACCACCGAGGTGGTCTCTCAGGCGGTAGTTGCCCTGAAAATGATATTTGAATGGGAAAGTGATCACTACCATGGAGGTCATCGACCACCCCCCAATCAAAATCAGGCTGTGCATCCGAAGAGCACAAAGATAGGTCAAGGCAAGAAAATGAAGCGGTTCTCGGACAGTGATGCGTAAACTCATCCACGTTTAGGACACCCATCTCAAGCTCTTCGATCAGATCGGCAAGGACTTGTCCCCTGGGATTTATGGAGTAATCTCCCCAGAGAGGATGCCTGCCGTTCAGATCTCCAAGCAAGAGATAGGGCCTCGGCAACCGTGCCACGACGCGGCGGAAGTCCCCCGCGTCGAAGTCAGCTGACGGTGGAATGTACGCAGAAATGATAGTATACCTCCTATCCAGGTGCAGCTGCACAGCCACTGCCTGAAAGGAGGTATCTAAAGAGAAAGGAAGAACGGAGACATCATGCCGGGTGTAAACCGCGCATCCCCCAGCCCGGCCGTCCCGCGGTGGTGGGGTCGCAAGACCCTTATACCCCGGGAGGGCAGGCAGCGGGCACGCGCCTAGCATGGTCTCCTGCAAAAAAAATAGCTAACGGGGAACGGGACGAGACGAGCCTCCGCAGCTCCTCCCAGTTGGCCCGGAGTCCACGGCAATTCCATTGAAGGAATATGCCCTCCAGGCCTAGCTGGGAGGAGACGCGGGGGCCCTCCTCGAATTGAAGCCCCTCACGGGAATGGCCGTACGCTTCCCGGGGGCAGAACCCCGGGCGCTGTTGGCCGGACAAAGCGCTGAAGGCGCTGTCGCCTTCGAGGACTTATTGGGGGAGGTTGGGCTCGCCATGCGAGTCTTTTCCTCCCTCCGCCTCGAAACCTTAGGCGGGCGTTGCGGCTTGGGAGGCGGGGGGCCCTCTTTTCGAGGAACCACCGTCTCCGAGCCACTCGCTCCACCTCGGGGCGTGGGCGAAGGGGACGAAGCTCCTTTGTTGCTGTCCTCCTTTCGGGGAACAGCTTTAGGAACCCCGGAAGATGGCCTAGCGACCATCTTCAGGGGTGTTGCCTCCTGTGAGTCTAACGACTCTGTGAAGGCGCGTGGCCGTTTCGCCTTACGGGAAACGGTCACGCTGGGGGAAGAGGGGGGAGCCCTGGTATTAGCCGGGGCTGGGTGTGAACCCTTTTTGCCGCCAGCTCTACCAGGGGAGCGCCCGGGTGTAGTAGAGCCCGCAGAAGGGCTCCGAATGGGCGCGGAAACAACCGTTCTCGTTGGCCTGGATGGGCCAGGAGCAGAGGGTGCTTTTTTAACTATTGAGGCATATGACGTCCCAGGCAGAGCCGGGCGCGCCAGGACCAAGTCCTTAGCCTCGCGGAATGAGAGTCGATCCTGGGCCTGAACGGCCAGGATTTCTTTCTCAAGGAGATATGCACCACATTGCTTCGAAGAAGCAGGGTGCGGCTCTCCGCAATTGACACACTTGGCCACACACGATTTGGACTAATCGTGTGCGACCTTGGAGCAATTTACACAGACTTCGGGTGACCCCGATTTTGCACGTCTACATGATCGATTCGTGTGGCCGAAGCGGTGACAGTAATAGCACCGCCGCGGCAGTGGCACGAATGCCTTCACGCGGTAGCGGTACCAACCGGCACGCACCGACTCA
Source organism: Ceratothoa steindachneri (assembly GCA_963969495.1). NCBI lineage: Eukaryota > Metazoa > Arthropoda > Malacostraca > Isopoda > Cymothoidae > Ceratothoa > Ceratothoa steindachneri. The sequence goes on from OZ018327.1 coordinate 59,216,626, forward strand.
GGGAGCTTGTCACAGTCGAACGTGACGAAGAGTGTAGGGGTGGGTCTCGAGGCCCCTCCCTGTTTTCTCATCACACGTTCGACCTTGACCGCCCCATGGTCGGCCAGCTCTAGGGTGATGTCTTCTATGGAGTAGTCAACGAGTTCCCTCGCATAAACTACTCCTTTTACTAAGTTCATGGTAGAGTGCGGCGTCACACTCACCGGGGTGCCATGAAGTGTCTGAAGAGCACTTATCTTGGCCGCCTCGGCGGGATTCGCCGCATTCGCCAGAAGGCTGCCGTCCGAGAAACGGGTTACCTTCGGCTCTCTACCAATTGCACTAGCTAATCCTCTCCTCTGATGGATCATGTTGTCCTTGGACAACATGGTGCCATCAGTGGAGCGAATAACGAGGAAGTGTTTGAAGCCAGCGGGCTCGAAAACGCCAGGTAACCTTTGAATGAGGGGCCCCGATGTCATCGAGGCTCCGCCCTGTGCATTCTTCGTCTTAGTCTTGTTCAGGAGCTCCGCACACGAGGGGGTAGAGGGGCCGGATTTGCCGATCTTGGCTTGGTCGCCTACCAAAGTGGCAGCAGACCCATCCGTCCCCGCAGCCCCCGCGGATGGAGAGGAGCCCCGAGTCTTTTTCGTCTTTCTTGTCTTTTTCTTCTTTTTAGGAGAGGAGGGCGGGGAATGAACCCGCTTCTCACCCCCGCCGGTAGAAGCCCCCAGGCCAGATGGACCGGCCTCAGCCAGGTCCTTCTCTGAAATGGAGAAGGTCCCGGTGGGCGCAGGGGATTCATCCGGAGGAGATCCCTCCCCTCCTTGTCCTGCCTGAGAATCCACAGCCGTTTGATGAGGACCTTGCATAGGGGCGGATTCGGGTTCGGTGCTTGGCGCCAAGCCCGGATTCCCCCCCATGGAAGGCCCTACCGTCTGAGGCTGGTTTTCCTCAAGGACCATGTCTATCACAGGAGGGGCCTCCAGTTGGCCATCCCCTCCCAGGACATCGCAGGTCCCCTTGGCAGCGTCATAAGTCTTTAGTGGGGAGGCACAGGCCTTGACCCCGGCAATGTTTAATATTTTTGCCAGCAGGTCTTTTGAGGGAAGCGACCGAAGGGGCCTGGCTTCCCTCTCCCCCCTAAGGGGGTTTGCCCTACCGAGCCGCTTTGATGGGAAGCGGCTGGCTAAGGGCTGCCTGCTGGCTTTCTTGGCAGTCCCCTTGAAAAGAAAAGATGGGACTGCCGCTGGGAAAAGGGAGGTGCCCGAAAGCACCTCCAGAGAAGGGGGTGAGGGGGAGTCCCCTGCACCCGTAGGCGAAGGAGAGGAGTAAGCCTCCTCTCCGGTTAAAGAGGTATGGGGGGTCCCCTGCGCAAGCACAGGGGGGGGGGGACCTCCATCTTTTCTGTGGAGCTGCACGAGGGCGGCTCCGTTGTTGTTATAGGGGGAATTAAGGGGAGATGTTTTTTTGTTTCATCATTGGGCATGGTGACCCTCTTTGTTTTACGGGACGCAATCGCTCACCACCTCTTGCAGTAGCCCGCACTGCAAGAGGTGCTTACAGTCCCGGCAGAGCCAGGCGCCGCCATTTGGGACCACCCCTCCCGCCTGGTGGCCTGGCAGTCCTTCGGCATGGCGGCTCCACCTTGAACACGGCGTAAAACGGATAGATTTTGAAGACGAGAGGAAAAGGGATGTGAGGAAGGTATGGGTGGGGATGAAGCAGGTTGTTAAAAGCCAACCACCCCAGACCGGAGCTCAGGGGTTAGGGGACATTGTCCCCTCCCCCCTCAGCCCCGATCCGGGACGATTGGCTGAGAAGAAGGTCAGCTTCTACCCTGTGAAATTAGAGGCTGACCAGAGAAAGTTGTGGGAGAGGTTGTATAAAAAGCGACGATGTAGGATATGAATACAGGCTATCTGAAGGAAGGAAGAGAGGCTAAGCTGGGGCCGGACGGGGCGCTGGATCCCGTCAGCACGGCGGCCAGGATGGCAAATCGCCATGCCCCTTACGGGGCGGTTCTCGGACAGTGATGCGTAAACTCATCCACGTTTAGGACACCCATCTCAAGCTCTTCGATCAGATCGGCAAGGACTTGTCCCCTGGGATTTATGGAGTAATCTCCCCAGAGAGGATGCCTGCCGTTCAAATCTCCAAGCAAGAGATAGGGCCTCGGCAACCGTGCCACGACGCGGCGGAAGTCCCCCGCGTCGAAGTCAGCTGACGGTGGAATGTACGCAGAAATGATAGTATACCTCCTATCCAGGTGCAGCTGCACAGCCACTGCCTGAAAGGAGGTATCTAAAGAGAAAGGAAGAACGGAGACATCATGCCGGGTGTAAACTGCGCATCCCCCAGCCCGGCCATCCCGCGGTGGTGGGGTCGCAAGACCCTTATACCCCGGGAGGGCAGGGAGGGGGCACGCACCTAGCATGGTCTCCTGCAAAAAAATAGCTAACGGGGAACGGGACGAGACGAGCCTCCGCAGCTCCTCCCAGTTGGCCCGGATTCCACGGCAATTCCATTGAAGGAATATGCCCTCCAGGCCTAGCTCGGAGGAGACGCGGGGGCCCTCCTCGAATTGAAGACCCCCACGGGAATGGCCGTACGCTTCCCGGGGGCAGAACCCCGGGCGCTGTTGGCCGGACAAAGCGCTGAAGGCGCTGTCGCCTTCGAGGACTTATTGGGGGAGGTTGGGCTCGCTATGCGAGTCTTTTCCTCCCTCCGCCTCGAAACCTTAGGCGGGCGTTGCGGCTTGGGAGGCGGGGGGCCCTCTTTTAGAGGAACCACCGTCTCCGAACCACTCGCTCCACCTCGGGGCGTGGGCGAAGGAGCCGAAGCTCCTTTGTTGCTGTCCTCCTTTCGGGGGACAGCTTTAGGAACCCCTGAAGATGGCCTAGCGACCATCTTCAGGGGTGTTGCCTCCTGTGAGTCTAACGACTCTGTGGAGGCGCGTGGCCGTTTCGCCTTACGGGAAACGGTCACGCTGGGGGAAGAGGGGGGAGCCCTGGTTTTAGCCGGGGCAGGGTATGAGCCCTTTTTGCCGCCAGCTTTACCAGGGGAGCGCCCGGGTTGGGTAGAGCCCGCAGAAGGGCTCCGAATGGGCGCGGAAACAACCGTGCTCGTTGGCCTGGATGGGCCGGAAGCAGAGGGTGCCTTCTTAACTATTGAGGCATATGACGTCCCAGGCAGAGCCGGGCGCGCCAGGACCAAGTCCTTTGCCTCGCGGAATGAGAGTCGATCCTGGGCCTGAACGGCCAGGATTTCTTTCTCAAGGAGATATGCACCACATTGCTTCGAAGAAGCAGGGTGCGGCTCTCCGCAATTGACACACTTGGCCACACACGATTTGGACTTATCGTGTGCGACCTTCGAGCAATTTACACAGACTTCGGGTGACCCCGACTTTGCACGTCTACATGAGCGATTCGTATGGCCGAAGCGGTGACAGTAATAGCACCGCCGCGGAAGTGGCACGAATGCCTTCACGCGGTAGCGGTACCAACCGGCACGCACCGACTCAGGGAGCTTGTCACAGTCGAACGTGACGAAGAGTGTAGGGGTGGGTCTCGAGGCCCCTCCCTGTTTTCTCATCCCACGTTCGACCTTGACCGCCCCATGGTCGGCCAGCTCTAAGGTGATGTCCTCAATGGAGTAGTCAACGAGTTCCCTCGCATAAACTACTCCTTTCACAAAGTTCATGGTAGAGTGCGGCGTCACACTCACCGGGGTGCCATGAAGTGTCCGAAGAGCACTAATCTCAGCCGCCTCGGCGGGATTCGCCGCGTTCGCCAGAAGGCTCCCGTCCGAGAAACGGGTTACCTTCGGCTCTCTACCAATTGCACTAGCTAATCCTCTCCTCTGATGGATCATGTTGCCCTTGGACAACATGGTGCCATCAGTGGAGCGAATAACGAGGAAGCGTTTGAAGCCAGCGGGCTCGAAAACGCCAGGTAACCTCTGAATCAGGGGCCCCGATGTCATCGAGGCTCCGCCCTGTGCACTCTTGGTAGTAGTCTTCTTTGTCAGGGGCTCCGCAACCGGGGGTGCAGAGGGGGCGGATGTGCCGATCTTGGCTTGGTCGCTTGCCAGAGTGGCAGCAGACCCATCCGTCCCCGCAGCCCCCGCGGATGGAGAGGAGCCCCGAGTCTTTTTCGTCTTTTTAGTCTTTTTCTTTTTCTTTTTCGGAGAGGAGGGCGGGGAATCAACCCGCTTTTCACCTCCGCCGGCAGAAGTCCCCAGGCGAGATGGACCAGCCTCAGCCAGGTCCCTCTCCGAAATGGAGAAGGTCCTGGTTGTCGTAGGGGCACCTGTCGGAGGAGATCCCTCCCCTCCTTCTACTGCCTCGGAGCCCTCAGCCATTTGAGGAGGACCTTGCATAGGGGCGGATTCGGGCTCGGTGCTTGGCGCCGAGCCCGAATTCCCCCCCATGGAAGGCCCTACCGTCTGGGGCTGGGTCTCCTCAAGGACCATGTCTATCACAGGAGGGGCCTCCAATTGGCCATCCCCTCCCAGGACATCGCAGGTCCCCTTGGCAGTGTCGCCAGTCTTGTATGGGGAGGCACAGGCCTTGACCCTGGCAAGGTTTAATATTTTTGCCAGCAGGTCTTTTGAGGGAAGCGACCGAAGGGGCCTGGCTTCCCTCTCCCCCCTAAGGGGGTTTTCCCTACCGAGCCGCTTTGATGGGGAGCGGCTGGCTAAGGGCTGCCTGCTGGCTTTCTTGGCAGTCCCCTTGAAAAGAAAAAATGGGACTGCCGCTGGGAAAAGGGAGGTGCCCGAAAGCACCTCCAGAGAAGGGGGTGAGGGGGAGTCCCCTGCACCCGTAGGCGAAGGAGAGGAGTAAGCCTCCTCTCCGGTTAGAGAAATATGGAGGGTCCCCTGTGCAAGCACAGGGGGGGGGGACCTCCATTTTTTCGGTGGAGCTGCCCAAGGGCGGCTCCGTCGATGAGCAAGGGGGAGTTAAAGGGGTTTGGGTTTTTTTTTTGGTTGTTCATCTATGGGCATGGTGACCCTATTTTTGCCACGGGACGCAATAGCTCATCACCCCTCGCAGTAGCCCGCACTGCGAGAGGTGCTTACAAGCCCGGCAGAGCTAGGCGCCGCCATTCGGGACCACCCCTCCCGCCTGGTGGCCTGGCAGTCCATCGGCATGGCGGCTCCACCTTGGACACGGCGTAAAAAAAGATAGATTTTGAAGAGGAGAGGAAAAGGGATGTGAGGAAGGTATGGGTGGGGATGAAGCAGGTAGTTAAAAACCAGCCACCCCAGACCGGAGCTCAGGGGTTAGGGAACATTGTCCCCCACCCCCTCAGCCCCGATGCGGGACGGTTGGCTGAAAGGAAGGTCAGCATCTACCCTGTGAAATTAGAGGCTGACCAGAGAAAGTTGTGGGAGAGGTTGTGTGAAAAGAGAGGAAACAAGTGTTTTGAAGGAGGGAAGAGAGGCTAAGCTGGGGCCGGACGGGGTGCTGAGTCTCGTCAGCACGGCGGCCAGGATAGAAAATCGCCGCGCCCCTTACGGGGTTTTTGTATACGAGTATATACTGGGGCAATGCGCCCCCCAGACCCCCCCAATTGATTGAAACTCAGGATCATCGCAGGGTAGTCTCCCACGAGCAGTCCCCTTGAATTCACTGGGTTTTTTTTCCACCCCAACAGCTTTTTACTGGCAGAAAAACCTAACCTAATAACAAACAATACTTACTTGTATATGTTTCTTGATTAGTTTATGCACCTCTAGATAATCTTAAAGTATTCACGCGTTTATACAAAATAAAACCGAATTCGAATAACGAAGGAAGCACATGGAGAGCACGAAAACGCCATAACGAAACAAGAACATTTATAAGCTACGACGTTGCCAGTAAGAAGCTGTTATCGTTCGCAGCAAACAAAAAATACGAAAACAAAACAAAAAAAAACAATAAAAGACATCAAGAAACCTTACCTAACTTATAAAAAAACTATAAATGAGCAGAGCGCAGATATTTAGTAAATAATAGACTAAAAGTTACAGATCCACAAAACAACAAAAAATATAACGCTGTGATTGGTCACATCTGAAGCTACCGTCGGACGTCATAAGAGATATATTGTAGCCTACTAACAGCGCCACTACCGTGCGCCCCGAATCTGAAGTATTACCGGACTGGGTCCCTGAGGTGACCCAGCCTCAGATGGTAGGGCCTTCGATTGGGTCAAGCCTGGGATCGGTGCCAAGCACTGAACCCAACTCCACCCCTGTGCAAGGCACTCCTTAGACTGCTCGGGCCCCTGAGGCCTTACAAGAAGAGGAGGAATCTCCCTTCCCGGCTGGTGCCCTTATGACAGCCAAGACCTTCTCCATTTCAGAGAGGGATCTTGCGGAGGCCGGTCTATCTGGCCTTGGGCCTCCTACTAGCGGAGAGAAGCGGGTTCATTCCCCGTCCTCCTCTCCTAAAAAGGAAAAAAACAAGAAAAAGACTAAGAAGACTCGGGGCTCCTCTCCTTCCGCGGGAGCCACGGTAAAGGAAGAGTCTGCTCCCGTTTCGGTAAGCAAGCGAGCCAAGAACGGCACGCCCGGCCCGTTGCTCCCACAGGTAGGGAGTACCAGACGAAGACCAGAACTATGCAGAGCGGAGCCTCGAATACATCGGGGTCCCCCATTCAGAGGCTACCTGACGTTTTCGAGCCCACTGGCTTAAAACATTTCCTTGTTATTCACTCCACTGATGGCATCATGTTGGCTAAGGGCAACATGATCCATCGGTGGAGAGCTCGCACCGTTTCCTAGGTCTTGTATTTGACCCACGCCTCACCTGAGAGGCTTATATTCGCAGCCTTAGGGTCTCTTTTACCCGCGCCATGGATATTCTTCGTTCCGTGACGTTCAGTACATGGGGCGCTGATAGAGCTACTGCCTTACTTTTTTATCGACCCTTTGTTCGTTCGAATCTCGACTACGGATGCGAGTTTTATGCACCCGCAGCCGACCGTGATTTGCTAAAGGTGGACTCGATCCACCACACCGGCCTTCGCCTTGCGACCGGTGCCTTCCGCATGTCCCCCATAGAAGCGCCATCCCAGCTCCTCCCTTAGTCGCTAAAAGCTCTCACTGCATCCGCAGCTGATCTCTAAAGTGCCAATGCCATTGAGAGACTCCACTGATATCCTAAACTCCTTCGAGAACTCGGTATATCCCTCGGGCCGGTGGCACCCCTCGTTTTGGACATCTTTAAAGCACATCTAGTGTCACGCTGGAACCGTGCCAGTGTATACGGATGGCTCCAAGTCCAATGGGGAGGTCGGTTTCCATTCTGTTTGAAGTTATCCCCTCTACCAGGACCTGGGTCTGTCTTCACGGCCGAGTTTGTTACAATACACCGCTCGGTGCTGGAGATATACGACGTGCCCGGCTCGGAAACCCGATTATGACTCATAGCGACTCACAAAGCGCCCTGAGTGCTCTTGGGGCATTGGAATCTCCACATCTCCTGGTTCGCGATATCCGTGACGTCATGGTTTTGGCTAGCCGGGCGGATATCGAGATTATCTTCTGCTGGGTCCCTGGACATATAGGAATTGCCGGGAATGAGGGCGTCAAAGAGTCCGCGAGGACTGGGCGACCGGACCAGCGTTTCACTCTTCCTCACACCGATTACATAGCAGGAATACGGGCAGCTCTACGAGATGGTTGGCAAAGAAGATGGGAGAGAGTCGAGGCAATGTTACATGCCATTGCGCCATGACTGTTCCCATGGACTCCCCCCTCACCCCCTCCCATGCCGCGGCATTTCAGGTTACTTGCTGTGCGTCTCTGAATTGGACACACTCGCGGGACGCACCGCCATTTGATGGAGCGCTCGCCAGCGCCCTATTGCGAAGACTGCGTTGTCCCCCAGACTGTTCGGCACATTCTTGTTGAATGTCCCAGTCTGGGTGATCTTCGCGAACGTTATCTGTCCCGGTACCGGGACGAGCGGGCTCGCTACCACTTGTCCCTTGTACTCGGGACTAGTTCGTGCACACAGACTTGGGGACTATACGACTTTTTAGAGGAGGCTGGCCTCCTCGACTCTCTTTGACTCTTTGTTGTAGGTCGCGTGTTCCTGCGCCAGCGGGAAGCGGGCCTTCCCCCGACACAGAACGCGCTTCCTTAATTTTTTGCTCGACTTGTTTTTGTTGTTGTTTATTGTTTCTTAGCCTTTGTTTCTCTTTTATCTTTTTGTTTTTGTGAATTTTTAGTTATTTTTAATTTATTCTACTTTTAGGATGTAGCCAATTACGGCGACCTTTTGCCCAAGTAGGCTTTGGCCAATGTTTGGGAAAAAAATCTTTCCTTACGTAGATATCTGCTCTATCCCCCTTATAAAATCTTTCAAAACCCATATCTTCTCTTATCGCATAAACCCTGAGCGCGCACACACACGCACACACACACACACACACACACATATATATATATATATATATATATATATATATATATATATATATATATATATATATATATATATATATATATATATACCGAAGAGGTAGTTGTTCCTTGGGAACTGATTTCGTAGGTGATCGCACTAAACATTTATTTTCCGGACGTTTCGGACATTAACAATGACCATTTTCAGCGGATTGAACTCTAAGACGAATACAAGAAATTATAAGAATTAGATGACAAAATTGCAAAAATAGCGCACACAATTCAATATTAGTTATAATATGAAAAATAAGGAAAACTCAACAAGAGAGGGAACAGAAATGAAACCAGAATGATAAGCAAGTAGTTAAATATAAGTTAATTTATGGATATATGATATTGAAAAATATGTTAAAAACAGTTGAATGCAAGGAATAAAGCGATCGATAAATACGAGTTTAACCAAGAAAGGAAAATTTAAAATTTGAAACTAAATTAAAAAACAAATATGAATAATAAACATTAATTAAACTAAATAGGAATAAAATAAATTTGTGTTTAAAGTAATACCCGAAAAAATTGTAAGGATCAGGGCAAACAATGAAAAATGAAAGGCAAGTATAAAATTAAATAGCCAGGAATCCGAAACGAAAACAAAAAGCAAAGGAAACAGTTCAATATAAGTGAAAATACAAATATATGATAATGAAAAATATAGATAAAAAACGGTTAAATACAGGGGGGTAAAGGTAATTCAAACGATCAATAAATGCGAGTAAACTAGGAAACGAAAGTTTAAAACTTAATAAAGCAAAAGTGAAGCAAAAAAATAAGAATGCAAGAATATGAAACTAAGGGAAAACTTTTATATACAAGATCATTTAGATACAAAGGGGACAAATATTTAAAATAAACACAAAGAATAAAAATGAAACTGAGAACTTTTTAGACAGAAATTAATCTTTTGTTTGAGCTGATGATATCGACTGATTACTATGATCGGGACTAGCCAGGATTAAAGCTATGTAGGGGGAGCTGCCCAAGGGCGGCTCCGTCGATGAGCAAGGGGGAGGACCTTGCATAGGGGCGGATTCGGGCTCGGTGCTTGGCGCCGAGCCCGAATTCCCCCCCATGGAAGGCCCTACCGTCTGGGGCTGGGTCTCCTCAAGGACCATGTCTATCACAGGAGGGGCCTCCAATTGGCCATCCCCTCCCAGGACATCGCAGGTCCCCTTGGCAGTGTCGCCAGTCTTGTATGGGGAGGCACAGGCCTTGACCCTGGCAAGGTTTAATATTTTTGCCAGCAGGTCTTTTGAGGGAAGCGACCGAAGGGGCCTGGCTTCCCTCTCCCCCCTAAGGGGGTTTTCCCTACCGAGCCGCTTTGATGGGGAGCGGCTGGCTAAGGGCTGCCTGCTGGCTTTCTTGGCAGTCCCCTTGAAAAGAAAAAATGGGACTGCCGCTGGGAAAAGGGAGGTGCCCGAAAGCACCTCCAGAGAAGGGGGTGAGGGGGAGTCCCCTGCACCCGTAGGCGAAGGAGAGGAGTAAGCCTCCTCTCCGGTTAGAGAAATATGGAGGGTCCCCTGTGCAAGCACAGGGGGGGGGACCTCCATTTTTTCGGTGGAGCTGCCCAAGGGCGGCTCCGTCGATGAGCAAGGGGGAGTTAAAGGGGTTTGGGTTTTTTTTTTGGTTGTTCATCTATGGGCATGGTGACCCTATTTTTGCCACGGGACGCAATAGCTCATCACCCCTCGCAGTAGCCCGCACTGCGAGAGGTGCTTACAAGCCCGGCAGAGCTAGGCGCCGCCATTCGGGACCACCCCTCCCGCCTGGTGGCCTGGCAGTCCATCGGCATGGCGGCTCCACCTTGGACACGGCGTAAAAAAAGATAGATTTTGAAGAGGAGAGGAAAAGGGATGTGAGGAAGGTATGGGTGGGGATGAAGCAGGTAGTTAAAAACCAGCCACCCCAGACCGGAGCTCAGGGGTTAGGGAACATTGTCCCCCACCCCCTCAGCCCCGATGCGGGACGGTTGGCTGAAAGGAAGGTCAGCATCTACCCTGTGAAATTAGAGGCTGACCAGAGAAAGTTGTGGGAGAGGTTGTGTGAAAAGAGAGGAAACAAGTGTTTTGAAGGAGGGAAGAGAGGCTAAGCTGGGGCCGGACGGGGTGCTGAGTCTCGTCAGCACGGCGGCCAGGATAGAAAATCGCCGCGCCCCTTACGGGGTTTTTGTATACGAGTATATACTGGGGCAATGCGCCCCCCAGACCCCCCCAATTGATTGAAACTCAGGATCATCGCAGGGTAGTCTCCCACGAGCAGTCCCCTTGAATTCACTGGGTTTTTTTTCCACCCCAACAGCTTTTTACTGGCAGAAAAACCTAACCTAATAACAAACAATACTTACTTGTATGTGTTTCTTGATTAGTTTATGCACCTCTAGATAATCTTAAAGTATTCACGCGTTTATACAAAATAAAACCGAATTCGAATAACGAAGGAAGCACATGGAGAGCACGAAAACGCCATAACGAAACAAGAACATTTATAAGCTACGACGTTGCCAGTAAGAAGCTGTTATCGTTCGCAGCAAACAAAAAATACGAAAACAAAACAAAAAAAAACAATAAAAGACATCAAGAAACCTTACCTAACTTATAAAAAAACTATAAATGAGCAGAGCGCAGATATTTAGTAAATAATAGACTAAAAGTTACAGATCCACAAAACAACAAAAAATATAACGCTGTGATTGGTCACATCTGAAGCTACCGTCGGACGTCATAAGAGATATATTGTAGCCTACTAACAGCGCCACTACCGTGCGCCCCGAATCTGAAGTATTACCGGACTGGGTCCCTGAGGTGACCCAGCCTCAGATGGTAGGGCCTTCGATTGGGTCAAGCCTGGGATCGGTGCCAAGCACTGAACCCAACTCCACCCCTGTGCAAGGCACTCCTTAGACTGCTCGGGCCCCTGAGGCCTTACAAGAAGAGGAGGAATCTCCCTTCCCGGCTGGTGCCCTTATGACAGCCAAGACCTTCTCCATTTCAGAGAGGGATCTTGCGGAGGCCGGTCTATCTGGCCTTGGGCCTCCTACTAGCGGAGAGAAGCGGGTTCATTCCCCGTCCTCCTCTCCTAAAAAGGAAAAAAACAAGAAAAAGACTAAGAAGACTCGGGGCTCCTCTCCTTCCGCGGGAGCCACGGTAAAGGAAGAGTCTGCTCCCGTTTCGGTAAGCAAGCGAGCCAAGAACGGCACGCCCGGCCCGTTGCTCCCACAGGTAGGGAGTACCAGACGAAGACCAGAACTATGCAGAGCGGAGCCTCGAATACATCGGGGTCCCCCATTCAGAGGCTACCTGACGTTTTCGAGCCCACTGGCTTAAAACATTTCCTTGTTATTCACTCCACTGATGGCATCATGTTGGCTAAGGGCAACATGATCCATCGGTGGAGAGCTCGCACCGTTTCCTAGGTCTTGTATTTGACCCACGCCTCACCTGAGAGGCTTATATTCGCAGCCTTAGGGTCTCTTTTACCCGCGCCATGGATATTCTTCGTTCCGTGACGTTCAGTACATGGGGCGCTGATAGAGCTACTGCCTTACTTTTTTATCGACCCTTTGTTCGTTCGAATCTCGACTACGGATGCGAGTTTTATGCACCCGCAGCCGACCGTGATTTGCTAAAGGTGGACTCGATCCACCACACCGGCCTTCGCCTTGCGACCGGTGCCTTCCGCATGTCCCCCATAGAAGCGCCATCCCAGCTCCTCCCTTAGTCGCTAAAAGCTCTCACTGCATCCGCAGCTGATCTCTAAAGTGCCAATGCCATTGAGAGACTCCACTGATATCCTAAACTCCTTCGAGAACTCGGTATATCCCTCGGGCCGGTGGCACCCCTCGTTTTGGACATCTTTAAATGCCAGTGTATACGGATGGCTCCAAGTCCAATGGGGAGGTCGGTTTCCATTCTGTTTGAAGTTATCCCCTCTACCAGGACCTGGGTCTGTCTTCACGGCCGAGTTTGTTACAATACACCGCTCGGTGCTGGAGATATACGACGTGCCCGGCTCGGAAACCCGATTATGACTCATAGCGACTCACAAAGCGCCCTGAGTGCTCTTGGGGCATTGGAATCTCCACATCTCCTGGTTCGCGATATCCGTGACGTCATGGTTTTGGCTAGCCGGGCGGATATCGAGATTATCTTCTGCTGGGTCCCTGGACATATAGGAATTGCCGGGAATGAGGGCGTCAAAGAGTCCGCGAGGACTGGGCGACCGGACCAGCGTTTCACTCTTCCTCACACCGATTACATAGCAGGAATACGGGCAGCTCTACGAGATGGTTGGCAAAGAAGATGGGAGAGAGTCGAGGCAATGTTACATGCCATTGCGCCATGACTGTTCCCATGGACTCCCCCCTCACCCCCTCCCATGCCGCGGCATTTCAGGTTACTTGCTGTGCGTCTCTGAATTGGACACACTCGCGGGACGCACCGCCATTTGATGGAGCGCTCGCCAGCGCCCTATTGCGAAGACTGCGTTGTCCCCCAGACTGTTCGGCACATTCTTGTTGAATGTCCCAGTCTGGGTGATCTTCGCGAACGTTATCTGTCCCGGTACCGGGACGAGCGGGCTCGCTACCACTTGTCCCTTGTACTCGGGACTAGTTCGTGCACACAGACTTGGGGACTATACGACTTTTTAGAGGAGGCTGGCCTCCTCGACTCTCTTTGACTCTTTGTTGTAGGTCGCGTGTTCCTGCGCCAGCGGGAAGCGGGCCTTCCCCCGACACAGAACGCGCTTCCTTAATTTTTTGCTCGACTTGTTTTTGTTGTTGTTTATTGTTTCTTAGCCTTTGTTTCTCTTTTATCTTTTTGTTTTTGTGAATTTTTAGTTATTTTTAATTTATTCTACTTTTAGGATGTAGCCAATTACGGCGACCTTTTGCCCAAGTAGGCTTTGGCCAATGTTTGGGAAAAAAATCTTTCCTTACGTAGATATCTGCTCTATCCCCCTTATAAAATCTTTCAAAACCCATATCTTCTCTTATCGCATAAACCCTGAGCGCGCACACACACGCACACACACACACACACACACACACACATATATATATATATATATATATATATATATATATATATATATATATATATATATATATATATATATATATATATATATATATATATATATATATATATATATATACCGAAGAGGTAGTTGTTCCTTGGGAACTGATTTCGTAGGTGATCGCACTAAACATTTATTTTCCGGACGTTTCGGACATTAACAATGACCATTTTCAGCGGATTGAACTCTAAGACGAATACAAGAAATTATAAGAATTAGATGACAAAATTGCAAAAATAGCGCACACAATTCAATATTAGTTATAATATGAAAAATAAGGAAAACTCAACAAGAGAGGGAACAGAAATGAAACCAGAATGATAAGCAAGTAGTTAAATATAAGTTAATTTATGGATATATGATATTGAAAAATATGTTAAAAACAGTTGAATGCAAGGAATAAAGCGATCGATAAATACGAGTTTAACCAAGAAAGGAAAATTTAAAATTTGAAACTAAATTAAAAAACAAATATGAATAATAAACATTAATTAAACTAAATAGGAATAAAATAAATTTGTGTTTAAAGTAATACCCGAAAAAATTGTAAGGATCAGGGCAAACAATGAAAAATGAAAGGCAAGTATAAAATTAAATAGCCAGGAATCCGAAACGAAAACAAAAAGCAAAGGAAACAGTTCAATATAAGTGAAAATACAAATATATGATAATGAAAAATATAGATAAAAAACGGTTAAATACAGGGGGGTAAAGGTAATTCAAACGATCAATAAATGCGAGTAAACTAGGAAACGAAAGTTTAAAACTTAATAAAGCAAAAGTGAAGCAAAAAAATAAGAATGCAAGAATATGAAACTAAGGGAAAACTTTTATATACAAGATCATTTAGATACAAAGGGGACAAATATTTAAAATAAACACAAAGAATAAAAATGAAACTGAGAACTTTTTAGACAGAAATTAATCTTTTGTTTGAGCTGATGATATCGACTGATTACTATGATCGGGACTAGCCAGGATTAAAGCTATGTAGGGGGAGGGGGGGGATTTGGTTGGTTGTATGTTTCTTTATTTGACTATATAGTGAACAATTTGAGGGATGAGGAATAATCATTAAATTCTGGGTTTACTTGTTTAATGAAAAGTGATTCGAGAATTTTTAAATCCAGAGAAGAGGAAGCGGAAGGTAATAAACTAAAAGAATCAGGGTCGAGCGGGTGGTTAAGATTTTGAGAGTGTTCTCTTATTGAAGAGTGTTCAGGTTTAGAGGTAGGAATGCTAGTTCTATATGATACTTCCATATGCTTAGCAATCCTACATTTTAATTGTAGACTAGTTTGGCCTACATAGCGACTTTGGCAAATCGCACACGTAAATTTATAAATAATGGAGGATCGCAAGTATAATGGGAGTGATTCCTTGTTTCGAAAGAAAGAATTGATGGAAAGGGGACTAGAATTAATAAGAAAGAACTGGCATTAAGGAAAGTACTTATTAATAATCGTGAGTAAATTTTATTGAATTTAGTGGTCAAATGTTGAAGATATGGAAGCATCATGAATATGTTTTGTTTAGGGACTGTAGTTGGTTGGATTCGGTGAGAAATTATTTTTGATAAGAACTTAGAGGTTAATCTATCAAATGTGGTCTGGGAAGAAAGTAAAGTTGAAAAAGTTCCTAAGATATTGTATTTCAGAATCAAAGAAACACCAATTTGAGACAAATCTTGTACGCTATTTGTATACGGCTTTTGATGCTGGCAAGTTTAAAAAGTGTAGGAGTGCAACTAAAGAAATGGGTGCCAAGTGTGGTGGTAGTGGGTTTCGGTAAACTAAGGTACTGAATCTGGAGCCAATTTTTGTAACTATGACGTCAAGAAAAGAGATTTTATTGTTTGTTTCTGTTTCCATTGAAAATTTAATATTAGGGTGTTGTTGATTTAAGTAATTAAAAAATAAAGGGGCATGGTCTTTGTGTTTAAAGATGAGGAGGCAGTCGTTCACATATCTCTTAGACACTATCGGCTTAAATTCAGCAAGACAGTTCGCTAACCAGTTTTTTTCAAGGTAACAAAGAAAAGTGTTTGCAAAGCTGGGACCTAATGGAGAGCCCATGGCCATCCCATCGGGTTGAAGGTACAGAATCTCATTAAAAAGGAACAATGTATTTTCTATTGCCTATTTTAAGAGAGTTGAAAAAAGAGACTTGGTTAAACCTAAAACGTTATCTTTGTATTGGTAAAGGGTATTCGTTATGATTTTACGAGTTTCCCGGACAGGAACGTTTGTAAACAATGACTCCACATCGATAGAAGTCATCAACGTGTTGTTTAAATCTAATTGCAAAACGAAGTTTACCAATTCAAATGAATCTTGCAAGGGTGAAATCATTGTGAGTGAGTGAGTCAATGATGGGGACTAAAAACTTAGCTAGGTTAAAGTTTGGGGTATAGATGGCGGATAATATTGGACAGAGAGGTATTCTTACATTGTGAATTTTGCGTAAGCCATATATAATACCAGGGGATGTACCAGATGCAAATAATTGGTGGTAAAAGTCGCAGAGAATATTTCTCTTTTTTAAAGAACGCAAAAGAAATTTCATTTTGTCTTCAATTTTCAAAATATATTTAGAAGGATCTGTATCAAGTTTAGAAAATTTAGATGTGTCCGAAAGAATAGATTGCATTTTAGAGATATGGTCAGTCTGATTCAAAATGACGACCACTTTACCTTTATACGGTTTGCATATCACAATGCAACGATCCTTACGAAGGTTGGATAGGATTCTAAAATCTTTAAAATTGAATTCAGGGCAGAAAACTTTAAAGCTATTGTATTTATAATAAAATATGTAAGCCAAATACTTGATATCATCTCTGAAATTAGAGACTGATTTTAACATCGGGAGAGGATTAAGTTGGAAGAGTTTTTCGAAATACAAAAAATAATGACAGAAGTCTAATTTAAAGAATGAGTCTCAATTCTAGTCCCAGAGACAGGATACGTTTTTTGCTTGAGGGGTCATAACTTTGTTAGAAGCATTAAAGATCACTTCATCTCTCGAATAGTTTAAGTTTAAATTAATACCCAAGTTTAAGACTTTGGCGAGCTAAGGTTGCAGAAGTAAACTTATCGGCTTCTCTCCGTATAAAAATATATAAAGTTGCGAAATCCAACAAAGAAACAAGATTTTAGAGACAAGGAGGAACGAGTCAAAGCTAAAGATAATTTTGACACGAGACGTTGTTTATGGCGAATCTCTTGTAAAAGTAATTTAGAAGTCCAAGACTTGTAGAACTCACCATTCATTAAAATGGATCTTTAGAGTTTGAAACGCAGAAACTGCGGAATGTAGTTGTAGTTCTTACATGTTGAAAGGAAGAGGACATAAAGTTTTGCTTTCTCCAATTTCTTGAGGGTGGTCTCTAAGAAGCAGAATCGCCGGGCTAAGTCTTCATTGTATCTTTTCCTTAATGTCCGATGAGAGAGTTGTTCCTTGGGAACCGAATTCGTAGGAGGAAAATGAAGACCCACGTGATAGCTCCGAGCATTTATTTTCCGGACGTTTCGGACATTAACAATGACCATTTTCAGCGGATTGAACTCTAATACGAATACAAGAAATTATAAGAATTAGATGACAAAATTGCAAAAATACCACACACAATTCAATATTAGTTACAATATGAAAAATAAGGAAAACTCAACAAGAGAGGTAACAGAGATGAAACCAGAATGATAAGCAAGTAGTTAAATATAGGTTAATTTATGGATATATGATATTGAAAAATATGTTAAAAACAGATGAATGCAAGGAATAAAGAGATCGATAAATACGTGTTTAAACAAGAAAGGAAAATTTAAAATTTGAAACTAAATTAAACAACAAATATGAATAATAAACATAAATCAAACTCATTTTTTATTGTTCGCCCTTCTCTTACAATTTTTTCGGGTATTACAGAAACCAGATGTCCACGGCCGTTAAAATAGAGGAAAAAAACATCAAGGAGATTATTAACCGTAACATCAAGGTTAAAAATCAAACGGTTAAAATTCAACTCATCATTTATTATAAAACAACAAAAGCCAGCAATCTCCTGATGAAAAACAACATCTGCCTGAACTCCTCGAATAAAGAGTCAACCAACATAGTTTACGAGTTCATCTGTCCCGATAAAGACTGTAAACTTTATAAAAACTCAAAATATATTGGCATGACAACCACTACACTTTCGAGACGTTTAACAATGCATCTACAGAGCGGAGGGCCTAAGAATCATATGGAGAGTGCCCATAATATTAAACTAACGAGAGAGATGCTCGTTGATAACACCATTATTAAAAGAAAAGAGGTTAATAAAGCGAGGCTGAACATCTTAGAAGCCATATTAATAAATGAAGATAAGCCGGCCATCAACAGTCAAGCGACAAGCTGGAATCGCACATTAAAACTATTTTAAAATTCCACTCACAGGAGTGGCCCATTTCCTCTAACGTTACATTTAACCAAGGCAGAATAAATACCCCTTAAAAATCGTTTTCTTTCACTCTGTCAGATCCTCACTCCACTCATTACATCGGTTAAGAAGGCAAAAACATTTCGAAACGCTCCGAAGATGATCGAATAAGATCGAAAGCTTAGCAATGTAGTTTGTTTTTTACCAAACACATTCATTTAAAAGAGAGATCAATACAGGACAAGTGACCCCCATCTACAAAATTGAATAAAAAAGATGGTTAGAAGAAGAGAAAATTGCCAAAGGAAATTAATTAAGGCGAAATACACAATGGTCTTTAACAAATTTTGCACACACACACATATATATATATATATATATATATATATATATATATATATGTACACACACACACACTACCATTTCGTTCGATACATAAATTAAAACTGTTTATTCAGATGTACATTATTCATCGACGCGACAATTTTCCTACAAACTTGATACATTTGAGGGATAATGTAGAGGTACCGAATTATCACCACATTCAGTATATTCCTATCATAGGTATAATATACAATAGAATTTGGTGTGAAATTTCCTTTCAAACCTAATGTTTAACCATTCCCCTCCCCCCAACCAATGCATTTCAGGTTCTTAGCATCATAATTACAAGTTTGTTTGTTTTGTTTTTTTAAAGGGGCTTTCTGGCGACTGCCCACTTGGGCATCACTTGGGCATAAGTCGCTGCAAACAAACGGCCCAGTTCTACGCTACTTTAAAATAAAAAAATTAAAAAAAAAAGGTAAACAGGGAAGATGACAATTAGGAAGCAAGCTCGGGGGGAAGGTCCCCTCCACCCGGCGCAGGAGAGTGCGACGTACAAAGAAAACCAATAACAAAAAACAAAAAAGCGTAATTAAATAAAAGGGAGAAGGCCGGCCTCCTCCCAAAAGTCAACAAGTCCACCACTCAGTGTGCACGCACTCGTCCCGAATACAAGGGACAGGCGGTAGCGACCCCGCCCATCTCGGTACCGGGACAGGTGTCGTGCGCGAAGATCACCCAGACTTCGACATTCGACAAGAATGTGCCGAACAGTCTGGAGGCAATTACATGAGAATGAGAATTTTATCTATTAGAGTAGGTGGATCAGATGTGTCAATTCAGCCGAAGCTAGAGTGTGGCAACGTCATCAGACGTCCTCTTAATTATTTATGTAATTATTTAAATGCCTTTAATTGCTTTCATTTAATATCTGCCTGTGCATATTAGTGCATTTTGTTTGAAGTGCTTAAGACACCTTGAGCTTTTCAAATGCACACTCTCACACTATCGCGCCACTTTGAAGGCTTCTGAGTACACCTGAAGATCGGCGGCGCGACCGATGGGACGCAAAATATTTCGTTCCTGTTCCAATATGTTTCACCTTTTTGGAGTAAATTCAAGGGGACTGCTCGTGGGGGAGATATCACTGCGCCCCTCCCCCCTACGATGATCGTGAGTTTGTCAATTGAGAGGGGTCTGGTGGTCACATCCCCCAGTATATAATCATAATTGTTTATAGAATAATGTTCTAACGTTTATTTTTAACTGTTTTTTATTTAACCAAACGCGCATGAATATTGATGCGCGGGTGAACGAAACATAAACGCCACTTAGTGTCGTTTCGGATGAAAACCCCCCACTTTTTCGGGCGCGCCGCCGATCTTCAAGTTTACCGGCTTCTGACCTCTAGCAGATAATAAAAGGAAGTAGAGAAAGTGGTGAGGTAAAGGAAAATGAAATGTGACTTGGGCAGTAATGATATTCCCGAACAACATTAGTGCCCAAGTCACATTTTAGATGGACAGAGAAATATCATACATTTTATAAAGGTACATTTTACATTTTCCCCTGGGACCTAGGGTATGGCGTTTGCCACATCCAATTGACGCCACTGAAGTGGATTTACAAACTGTGCAAGGATCAAAATGAAAATAAGTCCCGAATTAAAAGCTCTGATCAAAATGAGATGGAGATGCATAAATTGCCTACTAAAAATAAATTGGCCCTTAAAAATTCCACGAAACGATATCAAATTTACTCCTATCCTAAAAAAATAGGAAGTCTGAAAAGAGAGAAAATGGGAGCACTGTTTACGCAGGATAAGGTTGTGTTTTGTTAACATTATCACGATTAACCGATTCGATTATTATGATCTATTTTGCGAAGTCAACTGGAAGCTCTCTGCAAAGCTGATCATAATTAACTCGTAAAGTTAACAGCGTAAATTGATCGTTTGCAGGATTCTGCGACATTATCTGGGCCATCGTTGGGGACTTTGGGGGCGGAAATGATGGCTTTTGTTTGCGGACGGTAAGTTAGGCAGTTTCAGCTCTTCTTTAAAGTACTTAATGTCAACGTTGAGGATTATGAGAATGGTAGTTTATTTGATTTACCTCCCAAAGTGTTCGAATACTGCCCGGTCATAGTTACCTTTTGGAGGAGTTCGGTTATATACTCTGGAGCTGCGAGTGGAAGCTCCTTTTCTGAATTTCTCTTTTCGTAATTTCTCTTTTCTTAATTTCCTCTTTGTGTTTTTGTTAGCTTTTTTCTTCGTTTCTGGCTTTTTTTTCGTAATTTTAATGAAACATAAATAGGCTGATTCGATTTCGGCGAGTTTGCCATTGAATTCGAGTGGCATGTATTGGTATTGTTCCTCTTTTTCGAGGGGCCGGTAACGTCTTCCTCTTGTCACGATAGATGACCGAATCAAGCTTTAATATATTCCTTCATTCAGGAAAATCGGCTTCTCGTGGTCACGTTCGGGTCCTTAACGAATTGAATGACAAATTCCGCCGAATTCGTTCAATACACTGCGAAACGCTGCAGTAAGTTTAAGGTACGTCCACTTTCGTATTTTCGAAGCGCTAGTTTTGTTAATTCCAATGCAAAGTTGTCACCACTAATGACGTAACTAGGCAATATAACTTTCTGTAACTAAAAGTAATTACAAAAATATGTCAAACAAAAGTTTAGCGCTGCTTCTTAAACAAGAACTGACCAAAGGGGAAGCGGGATTCGGCGAGGAAAAGAGGTGTCCAAAGTTATCAGGACGAAGTAGCAAGATCAAAGGGAAAAAAAACGTCGGAAGGAAATAACATATCAGGCGCAATAAAGAGAATAAGGCAGGAATGATAGTCACTGTTAAAGGGAAGGGGTAAAAGAAAGAGTAAAAGAGAAAAAGAGTAGTGAAAAGTAAAACTTCCAAAATGAAATTGCCTACAAACCAGACGCACAACTCAAAATATTGAAAAAAAAACCTCCTATGAATTCCATTCTAAAATAATTGATGCAAGGATTTTTTTATATCAATTTTAAAAAGCTGGGCAAAATATTAAAGTTGTTAGGGCGACAATTTCTCTAAGTCACCAGGCAATGGCTTCGCCACTTCCCCCTACAGGGGAAGCTTGAAAATCTAAAAAAAAGCAGCCATGGTGAAAATAAAAAAAAATTTCTGAACTTCGCCAATTATAATAATTTTAAAAAGAAACTCTAAACTACATTTCTCCCCTTTGAAAATATCACGTTGCTAAAATATAGTTATAGAAGAAGACCTATATAAATAAATTTTCTGAACTTCACCATTTGTAATTCTTTGGGCTTAAAAAAAATTCACAAAATTTCGATACTTATATTTATTTCTGAACTTCACCATTTTGTTTTTTGATATTATAAAAGAATTATTAGAAATAACTTTGATAAAAAACATAAGTCATAACCAAACTAAGATAAAATTACTATACAAATGCTAAAAAATAATCCCCTTAAATTATAAAGTTAGTGATGATGATAATGATGATTATGATGATGATGATTAGAATGGTATGCAACTTTAGCTAAATTCCAATTGATCAGGTGGTCATTATTAAACATATGGACGAAAAAGCTGGCATCATAATATCTCTACATTGTATCGATGTTAATTAATATGTAAAGAATGTTGCTTGTTTTAAGGAACCTCTTATATAAATTATAAAGAATAGATGAAAGACAATTTCCTACGGTTAATCCAAACTTTTGATTTTCCATCGAACGAAAACTTGGAAGTTTTGTATAGAATGAATCGAGGCTCATGAAAGTAATACAAGAAGCAAAGGAAGGTCAACATTGAGCAATTTATCACTATGAAAAGTGGTGGCATTCACTTATCTGGCGACTGCCACGAATACAATTTTCGCATATGATTAGGCTAAATTAAAAATCGGTGAATACACTAAACAATCGGAAACCGCCCCCCCCCCCTCCCGATTAAAACAAAAATAAAAACGTGGCACGGTCCAGCGTTGGGGTAAACCTCCATTCCCCGGCCGCCTGATTATGCGCCAAACTCCAATGAATTGAAGAGGCGCTCCTCCTCCTCCTCCTCCTCCTCCTCCTCCTCCTCCTCCTCCTCCTCCTCCTCCTCAGAAAGTCGAACAATCCATAAATCTGTCCATGATTTCTTCCCGAACGTAAGGAATTAACCGTAGCGATCCCGTTCGTCCCGGTATTAAGATTGGTAGCATACGCGAAGATCCCCAGACTGGGACAACGCAGTCGTCCAGTAGTCACAATAAGGCGCAGATGAGTGCTCCATCAAATGGCGGTGCGGCATTGGGGAAGATTCGCGCCGCAATGGCACCCAACTTTGAGTTCCCTTTGACCGTCTCCCATCTTCTTTGCCAAGCAGCCTGGAGGGAGGACCTGATTCTTGCCATGAAGTCGGTGTAATGAAAAGAAAAACACTGGTTTGTCGTCCAGTCTTCACGGAATCTTCGGCACTCATTGGTGCGTTCATTCTTGTCCATCCCTAAATGTTCAAGAACACAGCAGAAGATAATCTTGGCATCTGTCGGGCTTATCCAAGCTTCCCTGATACGTCCTCGAAAGCCACACCGCCTTCAACGCTTTGTTCCGCTCTCATCGAGCTAAGTTATGCCTCCGGAATGCGTAAGGCCATTTTCGTGAGGTTCTTCATTTCCAAGAGGGCCCCGTACCTCCTGCCAGCAAGACCTGGAGGTCATATTCCTTAAATCGAATTGCTGCGGACTACGAGCCAACCGGGAGGAGATGCGGAAGCTCGTCTCCTCCCGTTTCCCGTAAGCTTTTTGGAGGTTGCAGTAAACCACGCTACGCGCGTCCCCTGCCAGCCCTTCAGGGGTTTAAAGGTTTTGCGACATAATTACGACGGGATGAGGGTCGGGCAGGAGGATGCGTGTTTTAAATCGGGCATGATGACTCCTTTTTCAATTTGCTATGAATACCTCCTTTCAAGTACTGGCAGTGAAGCTACACATGAATAGGGGGTGTACTGTTATTTCACCGTACATTCCACCATCGACAGGCTTGAAGCATGGGACTACTTGGGAGACCACTCTAATAATTTCACGGGTCGGGGCGGCGAGGATCCGAAGATCTGTTGTGGCAAACCAGAGACGGGACACAAGTCGTTTATTTGACCTGGCTACCACCAAGGCAGTGAAGTTCACAAGCCACTACCTGCACAGTCTTATGCAATCGTGAGCGACCACAGAAAAGTGGTCATCCAATCACACACAGGAAAGTGGTTATTGGGTGGGGGCAAAACCCTACTTCTTAATAACCCCCTCCCAAAGGCCAGGTTCTCGCAAGTCCTGAACTCTTGAGACCTGTAGGCGTTATTTAGAGATTCTTCTTTTTGCTGTTTTACTTTATTTTTTTGTTTGGTCTGTTTGGTTTTTATTCTATCCCATCTGGCAAAGAAGATGGGAGAGGGCCGAGGGAAACCTACAATTACGAGCCATTGCACCGCGATTGCTCCCAGGGACCTACCTACCCAATGCCACGACGGATTCTGGTCGCTTTCTGTCGTCTTTAAATTGGGCACAGTCGCGTGAGGTACCAGTTTAGGTGGTCCTTAACCCTAGACAAAGAGGTTTGAACAGAGAGTCTTAGAGATAATGGAATGTTAAGAGGGCGCGAGGAGGACGCGCACCCACAAGTTCCCTACTTCCCGTCAGAGAGTTCACTAACTCAGTGACTGAGCTTCCCTAAATTTGCTCTCGATCCTGGATTTTTTTTTTTTTTTTTTTTTTAAAGGGGCTATCTGGCGACTGCCGACTTAGGCATAAGTCGCCGTAAAAAACAGCCTAGTTCTAGGCTACTTTAAAAAATTAAACAGAAAACAATAAAAAGAAATAACAATAACAATAACAAAGCAATAACAAAAACAATTACAAGAACAACAACAACAATTAAATCGGGTTAAATAAAAGGGAGAAGGCCGGCCTCCCCCCAAAAGTCAATAAGTTCACCAGTCAAAGTACACGCACTCGTCCCGAGCACAAGGGACAGGCGGTAGCGACCCCGCCCATCCCGGTACCGGGACAGGTGTCGTGCGCGAAGATCACCCAGACTGGGACATTCGACAAGAATGTGCCGAACAGTCTGGGGGACGACGCAGTCGTTGCAATAGGGCGCAGGTGAGCGCTCCATCAGATAGCGATGCGTCACACGAGTGTGTCCGATTCGGAGACGACAGAAAGCAACCTGAAGCCGCCGCGGCATTGGGGGATAGGTCCATGGGAACAGTCGCGGCGCAATGGCACGCAACTTTAAGTTCCCCTCGACCGTCTCCCATCTTCTTTGCCAAGCAGTCCGAAGAGCTGCCCGTATTCCTGCCATGTAGTCGGTGTGAGGAAGAGCGAAACGCTGGTCCGGTCGCAGAGTCCTCGCGGACTCTTTGGCGCCCTCATCGGCGCGCTCATTCCCCGCAATTCCTACATGTCCAGGAACCCAGCAGAAGATAATCTCGACATCTGCCCGGCTCGCCAAAACCGTGGCGTCACGGATATCGCGAACCAGGGGATGCGGAGATTCCAATGCCCCGAGAGCACTCAGGGCGCTTTGTGAGTCGCTATAGATCACAATCCGGTCTCCGAACCGGGCACGTCGCGTAATCTCCCGTACCGAGTGGTGTATTGCCACCAGCTCGGCCGTGAAGACAGACGCAGCGCCTGGTAGAGCCCCGCTGACTTCAAACAGAGGGGATACGGCGTGGAAGCCGACCCCCTCTTGGGACTTGGAGCCATCCGTATACACTGGCACGGTACCAGCGTGACACGATGTGTGCTCCAAAAAGGTCGAACGCAATACTCCCGGCGCAGTACAAGCTTTGGGAGCAGAGGCGTGGCGACAAATAGCCAAATGTTGTACCCTCCAGGGTGGAGTCCTGGGCAGAACCAGGGGCGCCACCGGCCCGAGAGCTATATCTACCTCTCGAAGGAGTTTCCTGGCCCTAAACCCAAAGGGCTTAGGGTATGACTGGCGTCTCTCGGCGGCATAGGCACCATCGAGATCAGCTGCGGATGCAGTGAGAGCTGTTGGCGACTGAGGGAGGTGCCAGGCCCGCGCGTACAGGCGAGTGATGCACTGCACGCGGCGCAGAGCGAGTGGCATCTCCCCAGCATCGACCAACAGGCTCTCAATGGGGGAAGTGCGGAAGGCACCGGTCGCAAGGCGAAGGCCGGTGTGGTGGATTGAATCCACTTTCCGCAATAAACGCTCGGCTGCGGATGCATAAAACTCGCATCCGTAGTCGAGCTTCGAGCGAACAAAGGATCGATAAAAAAGTAAGGCGGTAGCCCTATCAGCGCCCCAAGCGCTGAACGTCACGGAACGGAGAATGTCCATGGCGCGGGTACAAGAGACCCTAAGGCTGCGAATATGAGCCTCCCAGGTGAGGCGTCGGTCGAATACAAGACCAAGGAAACGGTGCGACTCAACCACATCCAGGCGCACCCCATTAAGAAACAAATCTGGGTCGGGGTGAAGCCGTGGATGGCGGCAGAAGTACACCACCTTAGTCTTGGCCAAAGAAAACCGAAAACTGTGCGCTTCGGCATAGCGAGAGACGCGGTTCAATGCCTGTTGGAGTCGACGCTCCAGAGTTGGCATCTGGGCCGCGCCAAAAGAGATCGAAAGGTCGTCCACGTAGAGCGTAGCGAGAACATCTTCCGGCAGCACCGAGGTGATGCCGTTGATGCTCAGGGCAAAGAGTGTGACACTGAGGACACTTCCCTGCGGGACACCCTCTTCCTGCTCCTTTGGGGCAGAGAGGGCTCCCCCCACCCGTACGCGGAATCGACGATCTCGCAAAAATTCAGATATAAACATTGGGAGGCGTCCCCTCGCCCCCATCGTGTAGAGAGTCTCCATGATACCGTATCGCCATGCGGTATCATAGGCCTTCTCCAGATCGAAAAACACCGTGGCGTAGTGCTGTCTACGAAGGAAAGCCTCGCAGATGGCATTTTCCAGTCGGAGCAGAGCATCCGACGTGGAGTGGAACTTGCGGAAGCCGCACTGTGCGGAAGAGAGATGGCCTCCGCTGTCCAGGAAAAAAGCTAATCTAACGTTTACCAATTGCTCCATCAACTTGCACACGCAAGAGGTTAGAGAGATTGGGCGGAAACCGGTCGGAGTAGAGTGATCTCTCCCCGGTTTGCGAAAGGCGAGCACAGTAGCGATTCGCCAGGAGTCTGGGAGAAGACCTTCCACCCAGATCCTGTTGTACAGATCTAACAGAAAGGCCATGCCTCGCTCACCCAGGTGTCGAAGCATGGCGTACGGGACATCGTCCGGACCATGGGCGGTGTCCGCGCACGAAGCGAGAGCGGAACGCAACTCACTCACAGTAAACTTGTCGTTGAAGGGTTCTCCGCCACTGGAGGTAAAGTCCAGCCGGCGGCCTTCCGCGACATCACGACGTGCATTGAATGCTGGCGGAGCAGCATTACGGCTAGAGAATGCGGAAAAAGCGGTCGCTAAGGATTCCGCCACGGACGCGGGGTCCGAGATTGCGGTCCCATTCTCCTGGAGAACGGGAGGGGGGTCCTGCGAGAACTTGCCCCGAATCCTTTTGACTTGCTTCCACACCTCAGCTAAAGGGGTCTTCCCGTTAAGTGAAGACACGTATGCCCGCCAAGAAGAGCGGCGGGCGTGCTTCGAAATATACCGGAACCTAGCCCTAGCCCGACGAAATTCAGCGACAGTGAAATCGTTCGGGCGGCGCTTATAGCGCATGTAGGCATAACGCTTCTGTTTGAGGGCCGTCTCACAATCGGCCGACCACCATGGGAGTGGTCGGCGTGCAAAACGGCCAGACGTCCTAGGAATAGTAGTCAGGCCCACGGCGATGAGGTTGCCGGAGAAGAACTCAACGGCCTCATCTACCGACCTAAACTCCTCGACTGAGATAGAGAATTCAGTCATTTCCTGAAATGCAGGCCACCGCGCCCGCGCCAAGCACCACCGAGGTGGTCTCTCAGGCGGCAGTTGCCCTGAAAATGATATTTGAATGGGAAAGTGATCACTACCATGGAGGTCATCGACCACCCCCCAATCAAAATCAGGCTGTGCATCCGAAGAGCACAAAGATAGGTCAAGGCAAGAAAATGAAGCGGTTCTCGGACAGTGATGCGTAAACTCATCCACGTTTAGGACACCCATCTCAAGCTCTTCGATCAGATCGGCAAGGACTTGTCCCCTGGGATTTATGGAGTAATCTCCCCAGAGAGGATGCCTGCCGTTCAGATCTCCAAGCAAGAGATAGGGCCTCGGCAACCGTGCAACGACGCGGCGGAAGTCCCCCGCGTCGAAGTCAGCTGACGGTGGAATGTACGCAGAAATGATAGTATACCTCCTATCCAGGTGCAGCTGCACTGCCACTGCCTGAAAGGAGGTATCTAAAGAGAAAGGAAGAACGGAGACATCATGCCGGGTGTAAACTGCGCATCCCCCAGCCCGGCCATCCCGCGGTGGTGGGGTCGCAAGACCCTTATACCCCGGGAGGGCAGGGAGGGGGCACGCACCTAGCATGGTCTCCTGCAAAAAAATAGCTAACGGGGAACGGGACGAGACGAGCCTCCGCAGCTCCTCCCAGTTGGCCCGGAGTCCACGGCAATTCCATTGAAGGAATATGCCCTCCAGGCCTAGCTCGGAGGAGACGCGGGGGCCCTCCTCGAATTGAAGACCCTCACGGGAATGGCCGTACGCTTCCCGGGGGCAGAACCCCGGGCGCTGTTGGCCGGACAAAGCGCTGAAGGCGCTGTCGCCTTCGAGGACTTATTGGGGGAGGTTGGGCTCGCCATGCGAGTCTTTTCCTCCCTCCGCCTCGAAACCTTAGGCGGGCGTTGCGGCTTCGGAGGCGGGGGGGCCCTCTTTTCGAGGAACCACCGTCTCCGAGCCACTCGCTCCACCTCGGGTCGTGGGCGAAGGAGCCGAAGCTCCTTTGTTGCTGTCCTCCTTTCGGGGGGCAGCTTTAGGAACCCCGGAAGATGGCCTAGCGACCATCTTCAGGGGTGTTGCCTCCTGTGAGTCTAACGACTCTGTGGAGGCGCGTGGCCGTTTCGCCTTACGGGAAACGGTCACGCTGGGGGAAGAGGGGGGAGCCCTGGTTTTAGCCGGGGCTGGGTGTGAACCCTTTTTGCCGCCAGCTCTACCAGGGGAGCGCCCGGGTGTAGTAGAGCCCGCAGAAGGGCTCCGAATGGGCGCGGAAACAACCGTGCTCGTTGGCCTGGATGGGCCAGGAGCAGAGGGTGCCTTTCGAACTACTGAGGCATATGACTTCCCAGGCAGAGCTGGGCGCGCCAGGACCAAGTCCTTAGCCTCGCGGAATGAGAGTCTATCCTGGGCCTGAACGGCCAGGATTTCTTTCTCCAGGAGATATGCACCACATTGCTTCGAAGAAGCAGGGTGCGGCTCTCCGCAATTGACACACTTGGCCACACACGATTTGGACTTATCGTGTGCGACCTTGGAGCAATTTACACAGACTTCGGGTGACCCCGACTTTGCACGTCTACATGAGCGATTCGTATGGCCGAAGCGGTGACAGTAATAGCACCGCCGCGGCAGTGGCACGAATGCCTTCACGCGGTAGCGGTACCAACCGGCACGCACCGACTCAGGGAGCTCGTCACAGTCGAACGTGACGAAGAGTGTAGGGGTGGGTCTCGAAGCCCCTCCCTGTTTTCTCATCACACGTTCGACCTTGACCGCCCCATGGTCGGCCAGCTCTAGGGTGATGTCCTCAATGGAGTAGTCAACGAGTTCCCTCGCATAAACTACTCCTTTCACAAAGTTCATGGTAGAGTGCGGCGTCACACTCACCGGGGTGCCATGAAGTGTCCGAAGAGCACTTATCTTGGCCGCCTCGGCGGGATTCGCCGCATTCGCCAGAAGGCTGCCTTCCGAGAAACGGGTCACCTTCGGCTCTCTACCAATTGCACTAGCTAATCCTCTCCTCTGATGGATCATGTTGCCCTTAGACAACATGGTGCCATCAGTGGAGCGAATCACGAGGAAGCATTTGAAGCCAGCGGGCTCGAAAACGCCAGGTAACCTCTGAATGAGGGGCCCCGATGTCATCGAGGCTCCGCCCTGTGCACTTTTGGTGTTAGTCTTGGTCAGGGACTCTGCACACGAGGGGGTAGAGAGGCCGGATGTGCCGATCTTGGCTTGGTCGCCTACCAAAGTGGCAGCAGACCCATCCGTCCCCGCAGCCCCCGCGGATGGAGAGGAGCCCCGAGTCTTTTTCGTCTTTTTAGTCTTTTTTGTCTTTTTCTTTTTTGGAGAGGAGGGCGGGGAATGAACCCGCTTTTCACCTCCGCCGGCAGAAGCCCCCAGGCCAGATGGACCGGCCTCAGCCAGGTCCCTCTCCGAAATGGAGAAGGTCCTGGTTGTCGTGGGGGCACCTGTCGGAGGATATCCCTCCCCTCCTTTTACTGCCTCGGAGCCCTCAGCCATTTGAGGAGGACCTTGCATAGGGGCGGATTCGGGTTCGGTGCTTGGCGCCGAGCCCGAATTCCCCCTCATGGAAGGCCCTCCTGTCTGAGGCTGGGTCTCCTCAAGGACCATGTTTATCACAGGAGGGGCCTCCAGTTGGCCATCCCCTCCCAGGACATCGCAGGTCCCCTTGGCAGTGTCGCCAGTCTTGTGTGGGGAGGCACAGGCCTTGACCCCAGCAAGGTTTAAAATTCTTGCCAGCAGGTCTTTTGAGGGAAGCGACCGAAGGGGCCTGGCTTCCCTCTCCCCCCTAAGGGGGTTTGCCCTACCGAGCCGCTTTGATGGGGAGCGGCTGGCTAAGGGCTGCCTGCTGGCTTTCTTGGCAGTCCCCTTGGAAAGAAAAGAGGGGACTGCCGCTGGGAAAAGGGAGGTGCCCGAAAGCACCTCCAGAGAAGGGGGTGAGGGGGAGTCCCCTGCACCCGTAGGCGAAGGAGAGGAGTAAGCCTCCTCTCCGGTTAGAGAAATATGGAGGGTCCCCTGTGCAAGCACAGGGGGGGAACCTCCATTTTTTTGCTGGAGCTGCCCGAGGGCGGCTCCGTCGATGGAACAGGGGAAGTTGAGGGTTGGGTTTGTTTTTTTTTTATCATCATTGGGCATGGTGACCCTTTTTTAAACACGGGATGCAATCGCGCACACCTCTCGCAGTAGCCCGCAATGCGAGAGGTGCTTACAAGCCCGGCAGAGCCAGGCGCCGCCATTTGGGACCACCCCTCCCGCCTGGTGGCCTGGCAGTCCATCGGCATGGCGGCTCCACCTCGGACACGGCGTAAAAATTAATAGATTGTGAAGAGGAGAGGAAAAGGGATGTGAGGAAGGTATGGGTGGGGATGAAGCAGGTAGTTAAAAACCAGCCACCCCAGACCGGAGCTCAGGGGTTAGGGAACATTGTCCCCCACCCCCTCAGCCTCGATGCGGGACGGTTAGCTGAAAGGAAGGTCAGCATCTACCCTGTGAAATTAGAGGCTGACCAGAGAAAGTTGTGGGAGAGGTTGTGTGAAAAGAGAGGAAACAAGTGTTTTGAAGGAAGGAAGAGAGGCTAAGCTGGGGCCGGACGGAGCGCTGGATCCCGTCAGCACGGCGGCCAGAGTGGCCAATCGCCGCGCCCCTTACGGGGTCTCGATCCTGGAGGGAACAGCTCCTCCTATATTAGGTGCAGATCGACAGATGTTTGAAGTGATAGTCGTAGTTAAAGAAACAAAATAATAAAAGCAGTGCTGAGAGGGTGATTTTTTTAGGGGGGCTATCTGGCGACTGCTCACTTGGGCATAATTCGCCGCAAACAAACAGCCCAGTTCGAGGCTACTTTAAAATAAAAGTTTGAAAGCAAAACTACGATAAAAAGAGATGATAATTAGGAAGCAAGCTCCGGCGTCGAGGGGAGGTTCCCCTTCCTCTGGCGCAGGAGCGTGCGACCTACAAAGAAAACTACAATAAAAAACAACAACAAAACCTAGTTAAATAAAAGAGAGAAGGCCGGCCTCCCCCCCCCCAAAAAATTCTTATCAGTCGACCAGTCAAGGTGCATGCATTCGTCCCGAAAACAAGGGACAGGCGGTAGCGACCCCACCCATCCCGGTACTGGGACAGGTAACGTGCGCGAAGATCACCCAGACTGGGACATTCGACAAGAATGTGCCGAACAGTCTGAGGGACGAAGCAGTCGTCGCAATAGGGCGCAGGCGAGTGCTCCATCAGATAGCGATGCGTCACAAGAGTGTGCCAGATTCGGAGACGACAGAAAGCAACCTGAAGCCGTCGCAGCATTGGGGGATAGGTCCATGGGAACAGTCGCGCCGATGAGGGCGCCAGAGTCCGCGAGGACTCTGGCGCCCTCATCGGCGCGCTCATTCCCCGCAATTCCTACATGTCCAGGAACCCAGCAGAAGATAATCTCGACATCCGCCCGGCTCGCCAAAACCATGGCACCACGGATTTCGAGAACCAGGGGATGGGGAGATTCCAATGCCCCGAGAGCACTCAGACGCAGCGCCTGGCAGAGCCCCGCTGATTTCAAACAGAGGGGATACGGCGTGGAAGCCGACCCCCTCTTGGGACTTGGAGCCACCTGTATATACTGGCACGGTTCAGGCGTGACACGAGGTGTGCTCCAAAATGGTCGAACGCAATACTCCCGGTGCTTTACACGCTTTGGGAGCAGTGTTAACTGTTGGGGACTGAGGGAGGCGCCGGGCTCGCGCGTACAGGCGAGTGATGCTCTGTACGCTGAGTAGAGAGAGTAAGATCTCCCGATGTTATCGAGGTTCCGCCCTGCGCTCTTTTCGTCTTAGTCAGGGGCTCCGCACCCGGGGGCGAGGGAGAGGGGCCGGATGTGCCGATCTTGGCTTAGTCGCTTACTAAAGTGGCAGCAGACCCATCCGTCCCCGCATCCCCAGCGGATGGAGAAGAGCCCAGAGTCTTTTTAGTCTTTTTCCTTTTCTTTTTCTCTTTAGGAGAGGAGGGCCGGGAATGAACCTCCTTCTCCCCTTCGCCTTCAGAAGCATCCAGGCTAGATGGGACTGGCCTCAGTTAGGTCCTTCTCTGAAATGGAGAAGGTCCTAGCAGTCGTAGGGGCACTGGTCGAATGAGATCACTCCCCTCTTTGTACTGCCTAGAAAACCCTAGCCGTTTGAGGAGAACCGTGTATAGGGGCGGATGCGGGTTCGGTGCTTGGTACCGAGCCCGGATTCCCCCCCATAGAAAGCCCTACCGTCTGAGGCTGGGTTGCCTCGAGGACCATGTGTAACTCAGTGTGGGGGAGCTCCAGTTCCCCCCCCCCAGGACATCGCAGGTCCTGTTGGCAGCATTGTCACTTGTCACGTGTGTGGAGGCACAGGCCTTGTTCCCGGCAAGGTTCACTATCTTGCCAGCAGGTCTTTTGAGGGAAGCGACCGAAGGGGCCTGGCTTCCCTCCCCCCTAAGGGGGTTTGCCCTACCGAGCCACTTCACTAGGGAGCGGTCAGCTATGGGCTGCCTGCTGGCTTTCTTGGCAGTCCCCTTTGAAAGAAAAGGGGGGACTGCCGCTGGAAAAAGGGAGGTGCCCGAAAGCACCTTAAAAGAAGGGGGTGAAGGGGAGTCCCCTACACTCGTGAGTGAAGAAGAGGAGTAAGCTTCCTCTCCGGTTAGAGAAATATGGTAGGTTTCCTGCGCAAGCATAGGGGGAAAGAACTCTATTTTTCCTGTGGAGCTGCCCGAGAGCGGCTCCGCCGTTGGTACTTGGGGAGTGAAGCGGATTTTTTTGTTCGACTCATCCTTGGGCATGGTGACACTCTTTTTATTACTGGATGCAATAGCTCATCACCCCTTCGCAGTAGCCGGCTCTGCAAGGGGTGCGTACGGGCATGGCAGAGCCAGGTGACGCAATTTAAGGCCACCCCTCCCACCTGGTGACTTGGCAGCGCTTCAGCGTGGTGGCTCCTCCTTGGGCACGGCGTAAAATTAAGAGTGTGAAGAGAGAAGGAAAGGGGATGTGAGGAAGGTATGGCTGGGGATGGTGACCCTCTTTTTATTAGGGATGCAATAGCTCATCACCCCTTCGCAGTAGCCGGCTCTGCAAGGGTTGCGTACGGGCATGGCAGATTTTTTTTTTTTTTTTTTAAGAGCTCATCTGGCGACTGCCTACTTGGGCATTAGTCGCCGTATTAAAACTGGCCTAGTTCTAGGCTACTTTAAAATGAAATTAAAGAGAAAAAAAAAAACAACACCCCAAAAGGGGGAAAGGAAGCAAGCTGGTGCGTCGGGGAGAGGTCCCCCCGGCGCAGGAGCGTGCAACTAAAGAAAAAAAAAAAATGCAAAAAAACAACAAAAAACAAAACAAACAAACCTTGCTTAAATAATAGGGAGAAGTCCACAAGTCAGTGTGCACGAATCTGTCCCGAGCACAAGGGACAGGCGGTAGCGACCCCGCCCATCCCGGTACTGGGACAGGTATCGTGCGCGAAGATCACCCAGACTGGGACATTCGACAAGAATGTGCCGAACAGTCTGGGGGACGACGCAGTCGTTGCAATAGGGCGCAGGCGAGCGCTCCATCAGATAGCGATGCGTCACACGAGTGTGTCCGATTCGGAGACGACAGAAAGCAACCTGAAGCCGCCGCGGCATTGGGGGATAGGTCCATGGGAACAGTCGCGGCGCAATAGCACGCAACTTTAAGTTCCCTTCGACCGTCTCCCATCTTCTTTGCCAAGCAGTCCGAAGAGCTGCCCGTATTCCTGCCATGTAGTCGGTGTGAGGAAGAGCGAAACGCTGGTCCGGTCGCAGAGTCCTCGCGGACTCTTTGGCGCCCTCATCGGCGCGCTCATTCCCCGCAATTCCTACATGTCCAGGAACCCAGCAGAAGATAATCTCGACATCTGCCCGGCTCGCCAAAACCGTGGCGTCACGGATTTCGCGAACCAGGGGATGCGGAGATTCCAATGCCCCGAGAGCACTCAGGGCGCTTTGTGAGTCGCTATAAATCACAATCCGGTCTCCGAACCGGGCACGTCGCGTAATCTCCCGTACCGAGTGGTGTATTGCCACCAGCTCGGCCGTGAAGACAGACGCAGCGCCTGGTAGAGCCCCGCTGACTTCAAACAGAGGGGATACGGCGTGGAAGCCGACCCCCTCTTGGGACTTGGAGCCATCCGTATACACTGGCACGGTACCAGCGTGACACGATGTGTGCTCCAAAAAGATCGAACGCAATACTCCCGGCGCAGTACAAGCTTTGGGAGCAGAGGCGTGGCGACAAATAGCCAAATGTGGTACCCTCCAGGGTGGCGTCCTGGGCAGAACCAGGGGCGCCACCGGCCCGAGAGCTATATCTACCTCTCGAAGGAGTTTCCTGGCCCTAAACCCAAAGGGCTTAGGGTATGACTGGCGTCTCTCGGCGGCATAGGCACCATCGAGATCAGCTGCGGATGCAGTGAGAGCTGTTGGCGACTGGGGGAGGCGCCGGGCTCGCGCGTACAGGCGAGTGATGCACTGCACGCGGCGCAGAGCGAGTGGCATCTCCCCAGCATCGACCAACAGGCTCTCAATGGGGGAAGTGCGGAAGGCACCGGTCGCAAGGCGAAGGCCGGTGTGGTGGATCGAATCCACCTTCCGCAATAAACGCTCGGCTGCGGATGCATAAAACTCGCATCCGTAGTCGAGCTTCGAGCGAACAAAGGATCGATAAAAAAGTAAGGCGGTAGCCCTATCAGCGCCCCAAGCGCTGAACGTCACGGAACGGAGAATGTCCATGGCGCGGGTACAAGAGACCCTAAGGCTGCGAATGTGAGCCTCCCAGGTGAGGCGTCGGTCGAATACAAGACCAAGGAAACGGTGCGACTCAACCACATCCAGGCGCACCCCATTAAGAAACAAATCTGGGTCGGGGTGAAGCCGTGGATGGCGGCAGAAGTGCACCACCTTAGTCTTGGCCAAAGAAAACCGAAACCTGTGCGCTTTGGCATAGCAAGAGACGCAGTTCAATGCCTGTTGGAGTCGGCGCTCCAGAGTTGGCATCTGGGCCGCGCCAAAAGAGATCGAAATGTCGTCCACGTAGAGCGTAGCGAGAACATCTTCCGGCAGCACCGAGGTGATGCCGTTGATGCTCAGGGCAAAGAGTGTGACACTGAGGACACTTCCCTGCGGGACACCCTCTTCCTGCTCCTTTGGGCCGGAGAGGGCTCCCCCCACCCGTACGCGGAATCGACGATCTCGCAAAAATTCAGATATAAACATTGGGAGGCGTCCCCTCGCCCCCATCGTGTGGAGAGTCTTCATGATACCGTATCGCCATGCGGTATCATAGGCTTTCTCCAGATCAAAAAACACCGTGGCGTAGTGCTGTCTACGAAGGAAAGCCTCGCAGACGGCATTTTCCAGTCGGAGCAGAGCATCCGACGTGGAGTGGAACTTACGGAAGCCGCACTGTGCAGAAGACAGATGGCCTCCGCTGTCCAGGAAATAGGCTAATCTAACATTTACCAATTTCTCCATCAACTTGCACACGCAAGAGGTTAGAGAGATTGGGCGGAAACCGGTCGGAGTAGAGTGATCTCTCCCCGGCTTGCGAAAGGCGAGCACAGTAGCGATTCGCCAGGAGTCTGGGAGGAGACCTTCCACCCAGATCCTGTTGAACAAATCTAATAGAAAGGCCATGCCTCGCTCACCCAGGTGTCGAAGCATGGCGTACGGGACATCGTCCGGACCATGGGCGGTGTCCGCGCACGAAGCGAGAGCGGAACGCAACTCACTCACAGTAAACTTGTCGTTGAAGGGTTCTCCGCCTCTGGAGGTAAAGTCCAGCCGGCGGCCTTCCGCGACATCACGACGTGCATTGAATGCTGGCGGAGCAGCATCACGGCTAGAGAATGCGGAAAAAGCGGTCGCTAAGGATTCCGCCACGGACGCGGGGTCCGAGATTGCGGTCCCATTCTCCTGGAGAACGGGAGGGGGGTCCTGCGAGAACTTGCCCCGAATCCTTTTGACTCGCTTCCACACCTCAGCTAAAGGGGTCTTCTCGTTAAGTGAAGACACGTATGCCCGCCAAGAAGAGCGGCGGGCGTGCTTCGAAATATACCGGAACCTAGCCCTAGCCCGACGAAATTCAGCGACGGTGAAATCGTTCGGGCGGCGCTTATAGCGCATGTAGGCATAACGCTTCTGTTTGAGGGCCGTCTCACACTCGGCCGACCACCATGGGAGTGGTCGGCGTGCAAAACGGCCAGACGTCCTAGGAATAGTAGTCAGGCCCACGGCGATGAGGTTGCGGGAGAAGAACTCGACGGCCTCATCTACCGACCTAAACTCCTTGACTGAGATAGAGAATTCAGTCATTTCCTGAAATGCAGGCCACCGCGCCCGCGCCAAGCACCACCGAGGTGGTCTCTCAGGCGGCAGTTGCCCTGAAAATGATATTTGAATGGGAAAGTGATCACTACCATGGAGGTCATCGACCACCCCCCAATCAAAATCAGGCTGTGCATCCGAAGAGCACAAAGATAGGTCAAGGCAAGAAAATGAAGCGGTTCTCGGACAGTGATGCGTAAACTCATCCACGTTTAGGACACCCATCTCAAGCTCTTCGATCAGATCGGCAAGGACTTGTCCCCTGGGATTTATGGTGTAATCTCCCCAGAGAGGATGCCTGCCGTTCAGATCTCCAAGCAAGAGATAGGGCCTCGGCAACCGTGCCACGACGCGGCGAAAGTCCCCCGCGTCGAAGTCAGCTGACGGTGGAATGTACGCAGAAATGATAGTATACCTCCTATCCAGGTGCAGCTGCACAGCCACTGCCTGAAAGGAGGTATCTAAAGAGAAAGGAAGAACGGAGACATCATGCCGGGTGTAAACCGCGCATCCCCCAGCCCGGCCGTCCCGCGGTGGTTGGGTCGCAAGACCCTTATACCCCGGGAGGGCAGGCAGGGGGCACGCGCCTAGCATGGTCTCCTGCAAAAAAATAGCTAACGGGGAACGGGACGAGGCGAGCCTCCGCAGCTCCTCCCAGTTGGCCCGGAGTCCACGGCAATTCCATTGAAGGAATATGCCCTCCAGGCCTAGCTCGGAGGAGACGCGGGGGCCCTCCTCGAATTGAAGACCCTCACGGGAATGGCCGTACGCTTCCCGGGGGCAGAACCCCGGGCGCTGTTGGCCGGACAAAGCGCTGAAGGCGCTGTCGCCTTCGAGGACTTATTGGGGGAGGTTGGGCTCGCCATGCGAGTCTTTTCCTCCCTCCGCCTCGAAACTTTAGGCGGGCGTTGCGGCTTCGGAGGCGGGGGGCCCTCTTTTCGAGGAACCACCGTCTCCGAGCCACTCGCTCCACCTCGGGGCGTGGGCAAAGGGGCCGAAGCTCCTTTGTTGCTGTCCTCCTTTCGGGGAACAGCTTTAGGAACCCCGGAAGATGGCCTAGCGACCATCTTCAGGGGTGTTGCCTCCTGTGAGTCTAACGACTCGGTGGAGGCGCGTGGCCGTTTCGCTTTACGCGAAACGGTCACGCTGGGGGAAGAGGGGGGAGCCCTGGTTTTAGCCGGGGCAGGGTATGAACCCTTTTTGCCGCCAGCTTTACCAGGGGAGCGCCCAGGTTGGGTAGAGCCCACAGAAGGGCTCCGAATGGGCGCGGAAACAACCGTGCTCGTTGGCCTGGATGGGCCAGGAGCAGAGGGTGCCTTTCTAACTATTGAGGCATATGACGTCCCAGGCAGAGCCGGGCGCGCCAGGACCAAGTCCTTTGCCTCGCGGAATGAGAGTCGATCCTGGGCCTGAACGGCCAGGATTTCTTTCTCAAGGAGATATGCACCACATTGCTTCGAAGAAGCAGGGTGCGGCTCTCCGCAATTGACACACTTGGCCACACACGATTTGGACTTATCGTGTGCGACCTTGGAGCAATTTACACAGACTTCGGGTGACCCCGATTTTGCACGTCTACATGATCGATTCGTATGGCCGAAGCGGTAGCAGTAATAGCACCGCCGCGGCAGTGGCACGAATGCCTTCACGCGGTAGCGGTACCAAC
Source organism: Ceratothoa steindachneri (assembly GCA_963969495.1). Taxonomy (NCBI): domain Eukaryota; kingdom Metazoa; phylum Arthropoda; class Malacostraca; order Isopoda; family Cymothoidae; genus Ceratothoa; species Ceratothoa steindachneri. The sequence continues at coordinate 59,254,893 of OZ018327.1, forward strand.
CGGCACGCACCGACTCAGGGAGCTTGTCACAGTCGAACGTGACGAAGAGTGTAGGGGTGGGTCTCGAGGCCCCTCCCTGTTTTCTCATCACACGCTCGACCTTGACCGCCCCATGGTCGGCCAGCTCTAGGGTGATGTCCTCAATGGAGTAGTCAACGAGTTCCCTCGCATAAACTACTCCTTTCACAAAGTTCATGGTAGAGTGCGGCGTCACACTCACCGGGGTGCCATGAAGTGTCCGAAGAGCACTTATCTTGGCCGCCTCGGCGGGATTCGCCGCATTCGCCAGAAGGCTCCCGTCCGAGAAACGGGTTACCTTCGGCTCTCTACCAATTGCACTAGCTAATCCTCTCCTCTGATGGATCATGTTGCCCTTGGACAACATGGTGCCATCAGTGGAGCGAATAACGAGGAAGCGTTTGAAGCCAGCGGGCTCGAAAACGCCAGGTAACCTCTGAATCAGGGGCCCCGATGTCATCGAGGCTCCGCCCTGTGCATTCTTGGTCTTAGTCGTAGTCATGGGCTCCGCACACGAGGGGGTAGAGGGGCCGGATGTGCCGATCTTGGCTTGGTCGCCTACCAAAGTGGTAGCAGACCCATCCGTCCCCGCAGCCCCCGCGGATGGAGAGGAGCCCCGAGTCTTCTTCGTCTTTTGAGTCTTTTTAGTCTTTTTCTTTTTAGGAGAGGAGGGCGGGGAATGAACCCGCTTTTCACCTCCGCCGGCAGAAGTCCCCAGGCCAGATGGACCGGCCTCAGCCAGGTCCCTCTCCGAAATGGAGAAGGTCCTGGTTGTCGTAGGGGCACCTGTCGGAGGAGATCCCTCCCCTCCTTCTACTGCCTCGGAGCCCTCAGCCATTTGAGGAGGACCTTGCATAGGGGCGGATTCGGGTTCGGTGCTTGGCGCCGAGCCCGAATTCCCCCCCATGGAAGGCCCTACCGTCTGGGGCTGGGTCTCCTCAAGGACCATGTCTATCACAGGAGGGGCCTCCAGTTGGCCATCCCCTCCCAGGACATCGCAGGTCCCCTTGGCAGTATTGTCACTAGTCAGGTGGTGTGGGGAGGCACAGGCCTTGACCCCAGCAAGGTTCAAAATTCTTGCCAGCAGGTCTTTTGAGGGAAGCGACCGAAGGGGCCTGGCTTCCCTCTCCCCCCTAAGGGGGTTTGCCCTACCGAGCCGCTTGCACGAGGGGCGGTCGGCAATGGGCTGCCTGCTGGCTTTCTTGGCAGTCCCCTTAGAAAG